>CM053783.1:272294666-273032166 GCA_028749045.1 Cupressus sempervirens
TATTACTGTCTAGTTTTCATGAATCTAGCATTTTGGCTTGGATGATTAACATCATTTCTAAGGTGATTTTTTTAGCTTGACCAACAAACATCACATAGTAGAGGCATCATTGGTGATTTGGTATAGTTTCAACAATTGAGATCTGTCAATAATCCATATTTGATTCAAGAAGGGTATTGTAGATCTACCATAAAGCCCAACTGGATTCAACATGGACATTGTGATAAAGATTGTCCATTAGCCTAGGACTTCTACATTATTGTAGGGGAAGCAGCTATGAGGTGTCAGTCATGGTGCAGTGTGATGAAACTATTGAATTAATTGATGGTTCTTTATATTGTTCAAGCTCTTCAAGAGATATAAGGGAGGAAATATGGATACACAACCTCATTGAAGATAATGCAATGGAGAGGGAGGAGGATGTGCTCCCTAGACTGCCCAATAACTTGAAAATTTTGATAGAACAATTCAACACTCTAAAACCACTAGAGATCTTGAGGGAAACCATAAAACTTCTTTGGTTCAATTCTACAACCTTTCTGACAGTATTCATTTGCCCAGTATATGTAATCTTTCTTTCCAATGTTTTTGTCAGTCAGTTTAAGGTGCAGAAGTTATCTCCCTAGTTTCAATGACTAGCCAAATCCATTGGGTTTATGAAAGGTCATTTTGCTCGATCAGGTTTCTACAAATTATTTGAGAGTCTTCTGTCATTTTTATTTTGTTTTCCTTTTCATATTCTCCAAGGCTATAGTAGTTTATTCTATAGCTTAAATCTATGCAATCAAAAAGCTTCTTGTAGAAAAAATTCTTACCATGATAGAGATGATCTTGGAACACCTTGTATTCTCCTATTGGTCATGGTTTCAATTAATCTAATTATTTCCCTAGGGGTTCTGTCCACTTAGGCAATATATGTTGACCTTGGAGAATGGGTAAATTTCTCTTTGTTGTTTGCATGTGTTATGATTATCTGCAATTTGGTGATAGTAATTTCAATCTTGAAAGGTAACTATGGGATGGGAGCATTTTTTTGATCAATGTTTTTGATCAAGGAAAGAACTCAATTGGGCTTATTGATATTCTTAGGAACATTTATTGGGATAGCTTTTGTGGAGGGTCTATTTGACTACAGAGTGAAGATGCTCAGCTATGGGGATGGATATTCTATGTAAGAACCCTACTATAGTTTCACCAAAATCATGTTTTTCTCTTCATCCACACTTTGTAAGACACTTTGCATACTTCTGAGAAGAGTTCTAATGTAGTTGTGTTTATTCCATTTTGTACTTGTTTCATTCCATAAGAAGCTTGGCATATAGAAAACAAATATATAATTTTTCTTTCAGTTGATAGTAGATTATAAATAAAAAAATAGCTATACATAATTTTTTTGAAGCAATAGTCTATTAATTTTAATTTTTAAGTTCTAACAGCTCACTACGGTATGGTTTCACAGAGCCAAAAATAGAGATAAATCTACAACTAACTGTTTGACCTTATGAGCAAAAAATTGTCAATTTTGGATGCTTAATGAACACAATACCTCATAGATTGATTAGCCTTTAGGTTTTAGACTTGATGTACTGACCACAAGCTTTTATATCAATATTTACAACAAAATTATTGGTCCAACAACTAAATAAAATTTCGATCTGATGTAGCTAAATAATTAAGGACCACGAATTGGTATTGAAATTCAGAATTTCAATCATCACACTCCTAGCAATCTGTCTATTGTAGAATACTAATTTTGGATGTTTTAGGGCCCAAAGAATGGCAGACCAAGATCAGGATTATATTTTGACCAAGCAGATAGATAAGCCCCATACCAATAATATAAAAGGTCCTTCATTCATTCATTCTTTCAACCATTAATAAAATGTAAAATTCAATCAATATCACATGATAACATTCAATAACACATTAGATTCATTAACATGCAACATTCATCAATATTCTGCATTAACACATAATTCATGAACATTCATTAGCACATAATTAAATTCATTGAGACATAAAATTCAGTCATTATCAATTAAGGTATGTAGATGACAATCATTTCTTGTTTTTCTTTCTATTTCTTTTTTCTATGTAAGCTCTAAGAGGAGCATCAGTGTCATCATCAATTCCCCCCTCATCAGTTGTTTTGTTCTATGTTCTTGATGATCTCAAATTCCTATGCTGTTGCAAACGGGGATCCTTTGCAATAACAAATATAGGAGTTAAATTAAAAATAATTTATTATAATTGTTACAAGTATTTAATTATTTTAAATAACATAACTATGGTGCTCTCTACCTAATCTGACCACATCATTTTGTCTGGACTCAACATCAACATGCTCATGAACATCGATCCCTCGATCCTCTATAGCTACTATACAAAATGTTACATTAATCCAAACACCAATTGAAATTACATAAAAAAAATTTAATAGCAAATGTATACCTCCACCACTGGGATGCACATCATGTGAACCTTCAGCATCCACAGATTATGTAGAAGGATTATCAGGCTGCATTCCAACATCCTACGCATTGTTATCATTGCTTGCTTAAAATAGATATACTCACTTTATATTGGAACTTAACATCAAATAGACTAATTGGTAAAGTATTCAATTTGAAATAAATTTCATTTATCTTATTTACCTATGGCTTAGATGCATCATTATTAGAACCTTACACACTAATTTCAGCTCATAGCTATTCAGCCACGGCTCTATAGCCTTTCTAGAAGCCAATTCTCTTATCCTCTTCTGTGAGGCATCTCTTGAACTCTAAGCCCTGCATTTTTGCATGGCATGGTAAATTTTACTTGCATTGTTTCATCAACCAATGGAGGGTAGTTAAAATATTAAAAGGAAATGGTAAATAGTTAGCAAGGTTTCCAACACAATATATAAAAAAATTGATACAATTTTTCATTTACTAATACTTACAACTAGTGCTTGAAATTTTGAAAAACCACCAGAGCCAAGCTTGTGTGTCTCGTGCTTTTCTAGTCTTTCCTTTGTTGCCTTTGACGTGTCAGGAAATCTATGAAAAGTTTCAAATATGTTAGATAGTATAAATATAGAGGTTAATTAGTACATAATTACATTCTCAATAGTATCACATACCTTGTTGTACTCTCTACTAGTGTAATATTATTTTTCTTGTCAGCTTTATATTTTTCATCCAAAATCAGAGCCTACCACTCAGCCTTAGGAACATAGGGTGGACGCTCGTACCTGGGGTTTTCCTATAAATTTTTTTTGTACTGGTCCCTAATATACTTCAAACATAAACTAGTTCTTCAAGGAGCTTGTTTCTCTTGAATGCACAAGGTCCAAAGAGTTGGGTCATGCTCTCTATAAGATCATCCTTCAACTTTTTTTCTTGGATATTCCACCTTTTAAGTTAAAAAAAAAACATGTTAGACTCATAAATGAAGTGAACCTACCTTTAATATAGTTCAAGAAATGGATGAAAAGGAAAACTATTCTAGCAATGATATGAAATCAAAATAGTGGTTTGGGGTTTTAGTTAGGATATGATGTTCACAGGGTGGGCCCAAATATTCTCAAACACTCATCACCAAGTTCTTTCCAAAAAACATCATTCCCTAAAAAAAAATCATGGGATCATTAGTCAATGAAGAGTGATCAAAAAATAAATTACTATTATATCACTATAGAATAATAATAAATTTAAAGTACCTAGAACTTTGGCTACTTTTAATGGAATGCCTTCATCATCGGTAACAATCAATATGACATCCTTCACCATTCTCGTACTAGGAACATAGGAACATCCAGGAAATCATGTTGCAGCTCCTATTGCAAAAAGTTTCATAAGTTTCATAAGTCTTTGTCATGAAGCATAAAGGAACAAATGATAATTGATGTTAAAAAGTTGTAAAAAAAAACTATTTGTTGCTGTCATCAAAGAGAAAAAGATGGATTTGTGTACTAGTAGATGGTGCAACGGACGATGCCTGTAAGCTATGTGTTGTCAACTTAGTAGTCAAAAAGAGATTTGTGGTTGTCCTAAATGGAAGCGACGTCACCATAGGATACAATTGATTTGAAGCTAAAGAATAAAATTTTTAGACCATGCATAAATAATGAATGCGTGGACTAGCATGGACAAGATTGTTAGAGCATTAAAAAAAAGGATTGTTCGAGCATGTATTGTCAATGACTATGATCATTCCTATATATATTCAATGGAAAACACAAGTGGGGAATGGAACATGCGATCTACCTGAACCACCTGCACCACCCTCATCATGGGAATGGGGCTCAAAATCAAGCAAAAAACTCTGTAAAGACAACACATCCATTTTTTAATTAATGCCATAAAAGAGCATATTATAAAAACCATTATTGAACTCTTGTTATAATTTAAAATTCCATTAATACTTACTTTTAAGGTTTTAAAGGTGTGCAACAATTCAGATCCCCTATCTTTTATTTCCTGAGTAGTAGGCTTTATGGTTGCCAAACATATAATTTTGCTACCAATTTTCTTTAGCACCTTTTTAATCAAACTGATTCAATGATCGGTCTCTGCTAAATCAATATAGAAAGGGTCCTCCTCAGGGGGGGGCTACTGAGGGACTACAGGTTCCATTCCCTCCCTCTGACCACTAGCCCTCTATGACAACAATAGTATTAGTATTATCAAAATTACTCCAAAATAATGAAGAAACCAACATTAAAAAAATAACATTTTGCTTCTATCTAGTTTGCACAATTACAATAAGTTTTACTTGCTCATGTGTAGATGAGCCGAGAACATCACCAGCATCCCTTCCGAATGGTTGCTCCATATTGTACCCTTGTGTCAAAAATCAAGTATAAAAATGTTAGCCAAAAAATTATTGACTAAATGGTATGTTGGAGTCATTGATTAGAAGTTGGTTTAATAGTATGTACCACCTCCATAATAGTAGCCTCATTTGTATCTATGCAGTTCAAATTGTAATCAATAAGAAGCTCTTTCTCTGCACATATTGATTTTATCGCACAAATAAATACACAATTTCCCTCGCGCACCTCAAATATGCAGTTGGGTTGCATTATAGTTGACCCAGGTCGTGTACTATTTATAAACCCTGCAATATTCCCTATTTCTTTTGGCCTTCCATCAATGTATATAGCCACACTTTTACTTTGATTATTGTCTTGCTATTGTATATAATTTTCTGAGAGGGCATACCTACGCATGCTTTTCTTATATTGAACAATATGCATCCAACTTTTGTAATTGTAACATGGTCCAACATACTCCATCAATTCAGAAACTTTTTTGTAAGACACCTTTATGTCATCCATAGAAAATAGGCCCAAACCATGTAATGATGATGGTGCTATTCGATATATCCTCTCGTTAACACAAAAATTAGTGTTTATTGGAGGACGTTCCTTGGGTACCCAATGTTTCTGTAGATGTTGGTACCTCAAGGGCACCTCGATGTCGCCTTCTATCTCATCATCATAAGAACATGAACCCCCTTGAGCAAGGAAAATTTTCATACATTTATTTAATTTCTTTCTAGTCCTTTGACCTCTAGTTAATCTCCCTATTCTAGATAAACTGCATGTCTCACTTTCCTCTTCTATTCCTATATTTCCCTCACTCGAGGAAGACACTTCTAAAAAATACCTATTCGTTGGCACCTACAAATAGGAGAGATCTTAGAAGACATCAATCTTACTATTGATAAGTGTATTAAATAGACTGTCTATAAGGAGTATTAATTTATACCTATCAATCCATGAGATTGTTCGGGATGCACCTGAAAGGGGTTCAGTTTCTTGCAAATGTAATTCAATTATTGTGAGCATAATCAAATCATAATCATAATCACATCCATAATAAGCATCACATAAAAATTAAAAACATTAAAAGGTACACAATATAACACTTAAATTAGGCTCACATTATAAAACTATGCAACCATATAAGACAAATATATTTCTATAAAGAAATGAATATTAAATAGATTAAGGATTGATGGCATACCTCTAAATTTCATCATCATCATCCTCATCATCATCAACATCATCATCATCATCCTCATCATCATCATCCTCGTCATCATCATCATCATTATCATCATCATTCTCACCATCATTGTCATCATCATCATTGTCATCATCAACATCATCATCATCAACATCAACATCAACATCATCTTCATCATCATCATTAGTAGTAGCATCATCGTCCTCATCTTCTTCTTCTTCATGAAAATTTGTGTCAGGAACATCATCCAATAACTATTGATCATGATCACCATCTACATTATCTTCTACTTCTTTGGCATCTTCTTCTTCTTTAGTCAATGAAGAGTGATCAAAAACTAAATTACTATTATATAACTATAGAATAATAATAACTTTAAAGTACCTAGAACTTTGTCTACTTTTAATGGAATGCCTTCATCATCGCTGACAATCAATATGACATCCTTCACCATTCTCATACTAGGAACATAGGAACATCCAGGAAATCATGTTGCAGCTCCTATTGCAAAAAGTTTCATAAGTTTCATAAGTCATTGTCATGAAGTATAAAGGAACAAATGATAATTGATATTAAAAAGTTGTAAAAAAAAAACTATTTGTTGCTATCATCAGAGAGAAAAAGAGGGATTTGTGTACTAGTAGATGGTGCAACGGACGATGCCTGTAAGCTATGTGTTGTCAACTTAGTAGTCAAAAAGAGATTTTTGGTTGTCCTGGATGGAAGCAACGTCGCCATAGGATGCATTTTATTTGAAGCTGAAGAATAAGATTTTTAGAGCATGCATAAATATAGAATGTGTGGACTAGCATGGACAAGATTGTTAGAGCATTAAAAAAAAGGATTGTTTGAGGATGTATTTTCAATGACTATGATCATTCCTATATATATTCAGTGGAAAACACAAGTGGGGAATGGAACATGCGATCTACTTGAACCACCTGCAACACCCTCATCATGGGAATGGGGCTCAAAATCAAGCAAAAAACTCTGTAAAGACAACACATCCATTTTTTAATTAATGCCATAAAAGAGAATAACATAAAAACCATTATTGAACTCTTGTTATAATTAAAAATTTTATTAATACTTACTTTTAAGGTTTTAAAGGTGTGCAACAATTCAGATCCCCTATCTTTTATTTCCTGAGTAGTAGGCTTTATGGTTGCCAAACATATAATTTTTCTACCAATTTTCTTTAGCACCTTTTTAATCAAACTGATTCGATGATCGGTCTCTGCTAAATCAATATAGAAAGGGTCCTCCTCAGGGGGGGGCTACTGAGGGACTACAGGTTCCATTCCCTCCCTCTGACCACTGGCCCTCTATGACAACAATAGTATTAGTATTATCAAAATTACTCCAAAATAATGAAGAAAACAACATTAAAAAAATAACATTTTGCTTCTATCTAGTTTGCACAATTACAATGAGTTTTACCTGCTCATGTGTAGATGAGCCGAGAACATCGCCAGCATCCCTTCCGAATGGTTGCTCCATATTGTACCCTTGTGTCAAAAATCAAGTATAAAAATGTTAGCCAAAAAATTATTGACTAAATGGTATGTTAGAGTCATTGATTAGAAGATGGTTTAATAGTATGTACCACCTCCATGATAGTAGCCTCATTTGTATCTATGCAGTTCAAATTGTAATCAATAAGAAGCTCTTCCTCTGCACATATTGATTTTATCACACAGATAAATACACGATTTCCCTCGCGCACCTCAAATATGCAGTTGGGTTGCTTTATAGTTGACCTAGGTCGTGTACTATTTATAAAACTTGCAATATTCCCTATTTCTTTTGGCCTTCCATCAATGTATATAGCCACACTTTTACTTTGATTATTGTCTTGCTATTGTATATAATTTGCTGAGAGGGCATACCTATGCATGCTTTTTTTATATTGAACAATATGCATCCAACTTTTGTAATCATAACATGGTCCAACATACTCCATCAATTCAGAAACTTTTTTGTAAGACACCTTTATGCCATCCATAGAAAATAGGCCCAAACCATGTAATGATGATGGTGCTATGCGATATATCCTCTCGTTAACACAAAAATTAGTGTTTATTGGAGGAAGTTCCTTGGGTACCCAGTGTTTTTGTAGATGTTGGTACCTCAAGGGCACCTCAATGTCGCCTTCTATCTCATCATCATAAGAACATGACCCCCCTTGAGCAAGGAAAATTTTCATGCATTTATTTAATTTCTTTCTAGTCCTTTGACCTCTAGTTAATCTCCCTATTCTAGATAAACTGCATGTCTCACTTTCCTCTTCTATTCCTATATTTCCCTCACTCGAGGAAGACACTTCTAAAAAATACCTATTCGCTGGCACCTACAAATGGGAGAGATCTTAGAATACATCAATCTTACTATTGATAAGTGTATTAAATAGACTGTCTATAAGGAGTATTGATTTATACCTATCAATCCATGAGACTGTTCGGGATGCTCCTGAAAGGTGTTCAGTTTCTTGCAAATGTAATTCAATTATCGTGAGCATAATCAAATCATAATCATAATCACATCCATAATAAGAATCACATAAAAATTAAAAACATTAAAAGGTACACAATATAACACTTAAATTAGGCTCACATTATAAAACTATGCAACCATATAAGACAAACTATGTAACCATATAAGACAAATATATTTCTATAAAGAAATGAATATTAAATAGATTAAGGATTGATGGAATACCTCTAAATTTCATCATCATCATCCTCATCATCAGCAACATCATCATCATCATCCTCATCATCATCATCCTCGTCGTCATCATCATCCTCATCATCATCAACATCATCATCATCATCCTCATCATCATCATGCTCGTCATCATCATCATCATTATCATCATCATTCTCACCATCATTTTCATCATCATCATTGTCATCATCAACATCATCATCATCAACATCAACATCATCTTCATCATCATCATTAGTAGTAGCATCATCATCGTCATCTTCTTCTTCTTCATGAAAATTTGTGTCAGGAACATCATCCAATAACTATTGATCATGATCACCATCTACATCATCTTCTTCTTCCATCGCATTATACTTTATTGGCCTTCCTCTTGGTTCATGTCTAACAACAAATGACCAACCTGATTTATGTGGAACCTCTGAGTAAAATACCTGCTCACATTGGCTTCAAAGAACATAGGACTCATCCCCAATTGGCTCAAACGACCCTGTATTAACCATTGTAAATCCATTATCATGTTCAATAATAGTTTTATAAGGATCATTTGGATTAAGTCATAGCCTGTTCCATTTGACAACAAAGAGTACTAATTTGAAGGAACTAAAGCCACAGTCAAGTATATCACCCAAAATGCCATAGTATCAATTTTTAGACTCTTGAGGATGTAAGTCATTTCTAGATGAAATATTAGTCACTTGAAAGACTGCAGTAATTCCTAAATCACAAGTTTTCTTCATGTCATCCAACACTTTGACACAACATTTTTGACCATTATAGAACATAGCCTTGTGGTGTTTAACCTGTAATAATATGTGAAACATGTCAAAATTATTGTATCGTGAGTTGATAAACATATGGGTGATTAATAAATTTTTACGTACCTGGAAGTCTCTTAAACCACATGCTAAATCTATTTCCATTTTCCTAACATTGGAATCTCCATTACGATGAGCTTCTTTAACCAATGAAGATGCACCTTCCCATGTTAATGTGCAACCAAAATATTGACATCATTCAATCCATACCGTCATCCAATCAAGATTTTTTGTAATATACAAATGTAGTGCATTCCACTCTTGAGCACCTTTACAAAAAAACATAGACAACTTTCAATCGATTTATTTTGAAGATTAAGAAATAATTTATTACAATAGCATCTTATAATTTATTACCTCTCACTTTCCTCAATGTACCTTTCCCCATCAAGTACTCCCCTTCTAATTTTTTAAAAGGATCGAGATCCCAAATGTGATCTACATGGATATTTGATGCAAACTTAGGAAGATATTCAGTAATGTACACCATAGTCTGGCATGCCATATATCCCTCTACTGTAGAACCCTCAGGATGTGCTCTTTGTCAAACCAAAGCTTTCAAAGATTTCAAGTGCCTCTCAACCATCCACATTGACCTAGTGTGTACAGGTCCACACAATTCAATCTCCTCAACTAGGTGTATGAGGTAGTGTTCCTATGCATTGAAAAAAGTTGGAGGTAGACACTTTTGCATTTCACACAGTAAATGACAAATTCTTCTCTTCCAATAGTTTATATCTTCTTTATGGATTTCTTTAGATGACAACCACCTACATTAAGAGATTCAAGTCACAAAAAATATATAGATATGAGACTTTAAAAAATAATATACAATAGATTACATAGCAAGAAAAAAAAATCGCGAATATAATATGTTAGGAACCTATGTGTTCCTTCTGTTTATTTTGTTAGAGTAGTGTTGTTGGACGCATATGCTTTGTAAGTCGTCCCGTGAGTATATTTTATTATCCCACATGCATAGGTAGTATTACTTTTCTAGATCGTACTCAGTATATAAGAATAGGTTGAGGCCCTTGATGGACACGGACGAATTTATTGTATTGAGCTTGCTCAAAGGAGGTTACCCCCTCGAAGTGGCCTGCGATCAGTAGATTCATTCTGAGTTCTGCTATCACTTTGTATTCTGTTATTTCGAGCATTCTCACGATATTGCTATAAGGAGGTTCATCACATCTGGTATCAGAGCACTCTCTTGGGCTCGCTGGGTGGAAATTACATCAATTTTTTTTTTTTCTGTCGTGGCCTTCAGGTTCCTCTCACTTCTAATATCTCTTGTTATTGCAATAACTCTTTTCAGTTGTTCTGTCTGTGAGTGAATTTTTTCTAAGTCGACTGTTCAAAAAAAAAAAAAAAAAAAAAAAAAAAAAAAAAAAAGAGTAAAAATTTTTCTGTTTTTCAGTCGTAGCTTCCTTGTTTGCTTTCTGTTTCTGCTCATACTTCCGCAGAACGTCTGCAATATCATTTCGCATACTTCCTTCCTTGGTGACCCAACCCCAAATTTTACATATCAAAGCCCTAAATCCCTCATTTATCTAATTTTAGGGTTTGCCCTATCTTTTTCACCTCTCATCCAATCACCACCAAACTGAGCCACAAGATTCAATTCCTCATTTTGCTCCCTTATCCCTCTTGGACTGTTCGCCTCATTTCGCCTCCCTCCCCTTGAAACCCTCATTTTTCTGTTTCCCTTGTCCCCAGATAGTCTCCCACCACCCGTCGAACACCCATTTCCTATCTGAGTTTTACCCAAATCCAAAAAAAAAAAAAAAAAAAAAAAAAAAAAAACTTGCTTTATGGTTGTTACGCGTACAGGAGCAAAAATTATGGAAGAAGAAATGGCATCCCTCAAAACCAAACTTCAAGATCTGGATGACAAAATTCTGGGTCTTAACTTTCAGCAGTCAACCATGAGCCGAAACCATTCAGGAGATACTGGGTCCTCTTCTGGCAATTTCCGTGGACCAAAGTTTGATTTTCCACGCTTCGATGGTTCTGATCCGACTGGATGGATCTATAGGGCAGAGCAGTATTTCAGCTTGCATAATACTTTGGATAACCACAAAGTCCCCCTTGCATCTTTTCATTTGGAACATGAAGCTCTTCAATGGTTCCGTTGGTACATCAAGGCTAATGTAGGCCCAACATGGAGAGAATTGTGCACCCTCATTTTGGAGCGCTTTGGCCCTAGTTCCTTTGATGATTTCACAGGAGCACTCACTAAACTACGTCAAACAGGCACTGTAAGAGAATACCAGACAGAGTTTGAAAAATTAGCTAATCACACAGAGGGCTTGTCTGATGAATTCTTTCGTAGTTGTTTTGTCAGTGGTCTGAAGGATGCACTTCGCTCAGAAGTCAAAATGTTTCGCCCTACTACAATGATGGAAGCCCTTGGGTTGGCTAAGTTAGCGAAAGACAAGATTAGTGCTCTACAACGCTCCAGATCTAATTTTGTTCCATTCAGAAATACAGGTTCTCACAACCCTCCAGTCATACCAGCTCCCAGAACTACTCCGATCAAGCACTTGTCTGAAACAGAGATGCGAGTCAGGCGAGACAAAGGGCTTTGTTATAATTGTGATGAGAAATGGTCTCGGGGCCATAGATGTGTTCAGCAAAAGCTCTATCTCTTGGATGTGGATTCTCCACCAGAACTGGAAGAATATGTAGATGCTCAGGAAACAGTGGATGATGAGGTTGAGCCTCACCAGCCTGAACCTCCTTCACCAGAAGCTCCACCAGAGATATCTGTCCATGCTTTGGCAGGAGTCACTACTCCACAAACCATGCGGGTCCAGGGTTTCTTCAAGAAGATCCCTCTTACTATACTCATTGATTCTGGTAGCACTCATAACTTCATTGATCCACGCATAGCCAAACAGGCTGATTGCTTTATCCATCCCTGCTCTAGCTTTGAAGTCATGATTGCCAATGGGGGCACTTTACCTTGTAAAGGGAAATGTCGCAATGTGCGTCTCTCTATTGGAGATTATAACATGCGCTCTGACATGTTTGCCTTACCCTTAGGTGGCTGTGATGTGGTTTTGGGTGCCCAATGGTTACGCACTCTTGGCCCCATTCTCTGGGATTTTGCTGAACTTTGGATGCAGTTTTCAGCCGAGGGGCACCAACACACTTTGAAAGGCTTACAACCAGGGTCTCTCAGCATCATCAATTCACACCGTATGGAAAAACTTCTTAAGAAGAATTCACATGGTGTCATCGCTCAGCTCCATTCCATTCAGATGCAGCCATCAGCAGTCTCTAGCACTCCTGCCGATCTCCAACACATTTTGGACAAGTATTCTGGTGTATTTGCTGAACCTGTGGGATTACCTCCTTCTCGTCCAGAGGACCACCGTATTCAGCTCCTTCCTGGCAGTGTTCCGCCCAACATCAGGCCCTACCGCTACCCATTTCATCAGAAGACCGAAATCGAGATACTTGTCCGTGACTTACTGAAGCAAGGTATTATTCGCCCTAGTACCAGTTCCTTTTCTTCTCCAGTTCTGCTTGTTCGCAAAAAAGATGGGTCATGGCGACTCTGCATTGATTTCCGAGCACTTAATCATCTCACTATAAAGGACAAGTTTCCCATTCCAGTTGTTGATGAACTTCTTGATGAACTTCATGGGGCTCATTTTTTCTCCAAGTTAGATCTTTGTTCTGGGTATCATCAAATTCGGGTTAATGAGGAGGATATACCTAAAACTGCCTTCCGCACACATGATGGTCACTATGAATTTTTAGTCATGCCCTTTGGCCTCACGAATGCTCCTTCAACATTTCAGGCAGTGATGAATAACATATTTTGACCATACCTCCGGAAATTCATTCTGGTCTTCTTTGATGATATCCTCATATATAGCAAAACTTGGGCTGAGCATCTCCATCATTTGGAGCTTGTCTTGCAACTTCTCTCTGATCATCAACTCTGTGCAAAACTATCTAAATGTGTGTTTGGCCAGGAGGAAGTGGAGTATCTCGGGCATATTGTTGCACACCATGGAGTGCGGGTGGATCCTACAAAAATAGATGCCATGAAAACTTGGCCGCATCCTAAAACTCTCAAGAGCCTTCGGGGTTTTTTGGGGTTGACTGGCTACTACCGCAAGTTTGTCAAAGATTACGGGAAAATTGCAGCACCATTGACAGCTCTGTTAAAAAAGGATGCCTTCTCCTGGACCCCTGTTGCTGAGATTGCATTTGAACAACTGAAACAGGCTATGTGCAGTACACCTGTTCTCTCAATGCCAGATTTTTCCAAACCCTTCACTATTGAGAGTGATGCTTGCGGCAATGGATTGGGTGCTGTTCTCCTGCAAGATGACCATCCTATTGCGTTCACTAGCAAAGCCCTCTCTGGTAAGAATCTAGCCCTCTCTTCTTATGAAAAAGAAATGATGGCTATTTTGCATGCTGTACAGAAGTGGCGGCCATACCTCTTAGGGAGTCATTTTTGCATCAGAACTGATCACCAAAGTCTGAAATACTTCCTGGAACAACGGGTATCCTCTCCTACACAACAGAAATGGGTCAGCAAACTCATGGGGTATGATTATGAGATCACCTACAAGAAGGGTAAGGAGAATATTGTGGCAGATGCTCTTTCTCGCACATTTGATAATCAAGCTTCCCTTTCCGCTATTTCTATGCCCATTCCCAATTGGTTAGCGTCTGTTCAGCAGGGCTATGACAGTGACTCTTCTTTATCTCAAATCATTCACCAGCTAGCCAATAATCCTTCTGCTATACCACATTACTCTTGGGATGGTGCTTCTCTTCGATACAAGGGTCGGCTAGTGCTTCCTCAGAACCCAGCTCTACATCAGGCTATTTTTTATGAACTCCATGCTTCTCCTTCAGCAGGGCACTCAGAATGTGATACTTGCCAATGCCACAAGGGTGAAACAACCCTCCTTCCTGGCTTGCTCGAACCATTGCCCATCCCTACACGGATTTGGACTGATATTTCTATGGATTTCATTGAAGGGCTTCCTAAATCCGGTGGCAAGATAGTGATCTTGGTTGTGGTTGATCGTCTCTCGAAATATAGTCATTTTTGTGCCCTCAGCCACCCCTATACTGCCTCCTCTGTTGCACAAATCTTCATGGACCAGATATTTCGTCTTCATGGACTCCCTTCTTCCATTGTCTCTGATCGTGATGCAACTTTTATCAGTCATTTTTGGACTGAACTGTTTCAGAAAACTGGCACCAAACTGAAGATGAGTTCGGGCTATCACCCACAAACTGATGGTCAAACTGAAATTGTCAATAAATGCTTGGAAACTTATCTTCGTTGCTTCACTTCCGAACAGCAACATCAGTGGGCCAAGTGGCTCCCTTTAGCTGAATGGTGGTACAATACCTCTTACCACACTGCCTCTAAAATGACTCCATATGAAGCAGTCTATGGTCAGGCACCTCCAGTGCTCCTTCCCTACACTCCCAACAGCTCACCAGTCCAGGCAGTTGACATAGTTCTCCGCAGCAGGGATCAGATTCTTCGTACCTTACAGGATAATCTTCACATGGCCCATAATCGGATGAAACAGCAAGCAGATCAACACCGTTCTGAGCGCTCATTTCAAGTTGGGGATATGGTTTTTCTTCGTCTACAGCCATACAAACAATCCTCCCTAAAGTTGAAAGGGCGTCATAAGCTGGCCCCAAAATTTTATGGGCCTTATAAGGTTCTGCAGAAGATTGGTTCAGTTGCTTATAAACTGGAACTTCCTCCTTCTTCCCGCATTCATCCAGTCTTTCATGTTTCTTGTCTAAAGAAAGTTCTGGGTACCACTGTCAGAGCACAAACTACTCTCCCTGAAATGGATACGGAAGGATCCATTATCCTGGAGCCGGTGGCAATCATTGACCAGCGCACTCGCCAGCTTCGCTCTCGCTCCATCTCTGAGGTCTTGATTCAGTGGCATGGCATGCAACCAGAGGATGCTACCTGGGAACCCCTTCTTCAGATTCAACAACAATTTCCACACCTTAAGCTTTGAGGACAAAGCTTTTTTCTAAGGGAGAGGGGATGTTAGGAACCTGTGTGTTCCTTCTGTTTATTTTGTTAGAGTAGTGTTGTTGGACGCATATGCTTTGTAAGTCATCCCGTGAGTATATTTTATTATCCCACATGCATAGGTAGTATTACTTTTCTAGATCGTACTCAGTATATAAGAATAGGTTGAGGCCCTTGATGGACACGGACGAATTTATTGTATTGAGCTTGCTCAAAGGAGGTTACCCCCTCGAAGTGGCCTGCGATCAGTAGATTCATTCTGAGTTCTGCTATCACTTTGTATTCTGTTATTTTGAGCATTCTCACGATATTGCTATAAGGAGGTTCATCACATAATAAATATATACAACAAATTGAATAGATATTACTGCTTACCTCATGTATTTTACAAGATCGTATATCACTTGTTTGATTTTATTGTTGAAGTGCTCTGGGAGAGATAGAGGAAGTACGTACTATAGTAATTATAAACCAATCATTTCATTTTTTTCTAACATAACATAATGAATAGTAGATGTAGTTTATGAATATATTGTAAATACAGAAGAACATAACTTACCTTGATGAAAGTATGCCAATCATGTGTTTTGAGCCCTGGCCCAAATTCATTTTTTTTTTATATGAGATTGTTTATGTTCACATCAAATCCTGTGGGAAATCAAATTTTTCGTATGACTTCTTTTATGGCATCACTTTGCTGCTCTATTAATAACCAAGGAAGGGCACTTATATTAATCTAGTCTCTGTTGCTATTTGAGTGAATGAAATTCTTCAATGCATGATTGGATTCATGAATGTCATTACAAATTTTGAAAATTTTTTCTTTGTCGTGCCTTCCATCCAATATTTTCCACAATGTCTCTATTATATTCTTTCCAATATGCATAGTATCAAACAAATGTATAATTTGTAAGTGCTTGTAGTAGGGAAAACTACTAAATTATCTGGGATAGCTTTTTAGTCCCTTTGGAAGGTTTTCAGTACTACCTTGATGACCTTCACAATCATCAATTACACAATTAGTAAACAAAAATCACAATAGAAATATATAAATTACAAACATAAACTATTAGGTGGAATGACATTACCTCGACAATTAATTCTATTATATTCCAACTTCCATATGCAAGGTGTCATTCTTCATGGCTTTTATGTAGTCTCTTCTTTCCCATTGAAAAGATGTTTTTCTATCCTTTGATACTTATGATTCCTATGGAAGAAGTGTCTAAACTCATCAAACACCTTCTTTCCTAAACTTTTTGAATGACGAGATTTCATCTTTGGACCACAAACTGGACATGCAAATTTTCCCTTTGTTAGAAGACCTACAAGATAATGATATAATTAGATTATTAAATATGTTGATTTTTATAATTAGAATTATCATGTGCAACTTGAATTCACTATAACATACCACAAAAATGTGTTAGCCCTAGGGCATCATGTATCGTCCATGCAAGTATTGCATGGAATTGAAATTATCTTTGTCCTATTGGTCTAGACATGTCATACATAGTGACACCATTCCATAACTCCACCAACTTGTTGATAAGAGGCTCAATATATACATTTATATCTTTTACTTGATATTTACCTACTTGAATGAACAGTAACATTACATAATTATTGTGACTATTTTACTACAAGATTTGTAAGTACATATAAATTAATAACTATCAAATGATAAGATACTTGGAACAATCATTGCCAACATAATGTTCTCCCTCTTTATTGACATCCATGGAGGAATGTTATTGCTGATAACAAAAATAGGCCACACCGAGTAAATAGATCTCATCTCTCCAAATGGATTGACACCGTCTGCTACCAATGAAAGCTTGAGATTATGAGGTTCTTCTTTAAATTGTTGCAACTTTTCCTCTATGTGCATAAATGTTGAACCATCCACAGGGATTTGAATAATGTAATCTTGACTTCTATTGCATGCATGATAATCCATAAATTGAGCCAAGCTACTACACCTGAATAATTGTCGCATTTGTGGAATAATGGGGATTTAACAAAGAACCTTTTGAGGAACCTTTTTTGTTAGTTGATCTATTCAATATCTACTTGTATGACATACAAGACATTGTGTTGCAAATTCATGTTCTTTATAATATATAATATGATCATTGGGACAAGCATGTATTGCTTCATACTCCATTCCAATATCTTTCATAATAGCAGATAATTCTTGATATGAGTGAGGTAGAATATTTGATGGTGGTAACAAAAACTCACCTATCAATCTACAATAAAAAAATATAAGTTGTTAATATAAACAATATTAGTGGTACATTATTCACCCTTTGTTAACTATAAAGACATATATGACATCCTTAACATATGTGACATTGTTATGTTGGATAAACCATTCATAACCTTCAAGTTCAACAACAACAATACAATAGAGAGAAGAGTTGTTTGGGAGTCTTTGTATAGAGGCTCATATGCCTTCTCAAGTAGAGGTACATTGAGGCTATCATCATCATCATGATCAGATATGCTTGGACTAAATGTGTCATGTATCAATGTATTTATACCATCATCTTCGATTGTGTTTTCTAGCGCATGATCGTCATCTTCCATGGGATCATTATCTTCACCTTGGATATTCACACCTCTATGTTCCTCCACTTTGAAAACCATATTCTTCATATTGTTGTGTTCATATCATGCACTTCCTTGGGGAGATCAACCTATATAAAATTGATTAACATAAATAAACCATGATCATCAACTCATCATCAAGTAATTTCATATGTATATAAATTGTTAAAATAATATAATGAACAACTTACTAGTGGATGATAGTCATGCCACCCTTCAATGTGATCATTCTCCCTACAACGTCTCTTAATTGTTTTGATTAGTAGTCTTCTACGGTTTAAGCCCTTACAAATTTTGCAAGGACAATAACATTTTTCATCACCTTTCCTTTTCAAGTTAGACCACAATCTAGTGATTTTATCCCTATTTTTTTTTTTTCTTATATTATTTGACATGATCATTCTTCACAAGAAGCAAAAATTGGACTATGAAAACTTCAATCTACAACTTTCACAAACTAAGAAAAACTATTGAAAGTACACAAATCTTCTTAGACCTAGTTAAATACTTTAATATTTTAAAAATACTTTCTTTGACTTTATTCCTCAGACATTTAACCCCGTCACCTGTTATAACATTCAGTTAATTGCTCTAGGAAAATTTATGGATAAGATTATTTGTAAAACTTTGACCAACCACCTGAAGGTCTTATTTCAAGAGACCTTACAACATTAAGCCACTAAAAGAAATTTCAAAACATATAAGCTAAAATTCTAGTTAAAATATACATTAGATTAAAAAATATACAATTTTCATACCCGAGCATGCGGCTATAACTCATGTAATAGCCTTCTTTCTTAGCTGTAGAAGCTCTCCAGCAATCAAATTATACAAGCTACAAGGCCTAACAGAAATTTCAAAACATATAAGCTACAAGGCAAGACATATTACATGACATGGAAAAAGGAACAAAATTTACAAGCTTTAGTAAGACATATTAAATGACATCATAATGCTAAAGAGATCACAATTATATGAGTCAAACATAGTCATGAAAAAGCACATAAATTAGTTATTATATGCAATTAAAAGATATATAGTTAGATAGGGACATCCATAGGGTATATTGAAAAAAATGAAATGGTCATATAGATTTCATATAGGATTTTTAAGATGATAGTGTTCTAAGGCAAAGAATCCATTCATATAACCATAATGACATTAAATGTTTAAGCATGGACAATCATCAAATACCAAAATAGATTAGCAATAGTATTTGCTTGAAAGTTTCTAAAGCCTTTTCAAAAAATCCATTTTGTACATATCATGCAATCATGGCATTCCATGATACCATGTTTCTTAGATGAATTTGTTCAAAGAGTTCATGTGCCTCGTCTATATTTCCACATTTTCCATACATGTCACAATTGGTTTTAGTTATATGATGACTACTAAGGGGGATGTTGATCTCAACACAAGAACTAGAGGTACCATAAAGAAAAATGATAAGTGTGGTGATAAACAATGTCAAAACCATTAGGAACTTTAACAAAACTTCTTCCAAGTGGAATTGGAAGCTAGTAGTACCATAATTCCAGATAAATGTGTAAAATAAATTGAGTCAAAAAAAGGAATAAAACAAGATACTATATTTTTTTAACAAAAACTAGTAGTTTTTAAGAAATAAATTTGGGGGTTTTCAATTACCGTGAATTGGATTGAGAAAGCCTAAACACCTATATCTTATGAGACTACATATAAAAGGTGTTAGGAATCTACCTCTAGTCAAACAAATTAGAGGTTCCTATAGGATCCTGGGAAAGTATGGAGAAATTTTTTACAAGTTGTTGTAACCACCTTATATAGGTATTTCTCCTATATTCAATATCTAATATTTGACCATGTTCAAATATTTTATGGATGATGGTGTTAAACAAACATATTCAACTCTAAATGATGAAGACTAGGTGTCTGAATTACCATTGACAAAGGAAGCATAGATTAAAGCTATTGTGGATACTAGAGTATCCAAAATAAAAAGGCACAAGTTGTAATTGAAAAAATAATTGATAATGGATCAAACTATAAAACTTGGAAGCCACATGGATGCTAGAGGAAGAAATTAGGAAGAAATGTATTGATTTGGATCAATTTTTCTCTAAGAGGACTTTAGACTTCTTCTCTTTGGGAGTATCATGCAAGAACACCTCAAGCTTAGATTGAAGGCCAAAACTAATTAAGTTCCTAGTAGGGCATAATAGGTATAATAAATTACATCGATAATTTAGACCAATGATGTAATGGAAAACAATATTTTTAAGCCAAAGTTGGCATGGATTTATACTTTAGGACCAACTAGGTAGCATTGTGCATATTTGGTCAAAGAGAGTTGAATGTGATAAAAACCATATCATCATGTTTTTCATGATATTCAAGGTCATCATCACCATTTTATATTTTCTTGGGCCTTAGAGTGCATATGAATCTTCATATTGCAAAACTACAAAAACGTTACGATGTTGTCAATGATAACATTGAAAATATTTGTGTTGGTCTACTGGATCCTATTGGATTTTGGGATTCTGCTAGTACTGAGTCTTCTACAAAGGCTAGAGGTGATTTTCCCTATAGTGTAGATGTTGGTACCTTTTGTGGATGTGTTTTTTGAAGTAGCATCCTGATATGAATCGTATGTACAAGGATATCTATTATCAATTTGTAGCTGAGAATAAAAATAATTGGTGGTTCTTGTTTAGCCTCCAATTAAAATAGGGCACAAAAACTGCTTTAAACTTTCTTGTTTATGACCTATTTGAGATAGATTGGGCTATAGTTTATGCTGACATCTATGAAGCATCTTGTATACCAATTGCATAGTTGTGAGAGTGATGCTCCTATTTTTTTTATAGATTCACACATTCAAATTTCAAAATAAATATCCACACATTCTTAGTTTCTAAATTGAACATATGATTTTTGTGGAAGCAAAAACAAGTTTACAGGATATAGGACACTATTCATATAGGTGTAGCTGAATTATTCTGAATCATAAATTAGGGAAAGGCATCCAGAGTCAATACTAGTAGCAAGTGTTATGTTGGTCTAGGGCGTTCCCGTGCAACCCAAATTTACATAACAATATAGTTCAAACTAATCTAATCAAACAAAAACAAATACTAACTAATCTTATCTATCTCAAAGGGTAGAGAAAGTCCTTATCCAAGTACATTTCACAATCTACAAGGAAAACATGCATTTGTAATCTATGGTAGGTGAATTCATCATGTTAGTTTAGAGTCCCAAGTTTGACTTCTCTATCAAATTTTTTTGGACCAATCATACTTTCATGTGAGGGTATTTATTGCCACTTATGCAATCTTCTCTTTTCCCAGCATGATTGCATTACTATTGATAGTGCATTAAATCCCACAAAGAATTCATATTAGTGAGAAAAATCAAGATCGAATTTGGGTCACTAATGCTAGATAGGTCCCTTATTTAGCCCAAATATTTGATTAAGTTTTACCTAAAACTTCAAACTTTCCTTGTCATCGACATTCCAAGAAATTTTGCATATTGGAGTTTGTATGAATATTAAAACGGCAAGTTTCTTTGCCATAGAAAAACTAACATCAAATTTGAGCCCAACAAAGGGAAAACATGCAGATCCAATGATTCTACATAGAATGTAGTCAATGTCAATAGTAAAATTCAAGAGGAAATTTTTTAGATAGTTTAAAAAATTAGAGGAGCATTTGACACTAATTTTACTTAAATGGTGATGCTCAGACCAAAAATGGTAGTTGTCTCGATTACCAAACCTTAAAATCATAAATAGCTTTTTAATCCTCAAAAATTGTAGAAACCTAAGCTGAAAAACCTCATTTCATTACTATGAATATTTCCTCCATTTTGCTCATGCCCAGATTCAAAGCTAATACTTGTCATCTGAAGAACACAATGAAAGGGTCAACCCACAACATAAATTTCAAATAATTAATAACTTTAGATTTCTACAATTAGATATTTGTTTCTTATTCGATGTGTATACTTTTTAGCATTAAGGTTTCAGATCACCCTCTGTGATTCTCTTACATTCTGTGATTCTCTTTCATTCTAATAATAGATCACAAAGTGTGATAAAACAATGTTGATGATAAATAATATACACAATCTCTACAATTTCTTACAATCATTTTAGTCTTCTTGGTAGAACCAAACTGAACTGAAGTGAAGACCTCAAACTTACAAAGTTTATCCAAACACCAAACAGTAGAGGCAAGTGATAGTGATGGACTTGTTCATTAGTGAGACAGATGACCCCCTTACACTACGTGGCCCTCGAGCACCTAGAGTGGAATATTGTCCTACATTGTATACTAATAACCTTTTGATGGTAAAATAGGGCATGAGCTAAATGAAAAAAGCATCATGTCTTCAAGTGATGCTTTTTGGATTGCAATGATTATTGAGTATAACATAAAATCATCAGGTAATTGAACAAAATAGGTGAGGTACAATTTTAATACAATGCAAATGCAAAGTTCAATACAATACATCAACATTGAGAATAAATAGGACAAAGTGATGAATGCCTTAAAGGACTTAAGATATAAAGTTGTTAGAATAGAAAAGGGCATAGGTCCAAACTATTAAAAGGGTCAATGTAGTAAAAAAACACCTAATCCTCTATGAAAAATTATCAATATGGTCACTGAGACTCCGTGGTGCATGATTTGTCAAATGCTTCATTCTCTTTTGCAACATATGGTTTCTCTATCTACTTAACATGATCCTAACCCATGTTATAATGCAATGAAAAACATTATAATGAAGATGATACAATTGATTCATTTCTTCACTAGTGAAGGTTACTCTTCCTCAAATGAGTAAAAGGAGAAGGACAATCAAGAAAACTTTCATGGTTGTAGGATTTTCTCAAGTTAACATTAATTACAACCTTAAGAGAAAGGGTCAATCTAGAAAGCCAAATAGCTTATTTATGAAATAGCAAATCCAGAGAAGATTGTATGTATACAAAAATACCCCAAACCATTGATAAGAGTGAAAGCATCAAATACATCAAGAATAAGTCATACTACTATTTGCATACAAAATGCTTGAAATTACGAAGATTGATGTTGGATTGTTTCTTAGACAATTGACAATGGTAAAAAAATCAATATATCAATTATAAGTTTGTGTTCAAAATTATATTCCTTTTGATTTGACTCAAGTATAGTAAACTACTTGAAATGATGAATGTTCATGAACATAGGGATAAGAGGATTTTTTAATATTTGTAATAAGAAAAATCAAAACAAGAAGCATGAATATGAAATTGAGCTAGACAAAATAAATAAAGTAGATTAAGATTTACATGAAATTATTTAGGTGCATTTAGGGACAATTTTGAGTGTGTCTATTATGATAAATGGTATACTAGCACTTACACTTTGGATGAGATGAGATGCAATGGGTATATATATGGTATATACTAGTAATTTCACTTTTGATGAGATGCAATGCAATGGTATAGCTAATAGTATTATATTGGTCAAAACAAAAGACTATATTTTTCTCTTTCCCAATCCTTTCTCACTCCCTCTCTCCCTCTCTCTCACACATGCCTTTCTATACATATTATATTATCTCTAGAATGACACATTTTTATTTCTAAATGTGTTATTGAGATGGACCTTGTAGAGAAGAGGATAATGGAGAGCATGCCAAATCTCTATTTAGCTTTAATTTTGGCTTGAACCGAGGTATCTCAAATTTTATATATATTGGAGATTGACCTTTCAAGATACTATATTCAATGCTTCACCCATTTGTATTTTAGTAAAATCAGTTCTCAAGGGCAATGCAGTTGAAGTAGAGCATGATCCATGTTTCCAATTCTACAAAACCCCTCTTATAATCTCTCTTTAATGGATTTCAGATTTTGAATCAATCGGTCTTTAGATGATTATAGTAGAAATTTTTGACGTGACTACATCAATTTTAGTATCAGAGCATCAAAAATTGTTGGAAGTGGTTATATAATTCTATGGGACATGTTAAATTGCAAGATTCAAAAGTGCAATACTAATTCCTCTAGACAAGAGATTGATACAACTTATCTAAACATCGCTACGATTCCTATATTTGTTGTTTAGTTGTTACATACAATTCATAGGTTTAAATTGCAATTCTGATATGGAATGTTTTAGGAGACAAGTTTTTCTTAATATGGGCTATGAAAGTGAAAAGTGATAAATCTGATATCAATTCATGGACAGTTGGAACATTGTGAGCTTATCCAGATACATAGAATATCCAGAAATCTTGAAAAAAATTATATACAAAATATGATATGCCCATAGGAAACAAATAGTTTCTAGATTACATGCCAACCTATCTTTATCAAAGGTTTTTAAGCATAAAATATATACTAAGATTGAAAGCACTTCCTAATGAGAAATGCCCTTACCTTGCAACTACTCTATGCTTGGGAACACCCCTTGAAAATCCACTAGTCCTCATGTAAACGATCTCGACAACTACTAACAAACATCCCATGACCCACATCGTAAGCCCTGGCTGCTGAATCCAAAGAAGAAAAGAGAAAAAGGAAGCAAACCTTCTAAAACCCTTGTGCGCTCTAGAGATGGATTCTAAAAATGACCAATGCGCCTTTTTTTCCCTTATATCTCGTTAACATCGCAATTGCGATGTTGTATCTTGTTAATGTCGCAATTGCGACATTGTCATGTTATAATTGAAAAAAAGAGAGCCAAAAACACATTACATTCACAAATTGACGTCACAAATTCACCCCTAATGTATTAGTGCCAAGAATTCTTGGAAGTTACTCTATGGAAATAATTTCTACCAAGCTCACTTGAGCATCAAAGGTTTTTGTGATAGAAGTCAATTTCTACTGAGCTCACAACATCAGCAAAGGAAAGTCAGTGTTTACTAAGTTCACTCGGTGTCCAAAGGATTTTGTAGAATTCATAGTGTTTACCGAGCTTCAGTTGGTTAACACTGGAAATCATTTCTGGAATAGTGTTTACTGAGTAGGTTTAGCTAATGAAGGATTTCTTTTTTTAGGAAGTAAAGTTTAATTGTTTCATGTAATGAATGCAGCTAACTGATGTAATGATTATTGGTAATTGTAACTTGTAAATGAGCCGATTGGATAATTTGTAAGGTATAAATAAAAGGTCAAGTTGTGAATTCTAAGATATGGATGGATGAATGGATGTGTATAATAAGTGAACATGCAAGTGTGAAGAGGAAAGTGTGAGAAAATTTTGAAGAAGGATCAAATATCCTTGAGGAGCAAAAAAATTGTATTCGATCAAACAAGATCTAATAAAGTAGAACATAGATCTATATCAACAAATTTTAGTTTCATCTCATTCAGGTCACTCATTGTTACTTTCTCACAATTGTAGCAATGATTTCCTAAATCTCTTAACAGAGTTGTTTAATAGCCATTTGGTAAATCCTCTAACAAGGTGAACAGTTCTATTAGATTGTTCTAAAGTCCTCTAGCAAGGCCACTCCTAGCAAGCTGATTAAATCCTTTAACAAGGTCACACCTAATAGTGTATTTTGTAACCTTTAACTCCTAACAGGGCTCACTTTAGAAGAGTGAAAATCAGTAGCTAGTTACTTGGTGGTTTTTCCCATATTTGGTTTCCACGTTAAATCTGACGTCTCTTGTGTTCATGCATGTTAAATCTTTGTGAATGCTTAAAGATAAGTAGTAAGTTAACATACATCTACCAAGTTACAACATTTTTCTATGTGGCTACTAAGTGACAGTAGTAACTAGTTTTTTAAAGACATCTAAGGAATCTATGGATTTTTTTTTGTAGTAACTGATTCACCCTTGCTCTTAGTTACTCCATCTATATTTTTAGCAATTGGTATCAGAGATTTTGGTGCTTCTAGAAGGATTTCTAGGATATAAGCTAAAGATCAAGATGTCTTACAAGAGGAAAATTCCAAGACTTAACAAGGATAACTTTTCAACATGGAAAGGTCTCATGAGACTCCATCTAGCTTCCATTGGAGATACATGATTGAAATATCTTGATGAATAATATGTGACTTCTTTTGGTACACTATCTACCAACGACATTGCTGAGAAGAAGACTCATAACACCATGATGATAGACATTGCATTTTCCTTAAGCTATAAATAATTTGAATTTTGCTATGTGGAATAAGCTAAATGATATCTATGGAGTTGATGACAATGTGAGAAGAGCCAAAGCAAAAATTCTAAGAGGATAATTTGATTAGATGAGGATGAGAGAGGATAAAAATATTGCCAAGTATTTTGAAATAGTTAAAGCAAGTGTCACTGCAATCAAAGCTTCTAGAGGAGATATCAAAGAGGAAATAGTTCTAAGTAAAGTTCTTAGAACATTGCTTCCCATTTATGCAATTAGAGTCTCTGCAATTTAGGAAAGATGTGAAGTAAATCATAAGATAAATTTAGAAGTTATAGTAGGAAGATTAACTACATTTGAAGCCAAGCTTTCACTCAAAGAAAAGGTCAAGAAGATAAAGGAATCTCAATCAAAAAGTGTGGAAGAATCAAAACAGAGTTTTGACAATGATTTTGAGGTGGTTGAGGCTCTACTAGTAAGGAAATATTCTAGAGGCAAAGTAAAATACAATGGTCAGGTTCCTTTGATCTATTTTTCATGTGAGGAAATTGGTCATATTGCTACTAGGTGCCCAAATAGGAAAAACAAGGATGAGAAGAAAGGTCACTAGTGCAATGGCAAGAAAGATTTCAAATCATTCAAGGACAAAGGTAATAAAACATGTTTCATGGCTAAGGATTCTAATGATTCTGATGATGTTGAAGATGAAATTGTTTACATTTCTTTGAAAGATGAATCTAATAATGATAAGGAAGATAAGATGGCACTTATCTCTCACATGAGGAAAAATGATATATGGGTCATAAATAGTGGTTTCTCTCATCATATTGCTGGTGAGAAAACTAAGTTTGAACAATTTGAAGATTATAATGGTGGTAGTGTGAGATTTGGAAATAATGAACCTTGTTGCATAAAAGGAAGAGGAAGAATCTCACTAACTAAAGAGCTTACATATGATAATGCCTATTGGGTTCAAGGATTAAAATACAATATGTTGAGTTTGGCATAGCTAATCAATATTGGATTCAAAGTAGAATTCATGCATGGAAAAGCAAGACTACTGGATGACAAAGGAAAGCTGATTGGATCAGGCATATAGATAAAAGGTAACTTGTTCTATCTTGAACTTGGTGAATTAACATGTTTTATTTCTCAAGTTGAAGAAATTTGGTTATGGCACAAAAGGTTATGTCATGTGAACTTTGATAATTTGGTGAAAATAAGAAAGTTTAGGAAAGTAAGAGGCATTCCTAGTATAAAGAAACCTGAGGTTGGTCTATGCAAGAATTGTTAGATTGGTAAGATGGCAAAGAGTATCTTTATAAGTAAAAATTATCTGTCTAAAGAAATTTTGAAAATTGTGCATGCTAATTTATGTGGACCTATTGGAATTGAGAGCAATATTGGAGAAAATTTATTTATTCTTTTTGTTGATGATTACTCTAGAATGATAACTATCATGTATCTAAGGGAGAAATTAGAAGCATTTGATAAGTTCAAATGGTATTTGACCAGAGAAGTTCAAATGGTGTTTGGTACAGGGAAAAGACTGAAATGCTTGAGGTCAGACAGACGTGGTGAATTCATCTCCAATAAATTCAACAACTTTTTCATTGAAAGGGGAATCAAAAGATAGGTATCAACACCTGGAACTCCTGAGAAAAATGGAATAACTAAAAGGAGGAATATATCTATCATGGATTGAGCAAGAACTCTAATGATTGAAAAGAACATTGCTATTGAATACTAGAAGGAAGCTATCAGCACTATAGTTCATACCTTGAACTGAGTACAACTCAAAAAGGACTCATTCAAAACCCCCTATAAGTTATACGATGGCTATAAACCCAATGTAAGTTACCTAAAACTATTTGGAAGTAAATGTTACATTTATAAAGAATCTAGAAAAGGCAAATTTTATGTGAAGGGTGATGAAGACATATTTTTGGGATATTCTTGCAAGAGTAAGGCATATAGATGTTTGAATTTGTCTACTCACAAAGTCATAGAAAGTGCATATGTGAAAGTTGATGAGTTTACAGAAAGGATTGAAGAAGAAAGAAAAAAGGAACTAGAAGATTACAAGAGATTTATTTTTATTGAACTTGATATAGTGCCAGATACATCTGTCAATCAGGAAACTTCTACTCCCAAGTCTTCAATCACCAAGTTGCAAGAAGTTTAAACCGAGTTGAAGGAACCTGAGTCACATTTAGATGCTACCAAGCCAATGCCTACCAAGTCTAAAGGACCTTAGAAATAGTAAAAATAGCAAAAACCTAAAATTGAAATTCAAAATGAAGATAGTGGAACTCAGTCAAAAGGCAAGAAACTTATATTAGAAAAATATGTAAGGAGACATCATGCACTGGATCAGATTATTGGAGACAAATCTAAAGGAACTATGACAAGAAGTAAGTTAAAATGTACTTATTTACCTATTTATTTTGAACCTAGAAATGTCAAAGATGCATTAAAAAATGAAAGTTGGACTAGGGCTATGAATGAAGAGATAGAGAAAATAGTGAAGAACAAAACTTGGACTCTTGTACCTAGGCCTAAAGATAAAAATGTAATTGGAACTAAGTGGGTATTCAAAAATAAGTTGAATGAAGATGGTAAGGTGTCAAGGAACAAGGCTAGACTTGTATGTAAAGGCTACTCTTAAGAAGAAGGAATTGACTATGGAGAGACTTTTGCTCCTATTGCAAGATTGGAAGGTGTTAGGATCTTACTTGCATATGCTGCACACAAAGGATTTAAGGTATATCAAATGGATGTCAAATTTGCATTTCTCAATGGTATTCTGGATGAAGAAGTTTACATTGAATAGCTTGAAGATTTTGTTGATCCAGACAAGAAGGACATGATTTGCAAGTTACACAAAGCATTGTATGATATGAAAAAAGCCCCTAGAGAATGGTATGAAAGATTGCATAACTATCTTATTCAGATTGGTTTTCAAAGAATAAATGATAATAGTAGCTTGTATATCAAGGAAGGGCTAGATAACAAGATTGTTTTGGCAGTAATATTTGTGGATGATACTTTGTTTATAGGAAATTATGATTTATGCAAAAAAAATTTAGAGAAAATGAATAAGGAATTTGAGATGTCAATGTTTAGTGAGATTAAATTCTTTGTTGGTCTTCAAATTCAGCAAAGCAAGAATGACATCTACATTACTTAATCAAAATACATCAAGGAGATACTCAAGAAAGTTGGTATGGAAGATTGTAAACTAGTTGGGACTCCCATGTGTACTAGACTAAAGCTTACCAAGGATGATGAATCAAAAGAGGTAAATTAGACCTTACATATTTCAATGATTGGAAAGTTGCAGTATGTAGTTCATACAAGACTAGATATTGCTCTTGCAGTTGGTTTTGTAACAATATTTTCAGCAAAACCAAGAGAAAATTACATGATGGCAATCAAAAGAATCATGAGATACTTGAAAGGCATTGAAGACTATGGATTGTGGTATAAATTTGAAGGTAATCTGGACTTAAAAGTGTTTACTGATGCAGATTGGGAAGGAAAAATTGATGAAAAAAAGAGTACAAGTGGAGGAGCATTCTTTCTTGGAAAGAGGTTGGTTTCTTGGACAAGCAAAAAGCAAAATTGCATATCTTAATCTACAACAGAAGCAGAGTATGTTGCACCAGTAGTGAATTGTTCTAATATTGTTTGGTTCAAATAGTTATTGGAAGGCATGATGGTGGAAATCAAAGAACCAATTGTTATGTTTTGTGACAATACAAGTGTAATCAACATATCTAAGAATCTAGTAATGCATTCCAAAACTAAGCACATTGCAATAAAGTATCACTTTGTTAGAGATTGGTGCAAGATAAGGAGATTAGATTGGAATATGTCCATACAAAAGAACAAATTACTAACGTATTCACCAAGCCATTACCTAAGGATTCATTCTTTTATCTAAGAGGTAAGTTAGGGGTCATTCCCCTTTTTGAAGCTCACTAAAATGAAGTTTTAGTGATGCATCAATAGGAACCAATTTGAAGATCTATTAGTTGATGTAGCATAGCCATGGAAACATTGCATATGAATTAGTACTCAAGGTACATTGTTACTCATTTGGTTTGTGTTGTGTTGTCTTTGGCATGTGTTGTCAAAGAGGGAGAGTGTACTGTCATATTTTTGAAATTTGAATTTGTTTGTGGAGAGTCTGTTGTTTGAAAAGAAGCTGTGTAATTCCTTCATAGATGAAGATTACTATATTTAAGAAGTTTGTGGCATATAATCTAAGAGGGAGAAATGTTCTATTAGAAAAGACTTGTTTTCAAATTTCATCTACTATGACATGTTGTGTTGCCATCAATGCCAAAGAGGAAGATTATTGGATACAATTGTTCAATTGTGTGTTGTCTTAAATGTTACAACAATGTCATATCAGTTATTAGACAAATTCTATTGAGCTGGGTTGGTTAGCAAGCCAATTCTCAAATTCTATCAAACTTAGTTGATCAACAAAACAAATTACAAAGTCTACCCAACATTCCTAGAAGTTACTCTATGAAAATTGTTTCAATTGAGCTCACTTAGGCATCAAAGGTTTCTATGAAAAAAGTTAGTTTTTACCAAGCTCACAAGGTTAGCAAAGGAAAGTCAGTGTTTACCAAGTTCACTAAGTCTCTATAGAATTTTGCAGAATTCACTATGTTTACCAAGCTTCAGTTGGTTAACATTGAAAATCATTTATGGAATAGTGTTTACTGAGCAAGATTGACCAATGAAGGATTTCATTATTTTGGGAAATAAAGTTTAATTGTTTCATGTGATAAATGTAGCTGACTAATGTAATGATTATTGGTAATTGTAACTTGTAAATGAGCCAACTGGATAATTTGTAAGGTATCCATAAAAGGTCAAGTTGTGAATTCTAAGGTATAGATGGATGAATCGATGTGTGTAATAAGAGAATATGCAAGTGTGAAGAGGAAAGTGTGAGTGAATTTTGAAAATAAATCAGATATCCTTGAGGAGCAGCAAAGCTTTATTCAATCAGAGAGGATCTAGTAAAGTAGAAGAGAGATTTGTATTAGCAAAGTTTAGTTGCATCTCATTCAGGTCACTCATTGTTACTTTCTCACAATTATAGTAGTGATTTCCTAAATCTCTTAATAGAGTTGGTTTAATAGCCATTTTGTAAATCCTCTAACAAGGTGAATAGTTCTATTGGATTTTTCTAAAGTCATCTAGAAAGGCCACTCCTAGTATGGTGATTAAACCCTTTAACAAGGTCACACCTAACAGTGTGTTTTGTAACCTTTAACAGGGTTGGCTCCTAACAGGGCTCACTTCAGAAGAGTGAAAATCAGTAGCTAGTTACTTGGTGGTTTTTTCCATATTGGGTTTCCAAGTTAAATCTAATGTCTCTTGTGTTGATGCATGTTAAATCTTTTTGAATACTTAAAGATCAGTAATAAGTTAACATGCATCTACCGAGTTACAACATTTTTCTGTGTGGCTACCGAGGGACAGTAGTAACTAGTTTTTTTAAGACATCTAAGGGATCTGTGTTTTTTTTTTTTGTAGTAACTAATTCACACCCCCTCCCCCCCACCCAAGTTACTCCATCTATATTTCCAACACAATCATGGACTAGAAAATATGGATCATAAGTTTGGCTTGGAGTACTTTATCCTTGCGGGCTTACTGTACTTTCTAGGTTATCCTTTGATTTATGCTAGGGTTTGTATCTAATAATTTGGAGCCTTATATTGCACATTTAAAGCTCATACATGAGCATCACAAACATTACATATAAGATACTATTTATCCACCAAAATTGGGGGTCGCCTAAGGAAAATCCCTACATAGCCACCCAACATACCAAAATTTAAATATCAACATATCAAAGAATGAAACATTAGTTGCAGATTGAAGTACTCTTTTCATCACTTATAAGAATTGCAAAAAAAAAATTAGTTCCACACTCATAACATTAGGGTCAATTAGATCGCCCATTTTTCTCAAACAGTGAAAAGGTTGCCCCTAATGATCCAGTTAATCCTTAACAAATCACTAAGTTTTTCTCTATTTTGTTTATGTCACAGTTTTCAACCCTAATCCTTCTTTGTTCACTCTTCGAAGTATCACAACACATAGTATTCAAGGTTCAAATCATTGAGTTTCTTTATCCCTCTGAGTCATTTTATCATTTCATTTAGTACTTTCATTACTTTATAATATATATCTTGTAGATATAAAAGAAACTAAATAGGATCACAACAAAAAGGTGTATTCTTTTACCTATCTTCATGTTTGTTAGATCTTGGCTTATATTGATGCTCCTTTATCCATTGGATTGTATTTACCTTCTAATATTTAACACCTTTGAGGTTCATATTGAACAAATCTCTTTCCTTCAATTCAATCCTTTTGAGGTGTGTGACATTGTGTGATGAACTTAGGCTTAGTTTGCTTGATTCACATTTTCCCCTAAACATTTATTATAAACCCAACATATGACATTTTCAACTTTTGATCTTGGTGTTAGATTCCCTTTTACAAAAAATTATTTTATAGTGCAAGATTTAAACCTTCATTCCATAGTAGATATTTCATTTTTCATGTTCTCTTGAATTTACTTATTTCAAAAATACAAAAAAAAGATCATATAATATAAAAATACATAAAACATTTTTGTATTGAATTTAGTTTTCATTCAAGATCTTTGATTTATTTTATGAATACTTTGATGATATCTTTAGGAATGATACTCTAGGTAAGGATCTTCCTTGTAAGGAGGATGTATGGGGTGAGGAATCTCATAATTCATTTCCACACTCTTTCGCACCTTTTTCAATCAATCTTTATGATAATTTGTGTGCATAGTTGCCCCTTTCTATGACTATTTGTTATATTAGAGCACCTCTTGCATATTATGAAAATCTTTGATGATCATTAAGGGTTGTCCTAGGCTTACTATTAAGGGTAAAGCTACTGACCCTTTGAACTATTTCTTTGATCCAAATTTTGTTTCTCATGCACCCGGAATAATCCTCAACCTATTATTCTTGTCTCTATAAAACCTTATCAACATTTTCTCCTAAAGCACCTCAATTTCCAACTACTTATTTCAAAGAGCATGATTTGGTGGAGCAATTATGAGCTACCCCACTGAGAATTCTCTATCCAAATTACTTCAAACTTTACCTACCTACTATAAAGCTTTGCAAAAGGTCTTATCTAATCTTTGAGTAACTTCACCTAATAAAAATACTATCAATTCCTATTTGGATTGTATGTATATAATGGCATGCCTACCTCCTATTATTTTGGATAAATATTATTTTCTTCCTCTAGAGATTTAGAATAGTTATGATGCTCTTATGGTTCTTGTTTCTATTAATTGAAACACCATACATTTTACTTGAATTGATAATGGTTCAAGATTGAATATTTGTAGCATGGATCTGTTAAAATATTTAGAATCTAATCTTTCTATTAGCATGAATGTTGTTGGTATTCCTATGGAGGAGTATCCTAGCAATTTTGGAGAGATGGTATGGTGATGATATATTTGACTAATGGTCTTTTTTTATCATTGATGTCAACATACATATTATTATGTGAGATTGCATAGCTTGAGGATTGAAGATGAAGCTATGTGCAGTTAAGGATGTGTTTTATACAGTTTCTTTATGATGTGATTAAGAGTGCATGCTGAAATATGAAGATTGCTGATATTTATTCAAGATCTATTGAAGATAGTGTTCAAATAGAGTTCTTGTGAAGTAGCTCTTGATATTTTGATTATATCTCCTAATAGAGATATAATATAGTTAAAAAAGGTTTTACAAACATTGAAGACAAGTTAAATATGATGTGGTTAAGTGAACAAAATTAGAGGTTACACATGTGAAGAGTTATGAAGACTATGAGCTGAGAGCTTGGTTGTAATTTTGAAAAGTTGTAATATTGTAATGTAACATGTAAATATAATATCTTAATATGGTCCTATGTTATTATTGTAAATTGAGAAAGCCCCAAGGCTAACTCGATAACTTATTCTATGACTTGGTATAAAGGAAAGATTATTTCCTTATGGTGGAGTATGGTAATGAATGAATTATGTGTAATGCTAGTATGTAAACTTATATATGAGATCCAATGAGCTTGATATTGATTTTTTTTTATTAGAGAAGTATTTGGTGCAGCTAAGGCATGATGAGGTGACAAAGAGAGTAAATTTAATAAATAATTTGTTGTGTAAAATTGTTTACTTGTATTATTCTAAGAAGGATAATACTAAGGCTAGTTGGACAATGAGTTCAATGGTCTTTCCCATAAAGTTGTTTGGATAGTGGGTCATTCTGTCTTCCACAACACCTAACAAGGTTGACGCAACTACTAAAAGAGATTTTAAGTCTCCTAATAGGGACTTATATGTACTAAATTTATTTCATTAGCTCCTAAAAAAGTTCATCCTTTTACAAGGAACATATATATTAGTACATCATTTTGTGGGTACCATTCCCACTAGGTTTTTCTCTATTATCAAAGGTTTTCCTAGTTAATAAATCTAGTGTTATTGTGTATGGTAATCTTTCTATGGTTTTTTTATCTATTATTTACATTTTTTGGATTTAATAAAGATAAGTAGAGTTGTTTTAATCTAATAACTGATTCAGGCCCCATCCCCCTCTCAATTATTTTTGTGGACTTTACTTTATAACAATCGGTATCAAAGCATTGGGTCCTTGAAGGAAAATCTTAACAACTTAAGGAGATCTATTGCTAGTAATCATTTTAGAAAAGAGGGTTTAAAGATTGATGGAGTTAGCTCTGATAATCAAAAGAAGAAGATAAAGACACATTTTCTATGCATAGGTTGTTGATATTGGTTGATCACTAAGAAAAAGAAGAAAGTGTTTTAGGAAGATAAGATTGAAGAATCTATTAAAGGTCAGAGAGATCTATTTATGTGTAATATGCTTGCTATGAGGAACTTTAAACAACTCTTCCAGAAAATGAGTATAGTTAGGTAAAATCCTTTAATTTCACTCATGACAATTGGAAAGCTTTGGAATATGCATTTTAAGGTGATAAGCAAGCCAAAAAGGTCAAATTACATAATTGGATATTTTTATTTCAAGAATCTAAAAATATGAAAGATGAATCTATAAGAAGTTATTTTGGTAGAATATTAGAGATTGTTGTAGGAATTAAGGTTTGTAATGAAAATAAGGATGAAGATGAAATTGTATGGAAGATCTTGAAAACTTTAACACTGGCATATAAGAAGACAACAAAGATGATTGAATAGGTTATATCTGTATACGTGAAAATGTAGCCTTAGTTATTTCACCTACACTTCAACATGGTCCTTGTATGCAAATTCATCCAGGAACGAACATGGAATTGTTCATCCAAGAGGTCTAGGAAGCCAACATGTTGCCTTCTAACTAGAAGGATTTTTCTTGTTTATGCTCTTAGAGTTGAGATGTAGGTATCCATACCATTCTAAAATGAAGGGTTTAAATGCAATTAAGTCTATATGAGATGTAGGTAATCTAGATGAGATATGCACTTAGTCTAATAGCATATAAAATAAATTAGACTATATGGATGCATGTTAAAGCTATATGACCTTTAAATCTAAATAATGAAAAGCTTATGAGAATAATGAGCTAATGAGTGCATGATTTTGTAGATATTTGATGCAAATTCAGTTACAACCCCTATAATGAGGAATTGGGAGTCTCTTAAATAGAATTCTTGGAATCCATCAATGGTTGAGATCAACTCTAATCAACGTCAGGAGTGAAGCCAAGATTTAGTCAAAGTAGAAGATTCCCAATATAGGCGCAGATAACTAACTCAAATCCTGAGTGCAAGGAATAGTTAACTGAGATTAACTTTAATGTGAGAGCGAGTGAATTAAGTCTAATTTGAGAAGTAGTTAACTGGGAATTTCCATTTTTGAATTGAGAAATAGAATTTGAAAAAGATATTTAATTTAAAAGAATGAGGTATGACCTCATAAATGCCTTTTTTCATTTAATTGAATAATTACATTCAATTAATTAAAATGAGGGCATTATTAAACTAAATAAATTTAATTCCTTAGTACATTAGCCTCAGGTCATAATTTAATTTAATTAAAGTATAAATACTTCAAATTAAATTAAATCTTGATCAATAGGTTTAATGTGACTAATATGAGTCAATACTTTGGGAATTAAATAAAGAGTATGATGAATGCATATTTAGGGTTTTCTAAATTTGACAATTAAGTCAAATAGCAAATATCAAAATAAGGATTTCCTAGTGAAATAGGACTTTGGATTTGATCAAAATAGACCAGAATTGGTAATCATGGTAGTCAGTCAATTTTGGGGTATTAAATTTTGCCCCTCTTTGAATGAATGTGCAAGCAACATGTTCGATTCAAAGAATATCAAAAAGTGTGATGCATTGATTAAGAAATAAGATTGGTTCCAAAGTTGATGTCATGGAGACCAACTGATAAGCTTTTAAGGACCATCTCTAGAATGAATCGTAATCCCAAGGAATCTAAGTAGAACACCTAGATACCTGAATTGATAAGCATTTTAAAGATTTTCTTTAGAATGAAGTTTAACCTTTAAGGATCTAGATAGAACATCTAGATACCGAGGAGTGATAGCATTTTAAATGTTTTCTTCAGAACAAAGCTTAACCTTGAAGGATCAAGATAGAACATCTAGATACCCAAAATTAGTAGCATTTGAAAGATTATCTCTAGAACAGAGGTTAAACTTTAAGGATCTAGATAGAACACCTAGATACCAAAGATTAATAGCATTTAAACGATTATCTCCAGAATGAATCTTAACCTTTAAGGATCTAGATAGAACATCTAGATACCTAAAATTAATAGGAGATAACAAGATCAAATTATGAGTCATAGAATCATCCCTAGAATGAGGCTTGATCCTCAAGAGTTGGGGTTTAGATTATCCTGATACCTATCCATCAAATTCTTTATAAGATGTGATAGATGGAAAATATGCTACAAAGAGGGGAACAAGATGCCCCTAGTGATGAGATGCCCTGAGTGATGAGGACATAAGATGGGAACAAGATGCCTCTGTAGACACCTAAAAACCTTTAGAAAATAAAGTATTTTTATTTTCTAAAAAATTCCTAATGACATCACCATTTATTAATTAATCAATTATTTAATTAATTTATTTATTTTTATGCCATTAAATCCCTTTATCTTAGTTAAAAATATTTAATTAAGGAATCCCTCCCAAAAATGTTTAAATCTTATTTAAACATTATTTCCTTATGTATTAATTATTTAATTAATAAATTGACCAAAAAACCCAAAATAAATAAAAAAATTATTTTTTGCCCAAAAATTGGCCAATTTCCTTAAGACCACTAACCTCTTCCAGAATCTTCTAATCCTTCTTTAATTTTGATTAAAGGCTAATCCCATCATTTCCTTCCCCTAATCCCAACTCAAAATATTTAATTAAGAATAAATATTAATCCTCATGTTTATTAAAAAAAGTTTTAATAAATATCTCCTCAACCCAAACCCTTGAAATAAATAAAACTTTATTTATTTCCTAAAAATGTAATTTATCCTCATCCTAAGAAGTTCTAGACTCTTCTAGAAAGTCTTCATCCTCATCCTAGGAAGTTACAGACTATTCTAGAAAGTCTTTATCCTCATCCAAAGTCTAGACTCTTCTAGAAGATGTCTTTAAACCTAATCCTAATCCCCTCCTAACCTTGTCACATTCTCTAAACATAGGCTAAAACTTACTAACCCAAGCCAAAGTTAACAAATATCTCCTCCTTCACCCACACTCATTAAATGCCATCCACTTGCCTATCCCTAAGCTAATCCTAAACCATCCTAATCCATCCTCTAATCATTTTCACAATCCTAAGAAAGCTTAAAACCTTCCTAATCAAGCCCAAGTCAAAATTCTTCTCATCTCCTTCAAAATATTCCCAACCATAAAACTTTATGAAGTCTACTAGGCCATAAATGACTCTTCCAAGCCCTTTTATTTCTCTTAAAGGTCATTATGAGGGTCTTTATGAAGATTTTATCCCTTGAGCCTCCTTTTTTGACTCATACTTCCCCTTTCTTCCATCCTCTCACCCTGTGACATGTGTCACTCCCTGATTGGTTGTAAGGAAGCACAATCCATCTGCTCTCCTCTCATGCAATTTGAGCCTTCCATAAGCTTTTTCCCATCCTTGCATCCTAGCCCTTGATCCCTCAAGACCTTTGGCTATTTAAGGAATCCTCTCCCAAGAAATTTGAACACAGTCCATGAAGTAAAGTCATAATGCCATTGTAAGAAGCCATTTTATATCAAAACCATACACTCACACCCAAATTCCAACTCCATTTGAAGCCCTTTTTGAAGAATGAAGCTTGAGCATACATCCTATCTATTTAGACAAAGCTACTCAACAAGAGAGCTTCTCATTGAGAGAGCCCATTAATGGCTCATCTTAGTCTATCTTGAAGTTTATGAATTTTGTTTAGTTTGTAGAATCTTTATTTAAATTTGGTTTCTATTAGCATACTAACATTGCTCATATACATTTTGGCATGCCCGGTGGGACCCCGCATGGGTCATCTTCATTAGCTTTTTTAGTCAAGTTTTGTATGTCATTTGATAATATTGGCTAATTTTGCTTGTTTTTGTGATTGGTAGGATTGTATAAATTGGTTTTCTAGGTCCACATGAGCATGAAGAAGACAAAGGAACTCATAGTCAATCTCATAGTGTTTGCAGATTTTTCAAGCTTATAGGTGGACAAAGCACTTGGAATTCTTCTTCCTCTTCTTGTCTATATTCTTCTTATTCCATCTACTACTTCTTCTTCTTCTTGTGGGAGATCTTGGCCATTTTTTTTTAAGGAAGCAAAATCATACACACTTCTTTTTAGTGCTTAAAATGAACCCCTAAATCATACTTAAATCCATTAAAAACTTAAAATTTGCAACAAAAAAAAAAGCATTTTAAAAAGTGAAACTAAACCAATCCAATCATTTGCATCCTTGCAACATCAAGGTTTTAGATGCATTCATGCAAAGTTAGGAACACTTCACTTTTGGGAATTTAAAAAAAACTTCAAGTTTCCATTTCAAAAGGTTCAAAATCAACACTAAGTGCACACTAAAATCTAAGTCAAACTCAAAGCATCAATCAAGGATAAAATGAACCTCATTTGCAAATATTTTTAAGTTCTTTTAAAAATTTCATGAAAACTAAGAATCTTAAATGGTTGCCAAAAATTTTCCTAAAAGCTTTGTCATTTGTTCCAAACAAATGTCTTGTTGCAAAATTTTGAATGTTTCTTAAGTTTTTCATGCATCAAAACAATCTAGGAATATCATTTTTGGGCTTAAAATATGCAAACTAGAACACAAAATCTTGAATGAAAACCAAAGTCCAAAGAGTCATTTTCACTTTTGAGTCCAAAACAATCTTGAATTATCTAAGGTTAAAACAAAGCATTTCAAAGTTCTTAAAAAAACACACAAAATTTCAATCTTGAATGCTCAAAGGTAAAAAACTTGAATGTTTAATCACTTGTCTTTGAATGCATGTTGCTAAAAAAACTCTTGAATGCCATGGATTAAAATCAAATTTTTTTTAAATGCATGATTAAAACAACAAATCCAATCTTGAATGCCAAGGATCAATTAACCATTGCAATATCAAAAACTTCATTTGGAGCTTCTAAAATTGAACAAAAAAAATCTCTTTTCCACATGAAATTTAGGTAAAGTTTGATTTTTGGACATTTAAGAAACTTTGTTAAGTTAAATACAAATTTTCAAAAATAAATTTGAGTAGTTCCTTGGACTTACCTCTTTTATAATCACCCATCAATTCAACCATTGGTTGCAATCTCAGCACCATTTATGGGGATGGGTCTACTTGAAAAAGGTGTTAAATGTTCCACAATCTAACTCACTCACTTGGTCTTTGAACGTTTGCTTTAACTTTATCAAAAATTTTAAATGAACAAAACTCTAGATTAAATCAATCACACTTCAAGTTTGGGCACTAAAATTGAACAACTATTGATGTGGAGGGCCTCCAGGCACGCGCTTGAAAAATCAAGTCTCACACATCTTTGTTTTGGTCTTAAAACAAAATCACACCAACTCTTGAATGCTTTAAAGGAAATTAATCGATACTTGTCGTGGAGGGCCTCCGAGTGCACGAGTTTTTTTTTTTGACCCTAACTCTTCTTCTTGTTTGCATTCTTTGATCGATTTACTTTTGTTGGTGCTTCAAGTTGTAATTGAAAATTGTCTCTTAAACATGAGTGCTTGCAAAGTCTAGATTAGCACACATAAGAGTCAGTTGGTAAAAGAACAAGCGTATTTTATTTTTTAAGCCCAAGGTCATCCAAGTCTTCTCTCCCCTTTTCGTCTTTCGAGGCCATCTTGGGTGCATAAGATTAGGATCCAAAACCTTGTTTCTTTTTAGGAGGCCTGCTTGGGGATTTCATCACCCCTTGGACGACCTCAACACCAGGATTTTGGCGGAGTATAAAAATTGGGAGGTGAATCCAAACACACCTCTCTTGGAATCAAAATTTTTGGCACTTGGGCTAAGCCTCAAGGAACTTTATACCCTTGAGAAGTGAAAGAGGAGAAGTGGGTTACCACTCCTCTCGGCTGTGTGACATCTTGTTGGTTTCATCTATTGATTTGGGCCTCACATACCTTTGGGTATATCAAGGACTCCCTATCTAAACCAACTGTCAACCTTGTAGACAACCATCTAGAGTTTTAATGTGTTTGAAGTGACTGATCAAAACATTTGTAAAACATACACACTCCTCAGCGCAAGTATCACATTCTAAGAATCAAAAACTTCTATCTGGTTGTTTCTATCTATTGCTTGCTTTTTTATTTTTTGAATGAATGTTTTCCAAACTTGGTCAATCCTAGCTTAGGGTATACTTAGCATAGTCACTGCCTATTCTAGAAGTTGAACAAGTTGAAGCAAAATAACTAAGGTCTCTCAAAGCCAAGCAGATTCAAGAATTGATGTCAGAGCAACCCAATCCCAAACAGAAGTTCCACAAAGTTAAACTCAAACCATCTCAGGCATACCAAGAAGTTTCAGCCAAGAGAAAAGAACTAACACCAAGTCCTCGAATTGCCAAACTCCACAAAGCAGAGGATAAAGCTGTCGACGAAGCACTTCAAGAGGCCTGGTTAGAGTGCACCATCAAATTTAGCCAACATCCAGGAGTTAATCCTGCTTATGCCTTACCAATTAGGCATGATTTTTATGATTAGACACCCTTGTTTCTCCACACCTTCTTGGATAAGCTTGACCTTAGAGTCATCTTTGTAGAAAAGTCAGCCATCTTAGGTTATCCCCTTAAGAATTATTAGCTCATCCATCTCATTTAGGACCAAACCATCTAGCCAGCAATCCAAAATCTTCACATCCAAGCCTTCAAAAATTGTTGTCACCTTGCTAAAATTTTGCCATTCCTAAAATCTTTCAAAACCACCAATCTCACCAAGGTTATCCCTTTGACAAAGCTTTGTCTAGGGTAATCTAGCTTTTCCACTTGTTATCCCTCATCATCTTGAGCTAAAGGTTGGGATCCACAAGTGGTCAATCTCGTGTTCTTCCTAAAGGATCATCAGTCTATCCTTAAGCTGACACAATCACCACCAAGCTTGCACATAGGAAAGCAAACCTTTTGTGCTTTGGCAACATATCATTAAAGTTAGAATCCCCAACCCAATCCTCCTTAGGTTTTGTCATATAGCTTTGCCTCAACCTAGGAAATCATTTGCATAGAAAAGCCTTCCTCCCTTTTGCATCCACCAGCATTTGTTGCATCTCATCCCTAGGAGCATTTTTCATGCCACCCGTCACTCGCTTAGCCAAGAAGAAAGAAACAATGGAGCCCTATCATTTGGATCGAACAACCTCACCCCACTTGAGTACTCAGCCATCCTTCAACCCAGAGAAAGCTATGCCATCATCTACTAACATTGAAGCTTTCATGAACCAACCAGGAAATGCAGTATTGGTAAACACCATTATAGACAAGAAAAAAGAGACAATCATGGCTAATTTTTGAAGGGATAATGTAGGAACCTTTGACTTTGGAAGACCCCCTCCATTATCAGATCCATCTCACCCATTGTTTGGGAAGCTGCCACCACCCATAGGATCTTATGATCCAAATTATACTCAATATATGCCAAAAGAAGAGCCTACAACCAATCCATATGATCCAACAGACCCAAACATACCATCATCCACCCAAGTTGAAATCTTCATGCTGCAAGCCAACCCAACCAGCACCACTCCATCCTTGGTTCATACCTCTCTGCTCCAAACCCCCTTTACCCAAAACACCTCACCGTTCATGCCCTTCACTATTGTTGCCTCTGCTCCCCAACCCAGCCTTCCAAATCCACCCATCTCCCAAATCAGTGCTAGCATCTTTGGCCAACCTCAGCAATATACAATAGGGATGCCGCCCATGGGGCCAAGTAATCAACCTTTCATCACCCCCAGCTTGTTCACCATAGGCCAAAGCATAATCCCATCATTTCCATTAGGTCTTGGGAGCTCAGTGCCATCAGCCACAAATCCACAAGCTACTACCCTCACTCCACAAAGCTATCAAATGCCACAAGAAAATACCAATGTTCTTCCTAGCTCTCAAGTGACCCAAGCTCCCACCACCACTCTATCAAGCTTCCAAATCTAGCCACCAAGCTATCAAACCCCATCAATTCCATTTCCTAGCTTTCAATTCCCACCACCTCCACCACCAACTAATCCATTACCTCCTATTACCAACTACTTTTCAATGCCACTTCTAGGAGGTAACCCACCAATCCAGCCAACCACCAATTATTTGCAGGTACCATCCCAAATGGGGGCGCAGCCCACATACCTTGGTCAAACCCCACAAGCCCCCTGATCCTTTCCCCAAGCTTCACAACCATCTTATACCTTACCTCCACAAAGCAATTCATTTTTCCCACAGCCAGCTTATGTTCCTCAATCCCAAACTCAAATCCCATATCAACAGCAAGCCTCGCAGCACATGTAGCACTATGTGCCACCTCCCCCTCAACAAACCATCATCCACCATGTAGCTACCTAAACAATGTACAATCCCTATCAGCAAATCCCTCATAGCCATCCATATTCAATGGCCCCATCTAGCACATACCTACCTCAAGGCACTCCTACATTGCGGTCACCCCAACCATCACCTATCAATTCAGAATGGGAGCAAATGAAGACAGCTCTGAAAGCCATCCAAGAGGGGAATGATCTGAAGACATTCAAGTTTGAGAATGTGTGTCCTTACCCATTTGATAGAGCCATTACCATGACACCATTTCCCAAACACTTTGAGGTACCCAAATTTGAAAAATTCAGAGGAAAAGGAGACCCTATCACACATATCAAAGAATTTTATATGCACTGCCAAGAAGTGGCATACAATGACATCTTCCTCTTGCACCTCTTTCCCAAAAGCTTGGCTAGACCAGCTCTTGAATGGTTTTATAGAATCCCCTATGGCACAATTAAAATTTTTGCTGAATTGTCTGAGGCATTTGTAGCCCAATATGCCCATCTTGTTGAAACAGTGCTATCAGTAGTTGATCTTGTCCACACTAAACAAAAAGGTGGAGAAAGCCTTCCTGAATATTTGCAAAGATGGCAAACCCTTACCACCCACATATCTTGTACCTTGCCAGAGTTCCATTTGGTGAAAATATTTATTGATAATGCCCATCCTAGCTTGGCTCACCACATGACCATGAACTGTTTGCAGACCTACAAAGATATCAAAGAGAAAGGAATGATCCTTGAGCAAGGACTCATTAAAGATGGTGTGGTCAATATTTACAAGGAAGCCAACCAAAATCAATCACATTCCAATGACAAGTCTAGGTATTGGAACAAAAACAAGCATGTTGCAACAGATGGCATCACTGACACCAGACATGTGAATATTGTTGGTCCTTCTCACAACCAGTCCAACCCACCCTATCAACCAAACAATCAGCAAGCTATCAACTACTAATATTAGAATAACCACAACTATTGAAACCACAATCCAAGACCAAACTTTCAAGGGTCTAGCAATCAAGCTAATGCCATCAATGTAGCTGCAAGACAAAAGCCCAGATTCTAACCTACACCTAGAAACTATACACCCCTTGGTGAGCCATTGGATGTCATTTTTGAGAAATTAGTCAAGGAAAAACTCATCAAATTTCATCCTACCCAGCAAATTGACCCAAGCCAATCCAAAGCTACATGGTACAAAGATAATGAGTACTGCAAATTTCATAGGGTAAAAGGTCACACTACCCTTAGATGCATGAAACTGAAAGACTATGTGCAGGACCTCATTGATCGGAAGAAAATCACTGTTGGTGCCCAAACTTCTCCCAATGTAGGCTTACAGATCTATCAAAATGCTTTTCCTCCTCACAACAATCAAAATCCTAGAAAAGAACCTATCCAAACCAACAACAACAACACCAACAACCGTTAGCCAAACCAACAGCATGGGAAGAACAATGACCACACTTCATCCTATATAGACTATGGTAGCCTTATAGGTTGTATATCCAAGAAAGATCCTTCTATCAATGTTATCAATATCCAAGGACCAAACAATGAGTGTGCAGTCACCACTCGAAGAGCCCAATTTAACATCGCAGGCCCACCCGTTTCACCAGCACCATCAACTCCATCAAAAAGCCAATACAATATCTTTGAACACCTTGGGAACATGCCAGCCCAAATCTCCATTTTAGACCTTCTTCGCACTAGTCCTATGTAAAAGAACATCCTTGACAGTTCTCTCATAAAATCCTGTGTCCCTTCTGATATCAATGCTACTGATTTTTGTAATCTTGTTGGACACCTTTCATCCTCATGTGCCCTATCGTTCAAACCCACCGACATACCTATGGTCGAGCCAGATCACACCCTTCCACTTTGCATAGCCATCATGGTATCCAATTTTGCTGTGAAAAGAGTAATGATAGATAATGGATCAGCCTTGAATATTTGCACCCTAAAATTCATAAAACAAGCTGGGTATACTAAGGCAGATATCATCAGTGAGGTTATCACCATCAAAGCTTATGACAACTTGGAAAGAACCACAGAAGGAACTATTTTGCTGCCAATCAAGGTTGGGCCAGTCATCCAAGAGACACTCTACCATGTTATTGATCTAAACCTACCATTTAACATCCTCTTTGGTCGCCCATGGATTCATTCCATGAAAGCCGTTCCATCCACTTACCAGCAGTGCATCAAATTTATGCATCAGGGCACTGAGGTAACCATCCATGCCGATCCAGAACCCTTTGCTTACTACAATGTGATTGAAGCCTCATATACAAACCATTACCCTAGAATTGATATTGGCATAGCCATTGCTAGCTCATCCCACACTTGTAATGACCCAGAAACCATCCTCGCCTCCACCTTATCTACCATGAAGATCAATAACAAAAGTTGTAGAGAGTATAGTCTATTAGATGCATTTTCTGTCGGGGCACTCCCATTTGATCCACATGCCCATGGACTACTGACATATCACAAAGCTAAGAAGATTCCACCTCCTCGATACAAACAGTTTGGCCCAACAACCTTTGTATCCTCGAAAATCCCTCTTCATGAGGAGCTCACTCCAGATATCATCAAATGGTTACATAAGGATGCACCTCAAAGAAATCAAGTACGCCTTGATCACTTCAGCTAAAAGTATCCCCAAGAACATAAGCTCATCACTAACAAATGGAACTATCAAGGTGGTGGTCTAGGACCAGAAGAAAGAGGCATGTAGTGCCCCATCGATGCACACAAGTGGGAATTGAAGTCAGGTCTTGGCTTTGGCATACCCACAACTGGGGGCACCAATGAGAATGGTTACGCTTTTTCGAACATTCACTGTGACCTTGTCAAAATTGAAGACATTCCTGAGGAAGTTGAAAAAAGAGCCTACGATGATATCCTAGACCCAATCTCCCTCGGAGACTCTATTCTCCAAGAACTATCCATCCACCTCATTGACCTACCACTCATCCATCCATAACTCATAGATTGGGACCAACCAAGTGTCATACACATTGATGAGTTCACATCAGAGGAAGCACTTCTGATATTCATGAGAGCTGAAATAGCTCACAAGAAAACAAAGCCAGATTTTGCCTATATCTACAAGCTAGATCCCAAGGGGTATTTTGTAGAAAATCCCCAACCTAGTTCTGATACACCCAAAACTGGAACTAAGGTGAATCTAAGACTAGCTAAGGCAGTGAAGAGAACCCCTCAGCAAGAACATCCAGAGCCACAAGCAGAACATGAGGATTTAGCATTACCTCCTCAAGATAATCGACTAGAGATATCTTCTATTCTAATTGAGGATACTAGGGAAGTCAACATAGATTCTTCAGAGATCCCTAGGCTTGTTCACATTGCTGCATCCCTATCACAAGACCAAGCTGACCTCCTCTTTAAGGTCTTAAGAGAGAACATTGGTCAATTTGCATGGTCATATCAGGACATGCCAGGGCTTGATCCAAAGCTTGTAGTTCATCATCTTGCAGTCGATCCAAAGATCAAGCTCGTCAGACAAAAGCTTAGAAAAATGTACCCCAAGGTGGCATTATTGGTCAAAGCTAAATTAGAAAGCACGTTAGCTGCTAAGGTTATCGGACCTATCGACTACTCAGAGTGGATCTCTAACATGGTCCCCATCACTAAACCTTCTAGTGACATCAGAATCTGCACTAATTTTAGAGATCTTAACAAAGCTTGTCCAAAGGATGATTTTCCCTTGACCAACATAGATATGATCATAGATCTTATAGCTAGACATGAAATTCTATCCCTCATGGATGGATTTTTTGGGTATAATCAGATCAAGATTGCAGAAGAGGATCAGCATAAGATAGCATTCACTACCCCTTGGGGAACCTTTTGTTACAACATGATGCCTTTTGGCCTAAAGAATGCTAGGGCTACCTATCAAAGAGCTATGAAAACCATTTTTCATGATCTCATCCATAGCATTTTGGAGGATTATGTGGATGATATCTCGGTCAGGTCTCATACCTTCATGGATCATCTTGCTAACCTGGAGAAAGTCTTTGACAGGTTAGCCAAATATCATCTCATGCTGAATCCCAAGAAGTGTGTCTTTGGGGTCACATCTGGCAAGGTTCTAAGCTTTATAGTATCTAAACGAGGTATAGAGATCAACCCCAAGAAGTTCAAGGCTATCTTAGACATGCCTCCTCCCCAGACACTACGGAAGCTTCATTCTCTTCAGGGAAAGCTTTAATCTGTTCGGCGCTTCATCTCCCAGCTTGCAGATAAGTGTACACCATTTTCACATTTACTGAAGAAGGATGAGAACTTCAAGTGGGATCCTTTATCTCAGCATAGCTTCGACCATCTCAAGCAGTATCTCATCAATCCCCCTATCTTGGTTCCACCAGTTCCTAGTCATCCCTTGATTTTGTACATATCAGCAACACCTACTGCTCTAGGGGCACTTCTAGCATAGCTTGATGACTACAGTAGAGAAAGAGCCATCTACTACATCAGTAGAACCCTAGTTGGTTATGAACTCAATTACACTCCTATGGAAAAAGCTTGTTTGGTAGTTTTTTTCTCAACTCAAAAGCTTTGCCATTACATGCTAAGTCATACCATCCAACTAGTCTCCAAGATCGACCCTCTCAAGTATATGCTCTCCAGAACAACACTTACAGGCCGTTTGGCCAAATGGGTTATGCTCCTTAGTGAATTTGACATCCAGTATGTGGACAGAAAGGCAATCAAAGGGCAAGCTATAGAAGATCACCTAGTTGATGGGCCTCTAATAGATGCTTATCCATTGATCACAGAATTTCTAGATGAGAATATCTGTCTAATTGAAGGACAACCCCCATGGAAACTTTATTTTGATGGCTCATACACATCTCATGAATCAGGGGCAAGAATATTGTTGGTCACATGTCAAGGAGATTACGTTCCAAAAGCCTTCAAGCTACAATTCCCTAGTACGAACAATATAGCTGAATATGAGGCCCTCATAGCAGGATTAAAGATAGCTACAGAATGGAACATTACTAAGCTACAAATGTTTGGCGATTCTTAACTCATCATCAAGCAAGCCCTAAATGAATATCAAACCAAAGATGAAAAGCTATTACCCTACAAAGAGCTAGTTGATCAGCTAACCCAGCATTTTACAAGGCTTCAGTTTACACAAGTGCCTTGAATATAGAACAAAGCAGCAAATGCTATGGCTACTATAGGCTCACTCTTAGGAATTCCCCAAGTAGCTACATAGTATGAGTTTTTAGTGGAGCAGCTCCTCACACCCGCCTATGCGAATGAGGATTCAAATTGTGTTTGTATCTTGGTTGGTCCCCAATCCCCTTAGTATCATGAGATTCACGCTTACCTTAATGATGGTATCATATCCCCTTACCTCACATGTACCCAACACTAGAAACTCATCCAAAAATCCTCCTGCTATGTTATCATAGCCAATACCCTATATCGTCGGGGTTATCACGATACTCTCTCTCAATGTTTAGACCAAAACGAGGCCACGATGGTGTTAAAAGAAGTACACTCTGGACTTTGCGGTGCCCACACAAGTGGTATTGTCCTAGCGCGACAAATCATTAGAGTAGGCTACTATTGGCCTACCATTGAAGAAGACTCCTGTGACTTTGTCAAAAAGTGTCTCCCATGTCAACAGCATGCAAATCTTGTGCATGCTCTAGCATAGGATCTACAGCCTATTGCACCACCTTGGCCTTTCGCTTGTTGGGGCCTTGATCTAGTTGGAACTATCACACCCCTCTCATTTGATGGACATAAATGGATAATAACAGCTACAGACTATTTCACTAAATGGGTGGAAGTAGTCCCCCTAGTCTCAGCTACAAGAGTTCAGGTCTCCAAGTTCATCTTGTACCACATTGTTTGCCACTTCGGCATCCCATCCACCATCTTCATCGACCATGGAGGTAACTTTGAAAATCTCAACATGGAAGAATTATGCACTTCCCTCTGCATCCATCACCACTTTTCTAGCCCATATTTCCCACAAGGTAATGGCCAGGCAGAGGCAACTAACAAAACCCTCCTCAAAATCCTAAAAAAAGTTGTCAATGATTTCGGTCGTGATTGGCACCTACAAATAAATCCAGCCCTATGGGCCTATCGAACTTCCTTCCATACATCCATAGGCACAACTCCATACTCCCTAGTCTATGGTACCAAAGTGGTACTACCTATAGAGGTTGAACTTCCCTCCTTGCGCATATTTTTGCAAGGGCAAATATTAGCTGAAGAATATAAAGTAGCTCTGCTCACCCAGCTAGATCTCTTAGAAGAGAAGTGACAACAAGCCTATGATCATCTCACAGTCTATCAAACTTGTCTCAAAAAGAATTTCAAAAAGAAGGTGCTTCCATGACACTTTCAGCCAGGTGACATGGTCCTCAAAGAAAACATGAAAGTCCAAGCAGCTCGAGAAAAGAAAGGCAAGTTTGAACCTACATGGCTTGGTCCTTATGTTGTCACTGCTTCCTTTGGCTCTGGAGCCTATCAGCTATCTACAGCAGAAGAAGAACTCTTGAATGATCCTACTAACATCATTCATCTCAAGAAGTTCTATGCTTGAAGAACCTTGGTATACCCAACTTTTGAAAAATACAAAAAAAAAAAATAGTAAAGAGAAATAAGCGTCCAATGGTGAAAAGTTGGCAATTCAAGCACCTTGGATAGGTACCTTGGTGAAAGCTTGGTAATTCAGGCACCTTGTGTACTAAGACTAATCCATTATTTAGGACTATCCTATCCCTCATCCATTCACCCACCATCCCACTAAACACCTGCTTATTCCCTTGGTGTTCCAACCAAATATCCAAAATCTAATGGAGCTTGTAAATACCTCCTCTATAGCTTGTAAAATCTTGTACCAAAGCTTGTATTATACCTTGTAAATCTTGTACCATACCTTGTATATCTGAATCTTATCCAAAGTTTGTACCATATTCCAACCTGTAAATAATCTTTTATCCTAGCTTGTATACTATCACGTGCACACACAAAACCCCATTTTCACTTAAGCTTTTCGCAAACCATCTACCTATTCACCTATCACCTATTATAGACATCCCATCCTTCACAAACATTTCCATCTCACAAAAACCAAAACATGAACAAACTTGTACATTTGTAACATATCATGGTCCATTAGCTTGTACATCCTCTTTAGCTTAGTACCATTGTATCTATCCAGCGTTCGTTTCAGTTCATCCTTGATTAGTATCTTGCACCCATCGCACATCTTGGTTAGCTATTCCAATGCATCCTTTAGTTAGATTTCCTATCACCAAAGTGTTATCTTTCTTAGTTCAGCGTGCCAGATGCATCACTCATCCAAATCCACCAGCTTAGGTGCTCTCCGATAGGTCCTTGCAGGATATAGCTTTCCTCATGTCTAATCTTGGTCCGTTAGTACCTCGTCCTACCCATCTCATTGGAAAATGGTTCTCTTTTGGATTTTTGCTTTCTTTTGATTTGGACTCTTCTGTGTTGGGTCTTGAAATATCTTTTCCAAGAAATCTCCTTGTTCCTTCCTCAAGGTTGCCACGATCTTCCATATCATGGTATACTGCGAATGGGGCAATCAGAGCGTAAGGTCTTGATCATGTCTTTTGCTTGTTTTCTTTTTTGCTTGTGGGTTACTCAGTGTCGTTTCCACACTGCTTCCTCTGGGATTCATGTGTGATACTGGGGCAATCCTTGCATGTTTTTTTTGAGTCAGTTCGTTAGTCCTCTAGATAGTTGGTGAAAAGGCCTTGATATTCTTGGTAACCTTGGCAATTAACCAACAGTCCTATAGCAAATCTAGTGCTCAACTACATGGTGGTACTTCTCTTTGAAGTATCCCCCCGCTCAAAAAGCTTCAATGGTTTTCCTTCATCTCAATTATCCCCCATCCATATCTAGCATTTGTCTCTCCTACCCCAGCTTATGCATCAATATCTCTTTAAATCACTCCTCACCTTTAGCTTTAGGGATCCACAATCCTAGTCTTAGGGATCCACCAATCCAAATCAATCCACCAAGCCTCATCTTTCGAGATCCACAATCCTAGTCCTAGGGATCTCTGAAACCCATCTTTCACCAATTTGACTCTTTGAAATCCTGTTGCATAAGCTTTTTAATCCCCTCATCCATCTCCCCATCCTGGATTCCTTTTATAGAACTCTGCTCCTTCATCCTTTGCAATCCCTGAGAACTTCAGCTTGCTTCCTCTTGTGCCTCTAATTCTCCCTTTATCATTCTCTTGTAGTGAGAGTTTGAGCTAACTAAACCTGTTCTCTTAAGCCAATTTGAGTCTTCTTGCTCATCTCAGATTCTTGTACTTTTCAAGAAGTCGTCGAGCCTCGCTTTCTCTCCCCGTCGCCTTCTTAAGGGGGCATCTTGCAGTCCATTCTCTCCTCTTTTGCTCTAGCCTTGGGCATCTTATTTTCTTATCTTTGATGCCATGCCACTTGCAGCATCAGATCAAAGAGGGGCAAAATGTAGACATCTAAAAATCTTTAGAAAATAAAGTATTTTTATTTTCTAAAAAATTCTTGATGACATCATCATTTATTAATTAATTAATTTATTTATTTATTTTTATGCCATTAAATCCCTTTATCTTAGTTTAAAATATTTAATTAAGGAATCCCTCCCAAAAATTTTTAAATCTTATTTAAACATTATTTCCTTATTTATTAATTATTTAATTAATAAATTGACCAAAAAACCCAAAATAAATAAAAAAATTATTTTTTGCCCAAAACTTGGCCAATTTCCTTAAGACCACTAACCTCTTCCAAAATCTTCTAATCCTTCTTTAAGTTTGATTAAATGCTAATCCCATCATTTCCTACCCCTAATCCCAACTCAAAATATTTAATTAAGATTAAATATTAATCCTCATGTTTATTAAAAAAGTTCTAATAAATATCTCCTCAACCCAAACCCTTGAAATAAATAAAACTTTATTTATTTCCTAAAAATGTAATTTATCCTCATCCTAAGAAGTTCTAGACTCTTCTAGAATTTCTTCATCCTCATCCTAGGAAGTTCTGGACTATTCTAGAAAGTCTTTATCCTCATCCAAAGTCTAGACTCTTCTAGAAGATGTCTTTAAACCTAATCCTAATCCCCTCCTAACCTTGTCACATTCTCTAAAAATAGGTTAAAACTTACTAACCCAAGCCAAAGTTAACAAATATCTCCTCCTTCACCAACCCTCATTAAATGCCATCCACTTGCCTATCCCTAAGCTAATCCTAAACCATCCTAATCCATCCTCTAATCATTTGCACAATCCTAAGCAAGCTTAAAACCTTCCTAATCAAGCCCAAGTCGAAATTCCTCTCATCTCCTTCAAAATATCCCAGCCATAAAACTTTATGAAGCTCACTATGCCATAAATGACCCTTCCAAGCCCTTTTATTGCTCTTACAACTCATTATGAGGGTCTTTATGAAGATTTTATCCCTTGAGCCTCCTTTGTTGACTCATCCTTCCCCTTTCCTCCATCCTCTCACCCTGTGACATGTGTCACTCCCTGATTGGCTGTAAGGAAGCACAATCCATCTGCTCTCCTCTCATGCAATCTGAGCCTTCCATAAGTTTTTTCCCATCCATGCATCCTAGCCCTTGATCCCTCAAGCCCTTTGCCTATTTAAGGAATCCTCTCCCAAGCCATTTGAACACAATCCATGAAGTAAAGTCATAATTCCATTTTAAGAAGCCATTTTACATCAAAACCATACACTCACACCCAAATTCCAACTCCATTTGAAGCCCTTTTTGAAGAATGAAGCTCGAGCATACATCCTATCTATTTAGACAAAGCTACTCAACAAGAGAGCTTCTCATTGAGAGAGCCCATTAATAGCTAATATTCTCAATTAAGAGCTCATCTTAGTCTATCTTGAAGTTTATGAATTTTGTTTAGTTTGTAGAAGCTTTATTTAAATTTGGTTTCTATTAGCATACTAACATTTCTCATATACAGCCTCGAGCAATAAAGATTCAAATTGATTTGAAATTCAAGTTCAATGATGTAATCATCTTGCCCCCTTGGGAGAAAAATCAAAAGATGACACACTAAAAATATTATATTAAACATTATGTTGAGAGATATAGCAAAGTGTAGAAGAGATCAGAATGATCAAAAGAAAATTCAAAGTCAATTCAACATGATTTCAAGGTCCAGAAGACCAAGTTTGACCAAAAGTTGACCAAAATTGAGCATAGTTGACTTGAGTTGACTTTTCCAAAATAAATTTTGAAAACATGATGAATTTTTAGTTGGAAAGATTCCAAGAATTACGAAGTATCAGAAAAATTTGGACTGCACAAGCGTTCGATTGCATCAGTCCCAAAATTTTAAAACACATTTTTTTGAGCTACTTAAGTGTGTCAAATTTTGAATTTGATCTTGAAAAATGGGTTCAAAGTAGCTAAAGTAGCCAAGAGGATGATTAATCAATCATTTTTGTAGTCGTAAAGAACACTATGCTTTTGTAGAAGCAAAAAATTGCTCAGGACAAAGGATGAAAGTAGATTTGCAATTAAATTGTATGCTAAAACAAGTAATGCAATCCTCTACTATATGCAACCTTATACTAGATGCAACCCTAGGTCTAGTTATCAAGACTCAATAATTTATCATCATTGAGCATAGGAAAAAATCCCATATGTCATACAATTCCCACTGACATTGCAATCATGGAAATATGAATATGACATATGTTATAGGCTTGTCGAGATTAAATGTAAGCATTCAAGGCAGAAGAAGCCAGAATGACCTGAACATTTGTCCCATTTAATTAGCAAGTTAACATAAGCATCAGAGCAGAAGTGCTAGGATGGCTAGAATGTTTCTTGTGTGTAGACACACCAAGCACATAAGAGATCCTTCTTATGCTAAGTAATCAATAATTTTTATGTCCACAATGACCCTTGCATTTGTAACTTGAGATAGAAATGTGCTAGATATACTCCTAGTGACCCATACATTCACTTAACAGGACAAGTATCAGTATGTATTGTAGCATGAAGAGTTCACTCCAACAGACAAGGAGAAGAACCAATGCTATTGGCATATCCATATACAAGGAGTCGAGGTACACCCGGCCATCCAATATGAGATGGAGACTCTTAAAGTGGACACCCCTCTTATAGGAATATGTCAACTTATTGGGACTAAACTACAAATAGAAAGAAAAGAAAAGATCATGCCCCCAGTCATTACTTCTCTAATTAGAAACAACATCATCAAGTTATTCAGGGAGACATGTTGAAAGAAAAAGTAAAACAAACAAAGAAAAAGCTCAACATATCCAAACAAGTATGTCATTTTGAGTCCAATGTCTTTGGGATTTATGTCAAGTGTTAATGTCTAGAACATAAATGAAAGAAATCTCTTCAGTAGGGTGACAACAGTAGGCAAACATAGTCAAAACAACTAGTGGCTGAGGTCAAAGAGGAACCTTCAAGGTGAAGAACCTAAGAGAACTAATTAAGAGTAGGTAGACATAGCTAGAATGACTGGTGACTGATGCAAGAGAGATCTTCCATAAAGGAATCTCAAAATGTGACCCAAGCAATAGTAGGCAGACACAACTAAAATAACTGGTGACTATTGCAAAATAGATTCTATGAGGAGAATCTTAATAAAAAGTGACAATAGTGATAGTAGGCATGTTGGTCTAATTTTTCACAATGCAAAGAAATTATAAGATTTTGGTGAAAAATAATTTAAATCATTATATTATGCAAATTAGGGTTTTTTTCCTTATAATTTTTCAAAATTTTAGGTTGCCCTAGTCTTTCCCTAGTTCATGTGTTGTTTGAATTCTATTAAATTCTCAAGGTTTGTCATCAACAAAGCCATTAAAATACCCTAAGTATGTAAAAGCCCTAGGTCTCTTTTTTAAATTTCAAAAGAGTTTGTAAAGCACTTAAGTTTTTCCCTTTATAGTCTTACAATGTAGGGTTTCATGTAAGAACATAACACCTTCTTGCTCATGTTTCTGTGGTCACATTTTATCATGTAGCATAAAGATGTAAAGGAGTTAATGTTTTATAGGGATACACTTTTTCACTTTGTAGGAGTGAAAGAAGCTTGAAAAGGTATTCCCAATCATACATTAAAGTGCTAAGTGTAAAAGGATTAAAAAGAGATGTGTTAGATCACTTTACAGGATTACGAGTAAACTGTTGAGTGGAGGGGCAAAAATGTATTAAGGTTTGATCTACATACCTATGTTCTAATGAATGGCATAAGAGAATAATACCTTGGCATGGTGTAAAGGAGGGTTTATAAGAAGGCATAAAGTGTTTTACTATTTTACATGCAAAAAGAACTTGTAAGAATGAGAATGAGATTCAGTTTATTTACATTCCTTCAATTCTTAGACTTGTGGACAACTGTAAAGCCATGTTAAAATAGTGATCATGCTAAGTGGGGCCTATTGAGTTGTCAAATGGGCCCTAATGCAAGTGAATCAAGTGGTGACATGTCATACATATTAGATGGGCTCAACCCACGTGGCGGATGACTTAAGATTTTTTATTTTGCATGTGCTTTAAAATCAGCGGTGATGTTCTTTCCTATTTTTTTGAATTTCAATCTAGGTTGTTGATAAGTGAAAGGTGAAATTTCTCATTACACCTTTAGGAGTGCATTGGAAGCATATGAATGAAGAGTTGTTTCACCCCTTTCTTCATGGATACAAGTTAAGTCTAAATGTATTAGCATAAAAGGATATATGAAGGGATGAAGAGAAGGCTTTATGCTTCTACGAAGAAGGAGAAATGTAAGACTGGGATGCCATTTGTAAAAGCTTTCCAATGTTACAAGATTAAGGTAACTCATGCAGGCATAAAGGAGCAATAAAGAAATGGTAAGAGGCATTATGATGCCATGAAAAAGCCTTAAGCATATGACCAGAGGATGGATATATAAAGAGTTATAATGTCCCAGATAATGAAGTGAGTGAAGCAGTGTAAGGAAGTTTTTTAAGGTTTTGGGTGATACGTATGCGTGTTAGTGTAAAAGGTAAAGAGGAGGGTATAACAAAGGCTTTACACTCATATGAGGAAGGTTTGGAGCATAATAATGAAAGTATCAATTGAGAAGGCTTGAGATTCTATGGTGTAAAGGGTTGCGTAAGAGCATAAAGGAGACTCCAATGCAATGCTTAAGAAACCCTAATGCTCCTACACTTGGGGTATTCTAAAGCCTCACCAAAGGAACATAAAGGCTCGCTAAGAGTGTTTTTGGGGTTACAAAGATTGAAAGATTTTAACTCAGCATAAGAGCGAAAGACCAAAATTTTAAATGAAAGTTGCTAAAGTGTCATGCCGATTTAGAAAAAAAGGACAAATTCACCATGGCCAAGTAAAATAAAACATTGAAGAGGACATCAAGATCAAAGTTCATGGTTGATATTCCCTAATGTTAGCCTACGAGGGTGGTATTAAAAGCTTGTGCATGTAGAATTAATTAAAAAGCTGGTAGATTGTATGATTAAAACATAAATATCTAATTGAACATCCAAAATATTGCCATTCTGAAGAATTTGTGTTCTTGCTCTAAAAAATTTATCCAAGCATCCATAGCCTCATGATTTTTGCATTACTATGCCAGAGTTTAAAGTATAATTACAAAGAAGATGGCTAACAAGGAGGTCAAGGAGGTGTCTATAGAAGAGGTAAAGGTTGAAGATGAGGGTGACAATGTTGTAGAGGTCACACTTGAAGGAAAGAGGAAGAAAGGTGCTGTCAAAATTGAGAAAAAGTCAAGGGTTTGAAAACCAAATAAGCATGTTGAAGATTGGTTGAAAATTCTTCCAGGGTCATCAAATGCCATTTTGAAAAATGATCACATCTTCAAAGACCCTTACTTCTTAGTCAAGGATGCAAAATGCCCTAGAATTGATGGTTTTAATCTATTTTTATATTTCTACTGAAATATAATAGAAAATGTGCTAGTCTATAATCCATGGAACAAGAATATGGCAAAGTTGATATTTCCATAAGTGTTTGTTGATGTGGACCTGCTAAAAGCATTGATAAATTCCTACAATCTAATGACTAGGACATTTCAAAGACATAATGGGAGTTTTTTGTGCATAATGGATAGAACTTCTTTCCTAGAGGCTTTTGGATTAGAAGGGCAGATGGATGTGCTAATTGATATTGAAGACTTGCAAAGGAAATTTGGGAGCAATAAGACCTATTTTTTGAACAATGTTATGCTACCCCACATCTCTTATAATGTGAAAAAGGTAGGGCTGATCCCAAGGAAGGTGGGGGATCATTTTCCCTTGAATATATCAAAGAATTATTTCAAGAACATAGTATATGGGCTACACAAAGTGTTGGGAAGTGATGGTGTAGAGGATTGTGTTTATGGTTCTCTGTTTCTAATGGTATGTCACATACAAGACCGCTTCCACCATAAAGAATGCACAATCAAATTGTTAATGTGAAGAAGGGAGAAATGAAAGATTTCAAGTTCAACCATTATTCACTGCTGATGCACCTAATCCTATATTACAATATTGATTACATCAGTGAGGACTTCATTGATTAGACCTCTGATGAATTTGGTGAGTTACCTATGAAACTTTGGACTCAGATTTGAGATAAGAATTTCCATTATTCAAATGCACTTGTATTCTTTAATTTGTTTAGTTCTATTATTATGAGGCAATTGGACCATACCTTCTTTAGGGAACCAAATGTTTAAAAACCTTCCTTAGACCTTCATTCTTAGATGAGAAAAAAAAATTAGATCATAACTGGGGGGACATCTTTTTGTTTAAGGAGTGCACCTTGATGAGAAAATATGCATGCCCTTAGCCTCCTCATATTCTACCCAAATATTTACCCCCCAGATTGGCCATTATTGAACTCTTTTGGTAGTTCTTATTGATGAACAAAGAAATGATCCCTCCTTCTCTACATAAGTCCACATTTGTTTGTAGAACATTTAAGGTAGGGGATTTTGAAATAGGAAAAAATGCATATGAGGAGTTGAGTATCTAGGCTCGTCTAAATTTTCTACTAAGCCTTATAGGATGTATGACCCTAAAAAGTATATTACAAATGAGGTAAAGGCCATTAGGGGATACATCTTACCTCAAAGCAAGCCAATCCGTATGGAGGATTTAATTGCAAAAATAGTGGTAACAAGGCAGGTTGATGAGCTATTAAGAAAGTATGGTGAAATAAGAAGGTAGAGAAAGCCATGACAAGAACCAACCCTAATTTTAAGGGTTTTTACATAGAGATTCCTTACCCTAGCAACCTAAGAAAGATGGTAGAAAATTTTGTACACATCATGTTTCAGATGCTACATGAGCTAGAGAGAGAGGAAGCCACCATAAACAGAGAATCCCTTAAGCTAGATGTACAATTGGAGGTTGAGTTGGAGGAGGAGCAACCATCAACTTCAACATGGGTGCCAAAGGGTCATAAAAGGCAAAAAAAAATGCACAGCCCAGAGAGGGTGGTAAGTAGAGCCTTACAAGTTATGCTAGGGAATGATGAGTATTTTACTTATATTACGCAAAATTATTTACATCAAAGGGCTATAGAGGCAAGAAAAGCCTCTAGTGATCCCCAAATTGCAGCATCAAGATTGGATGACAGGCTCATCCAATCTGAAAAGTTTATGGAAGATGGTGATTTCATCAAATCATCAGAATTTAAAAGATTTCTTTATAAAATAAAATAGAATGAGCTCACATTGAACCTCATTCCAAGAGAGGATCTAGAGAAGAACAAAGAGTTAGTTGAAAATTTGTTAGCTTATGATCCTAAGTATAAGACAATGATCCCTGCAAAAGCCAAGGAGTTGGTGCATAGGTGTGGTGTGATTCTGATACCATATTGGGATATTGAAAGGGCTTTTTTTCTTGATCAAATGAGAAGACAAGACAAAGCCATTAGTTATGAAGCTAGTGGCAGTGAGAGACTAAAGAGGGGGTCAAGATTTAACATAGACACAAAAACCCTAGTAGTGTGGAGTGTTGCTCCTAACACCAAAACGCCCAGAATGATGGATATAAAAGAAACTGCATAGGGCAACATTATTGTGTTTGCATTAGAAAATACTACTAGGAAAGAAATCTCTAGCCTAGTCAAACACTTTGCACTCATGAATCAGGTCAAGGTAGATAAAATTGAGGATAGGCTAGCTGTTGTATACAATGAATGTCTAGATATCAAAAAATTGTATGAAGAGGAACTCAAGATGAGCTATGTGCAAAAATAGAGAATAGATGAGTTGGAGGGGAAGATCTAGAGCTTAGAAGTAGAAGTGGCATCCCTCAATGGGAAACTCAAGGATACAACAGAGGCAAAACATGCACCTAGGTAGGTGGAAGAAGAAAGGCACACTATAGAACCAAAGGCCCAAACAGAGGAGATACCTATAGGGGTAATAGTGCTAGTGCATATGGTTAATGTGGAGATAGAAGCTCTTCAATCTAACAGTGAAACTAAGAAATTTTTTATGATGAATGTACTAAGCCATAGAATAAGCATTCTAAAGAGAATATCTCATGATGCCTATAGTGCATTTATCATTCTACAATCTACAAAACATATATGCAAGGATTCAATAGGATGGATTGATCCAATCTTCCAACAATGAGATCATATATGCAATTCTTTTACACATTGATACAATTATTAGCAAAAAGGCCAGATCTTCTAGATAAAGTTATCGTTGTAAAAGAAGGCATGGACAAAGTGAAAGATCTGTTGTAATTTTTCACAGGAAAACTAGCCATAATACAAAATAAAATGAAAGTATTAACAAGTGGTTTCCATTCTTTAATTCTTTTTGTCCTTGATTCTGATAATAAAGTAAAGTATTTGAATGAATGGTCTAATTCTTTTGACCATATTGTAGACTTGCCATAGGTGGCATCCATTTTCCAAGGTGATATTGATGAATGTGTTTTCAATGAAATAATTGATATCTTATTCAAGATTGAAACTGAAATGAATAGGTTTACCACAAAAGGGAAAGTGATCACTGATGCTAGGTGGTAGAAATGTATTAATGAACTAGCAACAACCAAGACATGTGAGTGGCCCACCAAGAGAGAAGTCATTGTCTGAGAAGACATCACAAAAATTAAAGCCTTACTAATAGGGAGGAGTTAGAGAAAAAGATAAAGGTAAAGATTTTATGCTCTAGCTGTCATTTGCAACTACTTTTTGTTGTTTCTTTTGAATTAAGGTGTCCAAGATATTTTGAAAAATGTTGTTATACTTATTTTTGTAAGAGGACACCTATTAATCACAATTGCCCTTTGCTTGTTGCAACTCATGTTATATAAATGAGTTTTCAAGGCATTGTAAGGGTTCAAATTTTTGTATGTTTTCATTTTCAAGAAAGTACAGTCAGTCCAATTATGTGTAGTTGTTTTTGAGTTTACTTCCAATCATGTATTTTTTTGATGACAAATATAAATTATAGAATTAGTATGAATTCATGTGTTTTTATTGAGTTTCTATTGGTTATTGTATTAGTTAGCAAAAAATGATAATACAAAAGGGTATTTACACTAGATCTATGTCACCATTTTCTATCTCCATTTCATGAGTTTATTAATTCTGAGATCATTTGAATAAGGTTCATTTGATTGAATGCAATCTAGATTGGTTGTATATTGGTTTATTGTTGCTTTTAATTCAAGGGATTATGTAAATGCTTCAGTAAATTAGTAATATTCATGAGTTTATGAAAAGGATATCTCATAAGAATGGAAATAGGTGACTACATTTGATAAATTCAATTACAAGTTAATTGGATAAGATCTCCTACCAATAATTGACTCTTTGCTCCAATGGATAAGGCACTAGTCATATAAATCAAAGATGATTGAGAGTAAATTCTACTTCTACATGTCAAAACAATTATATTTTCAAATTCATTTTCATTCTATTTTGTTCAAAGTTATAATGCTGGTCACCACTTATTTACATTTAGTTTCTAAGTTTTTGGTAGCTATTATTTCCAGAAATAGTTGTAAAAATTTAGGAGAATTATGACCAAACTTACTTATGAGGGATGCATGTAAACTTGAAAGAATTAAAAAAATTGGTGAACTGTGTATGTACCTAAGGATAGAAGATGAGAATTAGAATGAAACTAAGATAATTTTCATACAACAGTTTGCATTAGAATCATCCCTAGTTATACTGACCTTGGTTTTGCAGAGCCTAAAGAGTAGGAAACCATCCTTGGTTTTTTTGAAGTTGGGTCCAAATTTTTTACTTATGTAATTGATTAAAGGAATTGGCTAATCCTTAGGTTATTTGAGTGTTACCATGCTGGTATTGAGCATTTTATTGTTTAGTAGTTTCAAACACCAACAAGGTAGACATAGCTGAAACAATTGGTGACTATCATGCAAGAGATTCTATAAGGAGAATCTCGACAAAATTGACACTAGTGATAGTAGGCAGATGCAGATGAAACAACTGGTGACTGTTACGAAAGAGACTCTATGAGGAGAATCTTAACAAAAAGTGATACTATTGATAGTAGGCAAACATAGCTAAAACAACTAGTGACTATCGCACAGAGATTCTATGAGGAGAATCTCGAAAAGAGTGACACTAGTGATAGGAGGCAGACATAGTTAGAACAACTGGTGACTAAAGCTTAAGAGATCTTCCATGGGAGGAATCTCAAAAGAAAAGTAAGTGACAGTAGATAGACATAGTTAGAACAACTGGTAACTGAATATTAAGAGATCTTTTGCAAGAGGAATGGCACTTTTTCCTATTTGAAAAAATAATAATTTGAATTTTTTCATTTTTTTGGAATTTTTTGAATTTTCCAATTTTTTTTGTTTTTTTTTAATTTTTTGAATTTCCAATTTTTTTTCTTATTACCAAGGAACCTATTGCTAGGTTTTCACTAGGGTAATAATTTTTTTTAGGGCTTTTTGCAATTTTTAGAATTTTTTAGGATATTTCCAAAATTTTAGAACGTTTTTAGAGATTACTAGCTCTCAAGAAGGATTACCTTGATTTTGCTCTAGTGTCTAGCAAGGTGTAGGATGAGATGTAGTAGCAAGCTAGTGGATAAGTGGAGATGGATAGGCAATGAGTATGAAGTGGTGAATGTTACCCTCAACGAAAGTTTTCACAAGATTACCCAAGCTAGGGAAAAAGATATAACAATATAATTTCATGGTGTAATGAAGGGTGTCACATAAGTAATCCAAGAAAATGACCATGTCAAGAGATTGCTAAGAACTAAGTTTTTTTCTTTCTTTCATTGATCAAGACCAAAGGGTTAAGTGAATAGGATAGCAAAGTTTGTGATGGAGGTTATGAGTGAATGAACTTGGGAATGAGGACATCTGAAGGATAAGAAAGATCATGATAGGATGTCATGGATGGAAGAATTACACATGACATCTATTTACTAGGTTTTCATCATGGTATTTATCCAAGGTGTCACAAGAAGTGATTTTCATCATAGGATGGATTTATTTTTCTTTACTTTTGCTACCAAGGGTCCTATTTCCAAGTTTTCACCAAGGCACTATTTTTTTCTTTTTTTTTTTTTTTTTCCCTTTTTATTGGATTTTTAGATTTTTTGGAAAGAATTCAAGCATTTTGTCAATTTGAATAGTACTCCTATAAGAATGATAAGTTATGATACACCAAGGCCATAATAAGGAACACTCAAAGATGTTGATAAGGTAATGGAATAGAAATAATGGGAAAATGAAAGTAGATGGAGGATAAAGTTGTTGATTTTGGAAGACTAAAATAAGCTAGGATAGAAAGTAGGCATACAATTTAGAGGATTTTGTGAGGGTGGATGAGATAATAGGCAAGATCAACATTGACACACACCTTGAAGGGTGATTGAATGATGGGGAAATCATGGATAAAATAGACTGAGGCTTAGATATATAATTTAGCACAGCCATTTTGGAGAGGGGTGGAGTAGAAGGTTTTGAAACATTTTTAGGAAGATGTTGGGAAGAAGATAGAGTGGACGCCTTTGGAAACTTGAATGTCAACTTTGATTTGTTTTCAATATTCAAGTCCTTCAAAAAAGACTTGGGAATCCATATAGATTTTGATTTTTCATTAGATCCTTTGGAATGCATTCCTTCAATAATAGATTTAAGAACCCACACTTTTCTTGGTTGAGCTCTTTGAATAGTGGACCTTTGTGGTCTCTTTTGTGTATTTTCCTTCTTGACATTCACACGTCAACTAGAGGAGACATAGTGAACTTTTGAGGATGGATTCATGCACTTGTGTTTGAGTCGATCATCCAAATTTCTTCCAAAGGGATGAATGAGGCCAATATGACTGGTTTAGATGGAACGGTGGATGTGAAGAGTTCAAGTATGTGTATCTTTGTTGATCTTGGGGTAGTGTAGGAGGAATGTATAATGAGCTAAGAGTTGAAGTAGGAGATAGAGGAACATAAGGTCCCAATATGGATGGGAGGTTTGAAGGTTTTATATTAGATGGATAGGGACCAAGGATAGATTTAGAAAATGTGAAAGGACCATGAGTAAGGATATTAGCATCTTTAGAGTGAGCAACATGACCAATGCCATAAATATATTTATGAGTAAGTGTTATAGGAGAAATATCTTTGACAAGAGTATTTAAAGCTTGAGCATAGTTTGGAAGTGAATGTAACAAGGTAGAAAAAGAGAGTTAGGGAACACTTTTATCTTCAAAAGGAATTTTAGGTAGTATAGGAAAAGTATCCTTCTCTTGGTCTTTAATAGTCTCCTTAGGGATGGTGGAAGGAATATCTTGATCTTGATTAGTAGAGGTGCATGATATGGAAGATGGAGGACTATGTGACTCTTGAGATGGAGGGATGAAATCTTGAGGGATATGAGAGGGTTCTTGATCTTCATCTTTAGATTTTTTTTAAATCCTCTTGACATGGATCCACTTCTAAGGAGAAGGTGGGGTGTGGAGTTTGCATGGTAGGCTCTTGAAGAGATAGTGAAGGGCTAGTTGGAGTGGGTGTAGTTGGCATAAAATTGCATGAAGGTTGAAGATATGTAGTCTTAGTAATATAGAGGAGGTCTATAGCCAAGTCAAGATAAGCTGGGGTTTCTTTTAGAGGCAGCCCTTGAGGGTACACATAGTCAATAGCAAAAGAATTAGGTGCTTTTTTTGGTAGAGGTATGTTGGAAAGATTAGATGCTTTAGAAGGTGATGGCATGTTGGAAGAAGTAGAAGTTGCATTTGAACCATTACTAGACATGGTTTCATGAGGTTGATCATTCTTGAGAGTATAATCTATAGTAGATGAAAGCTTAGATTTTTGAATTATGTCATTGTCAAAGAGATCTTGGATCTTTTTTTTCAGCTCCTTACAATGTGAATTTTTATGTAAATTATGTCTATGATAAGAACAATAGTTACTCATAAAGGAAACTCTCACCAAAGTGACCTTAGGTAACACAATGAGTTTCTTTTGAAGAAGTTCTTCCAAAGTTGATTCATAAGATCTTCCCAAAGGGGTGAAATCACACTTTGGTTTAGGTTCCCAAGGTTTTTCTTCAAAGATATTTCTAGATTTCTTAGGTGTTTGTGAAGTGTTCGTAGATATTTTGGATTCAAGATCACAAGAATTTGATTTTTGGTTGTCATAGGAGGAAGGGAAATTTTCTCTCAAGGAGAATTTGTTTGATGATGTTTCATCTTCCTCCTTTAGTCTTTGAAGTTGAGCACTCATTGATTGGATTTTTTGCTTCATGTTTGCAATAAGTATCTCTTCTTCCTCACTGGGAATATTGGATTTATCACATTTGTTGTTAGCCATTTTAATGTACTATGTTTCAAGTAGTGAGAACCAAGTTTTAGAACATAAGTAAAGTTGCCACAGTCATAGAAAATGACAAAAAACAAAAGCTTAGACAAGGACCACACTAGAATGTAGTCTCAAAAAAAAAGATAAGAGTTGTTGGATCTTGATTTAACAGTGTTTGAACAACCAAGTATGCAAGGAAAGAATGCATGTATGGGTAACTATCTCCAATAATGGACACACTTCACCAAGAATCTGTGCCAACTATAAGGCTATACTCCTTTTGCACTTCAAGCTCTGCAAAACCTAGGTAGGTATACCGATAGATTCTTTATATGGTACCAGTTATCAAAGCATACACTGAATCTAATGTAAATCAAATAAAAACCCCTAAATCTTCTATACTTAACCAAGAATCACAAGCATGAAATAGGTAAGAACATAACTCATGAAATTGGCAAGCTAAGTGTGGGTTATACTTTGAATACCTTTCAACATAAAGGGAAAATGATTTAATATGTTGATAACAACAAGACCCAAGTATGAGCAACAAAACCTAATAATTCTATCTCTGATCAATGCCTTATCTATTGGACAATTAAATGAATTAAAACCATACATCTTCTGGAAATCTCAAACATATCTCTACATCAATATCCCTAATCTATCGTTCACTTTGTGAACTAACATCTGCTACAGAATGAATCTCATACTCAGAACATCCTATCATGAAATCTACAAACCTTGTGATAAACACCAAGCAATTGCATGGCTCTTTGTTCCATAAGCAAGAAATTTTAATCACATACATCACTAAATGAGATAAAACCTAATCTATGGTCTTTGATCACAAACTAGAAAAGATTACAGATCCACAAACAAGAGACAAGATTCAAACTAAATTTGAAACCATTGTTGCTCTTTATTTGTTTTCCTTGAAATCAAATACATGAAAGATGCAGAGATAATAACTCACAAATCACCTAATAGAATAGAACTATTTGCATAAAACATAAAATTCTTCTCAATACAACAAAGAAATGTTGGGTGTGTGGCTTTCACAGCCTGAGCAGAGCTCCAAGAACTGGAAAATAGAAAACCAACCAACAACCTTTTTTTAGAGAAGAAGAAAGAATAAATATGGAGAAGACAATTCCCAGATTTAATTTGCAATTGACAGGTGTCCATTTAGAAATCCTTCCCAAGAAGATCAAAAACCTCTTTCTAACTTCTCCTTCTAACTAAAAATCATATCCCCATCATTTCTATAACTAATTTGCAAATATTCTTTTCTAAATGATGAAAACTTGTCGAGTCATCAAAAAATCTAAAAACCCATTGAGATGCTTAACAAAAATCAAGTTTTATTGAGTGAATGTGAGCAAAGTGAATTCCAACTGCATACTTACCAAGTTTTACTCATCCTCTAACTGGATTTTCAGTTTTTACCCATTCCATTGAGAAAGCCCCAAAATTCACCTTTCTAGCTATAACTCAAAGTAGGAAACACCTATGCAAAAATTGACTTTAGAAATGGAAAATTTGGATTCTTATGATTCTGGCGGTATATGATAAGGCATATCTAGCCTTCTGAAAATGCCCAGAATCTCAATTTGAAAAATGCTCCCCTAGCAGAACACTCATCTCCGCAACTTCTTTAATTTTAAATTTCAAAAAGTTTTAAAATGCTTTAAGGTTCAAACTTCATATTAAAGCCCCTTTTGATTAAAAAATCGTGCATGCTGCAGTTTGGAAAGAAATAATAAAAATAATATTTTTTATTATTTACCAATTTTCTCTTCACCTCTCTGAATTCGGGGACAAACTAGGTTTAACTAGTGCCACATGGCGCTTCCTAATTGGACACCTAATATGAATGCCACATGTCATCTCTTCGTTTTCCCACTCATTACATCTACCATGTCATCGAACATGGGACCCACTACCATGTGCATAGAATAGAACTATTTGCATAAAACATAAAATTCTTCTCAATACAACAAAGAAATGTTGGGTGTGTGGCTTTCACAGCCTGAGCAGAGCTCCAAGAACTGGAAAATAGAAAACCAACCAACAACCTTTTTTTAGAGAAGAAGAAAGAATAAATATGGAGAAGACAATTCCCAGATTTAATTTGCAATTGACAGGTGTCCATTTAGAAATCCTTCCCAAGAAGATCAAAAACCTCTTTCTAACTTCTCCTTCTAACTAAAAATCATATCCCCGTCATTTCTATAACTAATTTGCAAATATTCTTTTCTAAATGATGAAAACTTGTCGAGTCATCAAAAAATCTAAAAACCCATTGAGATGCTTAACAAAAATCAAGTTTTATTGAGTGAATGTGAGCAAAATGAATTCCAACTGCATACTTACCAAGTTTTACTCATCCTCTAACTGGATTTTCAGTTTTTACCCATTCCATTGAGAAAGCCCCAAAATTCACCTTTCTAGCTATAACTCAAAGTAGGAAACACCTATGCAAAAATTGACTTTAGAAATGGAAAATTTGGATTCTTATGATTCTGGCGGTATATGATAAGGCATATCTAGCCTTCTGAAAATGCCCAGAATCTCAATTTGAAAAATGCTCCCCTAGCAGAACACTCATCTCCGCAACTTCTTTAATTTTAAATTTCAAAAAGTTTTAAAATGCTTTAAGGTTCAAACTTCATATTAAAGCCCCTTTTGATTAAAAAATCGTGCATGCTGCAGTTTGGAAAGAAATAATAAAAATAATATTTTTTATTATTTACCAATTTTCTCTTCACCTCTCTGAATTCGGGGACAAACTAGGTTTAACTAGTGCCACATGGCGCTTCCTAATTGGACACCTAATATGAATGCCACATGTCATCTCTTCGTTTTCCCACTCATTACATCTACCATGTCATCGAACATGGGACCCACTACCATGTGCCATCACCTCATTGACCCTCACTATGTTGCCATGTTATCATGTGAGCAACTTCTCCTTGGCGAGATAGCAAGGACCGCTAGATGTGCCATATGGAAATATCTCGTTCAACTATTTGAATCTTGCCACACCACCTCTTGTTCACTACCACTTGGTGCGATTTGATTTGTTGCTCATACTGCAAGTGGGACCCATGTAACATTTTGAATATCGACAAATTTTGGAGTTTTCCGACAACCTCGCTATGTCGCTAGCCGGACTTTTTGAGATTTCTCAGCTAGCGAAGTAGCAAGGTGCCAAAATTTTGAATTTTCTAGTCACCTTCATTTTGCTAACATCATCGACCCTTTACCTATCACTTTGTTCAAAATTTATGCCCTTTCACCTTCACACCTCAGCACCGAGTTCAGACCCACCACGCATGGCCATAGTCTTGCCTTTCAAAGGCCCATCTCTTAATTCACATTGCATTTAGTGTGGAATCACATTTAAACATAAAGAATGGTGCCACAGTCTAAATGTGGGATTATGATTTTTAACTCTTTCTCTGCTTGATACAACTTCTACCCCATTCTAATGTGTGAGTCTCTGAGTCTTTGATTTGCAGCTTTGATTCATGGATGCCTTGTCCCCCTTTCTAGGCACGTGGATTGCTTCTTATTTAGCATCTCCTTGTTTCAGCGCTGAGCTTTTTTTTACATTGGCCAGCTTCAAATTGTTTGATGTGGGCAGTTCTACTATGGATATGCTCTATTTTTATTTATTTATAGCTGTCTCTTCCTTCTCATACTACGTGGGAGCCTTGGGTCTTACTAGCATTGATTATTTTAATTATTTTTTGCCTCTATCCTTTCAACATGGAACGAGCATATTTTTTAGATGCCTCCACTCTCTCCTTAACTTGTGTTGGGTCTACCTGAAACAACTTGGACGACATTTTTCCTTAGCAGTGGGCTCTAGCTATGTGGGTTCTTCTTGTGGACTCCTTTGTAAGGTCAATGCCCTGCTCCCTACCTTTAACATGGCTCAACTCTTTAAATTAATGCATGGGGATTGCCATGGATTTGGCATTTCTTTTCTCCTAATTGCATTTTTTTTATACGTAGGGTCTCTACCTTATGTTAAGAAATCGTCCACTTCATTTGACAATGCGTGGACTTGTGTTCATACTATAGACTCCCCTCCTTAACGTTAAAGCCTTTTCTAAACAAGTGTGCATTGCTCTATTTCTTGTGGACTTTGCTGTAATGCTTGTTGGGGACATCTTTTTTGCAAGGCATCTTTCTTTATGCCTGTCGCTTATTCATTAAATGCACCTTTTATTGCTGGCTTCCCAGCCTCCCCTATGTGCTCCTTTATTATGCTCTGAAAGTGGGAGCTTCTTTTTTTTTGTTAAGCTTCTCTTTCTTAAGTCTATTCCTTTCTTCTAGCATCAAACTCCTTTTAAAAATGTTGACTACCCCTTTGGATGCCGTGGGAGCTCCTCTTTTGGCACTTGCTGGCAACGTTTATTTGGCATAGATCTCACATGATCTTTGTAGATGGAAACCTCCCTTATTTGCATTTCGTGGGCTGCCTCTAAGGCATCTTTATCTAAACATGGAGCTTCTCTCCTTTTTTATCATGTGGTCAACTTATTGTGCATTTGATGGCTTCTTTGCTTAGCTTTGGTGTGGGTGAAAATATGCTATACTGCAGGTTGTTGTTTGGTTCCTTTTCAATTGTTCTCTTGTTTGTAACCATTGTGTGGGTTTGCTCCTTCAAATTACCATCTCTGCTTATTGTTGATTGCCCTTTAACAACTGCTTCCATGCTTTCAACTTGGTACGCCCAACACCATGGCTATAGTCCAATCCTGCTTTCACCAGACCAACAATACAGGCATCAGAGGACCTCTTCTCCATAAATTTGTGTCCATCTGAACTACGCCAATCCAATAATCCAACAACAACACTCAGTCCACCAACTGTTGCACCCCTCTGATTTCCATCACAAAATTTTTAATTGCCCTACCCACCATGATTCCTACCACAAAAAACACCATCATGGTTCCTATCTCTATCTTGATCGCAATCCTTATCCCAGTCAGATTTCTCATGACTGGCATGCCTTCCATAAGAATCTTTTCTCTCCTTTCCAACATCTTTGGGCCCTTTAGATACATCCAATTTATCAGTGCACATTCTACGCTTAAATGTTTCCTCAAGAATCTTCATGTCCCTCTTAGTGCCCTTCTCGCCCATGGAACTCTCTTTGAAATTCTTGTCATGATGAGAAGCATCCCTATGAATTTTCTCCCTTGACGATTTTTCCATTCGCATGTTCTTGTCATAATCCTACAACTTAGAACTCCTTTCTCTCATATATACACCACTATCAAAAATAGTATCTGACTTCAACACCTTTCCTAGATGATTAGTAACATCTTGCAAACCATTCTCAGCATTGACATCATTCTTTATTTCAGTAACATCAAGGAAGTCAACATATCCTGTTTTAATATTCAAAGCATTGTCAACACAATGTTATCTAGTTTCAACACATTTTTCAAATCATGGTCAAATTCATTAACATTCCTAGCATTGTCAACACATATTTCAACCATAGCTACATAGTTAATTTTCCTCATTTGCATATTTGCAGGACAATCAAGATCAACAATGGTTGGATTCGGAACATTGATAATGTTACCATTGATATTATCTAATTTGATCCCATCCCTAGAATCAACAACAAATTTCTTTGAATGTTTGGAATATCATGTTAGTCTTTGAATATCTTCAATTTCACATCTTATCGATTTTATCAATTTAGTATAATTAGTTGGGGCCCAAAGTGGGTTCGGCTAAAAAAATTTCATTTCCAAACGACTGAACTAACAAATTGATCTATCCACCACCTGATATTGACTGAAAACAAATTTTACCACTGGTTGATCAATTAGAGCTCATTTTACCACTTATCTACAAACTGTCAAATTTGTGCCAGGAGGTCTATTCACTGGCCTTAAAAATTGACCCAAACCTTTGACCAAACTCTGAAACCTGACCCACTGATTCTTTGCTCCACATACTTTCACCCTATCAGATCTCATCTTATGAAAAATTACCAGTCAAAAGATATTGACTATCAAAGTTGCCTTCTCAGATTTACCTGCATGAAAACATGTCAAAAAACAACAAACTGGGTTTGGATTTGGCTTGGAAAACTAGGCAAATGGACATTTGGGAAGATGAAACTTGGGACACTAGTTCTTTGTCATGAGAAAAATATGAATATGCAATTTGGGCACGTGATGAATAACAAGATGCAAATGGTGATCGGTCCAAGTAGGCCACTTGGATTTTGCAGACTAGAAACAATGGCAAAAAGTGATTTTTTGTGAATGAAAATGACCTAGAACAGTGTGCGAACGGATTTATCAAAGCTTGCAAATTGGTAGACTTAAAGTAATTTTAGAGGATGACACAGTGGTACAATCCATTTTATTTGACCAGTCACATATTTCAAGTTATAACATCAAGAACAGGGGTACTAAACAATCTGCAAATGCTAACACCAATAAAAAGTTACAAATTGCATTTGAAATCGCCTCTGAAAACTGATCAAACAGATTCGTCATGAGATGAAACATGAAACATGACAAGTCTCTAACATCTACAATGTAATGCAAAAGGAATTTCAACATTCAGGTCAACTGGTCAAAAATTATAGCTCATCAAACAGGGCTTCCCAGAATTTAGGACAATGTGCATTAGTATGAAAAATTTAAATGACCAACTTTGAGGGATTCAAAACCTAGTCAAATGGACTCGAAACAACTCAAAATATGAAACATAGGCTTTTAGGTATGGAAACTAGACACTCTCAAAGAAGCCTGTCACAAAATGTTTTTGGGTGCACGATATTCACTTGCAAACATAGCCTCTTGTCATTGTTTGACACTTAGGGTAAAATGCAGATTTGGAACTAGCTCAAAATAGGACTTCATGAAATGACTTGGAATGATGCTTTAAATTCATGGAACACCTGGATAGGCTGAATGGAGGTTGTTAGAAACATTGAACACCTCTTGGGCCTCAAAAGTACAACCAGGTATATGTGCATCAAAAAGCGTTTATAGGGCTCAATTTCTCAAAATTGCTCAAAATTTGGGCTGCAATTTTGAGCACCAACAAGAGTGTTGTATACTAAGGCATGAATAGTCTAATTTTTAGGCTAGAACAACCAAAGATTATGACTATCGTAACACAGAGTATGATAAGCACTATAGAATGAGAATCAAGACAACTAAAAGATGAGACTAGTCAAAGTACAAGTCACGAATCTTCAGCTAAGAAAAATGCCATTATTTGGGACTATTTTTAGATAGAGGAGCAATAAATAAATGTAGAAAATAGACTTGGTATAGAGCACAGATAGCTCTAATAGACTAACTTGATAGTTTAGAGTCAAGATCTTGCGTGAAGATCCTCTAAGCGGTGTGTGAGAAAGTACGCAAGATTGTGTAAAAACTCAAAAAATCATAAAAAAATTTCACAAGGATGTGCTCCAGGCCGCACAAGGAAGTATAAAGTTTGCAACAAAATAAAGACACTGAGGCAAGATCTCACATAGTGATGTACAACTATTCATGTGAGAACCTGGACAAAGTTGCGCAAAGAAGTAATAAGACAAAAAGATCTCGCACAAAGTCTTGCAAAATTGTGCGCAAAATTCAAGACTAGACTGATAAGAGAATTGGATTTTTAAGAAATTTTAAAAAGTTTGGTCTATTTTGGACATATTTACTGGATAGATTGTTTGATAAATAGCAAGATTAATGTTTGAAAATTGTACAATGTTTCAATTTCAACCAAGACAAAGTATTTTCAACAGGACACAGGAAGCAAGTAGTAGTTGAATACAATCCAATTAAGGCTAAAGAAACTCAAAGGGATAGGGGAGTGTAGACTTTCAATTTGTTTAAGAAGGTTTGGACATGTTTAGGACTTGATAACAAACATGGTTTATCCCTAGAAACAAAAAATGGTAGAGAAGGAAAAACGTTTGTCCCACAACTTATGCAAATGCATGCACCTCACACAGTTGTGTCACCCCCTAGAGGGTGCCCATATTTTTGGTGTATTCAAAGAGCTCAATAACATATACACTAAGTAAACACCCTTGTGGTAGGGGTCAAGCACATATACCACCTTCAAATGCCTAATAGCATGTGTATGGTGAGTTCTATAGGAGAGATTCTTCCCCCTCCTTGCACAAAGATTATGTCTCCTTTTAGAGGTGAACTAGGTAGCGTCTAACTAAAGCTTTTTAGTTGGCTTGCATTCATATTAATCCCAGTGGCTCCACAAGTGGAGTTGAGACTAGTAGCCCACACCAGCATCTGAGAGTGCACACACTTGCTTAGTAAGACTGGGGTTACATGACCCTAAAAATTACATTACCAATGAGGTCAAGGCCATTAGGTGTTACATTCTACCTCCAAGAAAGCCAATCCCTATAGAGGACCTAATTGCCAACATAGTAGCAATAAGGGAGGCAGATGAGCTATTAAGGAAATATGAGGAAACAAGGAAAGTAGAGTAGGCTTTGAAGAGGACCAACCCTAATTTTAAGGGTTTTTATACAGAGATTCCATATCCTAATAACTTGAGAAGAATGGGGGATAATTTTGACCATGTTATGTCACAAATACCTCATGAGTTAGAGGGAGAGGAAGCCATTGTAAATAGAGAATCCCCTGAGCCAGATACACAATTGGAGATTGAGTTAGAAGAGGAGCAACCATCAGCTTCAGCTTGGGTGCCAAAAGGAAATAAGAGACAAAAGACAATGCACATCCCAGAAAAGGTGGTTAGCAGAGCCTTACAAGTAATGCCAGGGAGTAGTGAGTATTTTGCTGACATTAGGCAAAATTATTTACACCAAAGGGCTGCAGAAGCAGGGAAGGCCTCTACTGATCTTTAGGTTGCAGCATCAAGATTGGATGATAGGCTCATTCAATCTGAAAAGTTCATGGAAGATGATGATTTTATTAAATCATCAAATTTTAAATTTTTTCTTTATAAAATTAAACAAAATGAGCTCACATTGAGTCTCATGCTAGGAGAGGATCTAGAGAAGAATAAGGAATTAGTTGAAAAACTACTTGCTTATGATCCTAAGAGTGAAATAATGACTATTGTAGAAGCTTTAGAATTGGTACATAGGAGTGGTATGATTCTAATACCACGTTGGGATATTGAGAAGGCCTTTGTTTTGGATCAAATGAGAAGACAAGACAAGGCCATTAGTTATGAAGCTACTAGTAGTGAAGGTTTTAAAAGAGGGTCAGGTCTTAATGTAGACACAAAAACCCTAGTAGTATGAAGTGTAGCCGCTGACACTAAGAAGCCTAAATTGATGGATATTGAGGAAACTACACAAGGCAATGTGATTGTGTGGACATTGGAGAGCACTACTAGAAAAGAGATTTCTAGTTTGGTTAAACACTTTGCCCTCATGAATGAGGAAAATGTTGATTAAATTGAAGATAAACTAGCTATAATGTGCAATGAGTTCCTTGACATTAGAAGAATGTATGGAGAAGAGCTCAAAATGAACCATGTATAGAAATAGAGAATAGAAGAGTTGGAAGAGAAAATTAAAGTTTTGGAAACAAAAATAATATCCCTCAAGGAGCAACTCAAGATAGCAGCAGAGGTAGAACATGCACCAAGGCAAGAGGACAAAAGAAGGCACAATGTAGAAGCAGAGGCCCAAACAAAAGAAATACCTATATGGGTAATAATGCTAGTGCCTGTGGTCAGTATCAAATCAGGAGTTTCTCAATCTGATAGTGCCACCAAGAAAAATGCTTTGATAAATGTATTAAATCATAGAATAAGCATTTTGAAAAGAATATCTCTAGATTCTTATAATGCATTCATTAATCTACAATCTACAGAATAGGTATGCAAGGATGCAATTGGACGGCTTGAGAAAATTTTTCAATAATGGGGGGCATATATGCAATTCTTTGATAGGTTGATACCCTTGTTAGCCAAGAAGCCAGATCTTCTAGATAAATTTATTACTATGAAGGAAGGTATGGATAAGGTGAAAGAGTTATTGTAAATTTTCACAGGGAAGTTGGTAGTAATTCAAAGCAAAATGAAAGTGCTGACAAGTGGTTTTTATTCTTCAATTCTTTCTATTATTAATCTTGATGACATGTTAAAATATTTCAATGAATGGTCTAGTTCTTTTGGTCATATTATAGACCTTCTATATGTGACATCTATTTTGTTGACTGATGTTGATGAGTGTGCTTTCAATGAACTAATTGAGACCCTATTCAAAGTTGAAACTGAAATGAATAGGTTTATCATAGAAGGGAAAGTGATTACTGATGCCAAGTGGTAGAAAATTGTTAGTGAATTAGCAACAATCAAGGAATGTGAATGGCCCACCAAAAGAGAAATATTTGTCTGGGAAGCAATCGCAGAAATCAAAGCATTACCAATAGGGAGCAATTAGAGAAAAAGAAAAAGTTAAAGAGGCAATTCATTTTTATTGTTTCTTTTTAAGTTAAGGTGTTTGGATACTTTTGTAAAGGAATAATATATTCATTTTTGTAAAATGACACCTATCAATCACATTTTCCCTTTTCTTGTTGCAACTCATGCTTATATAAGTGAGTTTTCAAGGCAATGTGAGGGTCCAAAACTGGTAGAATTTTTGTGTTTATCAAGGAAACTACATTCAGTCGGTCATGTGTTTTGAGTTAGCTTCCAATTGTACTCTCTGATAGATATTGAAATGACAAAAAAAACAATATGTTTTGGGCTTTTCAATTGATTCCTATTGGTCATTGTATTAGACATATAAAAGGATAATACAAAAGGGTATTTGCAATATATCTGTGTCATCAATTCCTATCTCCATTTTATGTGTTTATCTACTTTGAAGTCATTTAAATAAGGTTTAAGTTGACTAAATGTAATCTGGATGGGTTGTATATTGATTTCATTGTTGATTTTAATTCAATGAATTATAGAAATGCTTTAGTAAATTAGTAGGATTTATGAATCTATGAATAGGATACTTTATAAGAATGGGAATGGGTGATTACAATTGATTAATTCATTCACAAGTTATTTGAATTAGATCTCCTACCAATAGTCAATTTTATGCCCAATGGATAAGGCACTAGTCTCACAAGTTAGAGATGAACAAGGATGAATTCTTCTACTGTATATCAAACCAATTATAAAATCAAAATCATTTTTCATTCAATTGTATTTAAAGTTGTAAATGCTAGTCAATACTTGTTTATATCTATTGCCTGAGTCTTAGGTAGCTGCTATTTCCAAGAATAATTGTAAATTCAAGGAGAAAGATGACTAGATCTACTAATGAGGGATGCATAGAATGAGAACATTAAAAGAAGTGAAGTAAATTGTTCATGTGTTAGTGGGTAATAGATGAGAATCAAAATGAAACTAGAAGAATCTTTACATAGCAGTTTGCATTAGAATCATCCCTAGGTATACCCACCTTGATTTTGCAAAGCCTAAAGAGTAGGAAACCACCCATGGTTTTGTTGAAGTTGGGTCCAAATGGTTTACTCATTGTAGCTAATAATAGGAATTAGCTGATCCTTAGGTTATATGAGTGTTATCATTCTAGTATTGAACATTTTGTTGTTTAGTAGTTTTCAAACCCCAACACAACCTACTCCAGTTGCATTAAATTGAACAAGTTTTTCTCATACAACATCAAGATAACTAGTCAAAAGGGAATGAGACAAGACTCAGAGAAAATATATATGGTGGTGATTCATCTTTGTATTAATTTTCATTGAAAATCATATAGCATTTGGAATAAAACTCCAAACAACTCAAGACAAGACAACATAATCTTTGAATGTTAGTGTATTCTTAAAGTTGTAGAGAAAATACATCATAAAATTTTCATCAAAGAAACTAGATTGAATAAAGCTAGTGAAAACTAAGGATTACACAATAGTTCGAACCCCTTTGTCTAGTCTTGGAATCTCATTTATATAGTATGAGATGCAAAAAGCTTTAGGTCTAGAGAGTATTGACAACTATCCTTAAGAAAGAAAGATATTTATAAAAGTTACTATCATAAGAGACAAAAATTGGTGCAATAGAATGATTTGTATTATGAACATTCCTTTGTGGGGACCACTTCTGATGTACTTCTTTGTCAAGGAGTTCATGGTTGTCTTTGTCATAATTTTCATTCCTCAAAAGATGTGTACATTGGACTTGCTTGAGATGGACCCTATTTTGATATTTGAAAAATGAGCTAAACTCAGTGTTCTCCATCCATGTCATCTTGTACTAACAAAGTGATAGTCACACTTGATTCTGCTACTACCAAGTCATTGGTTTGGGCCTCTATGCTTGTTACTACAGTTGGTTGTTTATCTTTGTCTTCCTCTTCTTTAATTGAGCCATCAATTATTCACAACTCATCTTGTTCAATTTCATCTTCATCAGTTTGACCAAGTTCTATCTACAATTGTCAAAAAGTGTGTCATCTAATCAATTAAAACTTTGAATGTCATGTTGTTTCTTCAACATATATTCTCCTAGTTTATCCATTTCAATAAACTCTTCTCTTAAATAATCATAAAATATTTGAACTTTAACAACTTCTTCAATTGTATTTGCCCACCATGCATGTCCCATTTCATTTATGACCCTATTCATCCTAAGGCATAATAGATCATTGAATTCCTTGGCCCATTCCTCTTTATCTTTCAATTTGTCCATTTTATTTAGTGCATGAGGGAAAAGTTCAAAGTTTCTCCTCATATATTGTGAAAGATAATATATGATTCTCCTCTACAATGTAGCTCTCTTATTATCAAAATTAGAGAGATCATTAGTCAAGTCAAAAGTATTTTCAATTTTTTCACAAGATAGAATAATGACTAAGAAACATAGAAGAGTGACATCTTTGTCCCTATTATTCCATTACTTACAATTGGCTTCAGAGAATCCTTATTTATTTTCAGCTCATTTCATATGCTCATTACATTTTCCAATTGTTTATGAAAAGTAGGACAACCAATTTTATCTACCAAATACATAATTTTTTTCCTCAACTTGTCCTCATACTAGATATCTAGTTCCACATTCAATGCCCAAAGTTTTCTCTTTTCTTCTTCATAATCCACTGTTGTGTAATATTGAGGTTTTTGTGGGGTTTTTGGCATATCTATGAGATGAGTTGATTTAAAAGGATCAATTGGAGGATGTAGATAAGTAATTCTAGGTCTACTAGATTGTGCTTGGTGCCCTATCACCTTATTCTCAAGCTCTATTCTCTTTTTTACTTCCTTATTATAAGCCCCTAGAACTTGTTCATATTTTTCTTGCAATTCTAATTTTTCCTTTTCCTCCCTCAAGGTTGTGGCTATGGTTAGATTGGTTGTTCCAATATTTAGATTTGTGTCTTCCTCATTTGGAGTATCCTCTACCCTTTTTACAATTAAGTTTCCCTTCATGTTGGTATCATTAGGCTAGGATGAACTAGCCCTAGATCCTCTTCTCATAGGCCAAATCACTAAGGTTGCATGATCTTTATTGAACTTAGCACCTATTATCTCCCTTTTCACCTTTTCATCTGCACTTAATTTCTTGGTAGTAATGTTAAAGACCATGGTATCTATAATGTGCCAATTCGGTAAAAGAAAACCCCCAAATGATTTTATCATTCTTCTTCCTTCTTTTGGGGTCAAACTTTTAAACTCTTGTATCATCTCATCCTTTATCTAATCTTATATGTATGCCTCTTCCATTTTAGGATGATTTTTCTTCCTCTTATTACACCTTTCCTCAAATAATTCAATATTTGTTTCCAATGCAAACTAATAAAGATATCTTGATTTAACAAAACTATCATCAAAATGAAATTCATAACTAACTTATTCTACCATAGGGTCCAATTCTCTTCCTCTATAATAAGAAACTATTAGCTCAAGGCTAGGCATGAGAGGCTCTTGAGGATTTTGTTGTTCTAATTTTGTAATAGTAAGAAAAGCTCCCCCTTGGGTCCTAATTGCTCCATTTTCTCCTTAGTGAGCTGTTCATCTCCTATATGCAATGGGGATTGAGTGGGTGATTATTCTTCTATTTGGGATACTTTTTTTTCTTCTATTCTTTTTCCTCTTAGGCTTTGGCTCTTCAGGTCTCTCTTCCAAAACACTACTAGTTGATCCAATTGTTCATTCACCCTTTTATATTGCAGGCTCTTTATTCTTAATGACATTATAGCTAGACCTCCTCTGAATAATAAATTTTTTGGATCCTACTATAGGGGTAAAAGATAAAAATTTCATTATTTCTTAGGCCTTGTCAAGATAAGAATTGATAAAAAAAATGTCTTCTTTTCATTCATAACCTCCATAATCTCTAGAAAATGATCATTTACTTATTCTACTTATCTACTTCTATCTTTGCATCTTTTAAAGGCTTAGAATCTATGTCAAAACAATTAATGAACTCTAAAGCCTTGGAATAAACTCTTGAGATTTCTCCTTTTTGATCTCTTGTTCGTAGAGAGAGAATTTATTTCTTATTATATCTTCAGGGAAGTAGGGTTGATGTTTTTTAGTGCCAATCTTAGCCCTCTATCTGAATATTCCAAAAAATCCTTCACATCATTGAAATGATCATGAGAGACAACCATTTTTTATGGGTCTATGAATTTATATAGAAATAGCTAACCACCTTTTGTGATTATGAACTAATGGAAAACCATACAAGATGGGAAGATAGAGCCCCTATACTATCTAGTTACATTTACTTCCTCCAATCCACCTATCTACCATAATATTTTAGCTATTCCCACCTTAAGAGGTACTTGGTAGGGAAGTACATGTGGAGTTCCTTAGAATCCATATATTCTGAATATTGTTGACACAAGGTATAGTATGATATCTGCCCAATTATGGGAAACTTTTAGACTTATAGTGCTATCCATAGGCCTGATGAAGTCTAGAAATGCTTTAGGTATCCTCGAATTATCCTTCAACAATAGGATCCTCAATCTAGATGTGAAGTATCTATTAAATCTCACAAAACTAGCCTACTCTGCATCCCAGGTCATATCTGCACTCCACAATTGAACTGGTAGAGATTCTCCCTCATATTCTCTATTCAATACCATTTCCTTTTCAAATAAAATAATACCTTTATACAAGAACATATGCATCAATAAATAATAGTAGCCAAAGGTTTTCTCAATTTTTCCCTTTGCAATTCCAATTAGACCTATGTGAATTTCTTCTATTAGATATAATGCAAAATCAAAAATAATATCCACACTAAAGGAAGAGATCTGTATCATCATATACATGAAATTTATTGGGATAAATTCATGTTGATCTTCACCAAAGGCCTTGCACAAAGTCATGTAGGTGTCTATGGCCTTAGAATTGAAAAATTACTTCTTGAAAGGCTCTTTAGTTGATGCTACAACAAAAGTCAAATTACTAATTATGGTCAAGTGTCCTCTCAATGCCTCTTGCCTAACCTGATCTTTACAAGATAAATACTCCTTTTCTAATGCCTAAAAATCAATGACCACATGATAATCTATGGTTAGCTCCATTCCAAAAACCTTCTAAATTTCTTCTACAATAATTTTCATCAAACTTTCCCCATCTATTCTCCTCACCATCCTAGCTACCAGGTCATAGTTTTGGGCTATAGTTGTGAGTAGTTTTGAATCTATAAAAACCATAGGAACTACTAACTTACCTAAATAAAAATTCCAAATATTCCTATAGGGAGAAAAAAATTTCCTCTCTGAGAACCATTTCTTAAATAATTGGAGCCCTATTTTAGAAGTTATGGCATCCCTAGTCCAATTTACCTTATCAAACAAACCATCTACAATTCATAATCTAGGTTTTATAGGAACTATTTTCCTTATTTGGGCTGATTCATCTATAGATTCACTCAATTGATCTAGAAAATCATCCTAGATATTTCTACTAGCATATTCTAACTTCCTAGAGAAAACCTTTTTTGGAGGCATATTGGACAACAATGAATAGAAATTAGAATTATTTGAATTATACACAGACTGAGATACTTACTTGGCTTTCTTGTTTCTTCTTTGAATGCAGCAATGAATCATTGATATAGAAAGCTTTTTACAATTCAACTAGGTGGGAAAATAAGCTCTTCAATAGGTTTTGGCTCTAGAAAATCAAAAATACATTTGGATGAAGAAATTATTTGACTTTTTGCACTATATTCCTTGTTTTATTTTGTATGAGAAGCTTTAATTCTCATAAATGGATCACAGAGAAATAGAGTGACATTACCCTTCAAATTTGAAAATAGGCCATCAATTTTTGAAAAATTTGACGATTAAGGAATAAATTTTTTTATGAATCAGCTTCAACCTTCTTAGTTGGCAATCAATCCAATTAAATCCTTCCATGTGAGCCTTTTCTTTCCTGGGTGGCTACTTGCATAGGACCCATTTATGCCTTCGGATACATGTCATGTTCTGACTATGTCACCAAGGGTAAAAGTTGAGCAAACTCCCTTGGCAACAAAGTGACTACCATTGATAAACCTTGCATTAGATGGTAGAACACATGATAATGGCATTATACATAGTTTTTGGACTAACTGCCAACATTCCCCTTTGGGATTTGTGACATGGCTTAACCGCCTCCTATGTTATATAAGTCTAGTGGTTGTATTAGGTATTAATAGGTTGATCTTTTGGTGTAATGACAACTTAGCTTGTAACAAGTAGTATTAGAGCTTGGTCATAGGTTTGAATCTCCTTGGGTAATGTAAAGGGTGGGATTGTTAGACTAACCACCAATGTTCACCTTTTGGATTTGTGACATGGCTTAACCGCATCCTATGTTCTATATGTCTACTGGTTGTATCATGCATTAATAGGTTGATCTTTTGGTACAATGGAAACTCTATCTTGTAACAATAGTGTGTGCCTATGAAACTTCCTTTAGATTGCTATGTTGCCAAGGATAAAGATCTTGCAACTTCCTTTGGCAAAAAAGTGACCACTGTTGATCATGCGAAGATATGAGGGTGTAGACTAATGTCTTATTTCCTTCAAAATAAATTCCTCATGGCACTTGGAATCTAAGATTCAAACCACCTTTTGATGACATGAAACTCACAACGCCTTCCTCTAGTGTTGGTCCCACCACATATCCATGTGGCGAGCTATCGCTATGTTGCCAAGGATAAAACCTGTGCAACTTCCTTTGGCAATAAAGCAATCACTGTCAATTGTGAGAAGATTTGATAGTGCAGACTTTATGCTTGAAATTTTACTTCTTCTGATTGCATCTCATAGATATATATTTCCTTATCACTATGTTGCTAAGAGGAAATACATTGTAATTTTCTTTGGCTACAAAGTGACAACCCTTGATCATGAGAAAGATCAATGGTTGTCATTAATCTATCAATTTTTTCAAATAAAAACATAAACACATAGAATATTAAGATAAAATCCTAGGTTAAAATTATTTTGGTGGCTTAAGATAGTGTTAGATAATGCAAACAACTTTTTAAAAGGTACCTAACAAGAAATAAAAGGGGTATTTAAAAGAGTTTTCTCCTACATATTTTTTTATTTGAAAGGGCATGCTATGTAAACATAATCTAAGGGTTTTTCTAGGGCAAAACTTAGTGAAATAAAAATTAGGGTTCCTCTCGAGGTAACAAATTGAAAACAAAAAACCCTAATTTTTAACAAAGGAACTGGAAAATTCTCTTAGAGATGCATTAGGTTAAATTTTAAGTGAAAACTAGACCAACACCACTAAGGGTGAGATGAGTGAATTCCAAGCTTGTGTAATAGATGGGGATGCAACATAGAAACTAGAAGATCAACCATATGTCAATCTAGATCGATAAGCTTGAACTACACCTTTAGATCCTCCCATTAGCGAAGGCTCATGGTAACCCTAGAAAAAAATCTTTGGGTGTCTTGATTCCCCTTCAAAATAAGCACAACATGCTAGCTCCTTAAACTTTAGCCAATGGAACACCTTGAAAAAAAATAAGGGAGACCACCACAAGGTTTGATGGTACATGAACAACCCATCTTTGAACAAATTTCTAGCCCAATAAAGCCATGACTTCATGGCTTCTGAAGATTTCCAAATTCTTTTGGAAACAAAAATGAAGAAGGAATTTGAGATGAGCATGACTAATGAGATGAAATATTTCTTAGGATTATAAATTGTATTGTACAATGATGGAATTTTCATTTCACAAACCAAGTATTTGACATATGTGTTGAAAAGATTTGGTCTATAAAGTTATAAACCTATTGGAACACCTATGGTAATTGGTCATAAGTTATCTAGAAATGATGAATCAACTATTGTTCAATAGAAGAAGTATAGATCTATGATTGGATGATTGAAATATCTAATACACACTAGATTGGATATAGCTAATGCAATTGGTATTATGCTAATATTTCAAGGTGATCATAAAGAATCACATTATGCATCAATGAAAAGAATTTTTAGATATTTGAATGGTACACATGGTTTTGGAGTATTGTATGAGATATCAAATGACTTTATCTTATGTGTGTACACTTATGTAGATTGGGTAGGTCATGTGGATGACAAAAAAAGTACAAGTGGTGGAGCATTCTTCTTAGGAGGAAGATTGCTTTCTTGGATTTAAGTAAGAAACAAGACTATATTTCATATAGCATGATAGAAGTAGGGTATATAGTAGCAGAAAATAATTGTAATCAGGGTACATTGTGATAACACAAGTATAGTGAGTATGTGATAGAATCATGTTTTACATTCAATGACAAATAATATATCTATTATGTATCACTTTTGAGAGAGAAAGTTGCAGAGAAGGAGATCATATTGGATTATATCAGTACAAAGGAGAAGATGGTAGACATATTTACAAAGCCTTTACCAAACCTAATAATTTTGAGTACTTGAGAGGTATTCTTGGGGTCATGTCCTAGGCTACTTTTGAGTAATTGATGCAAAGATTGTATCAATCTAGTGGTAACAAGGTTACATTATTTATCTGGACTAGATGTTTGATGCTTCCTCTATTTATGTTTGAGATGAGTCATGAAGGACTCTTGGTAACTGGTACTTAACAGTGTCTTTGGAAACTTGAGCTTATTGCATATCTTTTGTATTTATATTGACATATTGATGTCTTTATCATTGGATGTAAATGGGGGAGAGTAGCACATGAATATGTATGTTTGGGGGAGAGCTTTACATAAATGAGGGAAAGTAGAAAACATCTTATGGAGAGAGTAACATATGACTATATATTGATTTATGTCAATGGAGAAGAAAATATATGAGAAAGATGTCCTTGAGAGAGAGAGAAAGAGAGAGATTTTATTGATGAAGAGGATTTGGAAGATGACAACTACATTCATGGGTAGCATGAATGGGGGAGTAGATGAAACAAAGATATTTGGTATTCATGCAACTTAGTGATGTAGAAGCATTTAATGGTGTAAGGGCAATCCTATATCACCCAAAAATATGCTTAGAGATAGTTTCTATTTAATGTGTTTTTATTTCTAAATACCCATTTGGGTCAAATAAAGGTTCCAACTCTCATAGTTCCACTATTAGTTTTTTGGGTTAGATTTTTTAAGCACCTTGTGTTGGCATTATGATTATTATTGTCATTCGTGACAACACTTACTCAATTTTGTATACTTATTGAGCATCCAAGTGGTTACCTTGTAAACTTAGCAGTTTAACAGTTTACACCAAGCAGAAAGTGGCTATCAAGTAAATACATACAATGTGAAGTCTAGCACTGTCTATCGAGCTTCTTAGTATCTACTATGCTTCACACTATCTACTAAGCAATAAGTTTGTGTCATGAAGATTCAATTCGAACTGAGCAATTAAACGATTTAATGTTCACTGAGTGAAGAAAGGTAAACTCAATATATAGTATCTACTAAGTAACACTACATCTACTAAGTCACCAGTGGTTATCAAGTTCAAAACTACATTGAGTGATTAGTATGGATTGAGCCTTCACTTCTACTGAGTGCATGATGATTCCAAGTAATGCAGTGGACACCAAGTGGCAGAAGGTCTCCAAGTTAGTTCAGTGAACCTGAGTTATTTACTATTGGGCCAACTCTGTAATGTATTTGTTTACTTTTATTTTGGTTGACCTTTTTATTTTGTAAGTTCTAAAGGTATATATGTAAGATATATTGTAAGATATCAAACATGAATCATGATGGAATATAAGGAATTGTGAAGTAATGTGAAGTATATGTGAAAGATTATTAGCAGTAGTTCAAGGAACACAACAAGGTCAATTCAGAGACTGAAAAGTCATATCCATCACATGAGGTGATTAGTGCATAAGGTATCTTATCAACAATAAGTTGCAAGTAGATCCACTACTTCATCCTAATAGGTGAATCAATTATCTAAGTCCTCTAACAAGGTAGACTTAACAATCTTTGTACAAATCTCTTAACAAAGTGCATACTTCATTGTATGTTTGAAAATCCTCTAACAAGGTGGACCTAGTAGTCCTTTGCGCTCCTAATATGGCAGATCACCAAAAGTGGTCAATGTAAGCCTTAACAAGCCAACTTTATATTGTAGTATTGAAGTTTTGTGGGTATCATCCCCACCCCAATTTTACTTTCTATTTGGAAGGTTTCTAGGTCATCAAAATATTGTGTTCTCTTGTGTAATGATCGTTTTATGTTTCAAAACTAATGCATGCAGTAGCATAGATGGATGTATGGTAAATTAATAAAAAAATTTAAGGTTATTGATTCACTCCTCCCCTCTTAGTAACCTATCATATCCTAAATATTTTCAACAATTGGTATCAGATCTTTATGGTTCTCAAAATAAAAGTTTTGTAGCTTTAGCAAAGATCCAAAGGATAAATGGAGATATTCAGACTTGACAAGGCAATTGAAAATGAAAAGCTAGATCTAGAAATGGCCATGGCTCAACTCAAAGAAGCAAAGGAGCATCTTTCTCAATCCCTAAAAAGAAGAAAGAAACTTGCAAGATAGATGAATGACCATCAGTATTTTGAAGAAAAGATTGAAGATCTTTTACCATCAAGAAATACAGATGAAGCTAATGAGGTAATAAAGGAACTCCTAGCAAAGAATGGCTCTCTGTAGGAAGAAGTAAGAAAACTAAAAAGAGAACAAGAAATCCAATCAGGCTATGTGAAATTTTGGAACAAAGAAATAAGGAAAATGAAGACTTGGAGGCAAGAAATAATCAATCCAATCAGCATGAAGACCTCATGGATCAAATCTCTAGAGCAAATGAAGAAATTAGGATTCTCAAAGCATAGAATGAAAGAATAAGAAGTGATCTAAATAGTGAAAGGGAAATTAATGAAAGAATATTGAGAGAACTGAGATGTGAAAGAAAATTGTTGAAAAATTAAAGAGTGACCTAAATACTAAAAAAGAAATCAATGAAAGAATGATGAAGTCACAAGAAAACATGAATCAGCTGATTCAACAAAATGAGCAGAATCTTCATAAGCAAAAAGATAAAGTTGGACTTGGATACTATGAAGAACAAGGTGAATCTTCCAAGCAAGGTGCAAAAAGGAATCTAAAACCCTCATGCAATCATTGTGAGAAAATTGGTCATACATCAAACAAATGTTGGAGCAATGGAAAAAGGAAAATTCAATGGAAAGTGCTATAATTGTAATCAGGATGGTCACAAATTCAATGAATGAAAGGTGAAATCAAAATTTGAATGTAATTGTCACAAATGCAAGAAGCATGGTCACAAGGCATCTCAATGCAGATCCAAAAAATTCAATCCAACTGAACAACTTGTAAAGGCAATATTTGGATGGGACTACAATACCTGGTGCAGATGTCATTATTGTGGAGAATATGGAAACATTGGTATAAATTGTGCAAGGCATCATCTAAGGAAGAAGGACACTATTATAAGGTGTCACAAATGCACTGAACTCAGTCATATAGCTAAAAATTGCATGAATTTAGGTAGAATTGAAGATGAAAAGAAAGCAAGGGCTAACAACATAAGGAAACAAATGAAGCAGCAATGGATTCCTAAATCCACTGAAGATACAAGCTCAAATCATAGAAGTGTAGTCACTCAAGAAGTGGGTGACTCCATCCCCTCAAACTAAATTCCTAAGAATGAGTTGGAGCTATACTCAACAAGAAAATCATAAGCAGTTCCAAGAAATGTGAGGAATGTAAATGATCTAATCGGTATTGTAGATACACTAGGATCATAGAAAAGTCATCTTTCATTGAGTGCATTAGACTCTATGGAGAAAAGTGGTTAAAGACCTTACCAAGCAAGGTCAAGAGTTAAAGGAATTTTTTTCATCTATTGAGTTGATACTCATGCCGAGTTAGGTTAGTGGATGATAGCCTATCATGCACTATGACAACATTTTACCTAGCATTAATGGTGAAATTTTTATCAAAATGGGTAAAATTCAACTTCATTTTTCATTGTATCCTTAGAGCTAAGGGATTTCCAGGTGCATTCTAGCGACTTTAAAGCAATTTTGAGCAAATTTGTAGTTAACAAGTGTGTTTGAAGATTTCCATCACTTACCAAGCAGCAATGGCTTCCACAAGCACAAGCACCAGTAAAGTAAAACGTGAATCAAAAATGTTGGTCAAGGGTGTAGAATGGAAAGCACCAAACTTCAAGTTGGTTCCTGCTATAGTAGAGGCACTAGACCCTAATGGTGCATAGTTGTGAATTCCACTAAAGATACTTCTAATAAATGATGTATGAAGTCATTCCAAATGTCCAATTCAAGAAATAGGAAGCCTAGAAATGCATAGTGCATTAGAAGAAATGTGTGTTAATGGCTTACTGAAACTTGAGCATAAGCATTTGGAAACTAAAGGGTTGACCCACATATCTCATATGCTGAGAACATTTCAAATAAAATGGATTAGGTATATGCTCAGTCATGTTCACAATGGTCAATTATGGTTGGAACAACCTGTATTAATTACTAAGAAGATGATTCACTAGATTACTGGCCTTCCCATACTTAGCAAAGCCAAATCTATTAAAACCCTAGGTCAAGATGAACTTCAGAAGGAAACCCTAGCCAAGTGGGATGGTAGAGGCTTAAATATTAGCACCATTACTGACATAGAACTAAGATTTGGAATTCATGTGATTGCTCACAAGATTTATAGTTCTAGTCATCTAAATAGTGTGACGTGTGAGGCTGTAGACCTAGCATTCAAAGTTGTGAAGAAGAATTTGGAATATGACTTGTCTGAGCTATTGCTAAGGCAACTAAATAAGAACATGGATAGTATCAGATCATCCAAAAATATCCCCTATAAATTTAGATCATTGTTGACATGTTTATTCTTTTGTGTACAAAAAATCTTTCCCTCCAAAGGTTCTATTGTATGAAGAAAGGATGTCCCCATTCTATATCATATTAATGAGTTTATAGCAAAAATGGGTGTCAATTTTGATAGTATAATGGACAACTATTTTGAAGAATTCAAAGAGAAGATGAACAAAAAGTTCAAGATCCCTTCTAAACTTGTTGAAAATTACCAAGATGATGTATGTTTTATGGTTGATTGCGACAGAGTATACATTCAAGCAGTCAGGCCCCGAGTTGCATGGGTAAAACCTCTACCTTATGAGGTAAATATTGATGAAACCAAGGATATCATTGAGGCACTAGTAAATGAGCCAGTAGATTCCAAGCAACGAATTTTTGGAACTTATGATGAGGCAAAATCCAAAATAGAATTGGGGATCAAACTTCCCTAAGCAATCAACAAAGGTAAAAGAAAGGTTTCTAAGTTGAAAATTGCTACCAAGCCTTTAATGATTATCGAGGTAAAAGGAATGGATGAAGAACAGAAGTAGGAACCAAAAAATGAAGAGGAAGAATCAAAGAAGGAGGAAAATCCAACCAAGAAGAAAGCTAGGGTTATCATCACAAAACCCCCAAAGGCCTCCATAGTTGTTTTCACTAGAAGAGGCAAATGTAAGAATAAAAATGAAGTAGTATTTAATAAGCCCCAACTTACCTTCCAAGAAAGATTGAAATAGATAGAATAGGGAGCTAGCATCACAAATTTAAAAGCTCTAAAGTTTGAAACTAGAACTAATGCAGAGAAGATGCAGATTGAGCAATTGGTACTTACCAAGATGGGAAAATGGAAGTATTCCCCATACCAGATTGCCCCTCAAATCTCAAAAGAATTGTTGGTAAGACTACAACTGAGGTGGGAATCAGCCACACAAATAGCAAAGGAAATCTATGAGTAGTCCTTGAAGAATCTTCTACCAAGTCTTACTAAGGTAGAAATAAAGGCAGCCATGAAGAACAACAAAGGTAAAATGATGATTAGATTTCACACATGTTTAATTTTAATTAAGTACATTGAGCATGTTGTAAGAGATGCAACAAACATGTGGAAGAACATCTATCATCTACATAAGCCTAGTAATGATCCAATGGTGATCAAGGATGATGATGGCACTAGTAGTGATGAAGAACATGATAGCATTCCTAGTGCGACTGTTGATACTGGAGATGATCAAGCACCAAGGTCTGATGATGGAGAGAAAGGGGAAGAAGTTGAAGAGGAAGAAAAGGAGGAAGAGGATGAAGAAGATGACCCAATGAAGATTGTAGCACAATTCATTGCTTCCCTTCCTTACTTTCCACCTAAGATGGCCACATCATCAAGGTTGGAGATAGCTTTAGCAGGAGATAGCTTTAGCAGGATTAACTACATCCACATCAGAAACATCATCTACTCTTGCTACCCCATAGCTCCAAGAGTCTTCTATGGAAGTATCAATTACTTCATCTACCAAGCTACAACTCTCTTCATTAGCACCTGAGTAATTAGTCACAACATCATCAATTGTGTTAACCTCCTTTGTTCCATGTACAGTAAGTTCAATAGTTCTTTCTACAATTTTGTGTAAAACACCAATTGTGAATATTCTACTTTGTACATAATTTTTGGAAAGCACACCAATTTTGGATTCACTCGATCCATGTCTCAGCTTTTCTCCAATTGCACCTATTCAAGTATTTTTTGCTGGTCCATCTATGTCAAATTTTGTCTCTGTTTCTAAATCCAAGGAAGTAAGCATAGAAGTAAAGCCTAAGACTCCTCTAAAACTTTTACTTTCTAGAAAGCAAATTGATGATGACACAGATTTGGATATAGAAATTGTTATTCCCAAGATAGACTTGGACAATGCCTTAGCCAGTGAGATGAGAATGGTTAGTCAGCTTCTAGAGCAAAAGGCAAGGTAGAAGCAACTCATAGAAGAAAGAGATAGAGAATATACTATAATTGGAAATGCTAAAAATATAATTACTAGAGCTATTGGTGTTGATGTTGATTCATCTCAACACATTTTTTTGAAATTAGAAGAGGTTGTAAATAAGTTCAATGAGGGCACCTTTGGGCAAGAGAAGCTCATTGAAAAGGAAAAAAATAAATTTGATAATAAGGTGCTTGAGCATATTGCTCAGCACATTGCAATAAAATAGGTTGAACTATCTTCAATTTTGAGCAATCTTGAGCAAGCATTTACAAATGTAACATCACTTTTTGGAAAGCTCTGTGATGTTACCGAGTACACCAAGGAGGTCAAAGAAAAATTAAATAAGTTAGACATGAAAATGAAGGATAGCACTCAAAAGTTGTAGCTTGAGCATAGTTCAAGCTCATCTCATCACATAAAGGTGAAATTTTTGTCTGAAATGCAAGTAGAGTTACTTAGAGAAGAAGCCAGAATTTGGTCTACACTGATTGACATTCAAAATATAATTCTTCCAATCATGGATCAAATGCAAAAACACATTGCCTATTCAAAAACATTGATTCGTGATAGCAATTTTTCAATAGCAGATCATATGATTGAACTTTCTCCAGAAGTTCAAGTAGCTCTCTCCACCTGCAAAATTTTGCAAGATAATTGGGATAAGACATTGTCTCTTATTCTCAAGGTATACTCCAATTTTCTCTCACATTTTCATGTCTCAATTTAAATTTATTGTATATACATTCTTTGGCATTATTGTCAAAAAAGGGGAAGATAAGATTAAGTATGAGTTGTACAGGAAAAGGAAGCAAAAGGAGTAAGAAAGACATTGTATAGATAAAAGATATGTATGCCATATGTATGGGGGAGATATGTAAAATATGTATATAGCAGATTTACAAGGATTAATTTTTGGTAAATCAGAATGTCAGTTAACATAAGTTGTGGTTCATAAGTGTTTTTGTCACTAATGCCAAAGGAGGAGATTGTTGGCATTATGATTATTTTTGTCATTAGTGACAACACTTACTCAATTTTGTATGCTTACTGAGCATCCAAGTGGTTACCTTGTAAACTTAGCAGTTCAGCAGTTTACACCGAGTAGACAGTGGCTACTAAGTAAATACAAACAATGTGAAGTCCAACATTGTCTATAGAAATTCTCAGTATCTACCATGCTTCACAATGTCTACCGAGCAGTAAGTTTGTGTCATGAAGATTCAATGCAACCTAACCAATTGCAAGATTCAGTGTTTATCAATTGAAGCAAAGTAAACTCAGTGTATAGTATCTACCGAGTAACACTACATCTACCGAGTCACCAGTGGTTATTGAGTTTAGAACTACATCGAGTGATTAGTATGGACCAAGCCTTCACTTCTAATAAGTGCATGATGATGTTGAGTAATGCAGTTGATGTCGAGTATCAGAAGGTCACTGAATTAGTTCAATGAACTCAGGTTTATTTACTATTGGGCTAACTCTATAATGTATTTTTTTACTTGTATTTTTGCTGACCTTGTTATTTTGTAAGTTTGAAAGGTATATATGTAAGATATATTGTAAGATATCAAACATGAATTATGATGGAATGAGAAGGAATTATGAAGTAATGTGAAGTATATGTGAAAGATTATCAGTAGTAGTTCAAGGAACACAAGAAGGTCAATTCAGAGACTGAAAAGTTATATCCATCACATGAGGTGATTAGTACATAAGGGATCTTACCAACAATCAATTGCAAGAAAATTGACTGCTTCATCCTAATAGGTGAATTAGTTTTCTAAATCCTCTAACAAGGTAGACTTAATAGACTTTTTACAAATCTCTTAACAGAGTGCATACTTCATTGTATGTTTGCAAATCCTCTAACAAGGTGGACCTAGTAGTCCTTTGTGCTCCTAACAGGGTAGATCACTAGAAGTGGTCAATGTAAGCCTTAATAGGCCAACTTTATACTACAGTATTGAAGTTTTGTGGATATCATCCCCACCCCACTTTTACTTTCTATTTGGAAGGTTTCTAGGTCACCAAAATATTGTGTTCTCTTATGTAATGATTATTTTATGTTTCAGAACTAATGCATGCAATAGCATGGATGGATGTATGGTAAATTAATAAAAAGTTTTAAGGTTACTAATTCACCCCTCCCCTCTCAGTAACTTGTCATATCCTAAATATTTCCAACACATTGGGATATGTGTAAATATAAAAAATGGATTATTTTTTAATAGAGAAAAAATTATTATGAGTTAAAGGGTGTAATTTGGAGGGATGATTATACTTGTAATTTAAAACACTCTAGAAAAAGAATCAAGTGAAAAGACTTTATGGTTAGAAAGTTATTGCAGTTTTAAGTTTTTGAGAGATCTCCTAAGAGCACTTCAAAGTCAGATTTGGGGCACTAAATGGCCTTATACGAGACTAAAAAATGGGGGATGAGCAAAGCTTGTCCATACGGTTGTAGATCACTTTGAAAGCTTTCCAAAAATGTAAGTCCCGATTCAAAAGTTATGCCTCCCAAAAGTTGGACTACCATTTTCGGATTCTACTAATTTTATACTAACTTCTAACACAACTTTTGGAACCTTCTATTTTGGTAGTGGGTGCCAACTAGTGTATTCTAGAATGTATTCCTAACCCTAAACAAATTGGAGTCTATTTAAGAACATTTCTAGAATTGTAAAGACAATTCTTATTGGAGTTAGAGAGAAGGTATTGTGTGGAGGATTTATTTCTCTAGAATCATACTATTGTAACCCCAAAGGGAATTTTTAATTGATAATAATATTTTCCTTTTCTTGTGTGTTCATTTTGTTCTTTTGTCATGTCTCTATCAAGTGGTATCAAAGCAAGTTTTCCTGAGTGTATAGATAGAGCATTGACTATGAGGCAATTTGCACCAGGACTGTGTGGTTGTGGGTTTGAGACAAGAAGATGCCTCCATGAAGGGAATGTGGTGGAAGGGCTAGATTTTTTACTTCTAAGGTTAGAGCCCTCCAGAGACAAGTTAAAGCATTGCAGGAGGAGATCTGCAGAGGACTAAATGTTGTTGTAAGCAACGAAAGTAAGGAAGAAAAGAAAGAAGAAGAAAATATTGGATAGGAAGGGGAAGGTGAAGAGGAAGTCCTAAATCAAGCAAAGGAGAGGATTTTTAGGGCCATTTGTAAGCTTGGAAAAAGACCTAAAATTGATATGGTATGTTTTTGGGAACTCTAAACCCAGATGAGTTGATCGATTAGATCAATGAACTAGAGGAGTATTTTGAGTATGAAGAAATTAGAGACCCAGAAAGGGTTAAGTTTGTGAAGGCCAAAATGAAAGGCCATGCCAAAACCTAATGGAAAGAGATTCAACTAGAAAGGAATAGAAGAGGAAATGAGAAAATCACAAGGTGGGATCGAATGGTGGACAAATTAAGGAAGTAGTTCATTCCTATTGATTATGAGCTTGATTTGTTCAAGAAAATGAAAGGGTTAAAGAAAGCAAGAAAATCTATCCAGGAATATACAAAAGAATTTTATTGACTTCTTATTAGGGTAGGGCATGCAGAAGCTAATAAGGAGAAGGTTTCCCATTACCTCAGTGGGTTATGACCTAGCATTCAGGAGAAGTTAAGTCTGGTTAGAATGACTAGCATTGATGAAGCATACTAGTTTTTCCTATGAGTTAAAAAGAAGCTAAACAAAAAGTTTGATAGAAGGCAAAGAAGGTGTGGTCAAGGAGGAAGGGTTAGTGGTAGGTCATTTGGAGGAAAAAATGAGACTCAAAAGAAAAATGAAGATGTGGGTACTAGCAAGAACTAGAGGAACGAGGATTTCAACCACTCCCATGAAAAAAAATTTGGAGATCAAAGAGTAAGAGGTAGAGGATGTGGACAAAGTGCAGGAAGAGGAGGCTTTTGTGGTACCTATTTTCATTTCAATGAAGAAGCTCATCATGCATTTGAATGCCCTCAATGACCAGGAAGGACAGATAGGAGAGCTGATGGTCAAGCAAGGGTTTCTCATGTGGATGAGGATGCGAAAAGAGGATATGTTCTCATAAATGAAAGGGTCTTACTAAATGGTGAGACTAAACCTAGACAAAGGAGGAGTTTGTTTTGTACCAGGTGTAAGTGTGAGGATAAGTGTTGTGATGTGATTGTTGATGGTGGCAGCACTAACAACTTGGTTTCTAAGGAGATGATCTCTAAGCTAAAGCTTAAGAGGTAGAAACACCCCCAACCCTATTAGATTGCTTTAGTAAAGGATGATCATAAGGTCTTGGTCAATGATCAGTGTTTAGTGAAGTTCAAGATTGGGAGTTACCATGATGAAGTTCTCTGTGACATTATTCCAATGGATCTCTACCATTTATTGTTGGGAAGACTATGACAATTTGATAGACATGATGTACATGATGGTCATGCAAATACATACTCTCTGACAAAGGATGGAATTTTCCACAAATTGAAGCCCTTGATAAAGGAAGTTGAAAAGGTATAAAAATGTGCTAGGATATGTGTTGTTGATGGAAGAAATTTTTTGGATGGTATAAAACATCAGTGTATGTGTTATGCTTTGATTCCTAGAAGAGATAAGGAAGGTAGTAGTGAAATTACACCTAAAGTTTCAGGTCTATTAAGTGAGTATGGAGATGTCATCTTTGATAATGTTCTAGAAAGGTTGCCACTAGTAATGTAGATTAGTCATTAGATAGATTTAATCCCTGGAGCTAGTTTTCCTAACAAGGCTTCTCATAGGATGACTCCTACTAAAACTGAGAAGCTAAATAGACAAGTTTAGGAGCTATTGAGGAAGGGTTTGATTTGAGAGAGCCTAAGTCCATGTGTAGTACTTGTAGTACTGGCACCAAAGAAGGACAGAGAGTGGAGAATGTGCATAAAATCTCAAGCTATAAATAGAATAACCATTGAGTATTAGTTTCCTTTGTAGAGAATGGATGATCTTAAGGACTACTTGAGTGGAGCTCAATACTTCACAAAGATGGATCTCAAGAGTGGCTATAACAAGATACAAATACAAGAGGGAGATGAGTGGAAGACTACATTCAAGACCAAGGAGGGTCTATATGAGTGGTTAGTCATGCCCTTTGGACTAACCAACGTGCCAAGCACTTTCATGTGGCTTATGATTGAGGTACTAAAGAAATTCTTGGGAAATTTTGTTATTGTCTATTTGGATGATATTTTAATTTTCAATAAGACTTTGGATGAACATTTATTGCACATTCATAGTGTCCTTGAAAGGTTGAGGGAAGATAAAATGCTGATTAATTTGAAGAAATGTAGCTTTGTAATAAAAGAGTTAGTCTACTTGGGGTTCGTTGTATCATCTCTAAGTCTCAAAATGGATCCAGAGAAGGTAAAGGCCATCTTGGAATGATCTACTCTAAGGTTTTCTACTGAGGTGACACCATTTCATGTTCTAGTTAGTTTTTACATCAAGTTCATTAGCAATTTTAGTGGCATATGTGCACCCCTAATTGAAACAATAAGGGGGAATAGAAAAGAGTTCAAGTGGACTACGATAGCTACAAGGAGTTTTGAATTGTTGGAGAAGAAGGTGATAGAACAACCTTTGTTGGCACTTCCTAATTTTAGTGTGTTCCAAGTAGATTGTGATGATAGTGTTAGTGCTATTGGGGTTGTATTGAGCCAAGAATGTAAGCCTATTGCATATTTTAGTGAAAAATTGAATGATGCAAAGAAGAAGTATTCTATTTATAATTAGGGGTTCAATGCAATCATGAAAGCCTTTAAGAAATGGAGGCATTATTTATTGCCAAAATAATTTGTCTTGTATACTAATCACCAAGCATTGTAGTACCTAAATAGCCAAGGTAAATCAAACCAGAGACATATGAAGTGGGTAGAGTTCATGCAGAGCTATACATTTGTGTTGAAACATAGAAGTGGAAGGTCTAATAGGGTTGCAGATGCATTGAGTAGGAGACAATTATTGCTTACAGTAATGCAAGTTGAAGTGGTTGGGTCTGATGAAATAAAGAATCTGTACCTAGAGGATCCTAATTTTACTGAAGTGTAGAAAACTTGTAAAGAACTTGTTACTATAGATAGAAGCAGGTGCCTGGATTATTTGATTTATAATGGTATGCTATTTAAGGGTAGTCAATTATGCATTCAAAGGAGTTCCATGACGGAAAACTTGATTAAAGAGAAATATAGTAGGGGAATGGTAGGACACTTTGGTCAAGACAAGACCATTGTCATTCTTAGAGAATATTATTTTTGACCTCAAATGTCACAATATGTGAACAAATTTGTGCAGAGTTGTCAAGTATCTCAAGTAGCCAAAGGATTTAGTCATAATATTGGACCTTAGCAATCATTTCCTGTTCCAACAAAGCCTTGGGAGGACATAAGTATAGATTTTGTTATTGTATTGTCGAGGACACAAAGGGGTAATGACTTAGTACTTGTGGCAATTGATAGGTTCTCCAAGATGGTACATTTCATCCCATGCCACAAGACTTATGATGTTGTACATATTGCAGATTTGTTTTTCAGAGAGGTGGTGAGAGTACATGGTCTCCCAAAGAGTATTGTTTCTGATAGAGCTACTAAATTTGTGAGATATTTTATGAGGACTTTATGGAAGAAGTTGAGGACAAAATTGAGGTTTAGTTCTACACATCATCTACAGTCTAATGGATAGACTGAAGTGGTAAATAGAAGTCTGGGCAATTTGCTAAAGTGTTTAGTGGGAGATAAGCCCAAGGGATGTGATTTGATTCTACCACAAGCAAAATTTTCTTACAATAATTTTGTAAATAAGAGTAATAGTAGATCATCATTCCAAATTATGTATGGAAGTAGTCTAAGGACTACACCAAAATTGAGGAAGATGGCGGAAGCGGTGAGGACAAGTACCAAGGCAAAAGAATTTGTTGAACATATCAAGAGCCTACATGAGGAGGTCCATGCATACATCACCAAGATGAATCAATAGTATAAAACCAGCGTAGATCAAAGGAGGAGACATAGGGAGTTTGAAGTAGGGGATCTAGTTATGGTACACTTATGAAAGGAATGGTTTCCAGTGGGTACTTACAACAAGCTGAAGATGAAGAAATTTGGCACCTATAAAATTTTGAAGAATCATGACTCGGGAAATGCATATAAGCTGGAGTTGCTAGATGGGATTCAAATTTCTCCTATATTCAACATTATAAAATTAATAGAATATCATGATGTTGGTGCAAATGAGGGGTTGATGCTAGAGCCATGTCCAATTCCTACTTCTAAGAAGGAGATAGCAGAAATTCTAGATAGTTGTGTGGGCAGGAGTACTAGAAATAGGCAATATGAAGAGTACTTGGTCAAGTGGAAAGGATGACCAATAGAGGACTCAACTTGGATATTAGTAGTGGAGGTTTCCCATTTGAGTTTTCCTCTACCATAAAGTGATAGGGTCACTTTTGAATCTAGCCTAGGTGTCTAATGCAGGAGCATCCAGTGGTGTAAGGGCGATCTTGTATCATCCAAAAACATTCTTAGAGATAGTTTTTGTTTAATGTTTTTTTATTTCTAGATATCCATTTGGGTCAAATAGAGGTTCCAACTCTCACAGTTCCACTATTAGTTTTTTGGGTCAGAGTTTTTTGAGCACCTTGGGATATGTGTAAATGTAGAAAATGAGTTATTTTTTAATAGAGCCAAAAGTATGATGAGTTAGAGGGTGTAATTTGGAGGGATGATTGCACTTGTAATTTAAAGTTCTCCAGAAAAAGAATTAGGTCAAAATACTTTACGGTTAGAAAGTTATTACAATTTTAAGTTTCTTAGAGACCTCCTAAGAGCACTTCAAATTTAGATTTGGGGTACTAAATGGCCTCATATGGGGCCATAAAATGGGGGATGAGAAAATCTTGTCCATAGGGCTCTAGAGCACTTTGAGAGTTTTCTAGAAATGTAAATAGTTTGTCAATCAAAGTCCCAGTTCAAAAGTTATGCCTCTCAAAAGTTGGACTACCTTTTCTAGATTCTTCTAATTTTACACCAACTTCTAATGTGACATTTGGAACCTTCTATTTTGGTGGTGGATTCCAACTAACATATTCTATAATGTATTCCTAACCCTAAATAAATTGGGGTATATTTAAGAAAATTTATGGCATTGTAAAGGCAATTCTTAGTGGAGTTAGAGAGAAGGTACTATGTGGAGGATTTCTTTCTCTAGAATCATACTATTGTAAGCCCATAGGGCATTTTTCATTCATAATAATATTCCCCTTTTCTTGTGTGTTCATTCTGGTCTTTGGTCATGTCTCCATCACTTAGATACTTTTCATCTATACTATCATTAATTCCAAAGGGGCAGATTTTTAGTATGAATGTTGTTGGTATTCCTACTATTGTGATGTGGAGCCTAATCAGATTCAGAGGTTTATTTGGCATGGTTTTCTCCCCATATTATTTCTATAGGGGTTTGAGGGTAGTGTCCCCAAGACAAGGTTGAGGGGCAACACACCTCATGGGAGTTTTCAAGGGTAGCGCCCCTGAAGCAAAAAATGACCTTATATTGTAAAGGTATTGGTTGCTATTTTCCTATTAGATGACTTATTCTAGTCCTAATTTTGTGAGTGACAAAAAGCTTGTATAAAAAGGCTTAGCTTTAGGGATTTTCATAATGTGTGATGCAAAATTTGGTTCTCATGGTGGTACTGAGCTATAAGGGATTACAGGTTGTAATTAGGTTGTAATCACTAGATCATAATAATATTAGACTTTATGTTGGTGGAAATAGCCTAGGGATTGGGTGAACCACGTTAAAGCTTGTTGTCCTGTGTTCTCTTCTATGTGAGCTATTATTTTTTGATATTGTTTATATTTCCATGTAATTGTTATTTTTGTTTGAGGTTAATCCTAACAAGTGGTATCAGATCTAGATGGTTGTCATTTTTTTAAAGCTCAATCATTGTCCTTTTTTTAGTGATCCTCCATAGGAAAGTATCATGGTTGAGTAGGAGCAATGGAAGATGAGGTTAAGCTGAGGGTTGATAAGTTAAATGGATAGAACTTTTAGTTATGGAAGATGTAAATGGAGGACTATCTCTATTAGAAGGATTTATGGAATTGGTTGGAAGGAAAAACTAAAAACTAGGGAACTATGGAAAATGATGAATGGAAGATTTTAAATAAAAAGACACTTGGAAGCATTTGGTTATGCTTGGCACCATTAATGACATTTAACCTTAGAAAAGAAAAGACAACAGAAGAGTTGCTGGAAACCCTAGCAAATTGTATGAAAGGCCCTCTACTTCAAATAAGGTATTTCTCATGAAGCATTTATTTAATATTAAAATGGTAGAAGGTTGATCTATTACATATCATTTAAATGAGTTTAATACTATTACTAGTCAATTATCATCTGTGGGTATTAATTTTGATGAAGAAATTAGGGCTTTCTTGATTTCATGTTCTTTGTTTGAAAGCTAGAATGGCTTGGCAATGGTTGTGAATAATTTTATTTATGAATCTAATACCCTAAAATATGACAATGTAATGGTGTTATTTTGAGTGACGAAAACTTGTAGGAAAACCTCAAGTGGATCTACAATAGGAAGTTCTTTGAAAGTACAAAGTAGAGGCGGAATGACTAAGAGAGGAAATAATTCCAAAAATCATAGGAAATCAAGAGGACAATCAAAGGGGAAGAGGTCTCAATCCAAAGGACCAAGAGATTGTTGCTACTATGGTAAACCAAGGCATAAAAATAAATATTGTTGGACTTGAAAGAATAATGAAGGAGATAAACTAGAAGGGAGCAAGGAGGAAAATGTGATAAGTAACAAATCGAAAGAGGATGCTTTGCATCTATCTTTAAAAAATATTGATGATTCATGGGTTTTAGATTCTAGGGCTTCATTTCATGCTACACCTCATAGAGGTTATTCTATTAATTATGTCTAAGGGGATTTTGGGCTTGTTTATTTGGGGTATAATAAAATTGGTCAAATTTTTGGAAAGGGAAAAATTAAGATTAAGTTGTGGAATTGGAATCATTAGCTACTACACGAGGTAAGACATGTTGCAAGGATGAGTAAGAATTTAATTTTAGCAGGGCAACTTAGTGATGAGGGTTGTGTAGTTACTTTTAATGATAAAAATTGGAAGGTTTTGAAAGGTTCCCTTGCAGTAGAAAAAGGTGTGAAAGTAGGCACCTTATATCTTTGCACAAGCCATATTGTTCTTTCTACTTTGATTGTTTCAAAGAAAAATGAATATTTAGGAATAATTGCTACAGTTGATTAAGGAGAACAAATAGCTATTGTAGATTATGATATGGCATTGTGGCACAATAGACTTGGGCACATGAGTGCAAAAGGTATGAAAGTACTTCATTTAAAGCAAGTTTTACTAGGTCTAAAATGTGTTCATATATTTTTTTTTGGAAGTTGTGTGTATGGAAAACAAAAGCTAGTGATTTTTGTGAAGACTATAAGGAAAATAAAAGTTAGAGATTAGAGCTTGTGCATAAAAATTTATGGGGGCTAGCTTAGGTATCTTTCCTTGGTGTCTCTCATTATTATGTTACATTTATTGATGATGCAACTAGAAAAGTATAGGTTTATTTCCTTAGACATAAATATGATGTATTTCAAAATTTTAAGAAATGGAAATGCTTGGTTGAAAATGAGACTAGAAATAAATTAAAATATCTCATATATTGTAATGGTGGTGAGTATTGAAGTCATGAATTTGTAAATTATTACTTCAATAATGGTGTTTGTAGATAGAAAAATATTCCAAGGACTCCACAAGAAAATGGACTGGCTGAATACATGAACAAGACTATAATGTATCATGTAAGAAGCATGAGGTTGCATGATGGGTTGCCCTTAAACATGTGGGTGGAGGTTGTCAATGCTATTGCATATTTTATTAATAGAGGTCCCTCTACTCCTTTGGGTTGTGGTATTCTAGAGGAAGCATGGACTAGTAAGAAGGTGGTAATTCTTTTCTCAAAACCTTCAGTTGTGAAGCATTTTCTCATATAGAATCTGAATATAGAACCAAGCTAGAAGCTAAGTCAAAGAAATTTGTATTTGTTGGATATGAAAATAATGAATTTGGTTATAGGCTTTGGTATTTTGAAAATCATAAAATTGTAAGAAACATGGATGTCATATTCAATGAGAAAGTGTTGTACAAAGATCTATTGCAACAACATGAGAAGAAAGAAGATGATTATGTAGTGTTGGATGATACTCCAAAAGTTAATGTTTTAGAAATTTCTCATGATGTGCAATAACCACAACAATAAATACCACATACCCTAGTGAATGTTAGATGGTCAACAAGGCTAAGTAGACCTCCATAAATATTTTCTCCTTGTATTCTATTTTACTTACTGATTTTGGTGAACTTGAATGTTATGATGAAGTTATGTAGGTGGATATTAAGATTCAATGGGAGTCTACAATGAAAGAAGAAATGGACTCTTTGCTAAAAAATAAGACATGGGATTTATGCAAGTTGTCTAGTAAAAAGGCTTTACAAAATAAATTGGTTTACAGGTTAAAAGAAGAGGATGGAGGTAAGAAAATATTTAGAGCTAGGTTAGTTGTAAAAGAATTTGCACCAAAAAAGAACATTTATTTTGATAAGATATTCTTTCATGTTGTTAAAATGACTTCTATTCACACTATTTTAAGTATTGTGGCTACTAAAAATTTGCATTTGGAGAAGATTGATATTGAAACAACCTTTCTTAATGACGATTTGGATGAAGAGATATTTATGGTGCAACCATATGGATTTGACATCAAAGGTAAGGAGAACTTATTGTGTAGATTGAGGAAAAGCTTATATGGCTTAAAGCAAGCACCTCGGCAATGGTATCTAAAATTTGATAGGTTTATGCATAAGCATGCATATGGTAGGTGATATTCATATCATTATGTTTATTTTAAGAGGTTGGATGATGACAACTACATTATTTTATGTGTATATGTTGATGATATGCTTGTAGCTAAGTCTAACATGGATCACATTAAGGGGTTAAAAGAATAGTTAGCACATTTATTTGCTATGAAGGATTTGGGGCAAAAAAAAATATCCTTCATATGAAGATTTTCAAAGATAGGAAGAACAAGAAATTGACATTATCTCAATCTAATTATATTGTAAAAGTGTTGCAACATTTCTCTGTGAAGAATGCTAAAGCTATCAACACACCTGTACCTGGTCATTTGAAGTTGACTAAGGAGATGTGTCCTAAGACACAAGAAGAGGATGATAAGATGTCCAAGGTACCTTATGCTTCAACTATAGGAACCTTGATGTATGCTATGGTATGTACTAGGTCAGATATTACACATGCTGTGGGAGTCATTAGCAGGTATATGAGTCATCTAGGAATTAAGCATTATAATGTAGTCAAATGGATTCTCATATCTTTCAGAGGAATCTCGAGTAAGTGTTTATACTTTGGGGGTTCTACAACTAATTTACAAGGAAATGTTGACTCATATTTGGTAGGGGATATTAATACCATGTGGAGTACTATAGGTTTTGTATTTACTATTGGTGGGATAGCCATGAGTTGGATTTCCTAGTTACAGAAGGTTAATTATTTATCCACTACAAAGGTAGAGTGTGTTGCTACTATAGAGGCCACCAAGGAGATGATATGGCTTTAGTTATTCATGGAAGAGTTGGGACATCCACTGAGTGATAACTATTTTTTCACAGATAGAAAATGTGTCATTCATCTTCCAAAGAATTCAACTTTGCATTGAAAGACTAAGAACATACAATTGTGGTACCATTTCATTTAGTAAATTTTGGATGATGGATAGTTAAAGCTAGAGAAGATACATACAAATGACAATCCAACATATATGTTTACCATAGTAGTAGCAAGGGAGAAGCTAAAATCCTCTTCAGCTTCGGTTGGTCTTCTAGAATAAATAAAATAAAAGAACAATAGAGTCTAGGGTGGTTTGATATATCTAGTGGAAGCTACAAGTTTAGCAGTGCTATGATTAGTCTTCAAGTAAGAGGTTATTGTTGTGTCTAGTCTGATCAGTCTCTAAGTAGGATATTATTGTGATGTGGATCCTAATTAAATTTTGAGGTTTATTTGATGTTTTTTTATCCCCATATTATTTCGGAAGGGGTTTGGTGGTAGCACCCCCAAGATAGGGTCAAGGGGCAACACCCCCCATAGGAATTTTTGAGGGAGGTGTTGTCGAAGCCAAAAATGACCTTATATTGTAAAAGGTGTTGGCTGCTATTTTCCCATTGGATGACCTATTCTAGACCTAATTTTAGAAGTGATAAAAAGATTGTAAAGAAAGCCTTAGGGTTAGGGATTTTCATAATGTGTGATGCAAAAATTGGTTCTTGCGATGGTATTGAGCTATGAGGGATTATAGATTGTAATTAGGTTATAACCACTAGATCATAATAATATTGAACTTGTTGTTGGTCGACATAGCCTAGGGATTGGGTGAACCACATTAAACCTTGGTGTCTTGTGTTCTCTTCTATGTGATCTATTATTTTCTAATATTGTTTATATTTGTATGTAATTATTATTTCTATTTAAGGTTAATCCTAACACCTATGGGGGAGTATCTTAGAATTATTAGAGAGATGATACACTAATCATATGTTGTATTCATGGTAGTGTTTATCATTAATGTCAACATACATGTTATTTTGTTAGATTGATAGAGTAGGAGATAGACATTAAAGTCATGTGGTTTGAGGATTAAAGATAAAGCTATGTACAATTGAGGAAATGTTCTACAGAGTGTCGTGATGATTTAGTTAAGAGTGTGCATGGAAAGATAAAGACAACGGATAGTTATTTGAGATTTTTTTAAGACAACATTCACATAGACTTCTTGTATATCATCTACTAACTTTTTGATCATATCTCCTAATAGAAATAGAATTTGGTTAAGAAAGGTTTTATAGAGGTAGAAGAAAACATAAATATGACATGGTTATGTGAGAAAAGTTAGAGGTTACACATGTGAATAGTTATGAAAATTGTGAGCCAACAGCTTGGTTGTAATTTATAAAAGTTGTAATATTGTAATATAATATGTAAATGCAATATCTTAAGATGGTCCTATATTATTATTTTAAATTGGGAAGGCCCCAAGGATGACTCAATAGCTTATTTTAGGACTTGGTATAAAGGAAAGATTACTTCCTTGTGGTACAGTGTGGTTGTGAATGGATTGTGTAATGTGATTATGTGAACTTTATGTGAGATCTAATGAACCTAACATTGAATATCTTTTGATTAGAAAAGTATTTTTTGTAGTTGAGGAATTTTGAGATGACAGAGAGATTATATTTAGAAAAGAAGTTGTTGTGGATAGCTTTTTACTTGTATTATTTTGAGAAGGATGGTATTGAGGCCAGTTGCATAGTGAGTTCAATGGTCTTTCCCCTAAATTTTTTTGAATAGTGGGTCCTTCTATCTCCTACAACTCCAAAAATGGTTTACACAAATCCTAATAGGGTTGGAATATCCTAATAGGGATTCAAAATCACCTAATAGGTATTGATATGTACTAAATGTATTTCATTGGCTCCTAATAGGGTCCATCCTCTTACAATCAACTTATATATCCATGCATTATTTTGTGGCTACCATCCCCACCAGGGTTTTCACTTTGATCAAGGGTTTCCCTAGTTAACAAATCTAGTGTTATTATGTATGGTAATCTTTCTATGGTTGTTCCATCTATTTCTTACATATTTTTAATTTAATAAGGATATTGAGATTTGTTTTAATCTAATAATTGATTTACACCTCCACCTCTTAGTTATCTTTGTGAACTTTACTTTCTAACACTTTCAACTACTCAACCTAACTATGTGTGTATTCATGGATTTGAAAAAAATACTAAACACACTTTTTGGATTATAAAATTACCCATAAAGGTTGGTCATGTCATCACAGGGACTTCTATGGATGCCATGCCTAGCCCATTAAATTATAACTTACTCTGGGGAAGAACTTGATTGCATGCTATGCATATTTTTCCTTCTAAACTTCATAGGAAGGTGTTTTTTTTACTACAATATCATGTATACCCTTTACAAGGATGATGTCCCTAATCCATGTTTAAATGTTGAATATGATCGAACTTCTTTTTTTCAATAACCTACGAAGCTTGAAAGTAAGGAAGAACTAATAAAGATTGAAAACCATTCTTCTTCTCTTTCTAAGGATGACTTTGGAACTTTGGATTTTAATCCTACATTTATTGGAAAATATAAATTATTGGATTCATCTTTCATAGAAAAGAAAGAACCTAAAATTAAGATATCTACTCCACTTTTAGGAGAGTTGAGAAACACATTTGTGTGTGCTTCTACTAAAGAAACTATGGAGACTATTAAGCTTGACTATTGTGACATGCAAACTTATGAAGAAACTTTAGCTCCTAGGAACATGACATATTTTTATAGTCCTAGATACACTTTGCTAAAAAAATTTGGATTGAATGGTGAAGGTTGTCAATAATTTGAGCAAGGAATACAATTTCCTTTTGATAGTGGATTTCTTGACATACATTTGTATTGGGATTTAACCTTTACAAATAACCTTCATTATTCCCTCTAAATGTTAATTATATTTTTAATTGGCCTCTTAAATTGATTAACCAAAATCTTTTGGATTTTGACAAAAAATTAAAATGGATCTTTTTTTAATGATGATGCTTTAATGGATTTCTTAGGAGTTTATGATAATCTTCCTTGCTTTCATCATAAGATACGAAGAACATATTTCTTAAATATTGATGTTTATTTTGGAGAGAATGTGACTTATAAGAACACATATGATAAAAACTTCCCTCTTGAAGATCCTTTCTTATAACAAAAATTGTTTAGATCTAGACAAATTTTGTGGATTCTAAAAAAGTGATTAAAATAAAAATATATTTAACTCAAGATGAAAAAAAAATTGATTGATTTATTGAAGTGATTTAAAGATAATTTTACACGATCTTATTCTAATATGTCAAGCATTATTTTTAATATTGTGACACATAGCATTGTTCTTGAATCAAATGCTAAACATGTCAAACAAAAAACTTGAAAGATGAATCTAAGTATTGCTTTTCTTGTTAAAGAACATACAAAAATGCTATTGGATGTTGGTTTCCTTGGTTTTGTTGATTATTATCCTTGGATATCAAATTTTGTTGATGTTTCTAAGGGAGAAAATACTTTTTTAATGCATACTAACTTTCAATATTTAAATAAATCTACCTTGAAGGATGATTTTCCTTTACCTAATATTGACATGATAATGGATTCTACTACTAAATATGCATTGTTATCTTTTATGGATGATTTTCTAGTTATAATCTAATATATATTCCTCTTGAAGATCAATACAAGACCACATTATAACACCTTGGGGAACCTCTTTTGGGGTTATTATTACTTTTGTCTTAAAGAATGTCGGTGCAACTTATCAACGTGCTATGACTCTTATATTTGATGATTATATACATAAGATTCTTGATGATTGTGTTGATGTTATTATTTTTCATGCCCAAAATTTACTGTAAAAAATAACACAACAATTTTTTTTATTTTTTATTTTTATTAAATCAATTATCCTTATCACCCACTAATTCCTTAGTTCATGATTAAATAAATATGGTTCAATAACTCAATGTAAATTTCCATAATTTAAATATGAACTAATTATAAATATTTTCTTGAATTTTCCACTTATATTATGTTTTATCTAAAGGTTGTATTGATAAAGTGATCATAGAGTTTTCCATTGAGGATTACTCTACTAGTGCAACTATGACTAGATAATCCCTTTCAGAAAATCAGGATCCATACCTCCTAATAAGAGGATTAAACATTATCTCTTCACTAATTCCTAATTATTAAATCATACAATCCAATGTTTATTTGACATAAAATAATAAATCTAATCATGTTCACTTAATAATTGAATTACACACACACACACACACACACACACACACATCTTAGTAATTTCAAAATAATTAAAGCATTATCCAATATCTCCCTTTAATAATGTTCATTGTCAGTTCACCAATCTTCCAAATGAATCTTTACATTTGATTAGGTTGATTCAACAATACATTCATCACATACTACTAAAATCATAAGCTTATTGTTTTTTTTCTATTTTATTCTAATAGCTAACTTCCAACATTAACAAAAGGCTCATTAATTTTGTAATATAATTGTTCTAGCTTGATTAGCCTCATGACATAATTTTAAAATCTATTAAAGTTGAAGCAAATCAATTATTCTATTACCCCTAACACTTTTCCATAAATTTTTAACTACATATGGTCTACCTTTCTATTCCATTAAATTTATTCAATCTTAATTACTCACTCCTTATAACTATTACTTTTATCGACCTTAAATAATTCTTAAACACTAGGATTCTTTCAAGTGAATCTACTTGAGACAACAAGACCACTAATTAATCATCGAATACCAATATCTTTTCAACAATTCTTCATGGACTTATACTTAATGGTGCTATATCCATAATGTTACATAAGTATGAGAGATTATCTCTACATAAGATAGTGATACGCCAAATTTTATAATATAATTAAATACTTGATGGATCCAACGATATTCTTTTTCTTGCATACACATGCCTACCTAAGTGTGTAGCTATATATTATACATTAGATCCTACTCACAATTTTTCTCATAAATATATACTACGAGCATCTAATACTTATCTTCTAGTAAAAATCCATAATGTACCCACTACTAATTACTAATTTGTGATTTCCACTAATTCTTTATTAAATGATTAAATAGTACAATAGTTTTAACTCACTCAAATGTGTTCTGATATCTTAAACCATAAGTTAAAGTTGATAGAATTGCCAAGTTCCTAACACAAGAGTTACCAATTTTACTAAATTCTACTATATTATCTACTATATAAATTTTATTTGCTAATTTAGTTATAACCTTCTAATTATTAATCTATTTTTAATATTAGTTTCTCTTAATTTAACTATCATCTCAGCTATAGGTTAAGTTATCTAAATAGCCCACTAACTAGTTATATCCCCCTCTTATCACAAAAAAGAATATATTTAATAAAGGCACTACTACCATTATACATTATTCTAACTCATTTCCCTTAATTATCTTAAGTAAATCTACTCCTAACCCTATAGCAAGAACATTTATTAATAACCAATCTGCACTACCCCACTCCCAAACTTTATAAACACACCATCAACAATTTCATCACAAATAGCTAGATGGTAGAGAGTCTTAGGTGGCATGTGAAGGGAGTTAGGATGGTACACATCCTCCTTGGGATGCTCACCCTTTGGACCTCTAAGTGAAGGTGCCTAAATAGATTCAAAATAAGAGGAATTTCCTTGTTGGTAGATAGCATTATTACACCATTAAATCAAAAGTCATAGCATTTACTTATGAACAAGATATGTGTTGGATTCAAAAAGCCATGGGATGTGATTGCTTTGTGCACATTATTTGGAGGAGAGGAATCGAGGTTTAAAATTTGATTTTTCCAACTATACATAGTTAAGATGGTGTAAAAATTTATGTATCTAATGGTAAAGGGAGGGGTTGGAAATGTATTACACTTGTATTAATGATTTCTTTCCTTCCCAATTCAAATGAACATATTCGCAAATTCCCAAGTTGTGTGCATGAAATTAGGCTCGTGACCAAGCAGGGTGCTAAGTTGAGGTGATAGGCAATTTCAACGCCTAGCTCTAGGATACAGTTTCTATGTGGTACCATTTCTAGGTTATGATAGCGTAGGGGTGAATTATATATAAATTTCATGTTTGTAGTAGTTTGATCCATAATTCCCCTTTAAACCCATGATCAAATTCCTACACACTAAACTCGAGCGTTAGTAGTCCAAGAAAATCATATAAGCATATGTAAAATAAATCATTATCTCATTCAACATTAGGCTTGCATATATTTCATCATCTTAAATTAACTTTCCCTTTCCTAATCATTTCAAATATAACCTTCAAAATATTAAAATATCAAAACTTACATATCACATTTGACATTTGAGTTCCATACTTCATTCTTTTTAATTAAATTACTTTTTCTAATAATTTCCATGTAAAATGCTCAAAATACTATAACATCAAACTTTACTTATCAGCATAACATGGTCAATTTAATATTCTAAATAACTTTATAGTCTATTTTTATCATTACAACAAGATGCTAGATCCACAACTATTGAATCCCTAGGTATGCGAGTTAGGTCTCAATGCATAACAAAATTTATCTTTTAACTCTAATTTCCACTTTAAACATTACATTCTTACATTACAAGCATTTCTACCATTCAATTTCTATTAAAGTAATGTCAATAGCTTAAAACATGAATATAATCATTAAATGCATCAATTAGGTCATAATATGTAGAAGTAATTACGAATCATCAAAATGCAGATATTAACATGACATAACCCTACAGTCTCAAAAGTGTACCAAAACATAGGATTAAAATCATCGTAATGCAATTTTCTCATTGATGCTATGATAGATCGGGTGAGGCCTCACATTATTTCTAAATAAATAAAGAGTTAAGAACATGTGGGTATCTTGAGAAATTTATTTGAATGGATACAAAGTTATAATATATGTTTGAATCCTCCTAATTGTGTCTTTGGGGTTGACACTAGAAAAGTACTTGAATTTATTATTTCTAGTTGTGGTATTGAAGTCAATATTGAAAAGATAGAGATTATTTTTAATATGCCTCCACCTAAGAATATCAACTTTGAAGTTTATAAGGGAAGATACAAGTTATTCAAAGATTTATTTCAAATTTGGCTGATAGAACTGTTCCATTCGCATCCTTTCTTAAGAAAGTTTTTACTTTCTCTTGGAAAGATGAATGTCAAAAAGAATTTCAACAATTTAAGGATTGTCATACTAATCCTCCTATCTTGAATCCTATGAAACTTGATAAGTAGTTCTATCTTTATACAACAACTTCTATGAATGCATTAAGTGTGGTTATTATTCAACATGATGATCATGGAAATGAGCATCATGTATATTATATCAGTCATACTTTGATCAATTATGCTTGACATGGTATATAGAGATAGAGAAGAAATATCTTGTCTTAGTTTTTAAATGTCAAAAACTCCAACATTGTCTCCTTAATGCAATATTCAAAGTGATAGTGAAATTTGTGTTGGAAATATAGATGGAGTAACTAAGAGGGAGGGTGAATTCGTTATCACATAAATATATCCACATATCCTTTAGATGTCTGATAAAACTAATTACTGTTTTCACTTGATAAACATACTAAAAATGTTGTAACTCGATAAACGAAATGTATGTTATACTTTTAACTACTCTTAAACATTCATAGTGATTAAGTTGCAAGCATAAAAGAAATAACATGAAAACATGAGACACTAGGATTTAACTATTAGATTGTGGTGACTAATTAGGAAAGTATTGTACATACTTCATAAATTCTTTGGGGTTTGGGGCATCACCCCAAAAAAAAATTTTGGGCCATGGCTGACAATGTAGCTAACATATGGCCAACATATGGCCGACATGTTGTAACCCTAAAATGGCATAAAATACTTGCATAAAATGGTTTAGGGTTAGGTATTTTTATGATGTTGTGATGCAAAATTGCTTCTTGTAGTGGTATTGAGTTGTAAGGGATTACAGATTTTAATCAAGTTGTAATCACTAGATTGTAATAATATTGAACTTGTAGTTTGGTGGATGTAGCCCAGGGATTGGGTGAACCATGTTAAATCTTGGTGCCTTGTGTTCATTTTTGTGTGATCTATTATTTTTTGTTATTGGTTATATTTGCATGTAGTTTTTTATTTTTGTCTGTGGTTTATCCTAACATTAACATGGAAACCCTATATGGGAAAAACCACCAAATAACTAGCTATTGATTTTCACTCTTCTGAAGTGAGCCCTGTTAGGAACCAATCTAGTTAAAGGTTACAAAACACACTATTAGGTGTGACCTTGTTAGAGAATTTAATCACCATGTTAGGAGTGGCCTTGCAAGAGGTCTTAAAATAATTCAAAGGAATTGTCACCTTATTAGAGGATTTACAACTGGCTGTTAAACCAACTCTATTAAGAGATTTTGGAATCACTGCTACAATGGTAAGAAAGTAACAATGAAATAACTTGAATGAGATGCAACTGAATTGCTGATTATAGATCTTTGTTCTACTTCATGTTAGATCCTTCTTGATCAAATATAACTTTGTTGCTCCTCAAGGATATATGATCATCCTTCAAATTCACTCTCACTTCCCTTCTCAAACAATTAATACACTTGCATACTTGCTCATACACTTTAGAATCTCAACTTGACCTTATATTTATACCATTCAGATTATCAAGTCATCTCAATTACAAATTACAATGACCAATTAACATTACCATAGTCAACTGGAATCAATACTTGAAATAATTAAATTTCATATCCCAAATCAATAAAATCCTTCATTGGTCGACCCTGCTTAGTAAACATTGATCCTAAAACAATTTCCTATGTTAACCTATAGATGCTTGGTTAACAACAAACTTGTAAAATCCTTTGGAAACAGAGTGAACTTAGTGACCACTAACTCTAAACATCTTTTTCTTTTTTAACCATGAGAGTTCAATTAACATTTCTCTCTGTCATAATTTCCTTCAATGCCTAAGTGAGCTTGGTAGATATTGTCTATGCAAAGTAATCTCCAAGAATGCTCGGTAGACAAAGAAAATTGCCTTGCTAACCAAGTGAGCTTAGTAAGCACTGACTGCCAACTGATATGACATTTGTGTAACATCAAAGACAACACACAATTAGAAAATTATATCCAACAATCTCCCTCTTTGGCATTGATGCAACACAACATGTCATAGCACAATGAAATTTGAAAACAAATCTTTATCTGATAGAAAGTTTCTCCCTCTTAGAATTTATACCACAAACTTCTCTAATTTAATAATCTCCCTCTATGAATAGCTTCTTCTTCAAACAAATTTTAGAAAGATAGTAAACCCTTTGTCAAACAAATTTTAGAAAGATATGACAACAAACTCTCCCTCTTTGAAAACACATGTCAAAGACAACACATACTAAATGAGTATCAATGTACCTTGAGTACTAATTCATATGCAATGTTCCCTTGACTATGTTGCATCAACTGATAGATCTTGAACTTGGTTATTGTTGATGCAACACTAAGACTTTATTTTAGTGAGCTTCAGATAGGGGAATGACCCCCAACTTACCTCTTAGATACAAGAATGCATCCTTAGGTAATGGCTTGGTGAATATGTCTACAATCTATTCTTTTTTATGGACATATTCCAATTTGATTTCTTTACCCTACACCAATTCTTTGACAAACTGGTATTTTATAGCAATGTGCTTAGTTTTGGAATGCATCACTGGATTATTTGATATGTTAATTGCACTTGTGTTATTACAAAACATGACAACCGGTTCTCTAATCTCAACCTTCATGCCTTCCAACAAGTATTTAAACCAAACAATATTAGAATAGTTTACTATTGTTACAACATATTCTACTTCTATTGTAGATTGGGATGTGCAGTTTTTCTTTTTACTTGTCCAAGATACCAACCTTTTTTCAAGAAAGAATGCTCCACCACTTGTACTCTTTCTGTCATCAATATTTCCTACCCAATCAACATCAATAAATACTTTTAAGTCTAGATTTACTCCAAGTTTATACCATAAGCCATAATATTCAATACCTTTCAAGTATCTCAAGATTATTTTGATTTCCATCATATAATTTTCTCTGGGTTTTGCCAAGAATCTTGCCACTATACCAACTGCAAGAGCAATATTAGGCCTTGTATGAACTACATACTTTACTTTTCTAATCATTGATTTCTATAAGGTCTGATCTACTTCTTTTGAATCATCATCTTTGGTAAGCTTTGATCTAGTACACATGGGGGTTCCAATTAGTTTTGAATCTTCCATACAAAATTTCTTGAGTATCTCCTTGATATACTTAGACTGAGTGATGTAGATACTATTCTTGCTTTGCTATATTTGAAGACCAACAAAGAACTTAATCTCACCAAACATATACATTTCAAACTCTTTGTTCATTTTCTCTAAAAATTCTTTGCACAGGTCATCATTCCTTGTAAGTAAAGTATTATCCACAAATATTTCTGCCAAAACAATCTTGTTATCTAGTCCTTCCTTAATGTACAGACTATTGTTATCATTAGTTTTTTGGAAACCAATCTATATAAGGTAGTTATGCAACCTCTCATACCATGCTCTAGGAGCTTTTTTTAGACCATAAAATGCTTTGTGTAATTTGAAAACCATGTCCCTTTTGTCTAGATCAACAAAACTTTCAAATTGTTCAATGTAGACTTCTTCATCAAGAATACCATTGAGAAATGTAGATATGACATCCATCTGATATACCTTAAATCCTTTATGTGCTGCATATGCAAGTAAGGTCTTGAATCCTTCTAGTCTTGTAATAGGAGAAAAAGTCTCACCATAATCAATTCCTTCTTGAGAATATCCTTTATACACCAATCTAGCTTTGTTTCTTGATACCTTACCATATTCATTCAATTTATTCCCAAATACCTATTTTGTTCCAATCACATTTTTTTCTTTAGCACTAGGTACAAGAGTCCAAGTTTTGTTCTTCTCTATTTGATTTATCTCTTCATTCATAGCCTCAATACAACTTTCATTTTCCAATGAATCTTTGACATTTTTGGGTTCAAAATCAACAAGAAAGCATGTACCTTTTAGCTTACTTCTTGTTGTAGTACCTTCTAATTTATCTCCAATAATCTAATTTGGGGCATGATGCCTCCTGACATACTTGGCTAACACATGTCATTTTCTTTTTGAATGAATTGCATTATCATCCTCTTGAACTTCAACTTCAAGTTCTGGCTACTCAGGCTTGGTAGGCACTGGCTTGTAGCTTGAAAATGTGACTTGGGTCCTTGTGACTCAGTTTGAACTTCTTGCAACTTGGTGACTGAGGAAGAATTGGGAGTACAAGTCTCCTTATTGAAAAATGTGTCTAGAAATGTATCAAGTTCAATGTAAATAAATCTCTTGTAATCTTCTGGTTCCTTTTTTTCTTTCTTCTTCAGTCCTTTCTGCACACTCATCAATTCTCACATGTGCACTTTCTATGATTTTATGAGTAGATAAATTCAAACATCTATATGCCTTACTCTTGCAAGAATACCCTAAAAATATACCTTCATCACCTTTTACATTAAATTTTCCTTTTCTAGATTATTTCAAGATATAACATTTACTTCCAAATACTTTTAGGTAACTTACATTGGGTTTATAGCCATACCATAACTCATAGGAAATTTTATATGAGTCCTTCTTCAACTGTACTTGGTTTAAGCTATGAATTGTAGTGTTGATAGCTTCTTTCTAGTATTTGATAAAAATGTTCTTTGCAATCATTAGATTCCTTACACAATCCATGATAGATCTTTTTCTCCTTTTAGCTATACCATTCTATTTTGGAGTTCTAGGGGTTGATACATGTCTTTTGATTCCTCTTTCAATGCAAAAGTTATTGAATTCATTGGAGATGAATTCACCACCTCTATTTGATCTTAAGCATTTCAGTCTTTTGTTTCTTTCTCTACTCTTTCCAAATACCATTTGAATTTCTCAAATAATTTTGACTTCTCTCTTCAATACATAATAGTCATCATTCTAGAGTAGTCACCAAAAAAAGAATAAATTTTTTTTCTCCACTATAGCTCTCAATTCTAATAGGTCCACACAAATTAGTATGCACAATTTCCAAAATATCTTCAGATTGATAGTTTTTACTTTTAAAACTAGTCTTTCCCATTTTTCCAATCTAACAATTCTGGCATAGACCAACATCAGGTTTCTTCAAACTAGGAATGCCTCTTACTTTCTTGAATTTACTTATTTTCACCATGTTATCAAAATTTACATGACATGACCTTCTATGTCATAACCAACTTTCTTCAACTTGAGAAATGAAACATGAGTAGTCACCAAGATCAAGCTAAAACAGGTTACCTTTTGTCTATTTGCTTGATCTAATCAATTTTCCTTTTTCATCGAACAGTCTTGCCTTGGCATGCATGAATTCCACCTTGAATCCAATGTTGATTAGTTATGCCACAATTAATAGATTATTTTTTAGTCCTTCAACCTAATAGGCATTATCACATACAAGTTCTTTGGTTAGTGAGATTTGACCTCTTCCTTTTATGCAACAAGGTTCATTATTTCTAAACCTTATACTACCACCATCATAGTCTTCAAAGTGTTCAAACTTTGTTTTTTCACTAGTTATATGATGTGAACATCCACTATCTATGATCCATGTATCATTTTCACTCACATGAGAGATAAGTTGCATCTTATCTTCTTCATCATCACCATATTTATCTTTCATAGCAATGCAAACTATTTCATATTCACTATTATTAGAATCCTTAGCCATAAAAAAATGTCTTCTTACATTTATCCTTGAATGATTTGTGATTTTTGAAATCCTTATTACTATTACACTTGTGACCTTTCTTCTCATCCTTGCTTTCTTTGTTTGGGCACCTAGCTACAATATGACTAGTTTCTTCATGTGAAAAATGGATTAGGGGAACTTTAACTTTGTATTTTCCTCTACCTCTAGAATATTTCCTTGTAAGTAGAGCTTCAACATTTTCAAGATCACTTTCAAAACTTTCCTTTGATTCTTCTTCACTTTCTGACTAAGTGTCCTTTATTTTCTTTCCTTTTTCCTTAAGTAAAAGCTTGGCCTAAAATTTAAATTCAATATTCTTGGAAGTTGGAACATAATTGTCATAGTTATGTAGCTCAAAGGTTGCCAATCTTCCGACTAAGGTATCCAAAGTTATCTTATGATTTGTTTCACACCTTCTTTCTTGAATTGTAGATACTCTAATTGCATAAATAGGAAGCAATGTTCTAAGAAGTTTACTTACAATATTTTCTTCCTTGATCTCTCCTCTAGAAGCTTTGATTGCACTAACACTTGCTTTGATCCTTTCAACATATTTGGCAATGTTTTCATCCTCTCTCATTCCCATCTGATCAAATTTTCCTCTAAGGCTTTCTAATTTGGCTCCCCTTACATTTTCATCACCACAATAGATATCTTTTAGCTTGTTCTACATTTCAAAGGCAGGTTTGCAGTCCTTGATATCATCAAATTCCTCATAGCTTATTGCATATGCAATGTCTATCATCATGGTGTTATGAGTATTTTTCTTAGCAATGTCACCAATAGATAATGTACTAGAAGGAGTTTTGTATTCTTCACCAAGGTATTTCAATCTTGAATCACCAATGGAAGCCAGATGAAGTCTCATGAGTCCCTACCATGCTGAAAAGATATCTCTATTAAGCCTTGGAATTTCTCTCTTGTAAGACATCTTGATCTTTATCTTAGGTCCTTAAAACCTTTCCTGCAAGCACCAAAAGCTCTGATACCAATTAATGGAAATATAGATAGAGCAACTAAGAGGGAGGGTGAATCAATTATCACAAAAATATATCCACATATCCCTTAGATGTCTGATAAAACTAATTACTATTGTCACTTTGTAAACATACTAAAAATACTACAACTTGCTAAATTCATTGTATGTTATACTTTCAACTACTCTTAAACATTCACAATGATTAAGTTGTAAGCATAAAAGAAATAACATGAACACATGAGACATCAAGATTTAATGTGGAAACCCAATATGGGAAAAACTACCAAGAAACTAGCTACTAATTTTCACTCTTCTAAAGTGAGCTCTATTAGGAGCCAACCTAGTTAAAGGTTACAGAACACACTATTAGGTGTGACCTTGTTAGAGGATTTAATCACCCTATGAGGAGTGGCCTTGCAAGAGATCTTAAAAAAATTCAAAGGAACTATCACCTTGTTAGAGGGTTTACAACTGGCTGTTAAACCAACTCTATTAAGAGATTTTGGAATCACTACTACAATGGTAAGAAAATAACAATGAAATGACCTGAATGAGATGTAACTAAATTGCTGATTGCATATCTTTGTTCTACTTCATGTTAGATCCTTCCTATTCAAACATAACTTTGATGCTTATTTGATCATCCTTCAAACTTGCTCACACTTTCCTTCTCAAACAATTAATACACTTGCATACTCACTCATACACTTTAGAATCTCAACTTGACCTTATATTTACACCATTTAGACTATCAAGTAGACTCAATTACAAATTACAATGACCAATAAACATTACCACAATCGACTGGAATCAATACCTGAAACAATTAAACATCATATCTCAAATCAATAAAATCCTTTATTGGCTGACCCTGCTTGGTAAACACTAATCCTGAAATGATTTCTTGTGTTAAGCAATAAACACTTGGTTAACACTGAAAACTTGCAAAATCCTTTGGCAACTGAGTGAACTTGGTGACCACTAACTCTGATCATCTTTTCCTTTGTTAACCATGAGAGCTCAGTTAACACCTCTCTCTATCATAATTTCCTTCAATGCCTGAGTGAGCTTGATAGACACTATCTACATAGAGTAATATCCAAAAAATGCTTAGTATACAAGGAAAATCACCTTGCTGACCAAGTAAGCTTGGTAAGCACTAACTACCAATTGATATGACATTTGCGTAACATGAAAGACAACACACAATTAGACAATTGTATCCAACAATTTGACCCTCTAAAGCATCTCTTTTTTTTAAATAGTTTTATTTGGGTGATTGGTAGAATGGGTTATGATTTTGATAGAAATTTGATTTGAAAAATATATCTCAAAAATCCATTAAAGGAAAGCCTTAATTGATCATTTAGCTGAGGCTCCTTCTTTACAAACAATTATCACTCCTATTGACTTTCTTGATATAGGAATATTATATATGGACAAAGATGAAGCTTGGGAAATGTATTTTGTAGGATCTAGGTATATAAATGATGTTGGTGTGGGTGTGATACTTGTTCCCCCTTCTAAGAAACCAATCCATCTTTCATATAAACTATTAATTTCAAGAACAAATAACATTGAGGAATATGAGGCTCTTATTATTGGATTACAAGTTGTCTTGTCCCTTCAAATTATGAAATTGAATATCTTTGGTGACTCACAATGAATCATGTAGAAAATAAGGGTTTTATATCAAGATAAGAATGATAACATGACAAAATATCATTAACTAGCTCTTGATTTATTGACTAAATTTTCATCTTATAATATCCATCAAGTTCCTTGCAATGATAATGGGCATGTTGATGCTATGGCTAGTGTTGTATCCTTGTTATGTCTTGATGATAATAGGGATTTTCAATTCACTCTTCATACTCTCTTGGAACCTATTATTTTGGATAATAGTGATGCAGCAACATCTTAGGTTTCCTTGCAATCCTATACTTTTGATCTTTCTATTAGTTGCTACTGAGTTCTAGTTACTACTGAGTACCAGTTGCTATTGATTTTCAGTTGCTGCTGAGTGCCAGTTGCTATCGAGTTCTAGTTTCTACCGAGTCTCAATTACTACTAAGTGAGAGTTGCTATCGAGTTCTAGTTGCTACTGAGTTCCAAATGCTACCAAGTCCTAGTTTCTATCGAGTGCCAGTTGCTACCGAGTTCCATTTTCTACCAAGTGCCAATTGCTATAAAGTTCCAATTGGTATCGAGTTACCTTGTGTTTGTCAAGTTTTCTGTGTCTAGTTTTAGGTTGCAAGGACTTTTCTCACATTTAATTTTGGTATAGGTAGTTATGTTTGATGAGAGTGGACTTGTGGCTTTTCTATGTTCTATAATGTTCTATAAGTTGTTTTAGCAAGTATAAATAGGATGTTTAGGTTTAGAGTTAGGGCAGATTTGAGAGAGTTGAGAAAGGAAAGATATATGTGTCTAGAAGTGCAAATTTAAAGTGGGATTTTGGATCTAGAATTTTTATTTTGTATCTAGTCATAACCCATAAGGCCTTATAGCTAGGCATGTATGTTGAATATTTAAAGAATCCATAATGATATTCTTGTTCCCCCTCTTCTTGGTGTTGTAATTTATAACTACTTTCATTGTGTTAACTCTTGCAAGGTGATTTGGATAGCTGGGTGAGCTTTTGGCCCTAGTTATTTGCCACTTTTCCTACATCAGCTGGTACTAGAGCTTGAGGTTCATCCTTGTGAAGACTGGATTGTCTAAAACCTTGATTTGATTTGGTTGGAGGGTCCTAGATCTATAAATTTGATGTATAACTTGTAGAGGGTTATGATTTTGTAAGAACCTTATTTGTAAGGATGGTTTGTGCTAGAAGAAATGTTGATGGTGTTATATTGGATTAGTTGAGACAAATTGTAGCGAGATTAGATGTTGTGGAGATAGCCCAGAGGAAAGGAGTGCATCTTGATGATATAAGTGATGATGAATTAGCAGCACCAAACCATAATCCAAAACCTGAAGAAGATCGAGATGAGGAAAGGATTTTGTGAGTGTTGTCTAGATCAAATTCAAAGCCTACTATAGAAGTTGATCCTTATGATGGAAAACTAGATACCAATGTTGTGTTGGATTGGATCTCTAATATGGAGAAATTCTTTGAGTATGAAAATATTCCTAATAATAGAAAGGTGAAGATTGCAGTAATTAGGTTGAAAGGTCATGCATCACTATGGTGGGAGCACTTACAAACTAATAGACAAAGGAGAGGAAAGGAGAAGATCAGAACTTAGCCAAAGATGGTAAACAAGGTAAAGAACAAATTCCTCCCTATTGATTACCAAGTTAGCTTGTTGAGAAAGATGCAAAATTTGAAATAAAGGGACATGAGTGTGAAAGAATATATTGAGGAATTCTATAGATTGGACATGAGATTTGAACATGTGGATGATGATATTGAGAAAATTACAAGGTACATTAATGGATTGAGATCTAGATTTCAAGATGGAATAAGTTTTGTGAAGTTGGAAAGTGTAGAAGAAGCATATCAATATGCCTTGAAAGCTAAGGAGATCTTGACAAAGAAGCATGAACAAAGACAAAGAGGTAGAGATGGTAGATTCCAAAGAGGCAGAGGTAGATCTTATGGAGAAAGTGGAAGATCTGACAATTCTATGTAGGATAAGGGAAAATTTGAATGGAAGAATGATAACAAAGGCAAGACAGAATGGAAAATTGGTAATTCTTATCATGGAGGCACTAATTCTTACCGAGGAAGAGGCAATTCCTATTCTAGAGGTGTATTTCATAGTAATTGTTTTAGATGTGGTAAAGAGGGACATAGATCTTTTGAATATAGATCTTCTGAAAGTAGGCAAGGTAACAAAAATGTTGTGATTCAAGAAGATGATGAGGGTTTACCAAGTGGACCTGAGGCTAGAGAAAATCTAATGGTGAGAAGAACCTTATGTAATAAGGGAAGTGATGAGGAACCTATTTTAAGGAAAAGTCTTTTCAAGACAAGATGTAAGATGGCTGAAAAATGATGCAAAGTGATCATTCATAGCAAAAGTTCTACAAAGTTGGCATCAGAAGAGTTGGTTACAAAGTTGTAGTTGCAATGGCTAAAACATCCCAAACCTTATCATGTTTCATGGATCAAAGATGAGCATAAGATATTGGTAAGTGAGAAATTCCTTGTGAAGTTCAAAATTGGACATTACTTTGATGAAGTTTTGTGTGATATTATACCCATGAATTATTGTCACATTTTGTTGGGTAGACCTTGGCAATATGATAGATATGTTGTACATGATGGAAGATTGAATCAATATACTCTTTGGGTAAATGGAAAGAAACAAACATTTCTACCTTTGATTGATAGTCCATATGAGGTTAATTGTATTGCTATAAAAGTTTTCATGGTTAATGGAAAGTAATTTGAAAAGAAAATGAAGAAGAATCAGGTTTTTTTTGCTATAATCCCTAGAGGATTGAGTGTTGGTAGTAGTAACTAAGCAGCAAAAGCTAGTAATGATCGAGTGACAGTAGATAGTGGTAGTCGAGTACCAGAAGAAATTGTAGAATTGTTGAATGTGTATAAAGAGATTGTTGCTAATGATATTTTAGATGGTTTACCTCCAAAAAGAAGCATAAGTCATTGTATGGATCTAATTCTTGGAGCTAGTTTTCCAAACAAAGCACCATATAGATTGACACTTGCAAAGAATGAAGAACTTAAGAGACAAGTGCATGAGTTTTTTTAGAAAGGTTTGATTAGAGAAAGCTTGATTCCATGTGATGTACCTATTGTATTAGCACCTAAAAAGAATGGAGAATGGATAATGTGTATTGATTCCAAAGCTACTTACAAAATCACAATGAAATATAAGTTTACTATGCCAAGGATGGATGATATAATGGATTGTTTGAGTGGAACAATGTATTTAACCAAGATTGATTTGAAGAGTGGCTACCATTAGATCAAAATTAGAGAAGGTGATGAATGGAAGACTACTTTCAAGAGAAAGGATGGTTTGTATGAATGGTTGGTTATGCCTTTTGGCTTGACTAATGCACCTAGTACTTTCATGAGGTTGATAAATGAAGTTCTAAAAAGATTCTTGGGTAAGTTTGTGATTATTTATTTGGATGATATTATGATATTTAGTAAGACTAAGGAAGAATATCTCGAGCATATTAGACAAGTATTGCAGATGTTGAAAGAGGAAAAGTTGTTGATTAATCTAAAAAAGTGTTCTTTCATGCAAAAAGAGATTGTGTATTTGAGATTTGTGATTTCAGCTGATGGATTGAAGATGGATCCTAAGAAGGTTAAAGAAATTTTGGAATGGCCTACAACTACGAATGTGGGTGAGGTAAGATCATTTCATGGTTTGGGAAAGAGATTGTGTATTTGGGATTTGTGATTTCAGTTGATGGATTGACGATGGATCCTAAGAAGGTTAAAGAAATTTTGGAATGGCCTACACCTAAGAATTTGGGTAAGGTAAGATCATTTTAGTGCTATTTGTTATGCTATGAATGAAACAATGAGGGGAGATAAAAAGGAATTCAAGTGGACACCTGGAGCTGATAAGAATTTTGAGTCTTTGAAACAAAAGGTTGTTGAATTACTTGTATTGGCTTTGCCAAATTTCAACAAAGTATTTCAAGTTGAATGTGATGCAAGTGGTAATGTAATAGGAGTTGTATTAAGTCAAGAAGGTAAGCCTGTTTCTTTTTTTAGTGGAAAGTTGAATGATGCTAAAAAGAAATATTCTATATGTTATTGTTCAAGCATTAAAGAAGTGGAGACATTATTTGATGCCTAACGAGTTTGTGTTGTATACTAATCATAACTTTACAATACTTGGGAAGTCAACATAAATTGAATCAAAGACATATGAAGTGGGTTGAGTACTTGCAAAGTTTTACATTTGTGATCAAGCATAAGAGTGGAGTTATTAATAGAGTTGTTGATGCATTGAGTAGAAGACATTCTTTGTTGACTAAAATGAAGGTTGAAGTTCTTGGTTTTGATGAAATGAAAGAATTATATGATGCTGATCATGATTTTTCTAAGGTATGGAGAGAGTGTAGAGCACCAAATCTGATAGACCACATAAGTAAGTATGATGAATATTTCATTCAAGAAGGTATGTTGTTCAAAGGTATTCAATTGTGTATTCCTAGAAGTCCTATGAGGTTGAATTTGATTAAGAACAAACATAGTGGTGTATTAGTTGGACATTTTGAAATTGATAAGATATTGAGTTTACTGAAAGAGAAGTATTATTGGCCACAAATGTATAAGGATATTCAAAATTTTGTAAAGTGTTGTGGAGTTTGTCAAGTTGCAAAAGGAGTAAGTCAAAATACTAGTTTGTATACACCTATTACTATTCCCTAAACACCTTGGACTGACATCAGTATGGATTTTGTTCTTGGATTGCCTAAGAAAATGAAGTGGTATGATTCCATATTTGTTATAGTGGACAAATTTTCTAAGATGGCTCATTTTATACCATGTAAAAAGACATCAAATGCTGAGCATGTTGCTGAACTTTTCTTTAAAGAAATTGTGAGATTGGATGGATTACCAAGAAGCATTATTTCTAATAGATATAGTAAATTTGTTATTTTTTTTGGAAGAATTTGTGGAAGAAGATGGGTACTAAATTGAAGTTTAGCTCTACATTCCATTCAGAAATAGATGGATAGATAGAGATTGTGAATAGAAGTTTGGGTAATTTGCTAAGATGTTTAGTTGGGAATAAGCCAAGTAATTGGGAGATGGTATTAGCAAAAGCTGAATTTACATATAAAAATTATGTTAATAGGAGTACAAGGAGGACACTATTTGAGATTGTTACTAGAATGCATCCTAGAGGTATATCAGATTTAAGAGATGTTGCTAGTGAAGAAAACAAAAGCATTGCAGGAGAAGAATTTGTTGATTTTATGGAGTCTTTGCATAAGGAAATGAAGTTGAGGTTGGAACAAAGTAATCAAAAGTAAAAGGAGATTGCTAATCATTCTAGAAGACACCATGATTTTCAATTTGTTGATGAGGTGATGGTTCATCTAAAGAAAGGAAGATTCCCAATTGTAACATATAGTAAGTTGAAGATGAAGAAATTTGGACCTTGTAAAATCTTGAAGAAGTTTGATAGTGGTAATACATATGAAGTTGAGGTACCTAATGACATGGATATATCTCCTATATTCAATATTTCTAATTTGTATAAGTTTCATGAGTCAAATAATGAAGTTGTTGTATCAGATGATTGTCCTAAGAAGTAGTTGGAAGAGGTTGAATAGATATTAGATTAGAGAGTTGGTAAAAGCACAAGAGGAAAAGATTACTATGAATATTTGGTGAAGTAGAAGAATAGACTAGTTGAAGATGCTACATGGATTTCTCAATCTAAGTTGGATTCAGCTCAAGTTGTGACACTTGCATGATTCAAGAGAATCATTTTCTCCAACCCTAGTTTTCTGATGTAGGAGCATCCTGGGTTTCCTCGCAATCCTGCACTTTTTTTCTTTCTACCAGTTGCTACTAAGTTCCAGTTTCCAATTACTATTGAGTTCTAGTTACTACCAAGTTTTAGTTGCTATTTAGTGCCAGTTGCAACCAAGTTCTAGTTGCTACCGAGTTTCAATTGCTACTGAGTTCCAGTTGTTACCAAGTTCTAGTTGCTACTGAGTTCCAATTGCTACCAAGTCCTAATTATTGCAGAGTGCTAGTTGCTACCGAGTTCCATTTGCTGTCAAGTGCTAGTTGCTATTGAGTTCCAATTGGTACCAAGTTGCCCTATGTTTGTTGACCTTTCTTTGTCTAGTTCTAGCTTGGGCTGACTCTGGTCACATTTAATTTTGGTATAGGTAGTTATGTTTGTTGAGAGCCAACTTGTGGCTTCTCTATGTTCTAGAATTTTATGTAAGTTATTTTAGCAATTATAAATAGGATGTTTAGGCTTAGATTTGGGTAGATTTGAGAGAGTTGAGAAAGGAAAGATATATTTGTCTAGAAATGTGAATTTGAAGTGAGATCATGGATCTACAAGTTATATTATGTATCTAGTCATAACCCAGAAGGCCTTATAGCTGGGCATGTGTGCTGAATGTTTAAAGAATCAATAAAGATATTATTATTCTCTCTTTTCTTGGTGCTATACTTTGTAATTTCTTTTGTTGTGTTAAATCTTGTAGGGTGGTTTGGATAGCTGGGTGAACCTTTTGCCCTGGTTATTTGCCTCTTTGCCTGCATCCTAGGGCCAAAGTCTCACCTAGCTATCAAAACCACCCTATAAGAGTTAACACAATGGAAGAAATTATAAAGTACAACACTAAGAAGAAAGAAGAGAGAGAAAAAGAATATATTTATTGATTCTTTAAATATTTAGCATACATGCCCAGCTATAAGTCCTTCTAGGTTATAGCTAGATACAAAATTCAACTTCCAGATCCACGATCCTACTTTAAATTTGCATTTTTAGACACGTATATCTTTCCTTTCTCAACTCTCTCAAATATTCCCTAACTCTAAGCCTAAAAATCCTATTTATACTTGCCAAAATAGCTTACAAAACATTTTAGAACATAGAGAAGCCACAAGTCAACTCTCACCAAACATAACTACCTATACCAAAGTTAAATGTGAGAAGAGTCAGCCCAAGCTGGAACCAGACATAGACAACTTGGCAAACACAAGGTAACTTGGTACCAATTGGAACTTGATAGAAATTGGTACTTGTTAGCAAATAGAACTTGGTAGCAACTAGAACTCAGCAACAACTGGCACTCAGTAGCAACTGAAGCTCGATAGCAACTAGAACTTGGTAGGAACTTGCACTCCCTAACAACTAAAACTCGATAGAAATTGGTACTCAGTAGAAACTAGAACTCAGTAGTAACTTGAAACTACAACTTGGTAGCAATTAGCAGAAAGATCAAAAGTGCAGGATTGCAAGGAAACCCAAGATGCTCCTGCATCAAATAGTTATCTAGTAGTTCAATGTTTTAATATCTTCTAGTACTTGAAAGAGGGAAATTTTCCCGAATCTACTTCTTGAAATAATCATAATTATATTATAAAAAATTTCATTAAATACATCATCTTGGTTGACACTCTATATAAACGATATTTTGATGGTCATATACTAAGATGTCTAGGAAATAAAAAAATTCTAGTTTCTTTACAAGAAACTCATGTTGGATCTTGTGGTGGACATTTTGGTGGAAATTCATTGGTAAAAAAATTATTAAGAATGTGACATTACTAATATATAATGGAAATAGATTCCTTTGTTTTTTTCTAAGAAATGTGTATAGTGTCAACAACATGGTAATCTTATTCATGCTCCTGCTATTGCACTTTATAGTCAATTAACTTCTTGTCATTTTAATGTTTGGGATCTAGATCTTATTGGTATGATTTCCCCTCCTTCACAAGGAAATACTTATATCTTAATATCTATTTATTATTTCACAAAATCAAATGAATTACTTATATCTTATATCTTTGATATACTATAGTAGAAGTTATTTGTGATTTCATTCTATAGATAATCATTTCTCAATTTGGCATTTCCTCTACTATTATTTCCGATAATGGAAGATCTTTCAAAAATAAACATGTTAAGAAATTCATGGAGAAATATTGTATTCATGAGAATTTTTATACTCCTAAATATCATCAATCCAATGGTCAAGTTAAAGAATCTAATAAAGTCATTGATAAAATCTTACAAAAAATAGTGAATAAGTAAGGAAAAGATTGGCATACTTACTAAACATATCATTTATGGGCTTATAAGACTAGTTTTTGTACTAATATAGGTACATCCTATTGGTCCATAGATGGTTTTGACATTTGAGTGTCAACAAACTTAATCACTTTTCTACATTGAAGTCGAGTACACTATGTGTGCCGAGTCAAATTTCCAATAGGTGCTGAGAAGTATATAAGTGTTGAGTGACATATAGGTGTCAAGTCATAGTTAATACTAAGAAAGTTACAATGCTTTATATGTCAAGTGAGCTAGAATAGTATATGTGCTGAGAAAGATAGTGTAATAGGTACTGAGCAATCCAGGATAGTATATGTGTTGAGCACCAGTAGTCCAATATGTGCCGAGTAACACAAAATCAACATATGATTTTCTGCCCTAAAAAACTTAGATATAAACCATTTTTGGAGCTTACATAGAGAGATTTCAAAGGAGAAAAAGGATAAGATTTAATCTTTTCCATTCCTTATGTGATTAGCATGGAGCCAATCAAAAAAATGGAGAAGGCATGCAACTGATGAAAAAAATACAAGGTATGAGCGAGAACTTAAGATTCAATATGGATTGTAGATCCATACCTAACCCTAAGTCTTCAAAATCTTTAAAAGGAGGTTGAAAACCCCATTGTGTGCATGGATGAGAATAGTGTATGGGGAGATTATAGAAAAATTTAGTGTGAAGAGAGTAATACTTAGAGGAAGAGTCCAACAATTTCATATCCAGTTGATTAGAATAGTACAAGGGACAAGAGAGATGACTAGATATCAGATCTCAAAGGATCAAGGTTACAAGGAGTAGAACAAGTGCCTAAAGTCATAAATTGAATATTGTATGTAATTAGGTTAAAGATTCCTAATACTTTCTTGCCATTGTATTAGAAGTTGAAAATCCTATTTTGATAGGTTAGCTTAACAGCTAGGTAGGTGAACCCTTGTAGAAGGTGATTGAAAGTCCTATTGTATTAGGTGGGTTTAACAGCCTATTATAAATCCTTTATCAGGGTGACACTTCATGTAAAGTGTTTTTAAATCCTCTAATCAGGTCACTATTGACACAGTGTAAAGCCTTTAACAGGGCAGGCCTTTCATAGGGAAGACCATCAAAAGTGGTCAAATAATTATTGCTACAATGATTTTTGTGGGTATCATCCCCACCCTAGTTTTAACTTCTTATTCCTAGAGAGTTTATGGGTTACCAAATCTAGTGTTATGTGTTATTGCATGTGTTTACTTTATGTTCATTTATATGTTTACAAGCGTGCAGTTTATTTTTCAGTTATTTGACTTAAAGGATTGAAAAAGGTTAAAAGTGTAATACTTCTTATTCACACCCCCCCCCCCTCCCTCCCCCCCTCTCAAAAGTACTCCTCCCATTTTAAACATTCCAAAAATTGGTATTAGAGTAGAGGTTCTCACAAGGAGAAGCTTAACAACTTAGAGAAAAGGTCTAAAGATGGAAGTCTTCAAACTTGAGAAGATTATAGATAATCAGGTGGTTGATGTGCACCTAGCTCTACACAAAGTGGAAGAAACTAGAGAGGAATTGAGAAAATCCTTAAAAAGAAGGAAGGAGATAGCCATAGCTAAAAATGACATACACTACAAGGATATTGATAACACACAAGTATTCTCAAATGGAGATTCCAAGGAATTTGATGCAACTATAGCAGAACTTGTGGTGAAAAATAGAGCAAAAGTTGAAGAAATTAGATTACTCAAGCTTGAACAAGAATCAAAAGCCATAATGCTTTGTGAAGTGATTGAACAAAAGAAGAGAGCCATTGAAGACAAGGTCATGATAGAATATGACAAGAGAAATCTTACCAATAGATTGGAGGAGAAGACAATTGAGTTTGAAAAGGTCTCAAACATGTAGCTAGACACCTTAAGTTAGATGATGAATGCTCATCATGAGCTAAACATGAAGGATATTGAGATTTCCACCTCGAAGATGTAGAATGAACAATTATAGAATGAATTGAAAAGAGAAAAAGAGATAGTAGAAAGCTACAACAAACCCAACGAGGCTATCAAGTACTTTGAAAAATTGTTGGAATCCCCAAGGGTTAGTAATGATACTTCAGGACTTGGTTACACCAACACTAAACAAGGAGAATCATCCAAGATTGTAGAGAAAAGGACTAGCAAAGGTAAAAACATTAAACCTACTTGTCATTTTTGTGGTAAAAAGGGACATACCTCTAATGTGTGTAAGAGCAAGAATAGTCATCAGCATGATAATCCCACAAATGCAAGCTTTTGTCACAAGTGCAAAAAACAAGGACATCAAGCACATGAATGTAGAACCAAGGCCATGAGGACACCAAGATTTTAAGGGCACTTCTAGAACTAAAAAAATTATTGACATAGAGCATTTGAATGTAGATCAAAGCCTGTGTGGACACCTAATCAACCTACAAGAGGAAACAACCATGGTCATCACTACAATTGGGATTACAATACTAGGTATAGTTGTCACTATTGTCAAGAGTATGGATACCTTCCTTAAAATTGCATAAGGACACATTTTAGAGGAGTTACAACAAATGGCTAAGCCAAACTACATGTTTCAGTTGCTTGAAGACTAGTCATATCAATAGAAATTGCCCAAAAAGCATAAAGTAAAAAGCACCCAAGAAAAAAGTCAACAAAGGAAAAGAGAAGGTTGATGTTGAACAAATAAGAGGGCAAATGAACAAGGCTTGGAAAAAGAAAGGTGAGTGCAGCACATCAAATGGAGAGATCACTTTTCCCAAGAGGTCAAGTGATCACACCTCATCCAACTAAGCAAAAAGAAAGGTATATGGGACTGATATACAAAGTTATATCATACATCAGTTCCAAGAACAAAAGAGTACTATAGAGAAGAAATTTACATGAGAAAAGATGCTAAGAAATTTTTTGAAGAAGCTGCTGAGTTACCCTTAGGTACCAAGTAAAGCTCCAATGGATGTCAAGTTTCTAATAGCTAATAGTTGAAGTTGAGTGAAGTGATGAACCAGTGGAAGCTAAGTAAATGAATTATAATGGGAGCCGAGTTACATTGAATCCTTCAAGTGTCAAGTTTATAGCTATATGCACAATACATTTAATGCTAGATCTTTGATAGGTATAAGGTCAAATTTCTTTCATTTTCATGCCATTTGAATGCAGAGAAAAGATGAGAAGAACAAAGAAGTGATCAAAAAACAATCTAATAGTCATTTGCATTGATTCCAACAATAATTCAAAACAAGTTCATTGTTTCAAAGGTATTTATCAAGTGCTGAGCTATGTAGAGTTACAGTTTTTAATATGTTTGAAACCCTAGTTTAGTAAAATGGACTCTAGTTCAAGAATACATAAATCAAAGGAAGATTATGAGATCCAACTAGTTAGCAATGAGGTCAAATAGCCTAAATTTAGGCCAATCCTTTAAGTTGTCTATAAAAGCAACCTAGTTGTTGCATTATTCATTATCCCACCTAAGGTTGTCATGGTGCAAAATGTAAGAAAGTGCTACAACTGCAAAATTAGTACCATAGGTGATCTAGAAATCTTCCATGCCTATGATAAGTTGTGTGAAAATGGGATATTGAAGGATGAGTTCCAAATTGTTGAGAAGAAGGGTCTAACCAAAACCCTAGTTTTTCCTACAGTGTTTAAGATACTATAGATTCACATTTTTTTGAGTTGAATTCATGATGGATGTCTATGGATGGAGATAAGACCTATCAAGATTACCAAGAGAATAGTTCATAGGGTTACTGGACTCTCAACCCCAGATTAGCCAAAGACCCTAAGAAGTGATAGGAAGGAGGTTATTGAGAAGAATATAGGTGCAAAATGGAACAATAGGGGAACGACCATAAATACTATAACTAAACCCCTACTTGACTTTTCTATGAGGATAATTTCACATAAATTCTACAAATCCAATAGATTGAATAGTGTACCATGCATAGCTATTGATGTGGCATACAAATTGGTGAAGAAAGATCATACTTATGATCTGGCAGAACTCATGTTGCAGCAAATTAATGAGAACCTAGGAGCAAGAAGGAGATCAAAATGTGCTCAATGGAAATTTGGATCAGTATTAGTCTACATATTCTTTTATGTGATGGAAGAATTCCCTTCAATTGGGAAGGTAAACTAGAATTGCAACAAGTCTGTAGTCATTGATTAGATGGGAGATAACTTTGAGGCTCAGATGACTATTTACTTTGAAGACTTTAAGAAATCCATGAAACAAAGAATGAGAATACTAGTCTCATTAGTAGAACAACATGCCAATGACATATGTTTCTTGGTTGACATTGACTACACCTACATCCAAGTAGCAACACTAAGAGTAATATGGCTAAGGCCATTAGGATATGAGCTTGATGTAGATGAAGCCTCAACAACAACTACAACATTGCTGGTAAAAAAATTGATAAGGTAGCTCCTCACTTTGGGACATATGATGTTGTTAAGTCCAAAGTTGAAACTGAATTGAAAAATTACTTATGTTATAAAAAAGAAAGATAAAATGGTAAAGAAGATAAAGAAGACATTTGGAGCAAACATTGAAGGAGAAGTAGGATAAGATGAAGAAGTAGAAGAAGTAGAAGGAGATAGTGAGGAAGAAGATAAGAAAGGGCAAGGCCCAGTTGAGCTAACACAATGCCAAGAAGAAGAAAAGGAGGAAGGTTCCAAGGGAAAAGAAGCTGAGGAAGCACCAACACCTACCGCACAAAAGAAGAGAAAGGAAAAAACTCAACCTACAGCTCTACCCAAGCCTAAAAAGGTTACCAAACTAGTTCAAACTAAACTAGCTCCAGCAACAAGAGCAACTACAAGAACATCTACTCAAAAGGCTAAAGAGGCATCAAAAGAGAAAAAGAAACTCACTTCATAGCCTAATGAAGAGCCCAAGAAAAGAAGAAGGTATGGGGCACAGCTAGAAATAGATGATGAAAGGATAGAATTAGAGGACATTAGCCAATTTAAAGTGGTAAGTCATCCTCCTAAATCTACAGTTGATAAACTATGTAATAAGATTAAAAGTGCATATTTAAATGATTTAAAGTCACTTAATTTCAATAAGCTCAATAAGGAAAAGTAGAATAAAGTAGAGTAATCTATGTATTCCATGATGGAAAAATTTAAAAACACACCTATAAAGCTTGAAAATACTATGCCAAAGGAACTATATAAGTTAAATGAGAATAAGTGGCATTATTGACTAAAGATGGAGAGGGAGATTAGAGAATCTACCCTAGTACAAGTAAAGCCTAACATGACAAAGGCTCAAATAAAAAAGGAAAACAAGAAACATAGTGGCAAGTTTGCACCCAAGTACAAAGCCTTTTGCATCCTTCAAAATAAGATTAAGGATGTTGTAAATAAATCCACAAAATTCTAGAAAACAATTTATAAAATTATTGATGATAAGGTAGAGGAAATCAATAAGCTAGAAACTAGTACCAAAGAGAAGGAAGAGGAAAAGAAAGAAGAAGAACAAAAAGGAGAGATAGAGGCAAAGGAAACAAAAGAAGAAAAGAAAGGTGAGGAATAAAGAAGAGAGGAAGAGAATAAGGAGAAAGAAGAAGAGGAATCAACTAAAGGAGAAGGAATGGCAATAGTTGATCAATAGCAAGACCAACAAGATGAATAAAGTGTGCAAGACACACAATTTCCACCTCCTAGCCCTCCTCATACAACCATCACACCTGCAGAGACAATAATCATCAAGGATGTTACTAACAAGTCAGCTTAGAACATCAATCCCCTTACTACAGAGGATCTCTCCAAGATCCTTCACCAATCTACTTTATAGGCATAGTTGTGCACAAGCCCTGTATTGGTGAGTGTTGATGAATTAAAAAAGGTAGTAGCAGCACCACAAAGGGAAAAGGTGAAACCAAAGGTACCACCTTTCACATATGTAGCTACTAGCACTAAGATTTTGATGCTTCCACCACCACCTCCACCAAGTGCAACAAGTAATACTAATCAGATGCCAAGTGTAGAGGAAAAGAAGTCAGATGAGAAGGAGGATATAGCAAAAGAAAAGGAGAAAGCTACCATTTAGACATTGGTAGAACTACCAAAGACTGGCACTCCTACAAACACCATTTAGAAGCTGAGCACTGATACTATCCCCTTGCAATTTTCAAATATAGGCTCAAGTTTAATAAGAGTGGCCAGGGTACTTCACTATGGAGACCCTAAATTAGATTAATATATTTTGATTCCTTTCTATGATTTCAAGACTATAACAATGGCACAAATGACTAAAATGCAAAATGCATTAAATAGAAGGATGAGGCAGGGAATATTGAGGAAAGAATTCAAACATAAGCCAGCACTTCATGACATAAATGACATCATCATGGATGCCTTCAGCTGTACTCACTAGATGAAGCCAAGCCAATAATTGAGCAACTACCAAACATAATTGACCAGGTGACAGATGAAGACCAGGACACTAATGTTAAACTCATGGAATGGTGAGAGAGAAAGTTTCAAGAAAAATTGAATGAGAAGATATCAAGTGGAATTGCACTTGAGTAGGTAGAGTTGGCCCAGACAATAGATAAGGTCAAAATTGTCCTTGAAAACATTTTTTCATTGTATAGGAAATTGTGTGATTTTTCCAATTTCACACAAGGGACTAATTAAAGAATAATGAGCTTGGAAAGAAAATTGAAAATATCTAGCATGCAATTACCTAAAGATCTAGCTCAAAGTGAGAAGTATTTTGCACAATCGCTTCACAGTCAAAGGGAGTCAGCTATACTTACAACAGAGGAAGCAAATATTAAGGCTAAACTGATGCAAATCTAGTCTTCCATAACCCCTCATTTAGAAGTTCTCCACAAGGAACAAGTTTGTTCTGAAATAGTCTTAAAGAAAGATCCAAATCTTTCTACACTTGATGGACTTGTACACCTTGCCATAGAGACTTCCATCCAGCAAGGGTCATTGGACATATATTTGGAGAATTGGGATGCAGCTCTAAAAATAATAATGGAGTTAAATAAATTTTTTTTGGCTAAGTATGGTATTACTCCTTAGAAGCCCTTTGACATAAGTGTCAAAAAGGGGGAGATAATAAGATAGGGGGAGAAATAATAATAGGAAAAGAGGGAGATATAGGTTTTTAAGAAGATAATAGAAGGGGAGAATACAATTTTGATAGACAAGAGGGGGAGATACAAAATTTTGGCAATCATATGGAAAATAACTCTGATACAAAATGAAAATATTTCATAAACTCTGATAGATCAGGTACAAAATACAAGTACGGGGCATAATACAATAGGGTATTAGGTACATTAGCATAGATTTTTGGTTGTAAGAATGTCAAGACACAATCAGCTCAGGGGGAGTTAAGGTATTTTGAACAATTTTTGAACAATTTTTAAATTTTGTGGATAAGGTACTCATAAGGATAGATTAGTAGTGTTTAGTTAAGTGTTTTTGACACTCATGTCAAAGAGGGAGATTATTGGTCCTTAGATGGTTTTGGTAGTTGAGTGTCAACACACTTAATCACTTTTCTACATTAAATTTGAGTACACTATGTGTGCCAAGTCAAATTTCCAACAGGTGTCAACTGACATATAGGTGTCGAGTCATAGTTGATGATGACGAGTTTAGAATGCTTTATATGCTAAGTGAGCTAGAATCATATATGTACTAAGTAAGATACAGTGTAATAGGTGCCAAGCAATCCAGGATAGTATATGTGTTGAGCACTAATAGTCTAGTATGTGCCAAGTAACACAGAATCAACATATGAGTTTGTGCCTTCACAAACTCAGATGTAGTAAACCATTTTTGGAGATGACATAGAGAGATTTTGAAGGAGAAAAAGGATAAGATAAAATCTTTTACATTCCCTATGTGATTAGCATGCAGCCAATCAAAAAATGGAGAAGGCATGCAACCAATCAGAAAAATATAAGGTATGAGTAGGAACTTAAGATTCAATATGGATCATAGATCCATACCTAACCCTAAGTCTTCACAATATTTAAAAGGAGGTTGAAAAACCCATTGTGTGCATGGATGAGAATAGTGTATGGGGAGATTATAGCGAAATTCAATGTGAAGAGAGTAAGACTTAGAGGAAGAGTGCAACAATTTCATATCCAATTGATCATGATAGTACAAGTGAGAAGAGACACAACCAAATATCAGATCTTAGAGGATCAAGGTTAGAAGGAGTAGAAAAAGTACCTAAAGTTAGAAATTGAAGATTGTATGAAATTAGGTCAAATATTCCTAATACTTTGTTGCCATTGTATTAGAAGTTGAAAATCCTATTTTGATAGGTTAGCTTAATAGCTAGGTAGGTGAACCTTCGGAGAAAGTGATTGAAAATCCTATTGTATTAGGTGGGTTTAACAACCTATTGTAAATCCTTTATTATGGTGACACTTGATGTAAAGTGTTTGTAAATCCTCTAATCAAGTCACTATTGACTTAGTGTAAAGCCTTTAATAGGGCAAGCCTTTCACAAGGCAGACCATCAGAAGTGGTCAAATAATTATTTCTATAGTGATTTTTGTGGGTATCATCCCCACCCCAGTTTTACCCTCTTATTCCTGGAGGGTTTCTAGGTTACCAAATCTGGTGTTATGTGTTATTGTATGTGTTTACTTTATGTTAATTTATGTGTTTACATGCATGCAGTTTATTTTTCAATTATTTGATTTAAAGGATTGAAAAAGGTTAAAAGTGTGATACTTCTAATTCAACCCCCCCCCCCCCCCCCCCCCCCCCCAAGAAGTACTCTTCCCATTTTGAACATTACAACAAATCCTCTTATAATAAGTGTATGGTGTGGATATTACTATGTCTTTTGAGTTAGAAATTCCTTCTCTTTGAGTATCTTTTCATGGGATTATTAATAAGGACACTTTTAGTGACCAATGTTTACAAGAATTATAAGGGTTAGATGAACAAAAAATCAATGTATTGTAACATCTAAGAGTTTATCATAAATATCTTCAAAATAATTATAATAATAGATTACATGAATGGTCTTTTATGTGGATGATCTTGTTATTAGAAATCAAGCGAATTTTAATGGATTATTGAATTAAAAATGAAAATTTAATCCCAGTTAGTTAGGTCCTTTTTTGGTTGTTGAAGTTTATAGTTATAGTGCTTATAAGATTATTGATATGGATGGTGTTCCTCTTATAGGTATTTTTGGTTTTACAACAAATGCCCTATTTTAAGTTATGTGAATCCTCTATTTAGAATAGGCTATCTCTTGAGGTGCCTTAGGGAGTAGGAGAATCATGACTTGGTCTAATAGTTAGGGAAGATCATCACCATCTTAATCTAGTAGTAAAATTGAAAAATATTTTCCAAAAATGAAAAAGTGTGCACCTTTCTCGCTTGTGCACATTTTCAAGGTGCACAAAATTAGAGAATCTCCAATACTACACAAGTATAGAGGTGTACAGATTGCACACTTTTTCTAGGTATGCAACTCCTCCTTGTGTGTCACTCCCCTACCTATAAATATCCAAAATGGGCCCATTATGAGATCATTTTTATCACTAGCCTCTAAGGTGTGGACCTACGCACCCTTTAATCTTTGCAACCTCCAAACCATCCCAACTTTTAGTAATTGATAAGGCTTCCCTTGTGCATATGCACACCCTACTCAAGTATACAAGATGTGAAGGGTTTGTACCCACACCGCCCCCCCCCACTGCCCCCCCCCCCCCCCCCAACTGCCCACCAAAGTAAAGCCACATCATCTTGTGTTGTATAGTTATGCACCCTATGCACCTACAAGGCTAGGTGCACACACCCACTCATTCCCCTTGCTAACTTTATATATAGTGCATGGTGTGCATCTTGTGTACCTTCACAAGTGCACAAGTGCATAATTCCTCATTCTTGGTATTTTATAGGCAATTTTGTTTAGGGTTTGAGTTTTCTTTCATATTTTTGAGTTGTCAAGAATCCTTTCACCTATTAGGAAATAAAGTTTACTAACATCTCTTAGTTCTATGTAGCTAGCCATGGCTTCTACTTTGTCCTCAATAGAAAATTCTAAAATCTCCCTAAATCTAGTGACTTTTAAGCTTAAAGGAGTACCAAAAAAATCAAGATTCATCAACTTACATTCAAATATTAGAGATTTAGAACTGTGACATGTTGATTGGAATGAATTTCCAGTGCTTTTCAATAAGCACCACAAGAGATCAAAGATGATAAACTCTCTTATACAAAGTGGACTAGTCAACACTACCTCAAATCATTCTCCATGTAATCTTTATAATTGATAATCACTCTAGCAAAACACTATGTCTAAGATGAGAAGGTCATTAAGAGTGTCACTAGAGAGACTATCCTAGACATCCATCTAGAAAATATAGAGAGGTTATATCATCTACCCATTTCGTACCACAATTACGATATTTTATATGAGTGTAGATAGGTGGTACAGGGACCATCATGAGGAGGAAAATGATATAGTCCAAAATAAGTATTTAATCACTCAGACATTGGACAAGAATCTTGACAAAGTTGACAAGAATAAGGGTTATATGATTGTTAATATCAGTTATTGCATAGTGCTTCTAAGTAGGGTAATGGGCCTTCTTGTGGCCAGCCATTGGAAGACTTGGATGGTGTATTTTATTGAGAAGATTAGAATAATGTCATTGGACACTATCATTAGTGACTCTTTGCACAAATAACTAACATTAGTTTTGAATGATCCTCATTTTTACATGACTTCATATGTAGTGTACCTAATAGCCATAAGGGCCAAATATTTAGGACTCACCAAGAGAGGCTATATAAAGGATATCAATACATGGCCACATATTGTGTACCCTTGGTTAGTGCAAAAGGACCTTTTGGAGGCTAGCCTAGAATAAAGAATAATCAATGATGCCTTCTTCTTCGTGATAATCTTGTTTATAGAAGGTGATTATGCAAAAATCCTACCAGTGGAGTCAATAGAAAGGTTCTATTAGAAATATACGTTAGGAAAGGTTATTAAAGAGGGGTCTGGGAGGTGAATTAGGAACCAATAAAAGCTCCAACATATTTCACCAATTAATCCTTCATAAAATATTTTTATCTAATTGCATGCATGAAAGAATGAAAGCATTAAAACATTCATAACACTTTGATACAAGATATGGTGACCCTGAAACCTTCCAAATAAAAAGTAAAATTGGGGTGGGGATGATATCCATAGGATTTAGTACTACAGTATAAATTTGGCTAGTTAAGGCTTACAATTGATCACTTCTGATGATCTTCCCTGTTAGGAGCAATAAGGACTACTAGGTCCACCTTGTGAAAGGATTTACAAAACATACAATGAAGTATGCACTCAGTAAAGAGATTTGCAAAAGACTATTAAGTCTACCCTATTAAAGGATTTAGTTGATACATTTATTAGGATGAATTAGTGGTTGATTTCTTATCTACAACTCTAATTTTCTGGTTGAGATTCCTTTGAAATGTAAAGATCACCTTGCTATAATAGATAAATATTTGTTGTCCCTTATATTGCTTGTAGCCTTCTTAATTTGTACTTATTCTCATCATATGCTTACAATTCTTATTTGGATATGATACAATGCATTACATATATACCAATCCAAATCACAACTTACTAAATTTGACTACAATACAAATTTCACCAAAATCCACAAAGTCGGCCCAACTACTAGTAGTCAAATTTTGAAGAAAAACTCATTAAGGTTTTGATACTCAAAAACCATTATCAACACTCCACATCATCATGCTCTCTATAGATGTAGAAGCTTGGTTCATACTAATTTCTTTCAAGTAGTCTAAAATTGGTCAACACTTGTAACTTAGTGAACACTATGAAACTCAACATATAAGCTAAATCACTTGGTTAACACTACATGGCTCGATCAAAACTAACACTATGAGCTTAGTATAAATTGAATCACTTGGTTAAAACTCCTTGGTTTGGTCAACACTAGTTTCAAATCACTGACACTACAAACTCAGTAGACACTATAGAAAATGGTTGACACTATGCAACTCAGTTAATACTATGAAGCTTGATTTGCATTATCACTGATCAACTCAGTAGATACTACTCAGCATCAACTAAATGTAGATTCAAAAAATTGGTAGCATCTGTAGAGCTCGATAATGACTAGATTGCTCATTTAACACTACAAACTGCCATATAAGCTTTGTTGTAATTAACCAATTGATTAAGTGTGAGTCACTAATAAACAAGCTTAACCTCGATGTCAACAATATCCCACTTTGGCATTAGTGACAAAAATAGTTATCAATCCAAAAATAAATACTCAAATTTTTTAGGTCAAAACATTCTTTTTATCTCCATCCTATGTCTTTAACTCAGTAACATACTCTATTTTTGAGATTTTCCAAAATTGCTTCTATAAAAGATGTTTTCTAATTATCTACACATGTATTTTTATAATATTATATTGGTTACCCATAGATATATCACATATTATACACATATATGCATTCATATTATATTATACTTCTCCCCCTTTTATATATATCTCATCTTCTCCCCCTTTTTGAGATAAATTCAAAAGGTCTATACTACATGTTGATGCCAAAATGTGACAAGAAGTTAGAATGTACCTTCAAAATCAATGCCATTGTCTTGTCTCAATTTTCCTGTAATACCTTAGTTGCATGAAATGTAATCTGTACTTTTTTTGATAACTCCATCATGTGGTAAGCTATGGAGAAGTTATTTTCATGGATGAGTGTCTTAGCATGTGCAATGTGCTTTTGCAATGCATCCATATTTGGGAGAATAATGGCTTGGATGTCTACAAGTGTGGTCCTTATCCTGGCTTCCTCTCTCAATAATTATTCTTGCAAATTTGTCAAATATCTAATCTTTGAATAATCAGAAGAACTATAGCTTGGGTCAAGTGACAACTAGTGTACACTTGCCTTCGAGTCTTGATCTTTCTTAGATAATTTATCTTTGATTCCCTAAGTAAAGATAGATGGGTCACACAACTTGTTGAATAGTGAAGTAATAATATTTGTAGAGTTTTCAAATGAACTAAGAATAGTAGACAATTCTACTTGATTTATTGAAATTTTTTGTGCTACTTGCTCCAATACTTTGTTCTCATATTTCCTCTCTACTCTCTATAGCAACTTTTCTTGTTCATTTAGAACTTCATTGGATTTCTAGACAACTTTTGCTAACTAAACCAAAATAGGTTGTGTACTATCAACCTCAATTCTTAATGTATCTAAAAATTTATTCTTTACATCTTCAAGAACTTGGTTTTCTCTACTTTTCTCTTCTCTAAGCTTCTATTTCTTAGCTCTCTTTTGCAATAATTTACCCACGATGTTCATTTCATCAGGATTTAGAGTAGAAATATCCCAATTTGGGATAACCATATCCTCATATAGATCAATGTCTTCTTCTTTACCTTTATCCTTATTCAAAAATTTAGTACTCGATTGAGACTTGTTCTCAACTATCCTTGTACTTTCTATATGCACACTTGGAGTAGTAAAAATAGTAGAAATAGAGGGCTTAGCAAAAAAAGTAGATATATCACTGATAGTAGAAATGCTTTGTTTCTACATAGCAAAATCTGATGATCGTGGAGGCACTAGTTTCTTAGTAGATGAAGTGTTGATAACTTTAGTCAATATGATACTTAGCTTAACAGGTGCAAAGATTGGTTAGGAGCTTGGTGATGTAGTGGTTACCACAACCAACTTGGCTAAAGCTTTCTCTAAGCTTGATGGCATTAAAGCTTTTCTTAAAGAAAGAGGAAATGAGTCCATTAATGATGTTGCTATCTTCTCTAGGTTAGTTTCCTCAATACTTTGAATCTTAGGGAGATTCTCCTCTGTAGCTTCTTGTTCTTCCTCCTCATCATCTAGATTTACATCAACTTTAGTTTCCACATCTTCTTCATCGTCTTTATCACTAGCATGAATAATGAAGTCACTCAAGTGATGAAGGTTTTAAATGTTCTTCCATGTGGTAGTAGTTGTCTTCACTAGAGATTCTAAGTCTTTCATTAATATGAGACATGTATTGAATTTAAGAGTGAGCTTTTCTTCATTTTTCTTCTTAGAATCTTTCACCACTTTGTTAGTGAGACATGGAATGAGTTGCCTCAAAGTCTATTCATATATGTCTTTTGCAATCTTCTTAGCATTTTCCCATCTTGGCTTTATTGCTTGCATAAGCTCATTTGGAATTTTTGTACAAGTTGATCAAGAGAGTATTTCCATTTACCCAATTTTGACATCATCATGTCTTCAACTTTTTTTTTCTCATCTACATTTCTAGTTCCATATCTGAGTACTTTGAAGTTTTCCATTCCGGCTCCTCTTTCTATTTCATTTAAATTTTATTGAAATGTAGGTGGAGGCATTTTCAAAATAATTTACTTAGCATCCTCCTCCCCTAACTTCAGTTTCTTTATGGATCTTGGTGCTCTTCTTGTGAATACTGCACTAGATGACTTGGTAGGTCTAGTTATGATAACCTTACCTTTCTTCCTTACTAGCCCTTCTTACTTAGACTTTTCTTCTTCTACTTGATCCTCTACTTTATCTTTTTCCAGATCATCTCCTTCTCATTCTATCAACTAGAGAGTAGAACTTGATTGCCTCAATTATTCTATCCTCTTCTTTCCTTTGATAACTACTTGAGGAAGCTTGATTTCAAGTTCTATTCTTGCCATAGCTTCTTCATAGGTACCAAAATATCTAGCCTTAGGATCCATAGGTTCATTTAGGAATTCCTTAATGATATCCTTGGTGTCATTAATGTTAACCTCATAGCTTATAGGTTTAACCCATACCATCTAGGTCTTACTGCTTGAATGTATGCTTTGTCATAGTCTACCATAAAACAAATATCATCCTTGTAGTATTCTACAAGCTTCCTAGGTATTCTATATCTACTATTCATATTTTTCTTGAATGAATCAAAATAGTTGTCCATGATACTAACAAAATTTTCACCCATCTCTACTATATATTCATTAATCTAATATAACATTGGTACATCTTTTCTCCATACAACTGAACCTTTAGAAGGGAAAAAAATTTACACATAGAATAATAAACAAGTTAAAAGTGAACCAAACTTCCATAAATTTTTCTTTGAAGTCTTGATGCTCTCCATGTTCTTGTTGAACTAATTCAACATTGTATTAGCAAGGTCAAAGGACATGTTGTTCTTCACTATCTTGAGAGCCAAATAATCTACCTCACACAACACACTATTGAGATGACTGGAGCTATAGATCTTATGGGTGATCACATGAATTCCAAACTTTAGTTCCATGTTAGTTACATTACTGATCTTCATTCATCTTCCATCCCACTTAGCAAGAGTCTTTATTTCTAGTTCTACCCAACTTAGAGTTTTTGTAGTCTTAGCTTTTTTCAACATTGGAAGCCCTGTGACTCCATGAATCATTTTCTTTGTGATTTGAATTGGCTGCTCCAAACATAACTGATCATTGTGTATATAGTTTTGGATAAACCTAATCCATTTGATTTGAAATTCTTGGGGCATATGGAGAATGTTTGTTAAACTCTTGGTCTCCAAATGTTGATGCTCAGGTTTCAATACACCATTCACACATAACTTCTTCAAAGACTCATCCATCTATAGGGTTCTAAGCTATTTTATTGAATAGAAAAAATGTGAATGGGTAGTGTTAATGAGTAATATCATGGGTGGAATCTATGATTGAGCTCTAGTTGGATCAATCGCTTATGCAATTTCCAAACTCAATTTGAAATTTGGTGCCTTCCATTCGATTCCTCAAACCAACATCTTGGATCCTTTCCTAGTTTTCCTATTGGAAGATGCCATGCTCAGTAGGGTTTATGAAAAGACAAAAAAATTCAACAAAAAACATATAGATCTCTTGGAAGCATAGAAATCACTCTAAAAAATTCATGGTGAAAAAATGAATTTGATTTCCTTCCTTTTAATAATTTTCACTTTTCAAATGCCATAAATGCTTGGTATGATCACTCATTTAGTGATAGACTATCTTCCACTCGATTTAACCTTAATTATTGATAGATTCGTTCATAGCTTGGTGTCCACACAATGTTACAGTGTATCCTAACCTCACTCAATAGGGTCTTGCAACTTGACCTAGCTTAGTAAGATCTTGACTTTCTATGATCGCTCAGTGATCTCTTTGCATCTTGAATGTTGATATAGATCTCTTCTTCTTACTAGCTAGAACTAATGTGATATGTCTACTTTAGAGTCTTAGTTCTAGTTATTCTTATGGGAATTCAAGTTGAGTTGCTTGAGTCACTCAACTCTTGAGTGACATCTACTTCATGACTCAAACTTGCATTCTCAAAAGATTTTGGAATCCATTGCTACCTCATTTTCTTTCTGATATTATCAACTTACACTTTCTTTTCATCCTCAACTCCTCCAATGTTCATACAATTCTTGGCAAGGTGTCCAAGTTATGCATAAATAAAATATCTTCTAGTGGTCTCTCTTTTCCTCATGTGATGTTTCACACAATTTTCTCCAATGTGCCCAAATTCTCCATAGTAGTGGCATCTACACCATGTGTTGTAGTTCCATCCAAATATAGATTTCACAATCTATTCTATTGGATTAAATATCTTCATTTTGCAGTTAGAAGATTTGTGTCCTTGTTTCTTGCACTTGTGACATTTACCTTCAAACTTAGGTTTCTCCTTGCATTCACTTGCTTTATGACCATGTTTATTGCAATTGTAACACTTTCCATTGAATTTTTCTTTACCGTTACTCCAACATTTGTTTGATGCATGACCTAACTTCCCAAAATTATTGCAAGTAGGCCTCTAATTCTTTTGAGCTCCTTTCTTGGATGATTCACCTTCTTCTATGTATCCTATTCCATCTTAACTTTTGTGTCTATATTGACTTTTCTCATTCAACTAATTCATTCTTTCATTGGTTTTCTTTTCAGTATTTAGATCATTCTACAGTCTTTCATTCTCTAATCTTAGATTCATGATTTCTTCATTTTATTTAGTAAATTGATTAATGAAGTCTTCCTATTGAAGGGATAGCTATTGAATTTCATTATTCTTTCCTTCTATCGCTTCTTTGGCTTTTTCTTTCATGACTTCATATAGTCTTACTGACTAGATTTCTTGTTCTCTTTTCAACTTTCTAATTTCTTCTTGGAGATTGTAATTCTTTTCTAATAGGTCTTTGATTACTTCATTAGCTTCATCTAAATTTCTTTTAGGATACCTAAATTCATTTCTTTCTTTAGTGTAGACATTGTCATTCATTTATACTGCAAGATCTTTTTTTCTTTTCAATAATTGAGAGATTTTCTCCTTTGCTTTCTTTAGTTGACCAATGGCTAATTCCAAATCCAACTTTTCATTATCAATAGCCTTATCTAGCCTAAATACCTCTAGTGCTTCTATTCTATGTTAAAGTTGCTAAACTTCTTCTCTAAGAACCATAATGCTCTAATAAAAATTGTTGGAAATATGAGGTAGGCAAGGTTACTAAGAGGGGGGGTGAATTAGGAACCAATGAAAACTTCAACTTATTTCACCAATTAATCCTTCATAAAATATTATGATATGATTGCATGCATGAAAGAATGAAAGTATTAAAACATTCATAATACTTTGATACAAGATATGGAGACCTAAAAACCTTCCATATAGAACATAAAACTAGGGTGGGGATGATACCCACAAAATTTAGTACTATATTATAAAGTTGGCTAGTTAAGGCTTACAATTGATCACTTCTAATGATCTACCCTATTAGGAGCAATAAGGACAGGTAAGTTCACCTTGTGAAAGGATTTATAAAATATACAATGAAGTATGTACTCAGTAAAGATATTTTCAAAAGACTATTAAGTCTACCCTATTAATGGGTTAGCTAATAAACCTATTAGGATGAATCACTGGATGATCTCTGAACTACAACTTTGATTTGCTAGTTGAGATTCCTTTGAAATGTAATGATCACCTTGTTGTGATAAATTAATCTTTGATGTCCCTTATATTGGTTGTAGCCCTATTAATTCATACTTCTTCTCATCATACACTTACACTTCTCATTTTGATATGATACAATTCATTACATATATACCAATCAAAATAACAACTTAGTAGAGTCGGCTACAATACAAGTTTCACCAAAATCCACAAAGTTAGCCCAACTACTAGCACTCAGGTTTTGAAGACAAACTCGATGAGGTTCTAATACTTGGGAACCATTATCAACACTTGACATCATCATTCTCTTGACAGATGTAGAAACTTGGTTCATACTAATCACTTTCAAGTAGCCTAAACTTGGTCAAAACTAGTGACTTGGTGAACACTACAAACCTCATAATATAAATTGAATCACATAGCTAACTACATGGCTCAATCAACACTAACACTAAAATATCAATATAAACTAAATCACTTGGTTGACACTACTTGGCTTGGTCAACTCTAGATTCACATCATTGACACTATGAACTTGGTAGATACTAGAGAACACAATTGACAATGTACAACTTGGTTAATACTATGAAGCTCGATGTGCATTATCATTGATCAACTTGGTAGTGGGTACAGGAGAACTTCCAATATCTACCATTGCAAGTACATTAGGAGGATCAAACAAAAAGGATTAGGATAGTATTTGGATCTAGAATCCAATTCTAGAAATAATGTCCAAGTTGTAAGGCAACGACACATTAGGTGTGTTATAAACCTGATTGTCTACCTTTGTCATTTTATGGGAAATTTCTAGGTAGAATGATGATAAGGTACTCTAGAATTTTAAATAATTATTTTTTTAAAATAAAACCTTCTTAGGATCTTAGGTAGGGTCTAGGATTTAAGTTACTAAAGTTTATAGACCTTTGACAAGCTTTTGCAAAAAGTTGTCAAAGTTGTCAATGTTGCATAATGCAATTTTTGTGAAAAAATGCAACTTTTAAATCCCATTGTTCACCACCACCTTTATTGGTTGGAACTATTTGAGAATGGAATAAATAAGGTTGAAAAATTTTTCTCAACATAAAAGAGAAGAATCTATTGTAATCATTGTTTCAAATAACAAAATCAAGTGTTTTCCTATTAAAATTGCTTGAGAAGCTACTCGTACAAAATTATACAAATTCAGATGTGATTCTAAAAGTTTGGAAAGTTGAAGAATGTTATTATGAAGGATTTTCAATTAGTTTGAGACTTCAAAGATATATTGGTTAAGAGGAATTAATTTTTGATTGCTTCCTGGTAGTAGGGAGGCCCAAACTAGGGTTCAAGAGAAAATTATCTTTGCATGAGATTCCACCATGAGAAAAAGATAATCCTTAGTGGAAAGAAGGGGTAAAGGATATAAATTAAGATTATTTGGGTCACAAAATATGAAGAAGAAGATGTTGGGAGAAAACACTAAATCCTCTAGATAGGCATCTAAATGTGACTGTCTAGATTTGGGTTTTTGAAGCACAACTTGGCCTAGGGGTTTTAACATGACCCTAAAGTATTCCAATAGGATTTTTTAGAAGATGTTTTGAATATCTTGTAATTTTTTTGGAAAAGAGACCTAATTAGCCCTATTAGGCCTAGGAGAGTTTTGCAAACAACTTGACTTGGGAGATTGGTCAAGTGTCTAGTTGAGATCATGGGTGTTGCACACATTACTTAATATTGTTATTTTGTATTTATTTTATTATGTAATTTTATATCTAGATGGATATGCAACATGTAAATATTCCCATGGGATATACTTGATGAGTTTTATTGTAACATTGTGATAATATTTCATGCAATTATTTAATATTGGGAAAAAGAATTAAATTTTTAATATTAAATATGGGGTCAGTGGGTTAGGTAGCACATGGTTTATGTAATACCACTTGGTGGTTTTAAGGGAATTTCTACTATATAAGTAACCAAAAGGGTATTTTTTGGTGTGAGAAAGTGAGAAAAAGTGAGAAGGGCAAAAGGAAAGAGTTGAGCAGGACAAGGCTTGATAGGTTAGCCAAGGGAGCATTTGTGAAGGTTAGAAGTATGGTATGGGATATGTGGATTCATGCTTGTTTGTATGGATTTTTTGGTAGTGGCTATGGCTTTTAAGGCTTCCATTTTTCTATTTCAATGGTATTTTTTGTTGAATAATACATGGTGATGGATGCTTTTGAAGGCTAGATTTTTTCCTTAATTAGGGTTTCCTAGGGTATATCTTGTGTTACAATTTTGTGGATATGTTATTTATTCTCTTACATGTGGATTTTAATTTTGTATTTATTTCAAATATATTATGGGTTATGTTAAAATAGTTCTATTCTTTGTTGCAAATTTCCTTACAAGTGTTATTAGAGCTATTTCTTTATTATTGTAACCCTAGATTGAATCGATGGGAATGCATGGGAGGATAAAAGAGAGGGCAAGATTTATGAGTTGTTTATTTTTTATTTGAGGGTTTTTGGTTTGCTATTATGATGGGATGTTGGTAGATTTTGGGCATGTAAAATTTTTGTACAAAAAGGATTTTTTGGATGTTTCATTTAAATTAGAGTTTTAGGAGGAGCTTGTAGAAATGACCATTAGATCTAGGTTCACATTTTCATAAATTTTGATATATAATATGCACTAGTTTGGCCATGTTCAGAGGAAATGAAAGAGTTTTTTAGTTTTAGCCCATGATGGCCATCAAATTTAATACCATCAGAATTTTTGTCACAAAATAAAATAAAATAGAAAATCACAGCGAAAATGGTAAAAAGACTATTTTAGTAAAACAACCATAACTTTCTCTTAGAATATTAGATTTTAGACATCTTATAGGCATTGGAAAGCTAATTCAGAGCCCTAAAACTTAGTGTAGGTTTGGTTTTGTGATTTTGATATTTTTTCAAGTTTCAAGAGCCCAAAATTTGAATATCATTTATTTTGAGAAAAGATTTAGGCATAACTTGGGAATACATTGTCAGATTTTTGACTTCGAGTAGTCAATGGAAAGCTCATGGAGAGCTCTATGTATTGGTTTAAATTTGGTGGAGGTTTAACATGATTTATCTAGTGATATATTAATATGAATATTTTATGGTATATATTGACTATGGTAACATTGTGAGTTTATGACATTGTATGTTTGGATATTTTAGATTTGATGTCATTGTATACCCAGTTTATATTTCAGATTGGTCTCATGGTGATATGGTTATTAGTGTTTAGTTTGGATATGTATGATGACTTGTTGGGTCTACGAGTTGTGCAGTGTTGTAAGTAGTCTATACTTATAGGTTGCATTTATGGCTTGGATATGGGTTCTCTTTACTTATTGATCTTTTATTATTGATGCATAATCAATGACTTGGATTTGGATTGTCTATGTCTTAATTCACATGATCTGCTAACTTTTCTTCATGTAAAAGGGATGAGATGTTGTTACCAGGTATAGTCATGGTGGAGGATTATTTGACTATTTTATGCAAATAGATTGGACATATTGAGAGTTAAATGCTCAATTTAGAGATTTGATCATGGTGTCATAAATTTTGGCATGACATGATCGGATATACGGTACATTCTTGATGTTCATTGGCTTCGATTCCTAATTTGGCTATGGTGGTATATCTTCTTTTTTGAGGATCATGGCTATTTGGTTTCTTTTGAGGAGCTCATTATGTGAACTTTGAGTTCTTTGATGGTTTGATGCCTTGGTTGATTCTCATGGTTAGAGGATGGTTTTTCATCACGGTATCATGGATAGCTTGGATACATGATTTAGTGGGAGCTTGTGATAGTGATGTGGTGATAGTGAAGGATTAGTTCTTGGTTTGGTTTGTATCTTCATGGTTTGGAGATCTTGGTTTCACTTTATACTGCCACTTTGGTTGTGTGGGTGTAGACCTAGAGGATCTTCATGTAGGAGATGGGTTTTATGATGCCATGGGTTACTCAATACCACAATTGAGTGGGATTTTTTAGCATTGATATAATTATTGAGTGTTTGTAGATGTTGGAGGTTTGTCTTAGATTCTATTGTTGTAAAAGTGTATTTGACATTTGCATGATGCACTTGTTATCTTCATGGTGTGTGAAGATGGCCAAATCTTGAGGACTCATGGAGTTCTTGGTTATCTTCATCGTGTGTGGACATGGTTCTTGATGGTGTGTGGAGATGGTTTTCTTCATGGTGTGTGGAGATAGTTTCATCTTGAGGAGTAATGGGTTCTTCATAAAGGTACAGTTTATGCTTTCATTTGACATGTTATCCTTGGTCTAAGGATGGTTTTATTTTCATTATTATATCATGGTATACTCTTGATACATATTTAGAGTTTTGACATGTTATAGTATGTTCATATGGAGCATGTGTTGGAAATATTCAAGACTATCCTAGGTTACTGAGAGGGGAGGGGTGACTCAATAACCTCTAAAACTTTACCAATTTTAGAACTTTATAGCAATATTCCAATTATCATTTTATTGATCTAATTGCATGCATGAAAAACAAAAAATAGAAAGAATTTATAACACTTGAACACAATAATTTGGTGACCCAAAAACCTTCCAAATAGAAAGAAAAACTCAGGTGGGGATGAGACCAACAAAACTTCAATACTACAACATAAAGTTGGCTTGTTAAGGCTTAAAATGATCACTTCTAATAATTTTCCCTATTAGGAGAAATTAGGACTATTAGGTCCACCTTGTTAAAAGATTTACAAACACACAATAAAGTATGCACTCGATAAAGATATTTTGAGAAAGACTATTAAATCTACCTTGTTAAAGGATTTAGACTAATTCACCTATTAGAATGAAATAGTAGATCTTTGATTTATAATAGAATCACTAATAGAGATTCCTTGATTGTATTGATCACCTTTTTGTAATAAATTTATCTCTGCTACTCCTTTTCTGATATGGGCTTCATATTTTTCTCTCCATTTGTTTCTTAACTTCACATTCACATTCTTACACACTTATGTTCATGAATTGAATATTCACACACATTGGATATGATTTAATACATTACATATATAGTAATCCAATTTAAATAAGGCCATTATACAAGTTAACACCAATATTATAAAGTCATCCCATATGTAGACACTTAGGTTTTTAAGACTAACTTGGTGAAGTTATGATACTCAATGCCCACTGTCATTACTCTACATCATCATGCACTCGATAGAAGTAGAAGCTTTGTCCATTCTAATCACCTCAAAGTAGTCTTGAACTTGGTCTATACTAGTGACTCGATAGGTACTGTGTAACTTATCATAAACTGAATCATTTGGTAAACACTAACTTTTTATATGGCTCAGTTAACACTAGCTTTGCATCACATGAACTACTAGCTCAGTAGAAACTACAAAGCTCGGTAACCACTAAAGTGCTCGGGTTGAACTACTAGACTTCACACTAATTAATTTTGCTCAAAATTTGAACTACTACACTTCACACTAAATAAATTCCCTTGGTAACCACTAGAATTCTCAGTGGCCACTTGGAATTAGTCCAAAAGACCCAGTAGCAACTATAGAGCTCAATGGCTACTGAATTAAATGGAAAACACTATAGATTGTTCAATGAGCTTGGTAATCATACAAAATTTGAATAAGTGTGTTTTACTAATAAAAAACTTGATTGATATGTCAACAATCTCCCCCTTTGGCATTAGTGACAAAAAAACTTATCAGCCACAATCTTATATACATTACCATGTGATACTAGCTCGATAGGGTATACTATTTTGAGATTTTTCAAAAAAATTCCTTGTAAGTATATATAGTATACTATACAACATATCTACAAAATTCTCCTCTACTATATACATTTTCTCCCTTTGCATGATTCTCCCCTATACAATATACATAGTGTCTCACTATACATAGTCTCTCCACCTTTTTGACAATAATACCAAAGATTTATTCAAAACTTATTTACATGGAGACACCAAAATGAGATAGAAACCTAGAATGTACCTTAAGAATAAGTGCTAGGATTTTATCCCAATTTTCTTGCAAAATCTTGCATGTAGGTAGAGCAATTTGAACTTCTGCAGAGAGTTCTATCATGTGAGCTACAATAGAGAAGTTGGTGTCATGGATCAAGGTTTTTGAATAAACAATATGTTTATGTATTGTATCCATGATAGAAAGGATTATATTCTAAATATCTATTAATTTAGACTAGATCCTTGCTTCTTCTCTCAACAACTCTACCTGCATGTCTGATAGAAATTTGATCTTCATATGATGTCCAGAGCTTGAACTAGAGTCAAGTTGCAATGGTTGTGCAATAGCTTTTAGATCCTCATAAATTTTTTTAGTTTGATCTTTAATCTCCTTTGTGAACTCGGTAAAAGTACACAACTTTCCAAAAAGTGATGTCACATTAGTGCAAGAGGTTTCAAGATTGGTCAAAATTAAGGAAAGCTCAACTTGATGGATAGAAATTTGCTGAGCAATGTGCTCAAGAACTTTATTGTCAAATTTCTTTTCTGCTTTCTTAATTAACTTATCTTTACCACTAGTGTACTCATTAAACTATTAGACTACCTCGACTAATCATTAAAAAATAGGTTGAGAATAATTTACCTCAATATCTATTGCCTCAGACAAAATGTTTTTAGCATCATCAATAATCTTATACTCTCTATCTCTTTCTTCTCTCAATTTTTACTGTTTTGCCTTCTTCTCAAGGAGTTCACTAGCTATACACATTTGATCCATAGTAAGATTATAAAAGTCTTGTTAAAGAATTTCTATTTCCTCATCTAGGTCTATATCCTCTTCTATCTCCTTGCCCCTACTCAAAAATCTTGTACTCAGTTGAGCCTTAGGTTCAACTGTCCTTGTACTTAATTCCTTTGTATCTGGAATGGAAACAATTTTAGATATACTAGGACTTGCGATGAAAATTGATATAGTACTAACTAGTGGAATACTAACAGGAATGCTTGCTCAACCCAAAATTGAAGTAGACAAAACTATAGTATTTAAAATTGAAGTACTTACTATTGAAGAACTCAAAATTGTAGAAGATGTTGTATTCAAGACTGATGACATGATAGCTAAAGAAGTGAGAGGTTGCATCTTGGTAGATGAAGTGGTAGTCACTTCTATCAATGGTTTTCTGAGCTATGTAGGGGCAAAGAGTGATTGGATGTTTGAAGTGTTTGTGGTTGTCACCATCAAACTTTTTGAAATTGTCTCTGAGCTTGATATAGCTACTAGTTTTCTTTGAGAGTGAGGAAGTGAGGCAATGACTATAGCTTCTATCATCATAGGGTTAGTCTCCTCATCATCTTCTTTATCTTCCTTGGTAGCTTCCTCCTCTTTATCTTCTTCAACTTTCTCATTGTCAAAATGTGTGGGCTCAATGTAAGTTTCTTCTTCATCATCATTGTTGTCATCATCATTATCTTTAACATCTACTTGGAAGTCACTTGGTTTGCGCAAATGATAAACATTCTTCCACATGCTTGTGGCATTCTTAACCACATGTTTTATATCCTTGATCAAAATTAAACATGTATTAAATCTAAGAGTCATTTTATCTTCATTTTTCTTCAAAGACTCTTTTACTTTAGCATCTGTCATGCTTAGTAGCAATTGCCTCAAGGTTTGTGCATAAATGTCTTATTTTGTTTGCATTACAAAGTCCCATCTTGGCTTTATTTTCTCTAACAATTCATTAGAGATTTGAGAGGCAATCTAATCTAGTGAATACTTCCATTTTCCCATTTTTTTCAATACTAGTTCTTCAACCTATTTCTTTTCTATCTCTAACCTTGTTTCACACTTCAAAGATTTGAAGTTTGCTATACCTACACCTTCTTCCATTTGTTTCAACTTTTCTTGGAAGGTGGGAGGAGGTTTGCTAAGGACAATATCACTTCCTTTCTTCCTAGACCTCCTTGTGGAGACTACAATGGATGGTCTAGGTGGTTTGTTGATGATTACCTTGCCTTTCTTCTTCACAGGTTCTTCTTCTTCAAATTCATCCTCATCCTTTGCTTCATCTATATCTTCCCCTTTACCCTTGGTTAACATAAGAGGTATGCTTGATTTTATTTTTTCTATCCTCCTCTTACCTTTTTTAACCACTTTCCTTTGCCTCATCATATGTTCCAAAGTATGGTGCCTTTGGATCAATAGGTTCATTAATTAGGGCCTCAATAATATCCTTTGCCTCATCAATATTTACCCCATAAGGAAGAGGTTTTACCCATACAATTCTGGATTTTACTTCTTGAATGTAGACTCTATCACTATCTACCATGAAACAAACATCATCTTTGTAATCTTCTATTAGCTTCTTAGGTATTCTAAACCTGTTATTCATTTTCTCTTTGAATACTTCAAAGTAGTTGTCCATAATGCTAAACAAAGTTCTCTCCCATTTCTACAATGTATTCATTTATCTAGTATAATATAGGCACATCTTTTCTCCATACTACCATGCCTTTGGAAGGGAAGTACTTTTGAACATAAAAGAACAAACATGTTAATAGATAGCCAAATTTTTAGGGGTTGTTCTTGGAAGTCCAAATACTTTCCATGTTCTTGTTGAATTACTTCAACAATAGATCTGCCATGTCATAAGACAAATTGTTCTTCACAACTTTGTAAGCCAAGTCTATAGCTTCACATGATACACTATTGAGGAAGCTTGAACTATATATCTTGTGAGCTATCACATGTATCCCAAATTTCAGTTCTACATTAGTTACACTACTAATTTTCATGTCTTTTCCATCCCACTCGGCTAGGGTTTTCTTTTCCAGCTTAGCCCAACCTAGGGTTTTGGTTGTTTCAGCTTTGATGAGCATGAAAAGGCCAATGATATGATGAATAGAACACTTGAAATGAGTATGAATATCATTAATAAGGAGTACCTTTGGATAAATTTGTGATTGAGATCTAGCTAAGTCAAGGGTTTTTGCAATCACAAGCACAAGTTTAAAATCTGGCACTTTCCACTCGACTCCTCAAACCAACATCTCAAACCCTCTTTTCACTTTGTTGCTACTTGATGCCATTGTACTCTAATAACTATGAAAACCTTGATAATTTTTTGTAAATTCACTTAAAGTTTCTTGATCACACTAGAATTTTCTTCTTTACAATAGCACTTAGATTTCATGGTGAAAAATGAATTTGATTTCATGCTTTTTGTTAAAGCTTTGCCATTAATGCTTAGTATGAAGGTAGGTAAGTTGAAATCATGCTTGACATTATGCTTGATAGCTTGTCATCCACTATTCTATTGATTACTCAATGAAGGTTTTTTGACTCAGTAATCATGTATGTCTTATTACTCCCAACCTTGCCTGGTAGAATCTATGACCAGACCTTACTCGATAGAGAAGGTAACTTGGTGATAACTGATATTGGTCTTCCTCAGTGATCCTTTTGTATCTTGAATACTAATTTGGATCTTAGTTAGCTTTCAATTTGGAACAATTTGAATGTGATCTTGATAATGTAGTTCCAGTTCTCCTTTGGAAACATAGTTGAAAATGGTGGAGTCACCCACTTCTTGGGTGACATGACCATCATTACTTGAACTAACATCCTTGATAGATTTAGGAATCCATTTCTATCTCATTTTCTTTCAAATTTTGTTTGCTTTTACTTTCTTTTCATCTTCAACTCTACCTATATTCATGCAATTCTTGGCTAGATGACCAAGTTTGGTACCAGTAAATCATCTTATGGTGGTATCTTTTCTTCTCATGTGATTTTTAACACAATTCATGCCAATATGTCCAAATTCACCACAGTAATGACATCTACACCAAGTGTCGTAGTCCCAACCAAATATTTCTTTCACAATTTACTCTGGTAGATTGAATGACTTAGTTCTCCATTCTGATGCCTTGTGACCTTGTTTCTTACACTTGTGACACTTGCCCTTAGATTTTGGTTTCTCTTTGCATTCATTAGCCTTGTGACCATGTTGACTACAATTGTAGTATTTTCTATTAAATTTTTCTTTACCATTACTCCAACATTTTTTTGATGTATGACCTAGCTTACCACAATGGTTACAAGTAAGTCTTTGATTGCTTTGAGCACTTTTTTTGAAGGATTCACCTTCTTTTTTGTATCCAATTCCTACTTTACCCTTTTTTCTATAGAGATTCTACTCATTCAATTGATTTAATTGATTCATGTTTGCTTGGGATTTCATCATTCTTTCATTGATTTTCTTTTCAATGTTTAGATCATTTTTTCATCTGTCACTGCTTTTCTTTTCAGACCATAACTCATTTATTATTCTTTCATTGATTTGTCTTTCCAAATTTAGATCATTTCTTAATCTTTCATTGATCTATCTTTGGCTCATGATTTCCTCATTTGCATTGGAGATTTGGTCCATAAGATAGGTATATTGAAGAGATTGGTTTTGGATTTCATTGTTGCTTCCATCCATTTCTTCTTTTATCTTGTTCCTCTATTCTAGGATTTCACATAGCCTCATTGATAGAATTTCTTGTTCTCTTTTCAGCTTTCTTACCTTTTCTTGTAGGGAACCATTCTTCTCTAGGAGTTCTTTGATTGCATCATTTGCTTCATCTAAACTGCTTGAAGGGAAAAAGTCTTCAATTCTTTCTTCTATGTAGAGATGCTCATTCATTTGATTTGCAAGTTCCTTTCTTCTTTTTAGGGATTGGAAAAGTTTCTCCTTAGCCTTTTTGAGTTGTGCAAGGGTCATTTCTAGATCCAAATTTTCATTGTCAATTGCCTTATCAAGTCTAAATATCTCCATATCCCTTACCTTTTCTCAAGTTGTTAAACTTTCTCCTAAGAACCACAAGGCTCTAATACCAATTGTTGGAAATATTCAAGACTATTCTAGGTTACTAAGAGGGGAGAGGTGAATTAGTAACCTCTAAAACTTTATCAATTTTAGCACTTTACAACAATATTCCAATTGTCATTTTATTGATCTAATTCTATGCATGAGAAAGTAAAAATATACAACATTCATAACACTTAAAAATAATAATTTAGTGACCTAGAAACCTTCCAAATAGAAAGTAAAACTAGGGTGGGGATGAGACCCACAAAACTTCAATACTGCATAAAGTTGGCCTATTAAGGATTACAATGATCACTTTTGATGATCTACCATGTTAGGACTAATTAGGATTGCTAGGTCCACCTTGTTAAAAGATTTACAAGCACACAATAAAGTATGCACTTGGTAAAGAGATTTTGATAAAGATTGTTAAGTCTAACTTGTTAAAGAATTTAGACTAATTCACCTATTATAATGAAATAGTAGATCTCTAATTTACAATTAAATTTCTGATAGAGATTCCTTAATTTCACTGATCACCTTTTTGTGATAGATTTTTCTCTACTACTCATTTTCTGATATGGACTTCATAGTTTTCTCTTTATTTGTTTCTTAACTTCAAATTCACATTCTTACACACTTATGTTGATGAATTGCATATTCACACACATTGTATTTGATACAATACATTACATATATAACAATCCAATTTACATAATAACAAAGTTAGTCATTATACAAGTTAGCACCAATATTACAAAGTTGGCCCATATGAAGACACTTGGGTTCTAAAGACTGACTTGGTGAAGTTTTGATACTCGGTGCCCATTGTCATTACTCTGCATCATCATGCACTTAGTGGAAGTAGAAGCTCAATCCATACTACTCACCTCAAAGTAGTCTTAAACTTGATCTACACTGGTGACTCGGTAGATAATGTGTAACTTGTCATAAATTGAATCACTTGGTAAACACTCACTTCACATATGGCTCAATTAACACTAGCTTCACATCACATGATCTAGTAGCTTAGTAGAAACTACAATGCTCAATAACCACTAAAGTGGTCAAGTTGAACTACTAAACTTCACACTGCCTAATTTTGCTCGGTTTGAACTGTTATACTTCACACTAACTGAATTCCCCTAGTAACCATTGGAATACTCGGTGGCCACTTGGAGTTAGTCCAGAAGACTCGGTAGCAACTATAGAGCTTTGTGGCTACTGAATTACATGGAAAACACTTTAGATTGTTTAATGAGCTTAGTAATCATACAAAATCTCAATAAGTGTGTGTCACTAATAACAAACTTGACTGATATGTCAACAACATGTTATCTCTTTGGTTGAGATCATGTTGTCATGTTTATGTTCCTGAGGCCATGGTTGGAACTTTGACATTGATTTTGGTTTAGTTTCTTGGTATTGAGTACACTGATCATAAGTTGGATACTTCATGATATTGCTATGTTGCATTTGGAGTTGGCATAGATTGATTAGTTATAGGTACTCAAGGATACTTAGAGACAGTGGTGATACTAATTTTTTGTAGATTAGAGAAGTATTTGTTGGGGTAGTTATTGGTTTTAGTAGGAAGTCTAAGGGGCATTCACCTAATATGGACTTGAGAGGAGATTGTTCTTAGATGAGTCTTAGTTGGAGACTTGGATATCTTGATGAGCATTCTCATTCCCCACTCTTGGTCTACTCAATGGTTTTCTACTCAAGAGGTATAGCCCATTATTTCTCTCAGGAACAATATATTTATGCTTGTCTTTCATGGACATAGATCTTGAGCTATGGTAGTTAGTTCTGCAGGGTTCATTTGAGAGATGGTTTAGCATTGGTTATCATCATTTGCATATGTTGTTATGTTGGTTTAGTTTGGGATATGGTTTTATATTGGGCATATTCCTTGGATTAGGAATGGTCTATGAGTTTGATCTTCTTATGAGACACTTACATCCATGATTAGTTATATGGTATGGTTTGGGTGTTGTTGAGGCTTCTTGTTGTGGTTTTATGGAGATATCATACTTGCACAATTTACATCTAGAGGTGTGTATAGAAGGACATGATATAGTTTATGATTTGCATGGCTTTCTCTTTGGATGGCTTCTATGTATGTCCAGTGGTAGTGACATAATAGAAGGTGAGACCATTGATGTTTGAGATGCTGGATACTTTGATTTTCTTGTAGGTACTAGGATGGAGCATTTTGTGTACTTTGATCCATGATAGTGGATGTGCTAGGAGGGATTGTTCCCTTGTTTATTTAAGTGGCTATAGATTGATCCTATGCAATGTATACAACAAGTGGGACATTGTTGAGATTATGGTTGTTGCACACATTGCATAATATTGTTATATTGTATTTATTTTATTATGTAATATTGCATCTAGATTGATGTGTAACATGTAAACATTCCCATGGGATATACTTGATGATTTGCATTGTAACATTGTGATAATATTTCATATAATTATTTAATATTGGGAAAAAGAATTAAATTTATATTAAATGTGGGGTCACTGGGTTAGGTAGCACATGGTTTATGTAATACCACTTGGTGGCTTTGAGGGACTTGCTACTATATAAGCAACCACAAGGGTAGTTTTTTCCTCAATAAGGGTTTTCTAGCATATATCTTGTGTCACAATTTTGTGGGTATGTTATTTATTCTCTTGCATTTGGATTTTTATTCTCTATTTATTTCAGATCTATTATGGGTTATGTGGAAATGGTTATATTCTTTGGTGCAAGTTTCCTTACAACTCCTAACTTGGTGGGGGTTTTTGATTTAAGGATTGGAGTGTTTGAAGGTGTTCAAGACTTTATGTGGTGGAATTCCAAGAAGGTTGCCTTCAAAAATCCTTAGAATCTCCTTGTAGTCTATTTCAAGTTTTAGGTGAGTAAGTTGATTTCCAAAGTTCATGGTTGATTTTTGAAGTTCATAGTTAATTTTTTGAAGTACATATTGGAGGGACTTGTGTGGGTATTGGGAATTAGATAGTGGATTCCAATCTTGTATAGTTGTGAAAAATTTGTGCAACTATAAGGGACACATCTTGGGTATATAAAAGGGGACACTGCTCCAGGTAGATACTGCTCAACATGAACTAAATGTAGATTATGAAACTTAGTAGCAACTGTAGAACTTGGTAGTGGCTAGATTTCTCAATTAATACTACAAACTACCAAATAAGCTCATTAGCAATTAACCAACTGACTAAGTGTGAATCACTAATAAAAAAACTTGACCTCAATGTTAATAGGGTCACCCAAGTTGGAGGATATTTCATCTAGTATCACACTTTCACCTGTTATTGAGTAGTTGGCACACTATTATACCCCAAGAAGCTAGCATAATACCCCTTAGATAGAATGATCCTACTAGAGATTTTCTGGTAGTTGAGTTTAGCTTATAATAGGATTTTTGAAAAACACAAAAAAGACATGGGTATGGCATGTCACCATTGTCCCCCTATGAGATGAAGAAAAAGAAATATGTCTACACTTTTGACCTGGAATAGGAAAAGTATACCATAGAGAAGTTCCTAGTGTTGAAAATATAAGAGTAACTAAGAGGGGAAGGGTGAATTAGTTACCACAAAACTAAATCTTAGATCCCTTAGATGTCAATATAAATCAAAACCAAACTCTACTAAAACTAAAAATACTACTATAACTCGATTAGCACTAAATCACTTGGAAAACACTAAGAATATTTATTACTCAATAATTAATGAAATAAAATTTTCTTAAGATGTCTAATTTTATTAACCATAGTTAACTTATTTTTAGAAATATACAAAAAATATCATGAACATATATGACACTAGGATTTAACATGGAAACCCAATTTGGGAAAAACTACCAATTGCAACTAGTTATTGTTTTTCACTCTTCTGAAGTGAGCCCTGTTAGGAGCCAACCCTGTTAAAGGTTAAAAAAACACATTGTTAGGTGTGACCTTGTTAAAGGATTTAATCACCCTATTAGGAGTATCCTTGTTAGAGGTCTTTAGACACTTCAATCTACAACTGTCACCTTGATAGAGGATTTCAAAAATAGTTGTTAAACTAACTCTATTAAGAGATTTGATACACTACTAAAATTATTAGAGAGAAACAATGATATGACCTAATTTCTAATGAAACTATATTTCTAATTTCATATCTCTATTCTAGCTTAAATACTTGATCCTCCTTGATCAAATAAAACTCTGCATCTCAGTCAACTCAGGATACTCCACTATCCTTCTAGTTTGCTTCCTTGGTTTATCTTTTCAATCTCATTCCTCTCTCTTTCAATCCCAAAAATTGACTTTATACTTATATCTTTTTCCTAGTCAAGTTAGCTTGAATACACTTAAAAATATTCAATATTCATCCCTTAATTTAGCTAGAATTAATAGATAAATTCATCAATCTAGATTTGTTGATTTGATAAAATCCTTCATTTGCTAATCTAGCTCAATCAATACTAACTTAGAAAAGACTTTCTTCAGACATCCTTTGTTAAAAATGTGAATTAGGTTAACCCTACATCCTAAAATGAGTTCCTTTGGTAACTGAGTGAGCTTAGTTAACACTAGTTCCATTCTAACTTCTCTTTGGTGCCCAATTGAACTCAATATACACTATCTTCCTAAAAACTTTCTTTAGTTCTTGAGTGAACTCAATAGATATTGTCTTCAAATATGATTATCTCTAGAATGCTCAACAAACAATAGCAATTATTTTCATTTCCTGAGTGAGCTTGGTAGACATTAACTGGTAAAGACTTGACATTTTGTGTAACATCAAAGACAATGTACAATTGAACAATTATTTTCAACAATCTCCAAATCTAGCATTGATGGCAACACAACATGTCATAATACAATGGAATTTTAGAGAAAAATAAAAGTAAGGATAATATCCTTAGTTTCATTCTAGTCCTTATTCATGAGAACTCCCTCTGTCAATGTGAACTCCCTCTAACAACAAACTCTTATTGTTGTGACTCCAATATCAAACTCTCCCTCTTTGATATCAACTCAAGTTCATTCTTCCTCTTTGACATCTTTGATATATAGAGAATATCTTTGATATGTGATAGAAAATTCTCCCTATTAGTCATTAAAATTCTCTAATGTATAAAAAAACTCCCCCTCTTTGAGATCTCATGCTAAAGATAGCATTTAATGAATTTACATGTACCTTATGTACTGATTCATATGCAATCTACTCTTTACAATACTACATCAACCAAATAGATGCAGGAGCATCCTAGGCTTTCCTACAATCCTGCATGTTTGGAGAGATTTTGGTCAAGTGTTGAGGAGCATCGAGCTTTTATTTTTTTGGAGCTATGTTTTCATGGTAAGGGATGTGTTGGAGACACATTAGAGAACCTTTCCTCATGATTGCATAGAAATTGGATGGATTGAGTTGAAGTTGGAGTTGTTTGTACGTTGCTGTTGAAACTATGTTTTTTGGGTTTTGGGTACCTATTGTAGTGTGTATAACTAATTATCCTTAATGAATTAGAGATTTATAACTTTAGAGATTGAATATGGAAATTCTCCTGGAGTATCAATTTCTAGCAGTTTACCATAACAATTTGTTGTGTGTGACTTTCAGGATGAATGTGCACTTTCCCTTGGTGAATTAGCCTATTCACATTTAAATGGTTGTGGTGGACATAAATTACTATCTACAGTTTAAAGAAAAAGTTCTAATTCAATCAGAGCTAGAACATATTATAATTTTACTCATATATCAATTTTTGGACATTTAATTAATGTACTTATATTTAATTTGTGTTATGGGATTACTTGTGGCTTAGATTGGTATAAGTAGGGGTCTTTTGGAGTCATTTAGTCATTGAGTTGGGATGGAATGAAGGATAAATGCAAATTTGTAGAGCTAGAGCTACAACTTAGGAACTAGAGGATCTCTTGGTGGACTTGTAGGAATAATTATGGATTCTTGTTGGTGTTCTTATCCAGTCCTATATCTGGACTAGCTGTTATGCCTGAGCACTACTTTGGTTTTTCTACATATTATGACTTTGTGGTTATAAGTTTCTTTCTGGTGTTATGTTCGTGTTATCTGTAGAACTTGGTTTTTAATGATCAAGGAACATGAGTTTAAGTCAGTTCAATATTGCTATCTTAAGATTATCATGTTGATATCTCTAATTTTATGTTAATTGCTATGTATGCACAATACTTTTGGATTAATATTAGAAAGTTTTACTTCAGTTGTTTTGGTGAAACTAATCTGTAAACATTGTGAGTTATTTATTAGCCAATGTTAAATTAAGGATATGCTATATGAATTTTCTTTGCCTATATATAATTGTTTATAAAACAGTTCTATTTGATTTTATAAACTTAAGGAAATGAATTCAATTGTGATTTCAGTGGGGTTATTCATCTTAAATATGTTTATGTAATTTTAATTAGTTTGATTATTCTTACATAAAATCTTTGTATTGATCAGGGCTAAATATCCTAATGGCATTAATATTTATATAACTTGTGTTCTTTTGGTAGGGGTTTAAACCCATGGCTAATACCATTTACCTATTGCCTATGTCTTATCAAATGTTTTTAATAATATGAAATAAGGTTTATATTTATAAAACCTAATGGGTTTTGTATACTATCATATTAAGGGATTTTTGCATTTGTTTTGAATGCTATGTTTAAAGGTAATATGTATATTGTTTTGATAGCTAGAATATGGCAGTGGTAATGGGACTGTCTCATGTACTTGGTCTGCATTGTGTCATTGAGGAATTGAATGTAAGATTAACGAGGTTTTATGGCATTGATGGTTTTGATTGCCATATCTTTGCAAGTTGAATTTCTAAGGAAGCAATGCCGATAATTTGGCCTCATTGCTCTGTGAACGCATAACATTTGTGTTCTGTTATTGGAGTATTGACATCATGAAGGGTTTCAATTGGAAAGAAATCCTTGTTTATGAAGTCGAGCAAGGAGTTTTCTTAAGGGGAGTTATTTGCTATTTGATGTTTGATTTTTCGTTGTTATCTTTCATTGTGGAGGTCAATTGTAAGTTTTGTGTAGTAGCTCTGTGGAGATTTCTTTCAGTTGGACATTTTGGGCTTTTGTATCAAGTGTATTTCGGGTTTTCCTCCTATTTTGATTTGAGGTAGGGGGCATTTTTCTAAACTAAATCTTTTACTATTCATGTAGTGTTAGTTTGTTGAAGAAAATAAGAAATTTGTGGTTAAAATATGCTTATCGATACCCAAGTATGGGTGTATGTAGGGTTGGGGCAATTAAATTGCCGAGTTCTATATATATTTATATTTGGATATGGGTAATAAATATATGAGCATACATGTGTATTCCTTAGAATTGAGCTGGGTGAGAATTCATGCGTATGACAGTTATCATGCTAGAAGATTTTGTAATAACATATAAGTTTTTAAAAACCTCCTATCAAGCTCTGTGAGCACCCATGAATCAAAGCTCTCTTATATGATTAAGATGTGAGAGGCTCGGCCTCAGATTAGATTTCATTTAAATTTTGAGCTCATGATCATAGTTGAGAGCCAAGGCATTTTGTCAAATAGTGAACTTGGAACATTAATAATGTTGAATTTACTTAGTATAGAACCGAGACATTTTATCGAATAGTTAGCATGGACTTTAACCATGTTAAATTAGTTTGAAACGGTAAAGAGGTATGATGAAAATGGAAATATTGTCAATTAGTCGATACCTGTTGAAATCACTTGGGGTTTATGAACTATCACTAAGTATTGACATTTTACCAAATACTTTGGATCTGTGTTTTGTTTTTTTGGATATGCATTAAAAGTCATTGGCTTGGATCTAATACTCTGATTTAGCAAACTTGTGGAGATGAGAGTTAACTTAAATTGGATGTTTTTGAGCGAAGGTTGTGGTTTAAATTACTTATCAATTGTTTTGGTGTTATACGATATTTGGATATTTAGGTGGTTGCTAACCTATGACATCAGTCATAGACATTATGACTGTAGATTTCATTTGCAATTTTAAACCATAGTTGAATTTCTACTTTGACAGCGCAGTTATTGTGGTCATCGACATATAGGAAATTTGTCAATGGAATAGCCGATACCTTGTGTAATCGGGCTTTTTTTTTAAAATATGATTAAGTTTCTAGAATTTCTTATACTATTGAGATTTCAGTTGTTTTATGTCATTTGGTAAGTTGTAATTGGGTAGTAGTTTGTGTAGTAATTAAAATAAAAGGCTTGAGCTTGAAAGCCGATGATAAATAGAATTTGTAATTTGAAATTTTGATATATGATATTAAAAAAAAACTTAATATTATTGATTAAGTTTATTTGTATGAAAATATTGGTAATGATTGAACTGTTATTTACTTGGATGTTGAAGGAAACTATTTTATGGCAGTATGTGATAACTTAATTAGTGATTATAGTTAGCAAGAATTTGAATTGAATAACCATTATATTTTGGAATGGAATGGGATTGAGATATCTACTATGTGAACATCATATGTATGAGAATTGGAATTATATTTCTAACTATTTTATTTTGTTCATTATTAAATTGGAAATTGTTTAAAAAAAAAAAAAAGATTTATGTTATTTGTTTGATGAATTTCATTTAAAACAGGATTATCATATTTACTCTAATTCTATTTTCCTAGTCATTTTGAAGATTAATCTAGTTTATTACAATAGCACAGTTCAATTGTGTAATATTAAGAGTTGATGAATATCGTTAAGGTAATATGTCAGTTAATTATATTTATGAGATTTTAATATTATAGTTTTGTTCCTGTTGTTATAGTAATCTAGGTTACTTTTAAAATTGACAGAATAAGATGTATTATGAATGGATTAAAGGATGTAGTATCATGTTGTAGGGTAAAAGCATAGATCTGTGTCACCATTTGTGATACCAAAACTTGTTTTGGTCAAATCTCACTTCTCTATCAAAACTCAATTTTTTTCAAAAATTAAAAATACCCTTTTATAGATCTCAGATTCAATATCATCATTATAAAAATTTTTGAGTGTTTTGATTACTTATAATATGTTATAATCTCAAAGTATTATAAGTCGATATTTCAACATTTTAGAAGCTGCTCCCTCAAAAAAGGAAAAAAAATAGTAAATCATATCAAAAAAATTTAAAAATTATATTTATCTCTAGAGGAGAGAATCCTCTTCACGAATATGTAATTTTTTTTCAAGAAGGTATAGATTTGATAGGAAAGTTTTGACAGGAGGAAAAAATTGTTGGATTCTAACAAGGTCTAACTTGAGTACTTACAACAAAGAAAATATACATCAAAAATAATTATTTATTTTTTTGTGCACTAGCTATACATGTCACCTATAAGATATTTTCAAATCAGAACAAAAAAAGATGATTTGCATATACATGTTTGACAGGAACTACACCCTATATTTTTTATAGTTAAAAAGGGGACTTCAAAATAAAATAAAATGAATAAATTCTTACTCAAAAAAGCTATAAAAATTATAGGCATAAAATTCATCCAATTCTACACATTTCATCAGTTTACATCATCTTCATATTTTAAACACAAATACCATTTTTTTTGTCACTAATGTTGAACTATCACATTCTGATATCACATTTCTTTATAAAAGGTGACACAGGTTTGTGCTTTTACCCTGTATACTGATTTTATATCTGTTGCATGTACATTTTTTTGTAAATCTATTTGATGTGTATTTTAAGAATAGCTATGATGAGCATATATCGGGGTGGCTGAATTTGGTTTATCCTATTTAGTTAATTAATTTAGTGATAACTTTATAATAAATTGGGTGGGTTAATTACATTTAAAATGATAATTGGCCTTACCTATGATTTAAACCTATATGGTTAAGTACAGAGAACAAGGCATATCTCTATTATGTTGTTGACAAGTATAATAGAGAATACCATGATGTGTTGACTATGAGCATACCATACATGGATGCAAAATCTTAGAGTCATAACGATGACACCTCAGTATATATATGATTCATTTATAGGTTATTCTTAGTGCGAGTTTAATTTTGCATTGTTAAGTAAATGTTTACTTTTTGCATATTAATTTTGGAATTGCACTATGTTAAGTGGATCAGATATCTGCATTATGGTTATATATGTGTGTGTGTGTGTGTGTGTGTGTGTGTGTGTGTGTGTGTGTGTGTGTGTGTTTATTCTAACATGTATGTAGGTGGATTACGCTTTTCAACTCAGTGTGTACTAAGCCCCCTTTTTGTGTTGTGTTGCATTATTGTATGTTTTACAAGTGCTTCAAGTTGGTTAGTAGGTAGTTAAGGATGACTAATGAAGTTTCTTCTTGAATTGGTTTTTAATTACTTGTAGGGTCCATATGTTGGACATTAATGATTAAGAAAAATTTTGTACTACATTAGTGTACTGAACTTTATATGTATTCGCATTATTATTGATATGTACTTGGATGACATTATCTTTCATTTTGAGGTTTTCAGATTAAGAGTGGTTTAATCTATGTACTTGTACTTATATTAAGTTGATATAAAAAAAAATTGTTTCATTTATTATTCTTTGTGTTATATCTATCATTTTTTTCTTATTATGGCTTTACATTTGGTATCATAGCCAGGTTAGTATAACCAAGACTCTTGGGTTATAGGGTTTAACTCGTTATCAATGCATATTAATAGTTAATTGTTTGTAGGTTGCTATCATGCCTCCTATCACTGGAGGAACTCAAGGATGGGGCATTCCTGACGATAACCTTGCTGGCAGAGGCAGAGGCAGGGGCAGGGGCCATGGTAGAGGTCCTAGGCACCAAAATGATGCTAGAGTTGGTTAGTTTGATCAAAATGCTAGGGTTGGAAATAAACAGGCAGACCAAGCTATCGTACTTCAACAATAATATTGAGACTAAGAACTAGATTCTTGGTGGGGGAGTGAATGATAGAAGACCTCTTCTGCAGGGTATTAACCTTCTTGTAGAGGATGATCCAGTGGCAAGAGCTCAGCTCAAGGATCTTTCCAAGATGAAAGGGTCATTATTTTATGGTACAGAATAGGGTACAATAGGAGAAGCTTGGCTACTAAATATTTAGCTATGCTTTATCTTACATTGTTACTTGAGTAACGTGAAGGTAAGATGGACGATTATGCATTTGAGGGGATTTAGTTCCTTGTGGTGGGAATAGGAGTTGGAGAAGCTAGGCATCAACATTTCTCTTGTTACATGGGAACTCTTTGTAGAGCATTTCAAGGAGAGATTCATGTATGAATATTGGTGTCAGGCCCGTGTAGAGGAGTTCTTTCAGATTATGCAGTCTGGCTCTATAGTGGAAGGTTATGAACGTAGGTTCTATGAGCTTATATTGTTTTCTTGTTGGGAAAAAAATGATAAGGCCATGATACAACACTTCATCAGAGGGCTTATGCCTAATATTGGGGAGGAAGTGAGAACTTTCTAACCTTTGACTATGCAGGAAGCTTCAGAGCGAGCAAAGTTGATTGAGATGAAGTCTGGTTATCATGGGGCTTCATACAAAACCAGCATGAATCCACCTACTCTGAATGTCAATAAGAGTCAAAAGCCTCTGCAGAGTAGTGCGAAATTAATTTTTTTAGGTGAGAAATTCAAGAAGAAGAAGTTTGATAAGGAATCCAAGGGTTCAGAATAGCTTAGACCATCTCAACCACCTCAGAGTGTGCAGAGTAATAAGCCATCTCCTAATCCTTCTGGTCAGAACATGGGATTCAGGAAATTTGTTGAGTGTTTTTATTGTGGATGGTTAGGTCATTATCAGTCTCAATGCCCTAACTAGGATAACCCGAAGGTTGGACCTAAGTCAGCTAGGTCAGAAGTGACAATTGGAGATTCTGCCAGGAACCACCATATCTTTGCAACCCTGGATCAGAAGCAAGCTGAACACCAAAACACAGTTATTGAAGCTCAGGGTAATATTCAAGGTATGAAAATATCTATCTTATTTGACTCTAGAGCTACAGACTCATTTATTTCTTCTACTTTAGTTGCAAATAGTGGTATTGCTATGGTTAGGGCAAGGAACAGATGGCAAGTGGAGTTAGCATTGGGTTCTACAGTGAATACAGATATTGTTGCTCCTGACTGTACAATTCATATGAAATCTTTTACTACTTCAATTAACCTTAGGGTTATACCTTTAGGATCATATGACATAGTTTTGGGAATGGATTGGTTAGAACATCATCAAGCTATTATGAATTGCAAGGATAGGTCAATCAATTGTTTGGATGATTTTGGTTCAGCTAGAGTTATTCCTAAAATCAAGAGACCCATCTCTTTGTTTACAATTTCTACCAAGCAATCGGCAAGGTGTGCTCGAAAAGGCTACAGTTTTTTTTCCATTTTGATAAATGACTTAGAAGATTCTATGGTTAAGAGGTGTTCTCTCGATCATCCAGTCTTGCAGAGTTTTTCAAATGTTTTTGTTGAAGAGATTCCTAGAACACCTCCAAGAAGAGAAATTGATTTTTTAATCAATTTGGTGCCAGGAACAGAACCAATTTCTTAGACTCCATACAGAATGATAGCTCAAGAGCTAATTGAACTTAAATTTTAGTTGGAGGGGCTTTTGGAGAAAGGTTTGATTCATCCTAGTGTTTTGCCATGGGGTGCTCCAGTAATTTTTGTCAAGAAGAAAGATAGCTCTTTAAGACTTTGTATCGATTATAGACAATTAAACAAGGTCACTATTAAGAATAGGTATCATTTGCCTAGAATTGATAACTTATTTGACCAAGTCAAGGGTGCTCGAGTCTTTTCAAAGATTGATCTAAAATTTGGATATCATCAACTTAGAATCCAGGAAGTTGATATTCATAAGACAACTTTTTGCACCAGGTATGGGCACTATGAATTAATAGTGGTACCTTTTGGGTTAATAAATGCACCTTCTATCTTTATGAGCCTAATGAATGGTGTGTTTAGGACTTACCTAGACAAGTTTGTAGTGGTTTTTCTGGATGATATTTTGGTGTATTCTAACTCTGCTGAGGAGCACAAGTAGCATTTAGAGCAAGTTTTGGAATGCCTTCATAGGAATAGACTGTATGCCAATCCTATGAAGTGTGAATTCTTCAGATTGGAGATTTGTTACTTGGGGCATATTATTTCTAGGGATGGAATTTCTATAGATCCATCCAAAATTTGGGCTATTGTTGATTGGCCAGCACCTACAAATGTGTCTGAGGTTCAAAGTTTCATGGGCTTAGCAAGCTATTACCGCAAATTTGTGTCAAACTTCTCCAGAATAGTGCATCCTATCACTTCTCTTCAGAAAAAAGGGAAAAAAAAATTTGGACAGTTCAGTGCAAGGTAGCATTTCGAAAACTTAAGGAATGTTTGACCAGTGCACTAGTTCTGGTAGTCCTTGATTTAGCTAAGGAGTTTGTGATCTGCACTGATGCATCTTTGGATGGCATAGGGGCAGTGTTAATGCAAGATGGATGTGTTGTCACTTATGAGTCCAAAAAGTTAAAGAGTCATGAGGTGAATTACCCTACTCATGATCTCGAACTTGCTGCAATTATGCATGCTTTGACCAAGTGGTGCCATTTTCTTCTAGGATAATGATTTGAGTTATATTCTGATCACCGTAGCTTTCAGTATCTTTTCACACAACCAGACCTCAACCCTAGGTAGTGAAGATGGATGGAGTTCCTGTGTGAATACGATTTTGAGATTAAGTATGTGCAGGGGAAGGAGAACGTGGTTACTGATGCACTTAGTAGAAGGCAACATGAATTATCTTCTCTAATCCTAATAGCGGATCTTAAGGATAAGATTTTACAAAACCTTTTCACAGATCATTGGTTCTAGGATGTTACGGTTGTTATGGACAGTGGCAACATCTTGGAAGGACATTTTGAGGGGTATTCGATGAATTCTGAAGGTTTGCTGCTATATAGAGGAAGTGTGTATGTTCCTGTGTTGGGTGATTTGAGAAATCTAGTTATGGTTGACGCCCACAAAGTACCATATTCAGCTCATTCAGGTGTCAATAAAATGCATGCTGACCTTAAGCTTCATTATTATTGTCCTGGAATGAAGAGGGACATAGCAGATTTTGTGGCTCGTTGTTTGGAATGTCAGTGGGTAAAGGCTGAACATCAGCACCCTGGGGGATTATTGCAGCCACATAGTATTCTAAAATGGAAATGGGACACCATTTCTATAGATTTTACTACAGGACTACCTATTACAGCTCATAGGCATGACGCTATTATGGTGCTAGTGGACCGATTTTCTAAGGTTGCTCATTTTATTCCTGTTAGATCATCCTATAATGCAGCAACGGTTGCCAAGATTTATATGGAACAAGTAGTTAAGTTACACAAAATTCCTAAAAAGATTATTTGTGATAGGGATCCAATGTTTATATCTTCTCTTTGGAAATCCATGCAATGTGAGTTAGGTACTCAGCTAAATTTTAGTTCAGCTTATCACCCACAGACTGATGGACAAACTGAACGTGTCAACTAGATTTTGGAAGACCTACTTAGGATGTACATAATGGATAGATAGAATAAAAGGGAGGAGTATCTATATTTGGTAGAATTTTCTTATAACAATGGATATCACACTTCCATAGGTATGGCACCATTTCAAGCATTGTATGGTAGACCTTGTAGGACATCTCTCAGCTGGGATAATTTGGAAGACAGGACTCTTTTAGGACCTGATATGTTGCAAGATTTGGAGCAGCAGGTTAAGAGGATTAGAGAGCATCTTATTACTTCTCAAGATAGACAAAAGAGATATGTGGATAAGCATAGAATTGACCGTGAATTCTTGGTGGATGATAAATGTTTCTCTGGGTAAGATCGTGTAAGAGTCCAATTCGCTTTGGAAAGGGATCCAAGTTAGCACCATGATTTGTAGGTCTGTTTGAAATTTTGGAACAGATTGGACCTATTGCCAACAAACTTGCCCTGCCACCAAGTCTTTCACGCATACATAATGTATTTCATATTTTAGTTTTATGTAAGTATATACTTGATATTGCTCATGTGCTTGATTGGAAAAATTTGCAAATTTTGGATGGTCAAATCATGCTGGAACCAGTACAGATCATGCAAAGAAGAACTATGAGTTTAAGAGGAAGAGAAATAAGGCAGGTAAAGGTCCTATGTGACCCCAATGATGAAACATCTACTACTTGGGAGGACACTAAAACGATGAGAGCAGCTCATATGCACTTGTTTGCTAACTTCCAGGAGAAAGTTGAATCCTAGTAGGGGAGGGTGTCATGCCTAACCACTACTTTGGTTTTTTTGCATATTATGACTTTGTGGTTATAAGTTTCTTTCTGGTGTTATGTTTGTGTTATCTATAGAACTTGGTTTTTAATGTTCTAGGAACGTTGAGTTTAAGTCAGTTCAATAGTGCTATCTTAAGATTATCATGTTGATATCTCTGATTTTACATTAATTGTTGTATATGCACAATATTTTTGGATTAATATTAGAAATTTTTACTTCAGTTGTTTTGGTGAAACTAATTTGTAAACATTGCGAGTTATTTTTTGGCTAATGTTAAATTAAGGATATGCTATATGAATTTTCTTTGCCTAGATATAATTGTTTATAAAACAGTTCTATTTGATTTTATAAACTTAAGGAAATGAATTCAATTGTGATTTTAGTGGGGTTATTCATCTTAAATATGTTTATGTAATTTTAATTAGTTTAATTATTCTTACATAAAATCTTTGTATTGATAGGGGCTAAATATCCTAATGGCATTAGTATTTATATACCTTGTGTTCTTTTGGTAGGGGTTTAAACCCATGGCTAATCCCATTTACCTATTGTCTATGTCGTATCAAATGTTTTTGATTATATGAAATAAGGTTTATAATTATAAAACGTAATGGGTTTTGTATGCTATTATATTAAGGGATTTTTGCATTTGTTTCGAATGTTATGTTTAAAGGTAATATGTATATTGTTTTGATAGCCAAAATATGGCAGTGGTAATGGGACTGTCTCATTTACTTGGTCTGCATTGTGTCACTAATGAATTAAATGTAAGATTAATGAGGTTTCATGGCACTGATGGTTTTGATTGCCATACCTTTGCAAGTTGATTTTTTGAGGAAGCAATGCTAATAATTTGGCCTCATTGCTCTGCGAATGCATAAGATTTGTGTTCTATTACTAGAGTATCGGCATCATGAAGGGTTTCAGTTGGAAAGAAATCCTTGTTTATGAAGTCGAGCAAGGAGTTTTCTTAAGGGGAGTTATTTGCTATTTGATGTTTGATTTTTTGCTGTTATCTTTCATTGTGGAGGTCGGTTGCAAGTTTTGTGTAGTAGCTTTGTGGAGATTGCTTTCAATTGGACTTTTTGAGCTTTTGTATCAAGCGTATTTGGGGTTTTTCACCTACTTTGATTTGAGGTAGGGGGCATTTTTCTAACCTATATCTTTTATTGTTCGTGTAGTGTTAGTTTGTCGAAGAAAATAAGAAATCTATGGTTAAAATATGCTTATCGATACCCAAGTATGGGTGTATGCAGGGTTGGGGCAATTAAATTGTAGAGTTCTATATATATTTATATTTGGATATGGGTAATAAATATATAAGCATACATGTGTATTCCTTAGAATTGAGCTGGGTGAGAATTCATGTGTATGACAGTTATCATACTGGTGGATTTTGTAATAACATATAAGTTTTAAAAAACCTCCTATCGAGCTCTATGAGCACCCATGAATCAAATATCTCTTATATGATTAAGATGTGAGAGGATTGACCTTAGATTAGATTTCACTTAAATATTGAGCTCATGATCATAGTCAAGAGCCAAGACATTTTGTCAAATAGTTAACCTATAATGTTAATAATGTTGAATTTACTTAGTATAGAACTGATACATTTTATCGAATAGTTAGCATGGACTTTAACTATGTTAAATTAGTTTTAAATGGTAAATAGGTATGATGAGAATGGAAATATTTTCAATTAGTCGATACCTGTTGAAATCACTTGGGGTTTACGAACTGTCACTAAGTATTGACATTTTACCAAATACTTTGGATCTGTGTTTTAGTTTTTTTGGATATGCATTAAAAGTCATTGGCTTGGATCTAATACTCTGACTTAGCAAACTTGTGGAGATGAGAGTTAACTTAAATTGGATTTTTTTGAGTGAAGGTTGTGGTTTGAATTACTTATCGATTGTTTTGGTGTTATACGATATTTGGATATTTAGGTGGTTGCTAACCTGTGACATCAGTCATAGACATTATGACTATATATTTCATTTGCAATTTTAAACCATAGTTGAATTTCTACTTTGATAGCACAGTTATTGTGGTCATTGACATATAGGAAATTTGTCAATGGAATAGTTGATACTTTGTGTAATCAAGCTTTTTTTTTAAATATGATTAGGTTTCTAGAGTTTCTTATATTATTGAGATTTCAATTTTTTTATGTTGTTTGGTAAGTTGTAACTGGGCAGTAGTTTTGTCAAACATGTTTGTGTAGTAATCAAAATAAAAGGCTTGAGCTTGAAAGCTGATTATAAATAGAATTTGCAATTTGAAATTTTGATATATGATATAAAAAAAAACTTAATATTTTTTATTAAGTTTATTTGTATGAAAATATTGGTAATGATTGAACTGTTATTTACTTGGATGTTGAAGGAAACTATTTTATGGAAATACATGATAACTTAATTAGTGATTATAGTTAGCAGGAATTTGAAGTGAATAACCATTGTATTCTGGAATGGAATGGGATTGAGATATCTACTATGTGGCCATCTACTATTACGATAGCAGGGTTCAATTGTGTAATATTAAGATTCGATGAATCTTGTTAAGGTAATATGTTAGTTAATTATATTTATGAGATCTTAATATTATAGTTTTGTTCCTATTGTTATAATAATCTAGGTTACTTTTGAAATTGACAGAAAAAGATGTATTACGAATGGATTAAAGGATGTAGTATCATGTTGTATATTGATTTTATATCTGTTGCATGTACATTCTTTTGTAAATCTGTTTGATGTGTATTTTAAGAATAGTTGTGATGAGCATATATCGGGGTGGTTGAATTTGGTTTATCCTTTTCAGTTAATTAATTTAGTGATAACTTTAAAATAAATTGGGTGGGTTAATTATGTTTAACATTATAATTGGCCATACCTATGACTTAAATCTACATGGTTAAGTACGGAGAACAAGGCATATCTCTATTTTGTCATTGACAAGTATAATAAAGAATATCGTTATGTGTTGACTATGAGCATACCATACATTGATACAGAATCTTAGAGCCATAACGATGACACCTCAATATATATATAATTCACTTATGGGTTATTCTTAGTGCGAGTTTAATTTTGCATTGTTAAGTAAGTGTTTACTTTTTGCATATTAATTTTGGAACTGCACTATGTTAAGTGGATCAGATATTTGCATTATGGTTATATATATATATATATGTTTATTCTAACATGTATGCAGGTGGATTATGCTTTTCAACTAAGTGTGTACTGAGCCCCCTTTTTGTGTTGTGTTGCATTTCTTTATGTTTTATAGGTGCTTCAAGTTGGTTAGCAAGTAGCTAAGGATGACTAATGAAGTTTCTTCTTGAATCAATTTTTAATTACTTGTAGGGTCCATATTTTGGACATTAGTGATTAAGAAAGATGTTGTACTTCATTATTGTACTAAACTTTATATGTATTCGCATTATTATTGATATGTACTTGGATGACATTATCTTTCATTTTGAGGTTTTTAGATTGAGAGTGGTTTAATCTATGTACTTGTACTTATATTAAGTTGATACAAAAAAAAAATTGTTGCATTTATTATTCTTTTTTATATATCTATCGGTTTGTGCTTATTATGGCTTTACACTAGCTAAGATTGGTTGTAAGTTGGATCCTATTGCATCTTGTAGAATTGATTATATTTTTTAATTTCTATTTGTATTTGGCCCTAACCCAAAAGGGCTTATAGCCAGGCATATTTCATGTAATCAGTTATATATCTATGAATCAAGAATTGTAATTTCGTATCAAATCTTGCATTATTGTTTCTTGGTTTTATATTTCATTGTGTGGTTGTATAGCTAGGGGCTAGGACATCTCCTTTGTGAATACTCTTGCCTTGCACTACATCATAGATTGATCTTCAACATGCTTGGTTGATGCATCACTAAAATCTGATTAGTTAGTTTCAGATAGGGGAATGACCCCTAGCTTACCTCTTAGATACAAAAAATGCATACTTAAGTAATGGCTTGGTGAATATGCGTAAATAAATATTCTTTTGTTTTCACATATTCCAATCTTACTTCCTTTTGTTGCACCAATTCTCTTCAAAAATGATAATTGCAATGTGCTTGGTTTTGGTATGCATCACAGGATTATTGGAAATGTTAATTGCACTGGTGTTAACATAGAAATTAACAACTAGATCCATGATCTCTTCCTTCATACCTATCAATAATTGTTTGAACAAAATAATATTTAAAAAATTGACTACTACATCAACATATTCTACTTTTCATGCTGCCTAAGAGATACAATTTTTCTTATTGTTTTTCGAAGATACTACCCTCTTCTTTCCAAGAAAGAATGCTTCACCACTAGTGCTCTTTCTATCATCAATGCTTCATGCCTATTCAACATCAGTGAATGCTTTCAATTCAAAGTTTCCTCCTTTCTTATATGATAAACCATAATATTTAGTACCCTTTAGATACCTCATGATTGTTTTTATTTCCATCATATGATTTTCTTTTGGATTAGCAAAGAATCATGCCACCATTCCAACTTCTAATGTTATGTCAGCTCTTGTATGTACCACATACTGAATTTTTCCAATCATTGATCTATATGTAGTCTAATCTATTTATTTTGAATCATCATCTTTGGAAAGTTTATGTCCAGTAGACATATGTATTCCAACTGAGCTAGAATCCTCCATTCCAAACTTCTTCAATATCACCTTGATGTATTTTGATTGAGTAGCATAGATACCATCCTTCTTTTGTTGAATCTACAAGGAAAAAAAGAATTTGATCTCTCCAAACATTGACATCTCAAATTCCTTACTCATTTTCTCATAAAATTATTTTCACAAATCATTATTTCTAGTATACAATGTATCATCCACAAATATTTCTATCAATGCAATTTTCTTATCTACTCCTTCTTTGATGTATACATTGTTGTTGGCATTACTTCTTTGAAAACCAATATTTATGAGATACTTGTGCAATCTCTCATACTAGGCTTTGGTGGCTTGTTTGAGACTATACAAATCTTTGTGTAGTCTACAAACCATTTCCCTTTTGCTAGGATCAATGAAACCTTTAGGTTGCTCAAGCTAGAGTTCCTCTTCTAAGATTCTATTTAGGAATATTGATTTCACATCCATCTGATACACTTTGAATCCTTTGTGTGTTGCATATTCAAGGAGTGTTCTAACACCTTCAAGTCTAGCAATGGGAGTAAAAATTTCTCCATAGTCAATGCCTTACTCTTGATCATAGCCCTTGCAAACTAGCAATTCCTTGTTTCTTGGAGCATCTCATCCTCATTCAACTTATTTCTAAATACCCATTTTGTGACAATTATATTCTTATCCTTAGGTCTAGGAACAAGAGTCTAGGTATTATTCCTTTCAATCTAATCAATCTCTTTATTCATAACTTCAATCCAACTTCTATTCTCTAATGCATCTTTTATGGATCTAGGTTCAAATTTAGTAAGTAAACATGTACCTTTTAATTTGTTCCTTGTCATTATACCAGCTAACTAATCTCCAATTATTTTCTCATGTGCATATGACTTCTTACATATCCAAAAATTATGGGCTCCTTCTTTCCAAAATCATTAGGTTTACCATGATCTTCCAAATCATGCTTAGGTCCCACTATCTATCCATCAGACTGTGACTCAGTTTCCTCTTGTTGAAACTCGAGTCCTTTTGATGACTCAAGTTGCACTTTCTATAACTCAGATTGAACTGGAGATTTTGGGGACTCAAGTGTTGAAGGTTGTTGATTTCCACTTGCTTGAACATTAGGAACACTATTTGGATCATAGTAAATAATTTTTTTGTAGTCTTTAGGTTCCTTACTACTTTTTTCTTCACTCTTTTTTGAAAACTCATCAATATTTACATGTGCACTTTCTATAACTTAATGAGTAGATAGATCCAAAAATTTATATGTTTTTTTCTTATTCGAACATCCTAGAAATATGCCTTCATCACTTTTGACATCAAATTTTCCTTTTATAGACTCCTTTAGAATATAACATTTACCGTCAAAACTTTAAAGTAACACACATTAGGTTTATAGCCACACCATAAATCAAAAGGTGTTTGATTTGAATTCTTCATCTACTAAACTCAATTCAAGGTATGAACTATAGTGTTGATTGCTTCCTTATAGTATTTTATAGAAACATTATTTTCTATCATAAGGGTCCTTGCACAATCCATAATTGATCTATTCACTTTTTTAGCAATGCCATTCTACTAAGGTGTGCCAAGTACATACACTTAGCTTTTGATTCCTCTCTCATTGTAGATTCATTCAATTCATTAGAAATAAATTCTCCTCCTTTATCTAATCTTAAACATTTCAATTTCTTTCTTGTCTCTTTCTCCACTCTAGCTAGATACCATTTGAACTTTTGAAAAGCTTCTAATTTATCTTTGAAATACATAATAGTCTTCATTCTAGAATAATCATCAATAAATAAAATAAATTATGTAACTCCTATGTAGATTTATATGCTAATAGGTCCACAAAGATCTATATGGACCAGCTCCAACACTTCTTTAGAATGATATTTTTTTCTTTTAAAACTTGTCTTTCCCATCTTACCAATTTGAAAATTCTTTTACATGCCCATGTCGGGTTTATTCAAGCTTGGAATGTGTGAGGCCTTGCCCCGACCCTTCGTAGCCTTAGTTGTTACTTTATCATTTTGATACTCATGACTCAAGATGTCGAGACATTATCTGATGCTTAAATATTATATTATTTCATGCTATATGATGTTATTTTTAGATATTTGATGTTTTTCATTTAATGTTTTATGTATATGTATGTCGATGAAATCAGCAAATGTAGGATTTTTACTTTGATTTAAGAGATTTTAAATGGTTAAGAATTAAGTAGGATGAAAGAAATCCTAATTGATGTATGTTTCAATTTATGTGAATTTATGATATGTATGTGTGTGTGTGTGTGTGTGTGTGTGTGTGTGTGTGTGTGTGTGTGTGTGTGTGTGTGTGTGTGTGTGTGTGTGTGTGTGTGTGTGTGTGTGTGTGTGTGTGTGTGTGTACATGTGATTTTACAGGGCTACTGATGTGTGTAATGAGTGTGTGGGATATTTAGTTGAGAAACCTGATGGAGGAACAGAACTGATCCCTATGTGCTCATTATGAAAACCTTGATGTTCTTAATTCAAGTATTGTATTGTGAGATGTATGTATGCATTTTTTTTGTGTTCAGTGAATGTTAATGTTCGTAACTATGTTCTTTTAGTGTCGCTTGACACTCATGAATTGTGTATGCTCTTCAGCGTGTTGATTAAGGTTAGTTGTGTAACCTTTGGACCTAAGTTGGATTTAGTGTCAATTTTCTAATTGGGTTCTTAATTGAGTTTGGTCACCCTTAATCTAGATTAGTGCTTAATCTGCATTTTTGAGTTGTTAGATGGTCCTATTTAATTCCTGGCTTTTTTTTGGCTCTAAACCTATTCCTAAGGCTTTAAAACATGAATATTTATACCCAAGGGGTATGGGTATGGGTTGGGGGTCTTTTCCAACCCCTAAGCCCCTTTTATTGACTTTTGAGATCACTCAAAAAGTCTCTTTTTGCCTTTGTGCGAAAATTGACTATGGCTACCATGAGTTGTCTGACCTCACCTCCCTTTAGTGATTAACCACAGTTTGGGTTGAGTTAGCAACTTTTAGATTTGTAGGTGGATGGGTGTAGTTATTGATCCCTTTGGTGGTTGAGTTTGAGGCTTATTTAGAGGCCCTTCTTGGACTAGTTGAGGATGTTACCCAATCTCTACATTTAGAGAGGAGTCTTTGAAGATTGAAGCAAGGAACAGAAAAGCTCTACTCAAACTTGTTCATTTTCCATTACCTCTTTGTGCAGGTAGGAATTCTCATCTCTCTTGTTCATATTTTCATGTTTTTTTCATGCTTATGCTACCTTGTTGATGTTTGAATGCTTGTATGATTGTGGGTATGTTGGGAAGATTTGAAAACCATGTGGTTTTTGAATGTTTTTTTTTCTTGTTTATGTTTGAATTTTGGGATTTTCTTGCATGGGTGTTTTGGCATTACTCACCCTTGGAGAGGGCAAAAGTGGCCAATTTCGGGAAAGGTCCTTTTAGTTGGATTCCAACAGTGTAGAGTCTCTTCTTAGGATGAGAAGAGGGAGAGAGGGTAGGGTGTTATGGGCCCCTACCTGTTAGCACAAACCTCGTATGAGTATGGCATGTTAAAATGGAAGAACGAAAGTTCTTGGTTTATAGCCCCGATTGGGCATTTATTTTGGTGTTGTGCTTGACATCTCCTATTGCAAAAATCCACCTTTCCCTAGTTTTGATTCATTTTGAATCCTATTGTGAAAGCCTTGTATGAATATGTATGTTTGATTTGTTTCTTGGTCATGCTTGTGGTCACCTGATCAGATTTTGTTTCCTCCATAGTTCGTAGAACTGTGTTGTAGAGTTTGATATGGAACCCTTGATGAGGGTCGTGAAGGAAATTTAATTTAAGTGTTGTAATTTAGGAGTGAAATCCTATGTTATTTGTATCTCAAAACCTTGTTGTAATGGCAACGATGCCGGATTTTCTTCCTGGTTCTTTCCCGGCTGAGCCTTTGAATCAGGTTTACAAATAAAAATGGTGATTGAGTATAGTTGTTTATTGTGTGAGTAATCGTAATTTTTCAATTAGATGGATGCACATCAGAAATATGATGATATGATGATGGTTTAATTAAGCAATTTTTTTCAAGTTTTCCTTATATGTTATATGTGAAAACTATGTTGAGGAAAGGATAATAGCTAAGGCTGATTTATTCCAATCCAAGTTATTTAAGAAATCAAATTAATCATGCATTATTGTGACATGATTATTAACTCCATGTTTTAAATCCATTCAATTAATATACTCCTTGTAAAAATAAAAATAAAAATATACATCACTTTGTAATCTATAATTAGAAAAATAAAGCTTCAAAAAAAAATTTCCCCCAAGAGCAAAATGCTCTCTGGATTTTGCATGAAGGAAATTAATTTATTTGTGGAACAAAGAATATTCTCTGTTGATTCCCTGTTTCAAATTTAAATTCAAAATAAATAATCAATAAAATAAATATGAATAACTAAAGAAACATAATACTAATATCTAATATCCTAAATATCCATTTTGCTACCTATTAAACTTTATAACATCAATTCTTTACCATCTTCCTTGGATGTCAGTGTGGACGGAAGAATTAATAATGTTTTAATTTTTTGCAAAGTCAAATTGTCATCATAGCAGATGATGTCACTTGTTCCCTCCATAAAATTGCGTAGACCTTGGATCATGGGAAGTTGGTTTAAATCTATTTTTATTTTGTTTTTACCCCCACCTTGCTAGGCTTAGGTCATCACCTTTTTCCCTGCGCATGTTTTGGGGTTATGAATCTGCTTCCCCACATATTGGGCGCTAAGCAAGTACTTGGGAAGCACAAGGGTTGAGGGGGCTGATGGGACATGTGGCAGGGGGGGGATAGAGTAGGGGTGTAGGGGGTAAAGTATATGTTAGTGGTAGGTTTAGTTGTTAGTATATATGTTAGTAAATTTTATTAAGTTTTTTTTAAGTGTAGTTTGTGCATGTTTTAGTTATTAGTTTTAAATTTAAGTTAGTTTTAGTTTAGTATTATGTTAATATGTAAATTTAGTTAGTTTTAAATGTGTCTTAGTATGTGTTAATTTTTGCAAAGTTTTTAATTTGAGTTAGTATATGTTATATAATTACTTTTTGTTATTTGTTAATAGTTTTAGTTAGTTATTTTTAAATATAATTTAAATTCGTTTAGTATAAATTAGTTTATGTTAATTTTGTTAATTTATTATTATTATTATTATTTGTTAGAAGTTTCATTATTAAAAGTTAGTTAGTTATAAATTTAATTAAGTTTAGATTTAGTTAGTATAGTTTTAATTAATTTAGTTGTTTAATTATTTTTAGAAAGTTCTAATTTAAGTATTAGTGAATTTAGTGGGTAGTCGTTAGTTGCTTAAGTTTTACTTAAATAATATGTTTAGGTTGTTATATTTTTAGTTTAATATTATAATTATGTTAGTTTAACCTTAATTAAAATTAGTCTATTTTGTTAGTATTTAAATTTTAGATAAGAATTTTTTTTAGATAATATTTAAATTAAGTTTAAATGTAGATTTTATTTGATTAGATATTTTTAGATTAATCTAAACCTAAAATCCTTTAAAATGTTATTTAAATAACTTTCATATCTTGTTGAGAAGTTAATAAAATAACGTGATTAATGTTGATATCATTTTAAGAATCTAAGCTCAAATCTCATCAATGTATTCCTCCACAAGGTTATAAACTTAAGACGTAATGTAAAGAAACTTTACTTAAACTTTGATCATAACCATATCGAACTTAGAACATTTTAATTATTATTTAAATAAAAAAAAAATTGTGTGCTTTTGCCTCATAGTTTGGGCATGACAAAATGCCTCTAACCCTTTTGTTCTTTCTTATGTTTATCAAGTTCTCAATAATCACATGACATAACCTCTTATGCCATAACCATCTTTCTTCTACTTGAGAAATGAAACATGAACTTTCATTCAGATCTAGGTAGAATAGACTACCTTTTGTTTTCTTGCCAATTCCAACTAGATTTCCTTTCCCATCTAGCAAATTGGCCTTTCCATTCATGAATTCTAGATTGAATCCAATGTTACTCAATTGAGACACACTAAGTAGATTATCCTTTAGTCCTTCAACCAAATAAGCATTATCACATCTGAGATCATTGGTTAGTACAATATAACCTTTACCTTTCACATAGCATGGTTCATCATTGCCAAATCTAACACTTTCACCATCATAGTGTACCAAGTTCTCAAATTTAGATTTGTCACCAATCATATGGTGAGAATAACCACTATCAATAATCCAGGTATCTTTCTTACTAATATGTGAGATAAGTGTCATCTTATCATTCTCATCAGCTAATTCATCCTTAATACCAATGTAGACCATTTTATCTTCTTCTTCACTACTTACAGAATCTTTAGCAATGTAACAAGATTTCTTACCTTTTTCATTGTAGTCCTTATATATATTGAAGTCCTTCTTGCCCTTGTACCTTTCATTCTTATTTTCTTCTTTACCTTCTCTATTTGGACACCTTGTAGTAATGTGACCAACTTCTTTACTAGAAAAGAAGATCAAAGGAATTTTACCTTTGTACTTTCCTTTTCCCTGGGGAAATCTTCTTGCAAGTAATGCTTTAATGACTTAAATATCTTCATCAAAACCATCTTCATCCTCTCTATCAAATTTCCTTTTAGATTTAGCAACTTTCTTCTTGAGTGATAGCTTGGCTTGAAATGTAGACTCAAGGTTGCTAGTATTAGGAACATAGTTATCATAGTCATCTAGCTCAAATTCTATCAACCTTCCCACTATTGCATCCAATTTTATATCATTCTTGGGAATGCATCTCATCTCTTGAATTGATGAAACTCTAATTGTAGATATAGGAAGAAGTTTTCTAAGAAACTTGATTACTATTGTCTCATCTTCTATCTTTCCTCATGAGGCTTTGATTGGACACACATTGGTTTTGATTCTTCCATTATATTTTGCAATGTTTGTATCTTCTTTCATCCTCATTTGATCAAATTGACCTCTGAGACTTTCTACCTTAACTCTCCTTACATCAACATCTCCTTCATAGATGGCTTTCATCTTGATCGACATCTCATGAGCAGTATAATAGTCTTTGACTTTATCAAATTTAGTGTAGCTGAGAGTTGAAGCAATATCAATCATCATAATGTTATGATTCTTCCTTTTTGTAATTTATTCAAGAGTCATATTTCTAGAAGGTTCCACATACTTAGTGTCTAGGTACTTTAGGCATGAGTCTCTAATGGTTTCCAAATGCAATCTCATGAGTTTCTTCCATGCCTTGAAGTTATCTCTACTCAGCTTAGGGATCTCCCTTCTGTAAGACATCTTGATCTTTAGCTTAGGTCTTTGAAACCTTCTCTGCAAGCACCAAAAAATTTGATAACAATTTTTAGAAATACAAGAGGATTAACTGAGAGGGGAGGACTAAATTAGTTAACACAAAAATAAATCCTAGATCCCTTAGATGTCAATACAAATCAAAACCAAAGTCTACTAAAACTGAAAATACTATTGTAACTTAGTTAGCACTAAATCACTCAGCAAACACTAAGAATCTATGTTACTTAGCAATTACTAAAATAAATGCTTCTTAATATGTTTAATGTTATTAACCAAAATTAAATTTTTTGTAAAAATAGAAATGAAATAACATGAACACATATGCCACTAGGATTTAATGTGGAAAGCTAATTTGGGAAAAACTTCCAATTGCAACTAGTTATTTTGAAGTTAGCCTTGTTAGGAGCCAACCCTGCTAAAGGTTGCAAAACACACTGTTAGATGTGACCCTATTAAAATATTTAATTTCCTTCTTAGGAGTGGCCTTTTTGGAGTTATTTAGACACTTCAATCTAGAAATGTCACCTTGTTAGAAGATTTGTCAAATAGTTGTTAAGCTAACTCTATTAAGAGATTTGATACACTGCTACAATTATTATAGAGTAACAATGATATGACTTGATTTTTGATGCAACTATGTTGCTGATTTCATATCTCTATTCTAGATCAAATTCTTGATCCTCCTTGATTAGATAAAACTTTGTAGCTCAGTCAACTCAAGATACTTTTCTATCCTTCCAATTCGCTTCCTTGGTTTATATTTTCAATCTCATTCTTCCCTCTTTCAATCTCACAACTTGAACTTACATCTTTTACTTAGTCAAGTTGGCTTGAATACACTTACAAATATTTAATATTCATCCCTTAAGTTGGCTAGACTTAACAAATAAATCCATCAAACTAAATATGTGGATTCAAGAAAATCCTTCATTAACTAACCCATCAGTCAATACTAACTCATAAAAGACTTTCTTTAGACTTCCTTTGTTAACCATGTGAATTTAGTTAACATTACATCCTGAACTAAATTCCTTTGGTAATTGAGTGAGCTTATTTAACACTAGTTCCATTCCAACTTCTCTTTGGTGCCTAAGTGAACTTGCTAGACATTGTCTTCATATAAACATCCTTTAGTGCCTAAGTGAGCTTAAAAGATATTGTCTTCAAACATTATTATCTCTAGTATACTTAGTAGACACTAGAAACTATGTTCATCACTTGAGTGAGCTCAATAGAGACTTACTAGTAAAGACTTGGCATTTTGTGTAACATCAAAGACAATATACAATTGAACAATTATTTTCAACATCTATTAGCCTACCCCAATTTTGACAACATAGGGATCGATGTTCAAGCATGTTGTAGGAAGGGATTTTATTCCTAATTCATCCATCAAATATCACTAGCTAAACTATATTGATGATTATGAGGATTAGATTAAGGACTACTATAGGATGGATATGGCACTAGAAAGAAAGGTATTGAAACTACATATATCTAATAAAATGTGGAAAAAGGATACTCCCAACATCCTAGATCCCACTTACAATAAGGATAAAATATTTGAGCACCCAATAATGAATGTTGAGGTGGATAAGGAGGAAAATAATGATATCCAACATCAAGCCTAGCATGTAATCAAGATGACCAAAGATCGGGTACAAAGGTCATTCCCCTTTGTCCCATTTCTCAATGTGCTAACCCTCAAATCTATATCACAATCCATGAAAGTAAAAAGGAGCCAAAATAATTATTCCTACCTTGAAAGAGAAGTCCTCCATGAGGTCTAATATAGTGTATTAACATGATAGAGATGTGGAATAATTTGAAAGGGAGTAGAAGGGAAATAATAAGTGAAATACTATGATACAATAATAAGAAGTGCAACCAAAAGACCCTCAAGCTTAGGTAGAAGTCTCTCTTTTAGTTCCAAAGAAAAGTAGAATGGAGATAGTAGTTATTGGGGTGAAGTGCAGATGACTAAAGAAGAAAAGTACTCCTTCACTTTAGATCCTTGAGAGTATAGTATAAGATGTTGAGGAGGGGGAAGAATATCATATAGAATTTTTCCCCATATAAACAAACATGTTCAACTAAGGTAGCTGAAGAAGGGAGGAGGAGGAGCCTAACATAGACACCCCCAACTATGTAAGACCAAACTATACAAATCAATGAGTCTAAGGATGGAATGAGTCCACACTAGGGGATGGGTTGGATGATTTTTATTTCTCTGACTTTTATTTCATGCTTGTGGGAACCTACTTTGAGGAAGGAGAAATAAGTGATACCCCACATGAGGAGATACTACGTGATGGCTCAAACATAATTCCTCTATTCCCATAGGATCTACTAGAAGTATCCTTTGGGAAGGAAAGAAATGCCACCTCTACATCTTTCAAAATAGGATACAATGTCAATTCCTCTTCCCATTCCCAAAGAACAAATTCAAGTTACAAAAAAGGGAGAGGTATATATGGCTCAAGCGAAGTAGGTTCTCATAGTTGAGAAACCCCTTATAGTGGGATAGGTGGCTTCTATAGAAAAATAAGCCCCTGTAATTATGATATATCCTCCTTCTCCTCCAAAATGTAGAGTGGCCACACAAGTGGTAGAATAGCCAAAAGTGGACAAGACTACAAAAAAGAGGATAGAAGAAGGAAAGGGACTAGCTTCAAAAATGACCCTATCACCTAGTCAATTCATGTCTCCACAAGGAACCACTCCAAATGGCTGAAAAAGTAGTAGAGACTCAAAATGGGAGATACATCATGACCCCAATCAAGGAAATGGTAGTCCTCATAGATGTCATGCATCCAAAAATGCCTCTTCCAAAAGATGCTTAGGAGCTTTCTTTTATCATAAGGGAGATGAGGGATAATATAGTGGCTTATGTAGTTATTCCACTGCAAGATGTTGATCCTCAAAATATAGCTCCCCAAAACTATTAGATATAGGATATTGTATTGGGGAAGGCTACGAATGATATGGACAAAGTTTTGAGGGAAAAAATAAGATTTTGCAGGAATTTTTGAAAGATATGGTTGGCTCCATTTAGCTTTATGACCCTAAAATAACATTAAAGTTTACCCTCAAAAAATGATCTATAGCCCCTCTACCAAGTGATTCATTTTTGGATGCTTGTAAAAGATGGTGTGACACTTTTAAGAAACAAGATGTGGATATAATAGAATAGAATATATAGATTTTAGGAGTTTTACAAAATTATACTTCAAATTATCCCAATGAGAATATAATACATCTAAGGGCAGCTACTTGCCAATTTTAATATATACTTTTAGACACTAGGCCAACTATAAGGCTAGATCCTTCTTCTACTTCACGCTCTGCAAAACCTAGGTGGGTGTACCTATAGATTCATGTATATGGTACTTAGTATTCAAAGCATGCACTGAATCTAAACAAAGTAGATAAAACCCTTATTTCTTCTATACTTATTGAATAACAAAGATGTGCAGTAGAAAATTACAACTCTTATGAAATTCACAAGCAGAGTGAGGGTATCCTTTCAACTCTTAAATAGAAAATGAAATGGATGATTATAAATTTGATTTTAGAAAATCCCCAAATATGCAATAGTAAGAACAAATTGATCCTATAACTTATCAGTGCCTTATCTATTGGGAAATTTCATAAATCACACACATATATCTATGATACCAATGACATATTCCATACATCAAGATATTAGATCTATCCTATCACTTTATGAATTAAAAATTAGTGTTCATAAATACTTCATTCTCATGAAGTATCCTTCTCAAATAACTAGCAACCCTGTCAAATACATCAAGCATTCACTTGGATCTTTGCTCCAAAAGGAAAACATGCAAGACATACAACCTTAAGGGGATGCAAAAGGGTTTAAGTTCTTTGTCCCTAAACCATAAAATATTGCAAAATAAAGAGAGGAGATGAGAATTAGAATGAAACTAAGAATTTTTTTTCTCATTGTATTCATTACTTTGAAACTATACATTCAAGATGCATGTAAATAACTTTTGAAACCACTAAATAGATCACAACTATCTATATTAGCTTCATTATTGTTATTCATAATAGAGAAATATGCTAAAGGAAATGGTATCAAAGTCATGATAGAAATTTCAACCTAATTGGAACCATCCTTGTGGTATCACAGCAGTGAAAAACATCGAAGAAACTAGAATCATATGGTCTCATAGTAAAAATTGGAACCCTTACAATGAGAGAGAAAAAGAAAGATATAGGAAAGGAAGAAGAAGTTAGGTCTGATATGGAAATAATGTGTGTCTACTTGAATCTTCATTCCCTACTATTACAAAGAATCTCTCTTCTCTCTACAACCAAAATAAAAAAGGAATCTCATCATTGTGTCTCAACAAACTCAAAATATCTCCTCTAATTGATGAGAAACCCTATCTTTGACAAAAAGAACACATATGCATATAAAATGCTGATAAATAATTCCTTAAGCTACTTGGAGGTGATAAAATCCATCCCTAACTAAAATCTTATTGCCTTTGGCATTCACCTAGTTCACCATTTTTTCATAACTCAAATTTGAACGGCCTAAACTAAATGAGGTTGAAAAATGAGTACTTAAGATAAAACCTTGAACAACTCAAACAGACTAATTATTGTGAAAAAAAAAACCTCAAATATGGAAATTTCATTCTCTCCCAATTCCAATAGTATATGACAGTATCATGTTGGTGCATCAGAGATGCTCAGATGATGTAGAGGTTAGAGTACACTAAGAACAATGCTAATATCAACCCAATAGGATAGATTAAACACCCAAACCTCTACACCTTGACACAATAATAACACAAATGGATCAGCATTAATCCATATAACTTGACACTTAGCAACTTGACTCAACACTCTAAGAATGATTGTTCTCAAAAATAAAGTTGATCAGCATGATAAGAGGTTCAACATGACAATAAAACCAAAGAATCAAGGCCAAACAACAAATTAAACACGAGTTTCATGGTTTAGTCCAGATAATGTAGCATTTTAAGCTACTAGCCCTTCCAAGATGAAATATGAAATAAATATAAAAACTTTCGAAGGACCATAGAAATCAAATAGCATTCTAAATACCTTTTATTGATTTTGTTAAATCCTCAAAAGAACAAGTTTTGGAGCCTTTCCTCAGCCTTTCAAAACTGGATTGTTCTACAGACCTAATTGTTGCAATTAGGTCACCTTAATGAAGGAAGTACCAAAAATATAATGAGAAAGACCAAAACAATGCATCCAATGATTAGGTTAAGACAAGGAAAGGTAGATTATAGAGTTTCACTTACTGGTTCAAAACCCAAGGCATGCAAATCCACGAGTTTCATAATGCAGCAGAGTTGTCACATGGTAATGCCAACTCTTTAATACAAATTCCATATAGCCAGAATCAACACCTACTTGGAAATGACTAGAATATTAAAATACATTGGACAACCTCCAATTCCACCAAAAAAAAAAAATCCAATGGTGAAAATGGGAGAAATCAGCATTTTTGTTCAAAACCCTAGGTGGTAAGGGTTTGAAAGCAACTTTTACAAAAAACCTTATAACTTTAGCCTAAAAAAATTTCAAGAGCTTAGAGTAGGCTCATTTGAAAGGTGATTTAGAAACCTTCAATACAAACTAATTCTCTAGGCCCCCTGATCTGTATAGTCTATAAAATGTATGGAAAAGTAGTCTTTTTGCAAAAAAATGATGGTTTTCTTTATTGATTTCAAAGAAAAAGTACATCTAAATCTTCCACCTACCTATAAGGGCTTATTAAGACCTTCCTCCCACTGGTCCAACTGATTTTCAAAGGTTATGACCGTTGGAGGGAACCATTGTTAGCAAAAAACCTTATTATATGCATAATTGTTGCATTATTGCTATATTATGCAACTTATTTTTCTTTTTATGTCTTTATTAAGACTTATAAAGATTCTAATACCTCCTATTACTTCTAACAAGACCCTAGGATACTAACAGATCCTTGTGACCTCATGAATCAACTGGTTTATAAAAATACCAAAGTTGTCAAGGGTTCACACAATAGGGTCAAATTGCAAGAAATAAGCAAGAATGCTAAAATCAAGTTTGAAAAAGGCCTAGAAGACCTTAAAACCATTGTTTTGATAGGAGAAGAACTTATCACTCCTTGGTTTGATTGGGTGCTCCTACACCACTAGAATCTCAGTTTGAACATCAGGTCCTTGGACTAGCTTTCAGGTCAGCAATTTCTTTTTTGCAAAAATTTGAATCTTTTCTACAGTCAAAACTTTAGAATAAAACCATTTTGATTTAAAACTAAACCTCTTGCACATGATTTTGAAGAAAATCATTAAAAAATATTTTTTTGCACTTTTGAATTTTCCCTCAATTACCAATCTGGGTCAAACTAGGTTGATCATCTTGACATATGTTCTATTCTGATTAGCCTATGTTTGTCACATTACTTGATCTATTAGTACATCTACCACCCAGGTGCTATGTGGCACCACCAGAGTGGTCCTCATTCTACTACATCTGACTAGGCCCTTTTCCATATGATGATCTCTAATTGGGTCACCATGTTGCCATACTTAATTGATGTACAACTTTCCTTGATGACATAGTGATAGAAATTGATCCTATGCCACATGGCACAATCGTGTACATCCATCCTACACCTATCACCTTAGCACTAACCAACACATGTTACTCCCAGATTGGGTCACCATGTTGCTATCCTTATCAGCATGGTCACCACATCATCATGACATAGAAATTTTGTAATACATGGCACCTCCATCCACATCATCTACCCCATAATCCATGCCACATAATCTTCACCACATCATTTCCTCTATCACATGGTGACTTGTTGCTATGTTGCTATGCCATTCATCTAGTCATTGCGACATAGTGATGTCACGACACCTATCCAACCTTGCCACATTAGCACCTTGGAAAATGTTCTAGTCTTAGAAACCTTCACCATGTGTCATGCTATAGGTCCTCATATCAAGTGCCACATGTCCAATTTTATTTCATCGAGCTTCCACATCATCACCCCTCTTATTGAGCATGTTATTCAAAACAATTTAAGGTTTCCAAGCTCTAGTCAACCAAGTTGGGCCTATGCTAGCTACTTGTGGCTTCAAAAGCTAAATGTCTTAAAGACATGTAGACATTATGTAAAAAGGTATATAAAAAAAAAAAAAATACCTCCCATAGTCAATGTGGGATAAATCACTTGGAGCTTTTTCCCATCAAACATAACACTACCTAGAGAAAATGGGAATGACATATGAGAACAAAGCTCTTCACCATTATTTTTTGTAGTGGCTCCTTCACATTCACAACTAAACCTTTCAAAACTATGTGGTTTACATGTTTGGTTTCCCTCACAAATTGGTGTTAGTTCTGAGAAGCAATTTAATGCCAGGGAGACAAAAGAGATCGATGTGAAGCCCCCATAGAAAAAGAAAAAGGCTAAGGCACACTCCTCTTTCTGGGACCTCACCCTCATGAAGAAGAAGAACAACGTGGGCCCCCCTATTTATGAATGTGGTGATTTAAAATGAATATTAGATAAAATATGGGACAAATAAATAGAATTGTCCTCAAGTCAACTTCAAACATCTCCTCCAAAACCTTTGCTTTACAGATTGTGTGAACAAATGAATAAGGATTTTAAGCATAGGCATTTTAAATTGTTTGAACTTTTCCTTAAATGGCTTGGTCCAAAAGAATAATCTCCTTGTCATGTACCCTACTTTATGCCTCAAACATGAATAATTGGCCCTCTACTTGGAGTAAAGAAAGAATTGTATTCCTCTGAGGGAAAACAAGCTCCAAACATTTTCTCTAGACAAGAATGAGGTTAAGAGACAATCTAGGTAATCTTCCCAAACTACCTTCCTAGCTTCTTGAAGCACCCTACCTCCTATTTCTTGCACAACAACATTAAGGACATACACCATAGGTTACAAAATATACAAGTTTTTTTTAAAAGAATGATGCTCCTTTAATGCTAGTCTTGCCCTCATCCACCACTCTACGAGCTAAGGAGACACTTTAAAATCATCTTGATATGCATAGACAATGCAATTTTCCCCCATATTGATTTAAAGAAATCATTAGATGCCTCAAATCTATATACTTATCAAGCATTAGATTAGGCACATGTGGATACTTCCCCTAGAAAATAATGTCTCTGTGTCTATTACATGAGCACATACATTTACCTCATTTTCAATGTTTTTCAAATCGCTCAAAGAAGAGAATTTTGCAAATGATCCCCTGCACTATTTGAGTTATATAAAGAGCATGATAGTCAAATCACCTCTTCCATAGGCTCCTAAAATGAAGGTGTTTACTCTCTAAATGGCCTTTAGCTATCAATATATTTTGTTGTTTTATTTGATTTTACAATCAACTTAAGGTTTCTATTTATAGAATTTCTATGCATGTATCACAATCTTTTCATTTCTCAATTTTTCCTACCTTTGATTCTCATTTTAGAGTTATATGACTTATTTTGATTTAGACTACTCTTGTACAACTGTAGCTTCCCCTATTTTCAATGTCTTCACATCCATCACCTTGATGGGCCTTCTTGACACATTAATGTTTATCCTACATACTTCAAGGTGTGTATAAAAAGTACATCTATTTAATCCTAAAAAGGTGGTAAGTGTATAGTGAAACATTGCAATGATTAGAATCATTACAATTCCTTTTTAAAAACCTTCAATTTAGACAAATCTTCATTAGTCTGATAAAACATTTAGTTGGAAACTGAAACACCTAAATTGAGATGTATCTACTAAACACAATTTACTAACTAAAATCAAATTCCATTATTGAAACCAATTAAAAATCATTTTACCATTTTTTTGCAAAATGTCAATTTCATGCCAAGGGTTCCTCTAACTGGCCTTAAAAATTGACTAAAACACCTATCGAAGCTCTAAAATCAAACATAATGATTCTTTATTCAACAATCTATTATCCTATTAGATCTCATCTCATGACAATGTAATGTCCCTTCCATATTTTAGTTCAATAATTCCCTCAAATACACTTGTTTCTGAATTTAGTCATAAATGTTCTTATTCAAATTATTATTTTTATAATGTTCATCTAATCTTCATGTCTATCTTCCACACCAACCCCCCCCCCCCCCCCCCCCCCCAAGAATGCATTTGAAATCCCTTATATACTTAACATTCATGAAGGGGTGTAATCCTACAAATTACATTATGATTTAATAGTTAAAACTATTATATTAGTTTATAATAGAATTAATTTATAGAATATCATTTATCTTTTTATTTATATTTTAATATTATCATAGTAATAATTCTATATCAATATAATATCATAATAATATTTGATGCACTACTACTAATATTTATATATTAAATATATTATATTGGTAATATTTGATTATTTATCCTTTAATAATATATTATATCAGTAAACATATTTTATAACTATATTTATTCATTATGAAATTATAATATGTTCATATATAATCATTTACTCTCATAATCTAATATATTTATTTATTAATAAAATTATTAAAACTATTTGATTGCATTCACTCATATTAGCATAATTAGGGGACATGACAGTCCATCCTTCCTCAAATTGCTTGTCCTCAAGCAATGACTATTTACACTATACCTTTCTTGTGAAGTCGATATACAAGTTATACACTAGGATGGAAGAATACATAAGGTGTGCATGTAGTTAATTTTTTAATGCATGAAGTAAATATATGAGTACTTGTAGACATGAAGCATACACGAAGAAGACACATTAATACACATGTATAACAAGGGAATCACATTAAAGGGTTGACAAGACATTGTTCCTTGCCTTTCAAATGGATACATTCCATCCCTCACCATGTCTAGATGCTATACCATACCATAGGTCTCAAAACATCATGGTGGGGTCCCATAGCTCAATAAACCTAAACACAAGAGTTGGTATATACCCCTCTTGCCTTAGGACTCAGCTCTACCCTCTTACCCACCTAGTCTCTTACTGATTAACATAATCTTGGGATCATTTTAGAATCATTACTTCTTAATGATTGCTTTACTAGAGTACTCAAGTATTGTAGTGGGGTCTCATAGCTTGATAAGCCTAAACCCAAGAGTGGAATACATCCCTCTCTTGCCTTAGGGATCAGCCCTACCCTCTTACCTACATAATTCCCTTTCCTCATTAATATGTATTTCCAATTTATCTTGAATCATTTTACTTATAATAACTAATAATTAAATGAAAATTTATTATATTATTACCTTATATTATTATCATTTTTATTCTTATTCTTCATTATATTTCTCTTCATATTATTATCATCATTATAATTCCCTTGATTTTAGAATGTTTACTAACTTATTAGCCAAAATCATCATTAAATTTACCTTTCCTTACTACATAATTCATTACCGCCTTCCATTTATATTTTCCTCTACATGGTTTGGTTTAGAAATTTAATAAATATATATATATATAATGAGTCTTACCTTTATCTTACCTTATCATTCGATGCACATATTTGTTATTGGATGATGATGATATAGTCCCCAATCTAATTATAAGAGTCCCTTTGCTTACCTCTTCTCAACATGACTTGTTCAATACAACTTTCACTTGTATCAAATCAACATCTCACTCACAAAAGAAAAAGAGAGCTTTATGATAATAAATGCTTGTATTTTCTCATTTCTTATCACTTTGGTTATCTTTATTTGTTGCTATCTCTTTGCTTAGTCTTGATATATATACCAAACTTGTAAGCCATTTTTTTTTATCAATATCTCGGGTCACAATCTCTTCTGTGATATATATAAAACGTGATAGACTTCCATTCACAACACTCCTTCCATTTTTTTTTTAATGATCGTTCCTACTACTCCATACATGATAATATAATATCCAGCTTCTACATTTTGAATTGATTCTGATAGAAATGTTAAGCTGATCATCAATTCAAGAACCACATTGACATATTATTATTCTTCCACTTTCCTTCAAAAAAGGTGTCACTACATATAATTCTAATTGTAATGTGTTCTTGAGATAATTACTGGCTATACGATTTCCATGTGTGCATGGTTCTTTCTCCTTCAGCATCCTCTAGTGGTAGCATGATCCTATTTCACATTAGATGATTCCCTACATATTATAGCATCTTCAATGTTTGACTATATTTAAGGTTTGCATTACAAAATATGTTTGAAGATGATTTCTTTCATATGCTCTTTGATGCATTACAAATATATGCTATTTATCTTTCAAATACTGTTGTCACCATCACTGATAAATATAATTGTAGCAATGTAATTTTTTGTAGTGATAATAATCTTTCCACATAGTTGATCCCGCATTGAGTTTAAGTCTCTTGCAGTGGTGATCCTTAATTTGATTACTAACATCATGAATTCTAGTAACACCTAATATGATATCTAACTACAATTGCTCTACTATTTGACCATAATTATTTTTCTAGATTATAGTTTGGAGTTTTTTCCTTATCAATATAATCATTATGCACTTGCCTATAATGTCCCTATGGTTACCAAATAGATGATTAGTTATATCATCTCTTATATACGGATCATTATTCCAATATTAGCTTCTAGTTGGTAGCATATGAAATATCAATTCTTATGTACACATGTTGGAGTTTCTTTCATTTTTTTTGTTCTTTTTACACCTTCAATAATTTTGCTACTTTTGGAAATTACTTCCTAAATACCATACATTGAGTAGGTTAAACAACTGCTACTTATTTTAATAGTTCTAACTTGTTGATTTGAATTTCTATGAGGTGCCTTCAGAGGTCATACATTGTATTCTTGATGCATCAATCAGTGATGGTCATTGTCAGTTGAGATTAGATAGTAATCTTGTTTCTTATTGGATGATTTATTTCCTCCTCTGAAATCCACTGACTATTGAAACTTGATATAATATGTATTTCAAAGATTCCAATCTCCTTATGAATTTTAACATTAAGGGTGCATACAATATCTAAATGCTCCTTCGTATTAATTTTAATATTCATCAATCTTCCTTATTTATTTACTCAAGTTAATGTATTTTCATACTAAAATGCTATTTATCCCTCATTGTATGATTATAATTGAAATTTTTTTTTATGATGGCTATCTCTAACACCATATCTCTTATTCAAGGGTACTTTGTACCACAATTTCTAAGGGCATTTCCTTCTGATTCACTAGTTGTTGTCCTTGATATGTCATTCACTACCATAATCCACAAATAATTTATTCCCACCATCCTCTACATTGATGCATTGAACCACTTTAATTTAAAGCATTTGGAAGATGTAGAAGTACATTGTTGAAAAATTATATCGAATGATTACTATTGGAATGCCTCTTTGCAAATTTCATGACACGTTTTGATTGAGCCATTGACACTCTTGCTCCCTGTGGTGACAGTATCCTTAATTTTACATAAGTATTTTCATTTGTGGTTGCTAAAAATTGGTATAACTTACCATATAATATGTATATAACCTTTTATGCTATGCATCCATGGTGATAAAAATAGTGTAAATAAAAATTGGAATAGTAGGTTGATCAACCAGTGGTGCAGAGTGCTCCAATAACATCTCTATTAGTGTATGCCATCCTTAACTATTTTCTTCAAGAAATCTCATAGGCTAGTAGAAAAATCATCTCTGACACCACTGTAATGTCCGTTCCATATTTTAGTTCAACTATTCCTTCAAATGCACTTGTCTCTAAATTTAGTCATAAGTGTTCTTATTCAAATTATTATTTTTATAATGTTCATCTAATCTTACTATCTATTTTACATCCCCCTCCCCAACAATGCATTTAAAATCCCTTATATACTTAACATTCATGAAGGAGTGTAACCCTACAAATTACATTATGATTTATTAGTTAAATAACTCAAGCAAAGGGATGAATAACTAGGGCCAAAGGCTCACCTAGCTATCTAAACCACCCTACAAGAGTTAACACAATAGAAGAAAACACAAAGAATAGCAACCAAAGGAGGAGGAAGAGTGAAATAATTTTATTGATTCATCAAAATATCTTTACACATGCCCAATTGTAAGGCCTTATGGGTTATAGCCAAATACAAATACATTCACATTCAAAGATCCAACAACAAATTCACTTTTTCCAATTGTGCTCTCCACAATCCTCTTCCAAAAACTTGCCTAACTCTAAGTCTAAAAACTCTATATATACTTGCCAAAATGGCTTATAGATCATTCTAGAACATTACATCAGAGAAAGGCTGACCCAACAATGGTCTGGACACATCCTAAGAAAATATCTTAACATAAATGTTATGATCAAAATAAATTCCACAAGTCAGGTTATAGAAATCATGTCCAATGATGGAAATAATCAAGACTAACAATGTTACTGAGAGGGGAGGGGTGAATTAGTAACAATAAAACTTTAACCAATACAACACTAAAAGTTTTAACCATTCATTTATCTAATTTATTGTATGCATGAAAACATAAGCATTCATAACACATGAAAACATTGATTTGGTGACCCAGAAACCTTCCAATTAGAAAGTAAAACTAGGGTGGGGATCATGCCCACAAAACTTTAATACTGCAGTATAAAGTTGGCCTTTTAAGGCTTACAATGATCACTTTTAGTGATCTACCCTGTTAGGAGCAAGTAGGATTGCTAGATCCACCTTGTTAGAGGATTTATAAACATACAATGAAGTATGCACTCTATTAGGAGATTTAGAAAAGACTGTTAAGTCTACCCTGTTAAAGGATTTAAAAACTAATTCACCTATTAGGATGAAGCAGTGGATCTAGTTACAACTAATTGCTGATAAGATCCTTTATGCACTGATCACCTAATGTGATAGATATAACTTTTCTACATCTATGTTGACCTTGTTGTATTCCTCTGTTTTGTTGTTGATTCGCTTTCCCTCTTCTCAAAATATTGCAATATAATACCATACAACGACATACAATTTTTCTTTTTCTTTTAAAAATTATATAATACATTACATTTATACCATTCCAATATTTACACTAGCAAGATCGGCCAAACACAAGTGAACAAAACATTATTGAGTTGGTCGGATAGTAGAAAACTCAAGTTCCTCTAACTAACTCGGTGACCTACTGATACTTGACATCCACTACAATACACTACATCATCATGCACTTGGTAAGAGTAGAGGCATGGTCCATACTAATCACTCTAATTAGCTTGGAACTCGGTAACCATTGGTGACTCGGTGAATATTGTGTCACTCGGTAAAAATTGAATCCATTGATAACCTTCTTCACTTGGTAAACACCGATTCCTCATTTACCTTGTTCAATCGGTAAACACTAAGTCCTTCATTTACCTTGATCACTTAGTAAAAACTAAGTCCTTAATTTACCTTGATCACTCAGTAAACACTGTGAAGCTTGGTGACCACTAACTGCTTGGAAAACACTGTTCTACTCGGTAACCATTATGAACTTGGTAAATACTGCTAAACTACCCATATGCTCGGTTTACAAAGGAATGCTCAATATAAACTGTAGAATGAGTGATGAGCTCAGTAAGCATTCAGAATCGAATAAGTGTTTACACTAATGACAAATATACCTTAATTCCAACAATCTCCCCCTTTGGCATTAGTGACAAAAACACTTATGAGCCAAAACTTATATACAACATCTGACATACTAGCATCTAATTCTACTGAATATACATGGCTTCCTTACATATAACTCCCCCATACAATATACACAAGGTATTTACATGAGTTATATGACTTTTATTCATAGTATCTCTTTGTCCCTTTTGTACATTTATCTCACCAATATCTCTTTCTGAGTATCTCTTTCTCACCCTTTTTGACAATAATGGTAAAGAATAAAATAATGTATTTACATAGGGACACCAAAATGTGAGATAAACTCATAATGTACCTTGAGAATGAGTTGCAGAGTCTTATCCCAATTCTCTTGCAAGATTTTGCATGTGGATAGAGCTACTTGAACTTCTGCAAAAAGTTCAATCACATGGTCTGCAATAGAGAAATTGTTGCCATGGATCAATGTTTTGGATTATGCAATATGTTTCTGCATTGTGTCCATGATAGGAAGAATCATGTTCTGGATATCTAGTAGTGTAGACCAAATCCTTCCTTCTTCTCTAAGAAACTCTGCCTACTTCTCTGACAAAAATTTGATCCTAAGGTGGTGAGATGAGCTTGAACTGGGGTCAAGCTTTAGCTTTTGTGCACTTGCCTTCAGATCCTCATCTATCTTATTCAATTTCTCTCTTATCTCCTTAGTATACTCGGTCACATCACAAAGCTTAGCAAAAAGAGATGTTACATTATTATAAGAATTTTCAGTGTTGGCCAAAACTATGGTTAATTCAACTTGTTTTATTGCTAAGTGCTGAGCAATGTGCTCAAGCACCTTATTATCAAACTTCTTTTCTACCTTCTCCATCAACTTTTCTTGACCAGAGATATCCTCATTGAATTTATTAACTACCTCTTCTAATTGTAACAAAATGTTTTGAGAAGTATCAACATCAACACCTATAGCCTTAGTAATAATATTCTTCGCTCCTTCAATAATATGAAACTCTCTATCTCTCTCATTCCTTAGTTGTTTCGACTTTGCCTTTAGTTCTATATGTTGACTGAACAGTCTTAGTTCATCAACTAAAGCAGTATCCATATCTATCTTGGGAATGATAATTTCATTATCCAAGTCTACATCCTCATCCACTGGCTTGCCTGTAAGTAAAAATTTTAATGGATTCTTTGGTTTTTCTGCTGTGCTAACATCTTTTCCTTTGAAAATAGAGACAATGGTTGATGAGGCTAGACTGGCTATCAAAACTAGAATAGGACCAACTAAAGGAAGACTGAGAGAAGTGCTACCTATATCCAAAATTGATATACCTCCCAAAATTGATGTGCATACCAGAATATTCACAATTGGAGAACTTACTGGTGTAAAAATTGGTGCTAATGTAGCTGGTGTTGACAAAATTGGAGAGCAAACTAGTAAACTTGCAGTACACACTGTAGGAGGATTTGATATACCTTGTGTGCTTGCTACTACGGTGGATGACTTGGTAACTGAAGAAGTTTCCTACAGCTTGGTAGATAAAGTGCTTTGCACTCGCATTGGGAATACCTGGAGCTGGGAGGAGACTGGTGAAGATTGAGCAATTGATGTGGCTATTGTGCTCACAATCTCACTAGTGGAAGCTATCTCTGTAGTAACAAATTTTGATGGAGTTTGAGGAAGAGATGCAATGATTTCTGCTACAATTTTCACTGGGTTATCCTCTTCTTTGTCTTCCTCATCAGCTTCTTCCTCCTTTTCTTCTTCCTCCTTCTCCTTTATCAGATCCTGAAGATCTTCATTAGTTACATCCATGGAGATGGAATCATTACCTTTCTCATCATCCATATCATCAGTGTCATCATCCTTGATTTCCATAGGTTCATCACTTCGCTTATGCAGTTTATAAGTATCATTCCAAATATTAGTTGTATTCTTAACAACTGGTTCAATATTCTTTAACAATATGAGACATGTATTGAATCTCATATTCATTCTTCCTTCCTAATCCTTCATTACCTTTTTGATTTCTATATCTATCAGGCTAGGCACCAGTTCTCTCAACTTTTGTTCAAAAATGTCTCTAATAGTTTGCTCGGTGTTCTCCCATCTTACCTTCATTTTATCAAACAATATTGTAGGAATTTGGGAGACAAATTGGTCTAGGGAGAATTTCCAAGTTCCCAACTTCTCCATTACTAGATCTTCAATTTCTTTTTGCTCAGTAGGAGTCCTGGATTCATACTTTAAGGCTTATTTCTGCACTAATCTTGAGTTGTTTAAGCCTATCTTCAAATGTGAGAGGAGGCTTGCTAAACACAACTTCACTTTCCTTTTTGCCTTTCCTTGTTCTCCTTCTGAATACTGCCTAAGGTTTGGTGATAATCACCTTACCTTTCTTCTTCACAGTCTCCTCTTCCTTTTTAGATTCTTCTTTTTCTACATCTTCATCTTTTCCCTTGGTAAGCATAAGAGGGCTAGTATCAATTTTTAACTTAGCAAATTTTCTCTTTCCTTTGTTAATTGCCTGAGGTAGCTTGATTTCAAGTTCAATTCTTGCTTTTGCCTCATCATAGGTACTGAATGCTAGAATATTGGGAATAGCTAGCTCATTCATTAGTGCCTCAATAATATCTCTTCCTTCGTCAATATTTAGCTCATAAGGAAATGGTTTTACCCATGCCACTCAAGGTATGACTGCCTATATATACACTTTGTCACAGTCAACCATGAAGCATACATCATCTTTATAGTCCTCAACAAGCTTAGGGGGAATTCTAAACTTGTTGTTCATCCTCTCTTTGAAATCTTCAAAATAGTTATCTATTACTTTATCAAAAAATTTGCCCATTTTTGCAATGAATTCATTAATCTGATACAAAATTGGAACATCCTTTCTCCATACTACTGTACCTTTAGAAGGGAAAAACTTTTTTACATAGAAAAATAAACAAACTAACAAAGAACCAAATTTATAGGGGTTGGTCTTTGAGGTCCTTATACTATCCATGTTCTTATTTAGTTATTTCAATAGCACATTTACTAGGTCAAACTCCATGTTCTTCTTCACAACCTTATATGCTAAGTCCACAGCCCCACAGGGCACACTATTCAATCTGCTAGAACTATACAACTTGTATGCAATTACACTAATTCCAAATCTTACCTCTATATCTGATATATTGTTAAGTTTCAGTCCTCTATCATCCCATTCAGCTAGGGTTAACTTTTGAATTTCATCCCGACTTAGGGTTTTAGTGGTTTTGGATTTTCTCATCATAGGTAAACCCGTGATCTTATGAATCATCTTTTTTGTTATTAGGATGGGTTGCTCTAACCACAACTGACCATTATGCACATGGCTTAAAATGCATCTTATCCATTTCATTTGAAAGTTCCTTGGCAAGTGTGGGATATGGGTCAAACCTTTAGTTTCTAGATGCTTGTGCTCGAGTTTGAGGGTTCCATCAACACATAACTTGGCTAGGGCACTATCCATTTCCAATGTACCAATTTCGTGAATATTGCACTTAAAATGAGTACAAATATCATTAAAAAGGAGTACCTTTGGTGGAATTCATGATTGAGCTCCATGTGGGTTGAGCGATTCAGCTATGGTGGCAACAAGCTTGAAGCTAGGTGCTTTCCATTCAACTCCCTTCACAAGCATTTTGGAGCCCCTCTTTGCCTTGCTGCTACTGGTGCTTGTGGATGCCATTGTTGCTCGGTGAGTGAATGATTTTGTAAAACAAATTCTTCTCTCAAAAATCGCTTCAAATCGCTTGAACTCACTTGCGTGCTCTTGGAAATCTCTTTGCTCTATATATTCTAAACTCATGGTGAAAAATGAGATCAAATTTTTACTTTTTGATGAAAAATCTATCATTAATTCTTGGCTACAAAGGTAGCTGAGATGACCTAGGGTTTGTCATATAGTCACTAACTTACTCGATAAACCATGAAACTCAATGAACAAAAAAATCTTTTATATTCTTGAACTAGCTCGGTTAAGTCTGAGACCAACCTTTCTCAGTAGATGCATCACAGTAAACTATGTCTTGTATATGAAATACTAATTTGTCATTTGCACTCCTTCATTCTAGAACTACTTAGGATATGGTTTGAAGATGTAGTCCCTAATCTTCCTTGATGACTCTAATTAGAAATGGTGGAGTCACCCACTTCTTGAGTGACATTGCCATCATTTGAACTTTCTGGTTTGGTAGATTTAGGAATCCACTGTTGTCTCATCTATTTTTGAATGTTGTTAGCTTTGGCTTTCTTTTCATCTTCAACTCTTCCTATGTTCATGCAATTCTTGGATATATGACCAAGTTTAGTACATGTATAACATCTTATGGTAGTATCTTTCTTCCTTAGGTGATGCCTTGTGTAGTTTACTCCAATGTGTCCATATTCTCCACAATAGTGACATCTGCACCAAGTATTTTAGTCCCAACCAAATAATGCTTTGACAATTTGTTATGCTGGATTGAATGATTTAGATATGCACTCAGATGCCTTGTAACCCTGTTTCTTGCATTTGTGACATTTGCCTTCAAATTTTGGTTTCTCTTTGCATTTATTGGCTTTGTGACCATGCTGATTGCAATTGTAGCATTTACCATTGAACTTTCCTTTACCATTGCTCCAACATCTGTTAGATGTATGACCTATCTTGCCACAGTGATTGCAAGTGGGTCTTTGATTTCTTTGGGCACCTTGTTTGGAAGATTCACCTTCTTCATTGTATCCAAGGCCTACTTTACCTTTTTGTCTATGAAGATTCTGCTCATTTTGTTGATTCAATTGATCCACATCTATTTGAGATTTCATCATTCTCTCATTAATTTTCTTTTTAGTGATTAAGTCATTTTCCAAACTTTCATTGATTTGTCTTTTAGATCCAAGATCACTTTGTAAGCTTGCATTGATTTGTCTTTCAGTGATTAAATCATTTCTCAAACTTTCGTTCTCAGATCTTAAATTCACAATTTCTTCATTTGCATTAGATAGTTGACCTATAAGATTTTCATGTTGAAGGGATTGATTATTTCTTACCTCTAAGTCTTTGTTTGCCTTGTTTCTCTATTCGAAAACTTCATATAGCCTGATGGATTGGATTTCTTGTTCTCTTTTAAGCTTTCTTACTTCTTCCTACAGAGAACCATTCTTTCCTAGGAGTTCCTTGAATACTTTATTAGCTTCATTTGAGCTTCTTGATGGTAAAAGGTATTCAATATTTTCTTCAACATACTGATGATCATTCATTTGTCTTGCAAGTTCCTTTCTTCTTTTTAGAGATTGAGAAAGATGCTCCTTTGCTTCTTTGAGTTGAGCCATGGCCATTTCTAGATCTAGCTTTTCATTCTCAATAGATTTGTCAAGTCTGAATAGCTCCATTGTCCTTGATCTTTGTTCAAGCTATCAAACTTTATCTCGAGAACCACAATGCTCTGATACCAATTGATGGAAATAATCAACACTAACAATGCTATTAAGAGGGGAGGGCTAAATCAGTAACAATAAAACTTTAACCAATACAGCACTGAAAGTTTTAACCATTCATTTATCTAATTTACTGTATGCATGAAAAGATAAACATTCATAACACATGAACACATTGATTTGGTGACCCAGAATCCTTCCAATTAGAAAGTAAAACTGGGGCGGGGATGATGCCCACAAAACTTCAATACTGCAGTATAAAGTTGGCCTGTTAAGGCTTACAATGATCACTTCTGATGATCTACCCTATTAGGAGCAAGTAGGATTGCTAGATCCACCTTGTTAGAGGATTTATAAACATACAATGAAGTATGCACTCTGTTAGGAGATTTACAAAAGACTGTTAAGTCTACCCTGTTAAATGATTACAAACTGATTCACCTATTAGGATGAAGCAATGGATCTGGTTATAACTGATTGCTGATAAGATCCTTTATGCACTGATCACCTGATGTGATAGATATAATTTTTTTGCATCTATGTTGACGTTGCTCTATTCTTCTATTTTGCTGCCGATTCGCTTTCCCTCTTCTCAAAATATTGCAATACAATACCATACAATGACATACAATTTTTCTTTTTCATTTACAAATGATATAATACATTACATATATACCATTCCAATATTTACACTGGCAAGGTCAGCCAAACACAAGTGAACAAAACATTACTAAGTCAGCCAGATAGTAGAAAACTCGAGTTCCTGTAACTCACTCAGTGACCTTCTGATACTTGGCATCCACTACAATACACTGCATTTTCATGCACTCAATAGGAGTAGAGGCACGATCCATACTAATCACTCTAAGTAGCTTGGAACTTGGTAACCATTGGTGACTCAGTGAATATTGTGTCATTCGGTAAAAACTAAATCCATTGATAACCTTCTTCACTTGGTAAACAATGATTCCTTTGTTTACCTTGTTCACTCGATAAACACTAAGTCCTTCATTTACCTTAATCACTCGGTAAACACTGTGAAGCTCGGTGACCACTAATTACTTGGAGAACATTGTTATGCTCAGTAATCATTATGAACTTGGTAAACACTACTAAATTGCCCATATGCTTGGTTTCCAAAGGAATGCTCGGTATAAACTGTAGACTGAGTGATGAGCTTGGTAAGCATTCATAATTGAATAAGTGTTTGCACTAATGACAAATATACCTTAATTCCAATAGTCCAAATGCCTTAATTCCAACAGTCCAAATGCTGACACTTAGCATAAGCAAGAAAACTTGACATGTGAAGGGTCACTTGGCATACACTGGGTAACTTGACACATGAAGAGTCACTTGGCATATACTGGGTAACTCAACACATGTAGGAATTGCTACAGTAACTTGGCACATGAAGGAATTGCTCCAATAACTCAACACATGAAAGAATTGATATAGTAACTAGGCACATTAAGGAATTTCTAAAGTAACTAGGCACATAAAGGAATTTCTATAGTAAATCAGCACCAACTTGCAAAATGAAAAAAAATAAGCAAGATAACAAGGCAACCCAGGATGCTTCTACATCAGACAACTAAGGTTGAAAGAAATGATTCTCCTAAATCATTAAGATGTCACAAATTGAGTTGAATCCAACTGAAATTGAGAAATCAATGAAGCATCTTCAATAGGTTTGTTCTTCCGCTTCATCAAATATTCATAGGAATGTTTTCCTCTTATACTCTTGCCAACTCTCTAATCTAATATCTGTTCAACTTCTTCAATCTGCTTTTTAGGATAATCATTTAATACAACAAATTCATTATTTGACTCATGATACTTATACAAATTAGAAATATTGAATATAGGAGATATATCCATGTCATTAGGTAACTCAACTTTCTAAGCATTACCACTATCAAACTTCTTCAAGATCTTACAAGGTTTGAATTTGTTCATCTTCATCTTGTTGTATGTTCCAATAGGAAATCTTCCTTTCTTTAAAGGAACCATCACCTCATCACCAACTTTGAAATCATGTCATCTTCTAGACTGATCAGCATTCTCCTTATACTTCTGATTACTTTATTCCAACCTCAACTTCACTTCCTTATGCAAAGACTCCATAAAATCAGCAAATTCTTCTCCTACAACACTTCTCTTTTTTTCACTAGCAACATCTCTCAAATCTAATACTCCTTTAGGCTTCATTCTAGTAACAATCTCAAAAGGTTTCTTCCCTATACTCCTATTCACTGAATTATTATATGCAACTTCAGCTTGTGCCAATACCATCTCCCAATTACTTGGCTTATTCCCAACTAAACATCTTAGTAAATTACCCAAGCTTCTATTCACAACCTTTGTCTTTCCATCTGTCTATGGATGGAATGTAGAACTAAACTTCAATTTAGTACCCATCTTCTTTCACAAAGTCTTCTAGAAATAACCAACAAACTTAATATCTCTATCAAAAATAATGCTTCTTGGTAATCCATGCAATCTCACAATCTCTTTAAAGAAAAGTTCAGCAACATGCTGATTATCTAATGTGTTCTTACATGGTATGAAATGAGCCATCTTAGAAAAATTTTCCACTACAACAAATATAGAATCATACCCCTTCATTATCTTAGGTAATCCAAGAACAAAATCCATACTAATGTCACTCCAAGGTTTCTCAGGAATAGTAATAAGTGTATACAAACCATTATTTTGAATTACTTCTTTTGCAATTTGAAAAACTTCACAACTCTTTACAAATTTCTAAACATCCTTATATATTTATGGCCAATAATACTTCTCTTTTAGTAAACTCCATCTCTTATCAATTCCAAAATGTCTAGCCAATCCACTACTATATTTTTCCTTAATCAGATTCAACCTCATAGAATTTGTAGGAATACACAACTGAATACCTTTGAACAACATACCTTCTTGAATGAAATACTCATAATACTTATGTGATCTATTAGATTTGGTGCTTTGCACACTCTCCACACCTCAGAAAAATTAGGATCAGCATCATACAACTCTTTCATTTTATCAAAACCAAGAACTTCAACCTTCATTTTAGTCAACAAATAACGTCTTCTACTCAATGCATTAGCAACTCTATTAGTAACTCTACTCTTATGCTTAATAAAAAATGTGAAACTCTGTAAGTACTCCACCCACTTCATATGTCTCTCATTTAATTTATGTTTACTTCCCAAGTATTGTAAAGCTTTATGATTAGTATACAACACAAACTCCTTAGGAATAAAATAATGCCTCCACTTCTTCAAAGCTTGAACGATAGCATAAAACTCTTCATCATACACATAATACTTCCTTTTAGCATCATTCAAATTTTCACTAAAGAAAGCAACAGGTTTACCTTCTTGACTTAATAGAACTCCTATTGCATTACCACTTGCATCACATTCAACTTAAAATACTTTTTTGAAATTAGGCAAAGCCAATATAGGTAATTCTGCAACCTTTTGTTTAAAGTCTCAAAACTCTTATTAGCTCCATGTTTCCACTTGAAAGCCTTTTTATCTCCCCTCATTGTTTCACTCATAGCATTATAAATAGCACTAAAATTCTTTATAAACTTTCTATAAAAACTAGTCAAACCATGAAATTATCTTACCTCACCCACATTCTTAGGTGTAGGCTATTCCAAAATTTCTTTAACCTTCTTAGGATTCATCTTCAATCCATCAGCAGAAATCAAACCAAAAGGCATAACCAACCATTCATACAAACCATCTTTTGTCTTGAAAGTAGTCTTCCATTCATCACCTTTTCTAATTTTGATCTGATGATAGCCACTCTTCAAATCAATCTTGGTAAAATACTTTGCTCCACTCAAACAATTCATTATTTCATCCATCCTTGGCATAGGAAACCTCTATTTCACTATGATCTTGCTCTAGAATCAATACACATTCTCTATTCTCCATTCTTTTTAGGTGCTAATACAATAGGTATAACACATGGACTCAAGCTTTCCCTAATCAAACCTTTCTACAACAACTCATTCACTTGACTCTTAAGCTCTTCATTCTCTATAGGTGTCAATCTATATGGTGATTTTTTTGGCAAACTAGCTCTAGAAATTAGATCCATACAATGACTTATACTTCTTATTGGTGGTAAGCCATCCAGAATATTTGTAGCAACAATATCCTTATACTCATTCAACAATTTTGTAATTTCTATTGGTACTTGGCTATCACTATCTACTGTCACTCAGGAATTACTAGCTTATGTTGCTCGATCATTACTACCAACACTTAGTCCTCTAGGAAATATAGCAAAATAAACTTGATTCTTCTTTAATTCCTTTTCAAATTGCTTTCCATTAACCATGCAAAGTTTTATTGCTATACAATTGACCTCATCTAGGCTTTCAATCAAAGGTAGTAATATTTGTTTCTTCCCATTCACCCAAAGAGTATATTGATTCAATCATTCATCATGTACAACATATCTATCATATTGCTATGGTCTACCCAACAAAATATGACAACAATCCATAGGCATATTATCACACAAAACTTCATCAAAGTAATGTCTAATCTTGAACTTAACAAGGCATTGCTCGTTTACCAATATATTATACTCATCTTTGATCCATGAAACATGAAAGGGTTTAGGATGCTTCAACCTCTACAATTGTAACTTTGTAACCAGCTCCTATGATGCCAAATTTGTAAAATTTCCACTATCAATGATCACTTTGTAGCATTTTCCAGCCATCTTACATTTGGTCTTGCAAAGAATTCTCAAAATAGGTTCCTCATCACTTCCCTTATTACATAAGATTCTTCTCACCATCAAATTTTCTCTAACCTCAGGTCCACTTGGTGAACTCTCATCATCTCTATAAATTACAACATTTATGTTGCTTTGCCCACTTTCAAAAGATCCACATTCAAAAGATCCATGTCCCTCTTTACCACATCTGAAACAATTACCATAAAATCCACCTCTAGAATAGTAATTACCTCTTCCTTAGTAATAATTAGTACTTCATCGATAAGAATTACAACTTTTCCATTCAGTCTTTCCTTTTTCATAATTCTTCCACTTAGATTTTCCTTTATCTTGTACAAAAGTGTCAAATTTTCCATCTTCACCATAAGATCTACCTCTGCCTCTCTAGAATCTACCACCTCTACCTCTTTGTCTTTGTTCATACTTCTTTGTCAATATCTCCTTAGATTTCAAGGCATATTGATATACACTTTCCAACTTCACAAAACTTATTTCATCTTGAATTCTAGATCTCAATCCATTTATGTACATTGTAATTTTCTCAACATCATTATGCACGTGTCCAAATCTAATGTCCAATCTATAGAATTCCTCGGGATACTCTTTCACACTCATGTCCTTTTGTTTCAAATTTTGCATCTTTCTCAACAAGCTAACTTAGTAATTAGTAGGAAGGAATTTTTTCTTTACCTTGTTCACCATCCTTGGCCAAGTTCTAATCTTCTCCTTTCCTCTCCTTTGTCTCTCAGTTTGCAAGTGCTCCCACCATAGTGATGCATGACCTTTCAACCTAGTGACTTTTAATCTTCACCTTTCTATTATTAGGAGTGTTTTCACACTCAAAGGACTTCATCATATTAGAGATCCAATCCAACACAACATTGGTATCCAATTTTCCATCATAAGGAACAACCTCTATATTAGACTTTGAATTTTCCCTAGATAATGCTCGCAACAATATTTCCTCAATTTGATCTTCTTAAGGTTCTGGATTATGGTTTGGTGTTGCTACTTCATCATCACTTACATCATCAAGATGTGCTCCTCTCCTCTAGGCTATCTCTTTAGCATCTACTATAGCTGCAATTTGTCTTAACTAATATAATATGGCATTTTCAACATTTCCTCTACCACAAACCATCTTTACAAATCAAGTTCCTACAAGATTGTAACCATCTGCAAGTTATAGGTCAAATCCATAGATCTGCCACCCTACAACCAAATTTTAATCAAGGTTCTACATGATCCAATCTCCACAAGGATGAACCCCAAGGTCTGATACCAACTGAGGCAAGAAAAAGGTGAATAACTAGGGCCAAAGGCTCACCTAGCTATCCAAACCACCCTACAAGAGTTAACAAAATAGAAGGAAATAGAAAGAACAACAACCAAAGGAGGAAAAAGAGTGAAATAATTTTATTGATTCATCAAAATATCTTCATACATGCCCAGCTATAAGGCCTTCTAGGTTACAGCCAAAATCAAATACATTCACATTCAAAGATTCAATAACAAATTTTCACTTTTCAATTTTGTTCCTCACAATCCTCTTATAAAAACTTGCCTAACTCTAAGTCTAAACACTCTGTATATACTTGCAACAATGTCTTATAGATCATTGTAGAACATTATATAAGAGGAAGGCCAACCCAACAACACTCTATACACATCCCAAGAAAAGATCTTAACATAAATATCATGATCAAAATAAATCCCACAAGTCTGCTCGTAGAAATCATGTCCAAATGCTAACACTCAGCATAAGCAAGAAAACTTGAAACATGAAGGGTCATTTGACATACACTGGGTAACTCAGCACATGAAAAGTCACTTGGCATACACAAGGCAACTTAGCACATGAAGGAATTGCTACAGTAACTCGAGACCAAATTGCAGAATGAACAAAAATGAGCAGGATAACAAGGCAACATAGGATGATCTTACATCATTAAACTATTATATTAGTTTATGATAGAATTAATTTATAGAATATCATTTATCTTTTTATTTATATTTTAATATTATCATAGTAATAATTCTATATCAATATAATATCATAATAATATTTGATGTAATTCTATTAATATTTATATATTATATATATTATATTGGTAATATTTGATTATTTATTCTTTAATAATATATTATATCATTAAACATATTTTATAGCTATATTTATTCATTATGAAATTATAATATGTTCATATATAATCATTTACTCTCATAATTTAATATATTTATTTATTAATAAAATTATTAAATTGTTTGATTTTATTCACCCATATTAGCATAATTAGGGGACATGATAGACAACTTTGGGGTCAAAATATATTGACCACCAAAATTGCCTTCTCAAAATTGTATGTAAGAAAACATGTTAGAAAATCATAAATGCATTTAGTTTTGGCTTTGAAAATAGGTCAAATTGACACTTAGGGGAATGAAAAATAGGGAATTGGTTCATTTTCATGAGGAGAGTATAAATCTATGATTTGGTCTCATGATGAATAACTAGCATCATTTGGAAAGCAGTCAAAGTGGGCTATTTGGATTTTCAAAACTAGGAACATTAGCAAAAAAGTATTTTTGTCAAATATAATGGACCTAGAAAAGTGTGCAAATGGATTTGTCAAGACCTGTAAACTGGCACACTTAAATAATTTTTAGAGTAGAATACAATGATATGATCCATTTGATCTCAACTATTATGTATTCAAAGTTGTGACATCCCTAACATGGGTACCAATCAATCTACACTTTATGACACTAGCGAAACTTTACAAATAGAAAATGGAATCGCGTTCAAAAATTGATTAAACATATTCATCACAAGCTCAAAAATGAAACGTAACAAGTCCCTAACCTCTAATATGCAATGTAGACAGATATTTCTCATTTTGGTCAACTAGGTCAAAGTTACAACTGGTCAAATAGGGACTCCCAGAATTCTAAATAATTTACATCAACATGACAACAATAAAGAACCAACTTTAAGGGATTCAAAACCTAGTTAAAAAATGTCAAAATGACTTGAAATATGAAACATAGGTTCTCTTGTATGCATGCTAAAAAATTTTAAAGTGGTGAGTCATGAAACATTTATGAGTGCAAGATATTCAAATGCAAACTAGGCTACCTGTTGCTATTTGATGATTTGAACATTGCTCAAAATAGAACTTCATAGAATGAATTAGAACAAAAATTTATCTTCAAAAGATGCATGAACAATCTGAATGAAATATGTTAGAAACATTAAATACCTCTTATGCCTCAAAAATACAGTTGGTACACATGCATTAAAGTGTGCTTATAGGGCTCAATTTTTAGGACGGTACTCAAAATCAGGTCTTCAATTTTGAGTCCCATCAGTGGTTCTATCTAGGGATACATGTCCCTTGTGGGCATAGAAAGGATTTAGAATCACAAGAAGAAGCATACCACACACTTGACAATAAAAAATTCTCTTGAACAACTTATTTAAAGAAAGGAAATCTACTCCTAAACTATACAAATGATGACCCCTAGCCACCGCACTTCAACAAAAACTTTTACCTCTATCGTAGACCTAATTTTCATTTGAATTTTCATGAGGTTAGATGAAATTATAACTTTGATTAGTTTCACCAATTAGATTAGCACTCTGAATCAACTCACTTAGCAAAACAAAATCTACACCTTCACTTGCATAATGTATATAAAAACTAGGATCATTCTCTACAACTTGTTCATTATGAAAGTACGGATCAGTATGCCCAAATATATCAAAATCAAACTAAAACTCCTCTTTATCAAATGAATTATGTATTCTATCAACCTTGACTATGAAATTTTCATATTTTACTTGGAGAAAAAGATCACACATACCTTGAAATTGTGTATCTTTGTGTGTAACCAAATGGTACTCAAATGAGAAATCAGATTTATACTCATAAATGGCATCGATGCCAATGTATAAGAATAATATAGATCCCTCTAATGATTCTTTGCACTCAAAAAATAGATTATCTATCATATTAGAGTATTCACCATAGAAATTATTGCAAGTTGCATGCTGATTTTCAATCATAGCTTCATCTAACACCTCATTATCAACCTCATGAGATGTAACATCCTTATCACTTTCACTATCACACCTAGAAGAAAAAAAATCTCTAATAGTAGTAAGATAATGTATCACCATCAAAGTCAACATTAACCAAATCTGAACATTCCATGTGCTCTTCAAAAAGTAGGTTGATAACTCCATGCAAACATCCCTTGTAGATGTTATAGCAAGTGATATGTTTATCAACATAAAAATCTTCACCATATAATGGATTAGTGAAAACCTTGAAACCATTTCTAACATCACTATCATGAACACTTTCAGCATATGAAGAAGAAAAATTAGAATCATCACACAAAGACACACCATCCATTCCATCAATGAAACATGTGGCATATAGATCAATGTTACTTTCATTGTCTTTTTGAAAATGATTCATATGTCTTGACCACCAATCATATTTTCACTTATTAATAGGTGTTGATGCATTGATCTTAGAATCACTTGTATGTTCTTGATTACTACTATATGCATCCTCATGACATTCTTCTACACAACTAGGTAATCTATCCTTATAGATAATCTCTTTATCCTCATATTTTTTAGGTAGTTCCTCTTCACAACTTTATACCTCCAGTTGGTTTGTACAATTCTAAGATGGAATTTCATTTTTAGATTTAGAAAAAGAAACTATACCTTTACTTGCATATGAGTATTCACTTCCTGTTGGAAATATTCAGGATATGGCAGGTTATTAAGATGGGAGGGGTGAATCAGTAACCTTAAATTTTTTTATTAATTTACCATACATCCATCTATGCTACTGCATGCATTAATTTTGAAACATAAAACAATCATTACATAAGAGAACACAATATTTTGGTGACCCAAAAACCTTCCAAATAGAAAGTAAAACTAGGGTGGGGATGATACCCACAAAACTTCAATACTATAGTATAAATTTGGCTTGATATGGCTTACATTGACTAGTTCTAGTGATTTTCCCTATTAGGAGCACAAAGGACTACTAGGTCCACCTTGTTAGAGTATTTGCAAACATACAATGAAGTATGCACTCTATTAGGAGATTTGTAAAAAGACTATTAAGTCTACCTTGTTAAAGGATTTAGAAAACTAATTCACCTGTTAGGATGAAGCAATGGATCTACTTACAACTAATTTATGATAAGATCCCTTATGGACTAATCACCTCATGTGATGGATATAACTTTTTAGTCTTTGAATTGACCTTTTTGTGTTCCTTGAACTACTATTTATAATCTTTCCAATATACTTCGCATTACTTTGCTATTCTTTCATCATCCATTTCATCATTCACGATTGATATCTTATGATACATATTACATATATACCTTTCAAACTTTCAAAATTACAAGGTTGGCCAAAACACAAGTAAATTAATACATTATAGAGTCAGCCCAATAGTAAATAACTTGGGTCCACTGAATTGACTCAATGACCTTTTGATACATGACATCTACTACATTACTTAGCATCATCATGCACTCAGTAGAAGTGAAAGCTTGGTCCATACTAATCACTTGATGTAGTTCTAAACTTGGTAACCATTGGTGACTCGGTAGATGTAGTGTCACTTGGTAGATACTGTTCACTGAGTTTACCTTGCTTCACTCAGTAAACACTGAATCTTTCAATCGCTCAATTTGCATTGAATCTTCATGACATAAACTATCTGCTTGGTAGACATTGTGAAGCATGGTAGATACTAAGAAGTTTGGTAGACACTGTTGGACTTCACATTGTCTGTATTTGCTCAGTAGCCATTGTCTACTCAATGTAAACTACTAAACTGCTAAGTTTTACAAGATAACCACTAGATGCTCGGTAAGCATTCAGAATCGAGTAAGTGTTGTCACTAATGACAAAAATAATAATAATTCCAACAATCTCCCCTTTTGGCAGGCATTAGTGACAAAAACACTTAGTAACAATCTTCTATATACATATCTTACATATCTCACATATCTCCCCCATACATATGGCATGCATAGCTTTTATCTGTACAATGTCTTTCTTACTCCTTTTGCTTCCTTTTCCTATACAACTCTTACTCCCAATGCCAACAATATTATCTCCCCCTTTTTGACAAAAATGCCAAAGAATGTATATACAATAAATTTAAATAGAGACACCAAAATGTGAGAGAAAATCATAGTGTACCTTGAGAATAAGAGATAATCTTATCCCAATTATCTTGCAAAATTTTGTAGGTGGAGAGAGCCACTTGAACTTCTACAAAATGTTCAATCATATGATCTGCTATAGAAATTTTTTTGTCATGAATCAATGTTTTTGAATAGGCAATGTGTTTTTGCATTTGATCCATGACTGGAAGAATCATATTTTGAATGTCAATCAGTGTAGACTGGATTCTGGCATCTTCTCTAAGTAACTCTACCTACATTTCTGACAAAAATTTCACCTTTATGTGATGAGATGAGCTTGAACCATGGTCAAGCTACAACTTTTAAGCAATATCCTTCATTTCCACATCTAACTTATTTAATTTTTCTTTGATCTGCTTAGTGTACTCGGTAACATCATAGAGCTTTCCAAAAAGTGATGTTACATTTGTTAAATCTTGCTCAAGGTTTCTCAAAATTGAGGATAATTCTACCTACTTTATTGTAATGTGCTCAAGCACCTTATTGTCAAATTTATTTTCTACCTTTTCAATGAGTTTCTCTTTCTCAGAGGTGTCTTCATTGAGCTTATTTATAGCCTCTTCTAATTGTAATAGAATGTGTTGAGATGAATCAACATCAACACCAATGGCTTCAGTAATTATGTTTTTAGCATTTTCAATTATGGTGTATTCTCTATCCATTTCTTCTATGAGTTGCTTCTACCTTGCCTTCTATTCTAAAAGTTGACTAACCATTCTCATTTCACTAGCTGAGGCATTGTCCAAATCTATCTTAGGAATAATGATTTCTTTATCCAAGTCTATTTCTTCATCAATTTGCCTCTCAATAAGAAATTTTTTTAGAGAAGTCTTAGGTTTTACTTGTGTACTTACTTCCTTGGATTTAGAAATAGAAACAATAGTTGGCACAAATGGACTAGCAAAGAAAACTTGAATAGATGCAACTGGAGGAAAACCAAGAGAAGTAGTGATGATGCCCAAAATTGATGTGCTTCCCAAAAATGATGTACAAACTAGAATATTCACAATTGGAGTAGACAAAATTGAACTTAATATACATGGAATAGAGGAGGTTGATACAGTTGATGCTATTGTGACTAATTGCTTGAGTGCTGATGAAGAAAGTTGGAGCTCGGTAGATGAAGTAATTGTTACTTCCATAGAAGATGCTCAGAGCTATGGGGTAGCAAGACTAGATGATATTTCTAATGTGGATGTAGTCAATCCTGCTGAAGGTATCTCCAACCCTAATGATTTTGCCATATTAGGTGGAGAGTGAGGAAGGGAAGAAATGACTTGTGCCACAATATTCATTGGGTCATCTTCTTCATCCTCTTCCTCCTTGTCTTCCTCTTTAGCTTCTTCCCCTTTCTCTTCATCATTAGACCTTAGTGCCTAATCATCTCTAGTATCAAGAATAGAACTAGGAGCACTATCATCTTCTTCATCACTACTGGTGCCATCATCATCCTTGATCACCACTAGATCATTACTAGGCTTATGCAGATTATAGATATTCTTCCACATGTTTGTTGCATCTCTTACAACATGCTCAATGTCCTTAATTAGAATCAAACATGTGTGAAATATAATCATCATTTTACCTTCATTTTTCTTCATGGCGGCCTTTATTTCTACCTCAGTAAGATTTGGTAAAAGATTCTTCAAGGATTGTTCATATATGTCCTTTGTTGTTTGAGTGGTTGACTCCCACCTCAGTTGTAGTCTTACGAACAATTCTTTTTAGATTTGAGGGGCAATCTGACTTGGGGAATACTTCCATTTTCCCATCTTGGTAAGTACCAGTTCCTCAATCTACATCTTCTCTGCATTAGTTCTAGTTTCAAATTTTAAAGCTTTGAAATTAGTGATGCTAGCTCCCTCTTCCATCTATTTCAATCTTTCTTGGAAGGTAAGTTGGGGCTTGTTGAATACTACTTCATCGTTATTCTTACCTTTGCCTCTTCTATTGAAAATAATTGTGGAGGCCTTTGGGGGTTTTGTGATGATGACCCCTCCTTTCTTCTTGGTTGCCTCTACCTCCTTCTATGATTCTTGCTCTTTGTTTTCTAGTTATGAAAAATTTATAATATTTGGATGAAAAATCATTCAAGTCTTTAAATTGTGCAGATTAGGGTTTTATCTCAAGTGATTTTGAAAGTTTTTAGATTTCTCTAGTTGTGCCTTGTTCCATATGTTGTATTTTCCTTTTAAATTCTTAGGGTTTGTCTCTCAAATCATCCATGACAAAACCCTAAGTATCTAAGAAACCCTTATGCTTGTATTTTGTGTTTTCCTCGTCTTTAAAAATTTCAAAAAGGTATGATTTCAAATATATTTTGGCAGGGCATGTTTATCCTAAAGGTTTATTTATGTTAGAATAACCTTTTAATCTTTTGATAAACTTTATAGAGTTGTTTTAATTGCTTTATTTTATTGAAAGAGGGGCCAAATCATAGTATATTTTCAGCATTGTAGATCTTCTCAAGATCAAGGTTTCCCACATTCTTGTATTATGAAGTTGTGCAATTTTTAAATAATGTAGGGAAATGCATTTGTGGCATGTAGCCCCTACTATCATTTAAAACTTAGTGCATCGCAAAAAATTCTTGTTTGTCAGAATTGGTCAGACCCTTTTTTTAGACTTGTCAGTACCTTGTGCACGTTTTCTTTTCCTGTGTTGTAATTGGTGGTTTAGTTAACAAAATTTTTTACCTTATGATCAAAGTTCACCAACCTTGGATCTTTTCTAGATATACGATTACCGCATTCTTGCATTATGAAGTTGTGCAATTTTTAAATAATGCGAGGAAGCAAGCATTTGACACATAGTACAGAGTGACATCAGGGGCCCGCCTTTCTCAAAAAAGTAATAGCAGTGTGTCTTTCATGGAAAGCTATTAGATGACATGGAATGTAGAGGGAGTTTCTTATTGGTCTATTCAATTGACTAGATGTGCAGTCATTACAAGAATTGATCACCGTCGATTGAGGTAAGATCGACGAAGTTCACATTCCCGCAATATGGAACTACTCAATTTTAAAATAATGTGGGCAAGTGGGCATGGTAGGACCTGGACTAAGCTTTAGGAAGTATGCTAAGTCATGCCATGCTAGAAAAGATTAAATGTAATGAAGCACGCTAATTGGTGGTGGGTGACAAGTGTGCCAAGTTGGAAGCAGGAATGACATGGGCATGGAAACTTTAATTACTATAATTAAACTTTTCAGAGCACATGGACTAAAAGATAACTTTTCATTGGTCAAGTAAGTTTAGTGGGCCACCAAATAAAGAGATCTTGGTTCACCATTGATCAGGGTAAGATCAACGATGCTCGCATTCTTGCATTATCAAAATGTGAGGTTTTTAAATAATGCGAGCAAGCAAGATTCTGACGCATGACCAAGGGTCCCAAATTTTTAAAAGGATTTTTATTTTTGAAACAAATTTTTTTGATCTATGGGAAATTGACTAGTAAAATTCAAATTTCAAAATATAGCATGAAAATAACAGTTGCAAGAATTAATATGATACAAAGTTTCCTTCGTGCGACCTTAATGCTCTAATATAACATGTAAATTTGCCATTGTTGAAGCACAAATTGTATATTTTCTCAAAGTGAAAGGATTTCCAGAGCTAGGGCATAGAACTCCTCAAGGACTTCAGTGAATTTGTGGAGAAAATTGTAGAAAGAAGAGCAAATTTTAGCAAGTGATCTATAACCAGTGAAAATCAAGAATCTGCTGAGTAAGATTTAGAAATTTTAGAGAATGCCTCCATGAAAGGAATTTTCTAGGCAAACTGAATATTCAAAAAGGGGTATGCACAATGATTTTCTAGAACAATTTCCTTTATCAGTACATGAGATAACTAAGGGGAGGGAGTTGATTCCTAAAAACCCTAGAGTAGTTGTAGTAGAGGGTTTCTATGACAAGGCTAATCGGGTATGAGATGCTCAGGTTACTAGTCCTCTAAGAAGTATTGGAAAATTGGATACTCCTCTAAGAAATGTCTAGGAGTTTGATATTGGAAAATTAATAGTCCCTACAATTTTCTTCGATAGTGATTTATTAGTGGATTTGGCCAAGAAGTATGATCCAATTATAGGGTGGGTAAAGAATCATGCTAGAGTAAACCTCTTTAGGGCTTTCCCTTAATTAATTAGAGAAGTGTTCAATCTTAACTCTAAGCATGTTGTGTATGAAGCTATTGACATGGGTGACTTTCAAACAAGGTATGATGCACAAAAAATTTACTTGAAAAAGGGCCGCTACAGGAGCATGCTGCTAAAGTTGGTACTTTGTCTTTGATTACTACTAGCACCCCAAAGCCACTATTGAAAAGACATTTTAACATCAGGGCTCAGGCATTATATGTTTCTCTTTATAAGATTTTTGGAGTGGATGAAGTAGAAAAAATACCAGACTCAATTGTCCTCATAATGGATCAAACTCTTCAATTTGGAATGAGCACTATTCTGGATTTCGCAACATTTCTTGCAAGAGAAATTCACAATTCTTTGGTGGGGATAGCAAAGGGAAAAGTAGATAAACCTTTCTATGGGTATTCAATGCTTATGTATATATGTTTGCATAAGGGACTTGCCTTCTTTTCCAAGGGTATGGAGCTAGAGACAACTAGGGATGGAGAAAAGAATGCAGTATAGCTGTGGAGTGTGGATGTGACCTCAGAAGCCACAGATGCCAGTTATGTGAGGTTTGATAGCTATTTTGCATCAAATATTAGATTTATTTTGAGAGGAGATATCCCTAGAATTCCATAAGCATTGTTAGAATTGGTCGGACCCAAGGATCATGCTAAATGACTACTTGTCAATCATAATTGGGGGGATATAATTCACTACAATGTTTCAATAGTGATAAGAGTATATGGATTTTTGGGAAAGCCTCATGTGATATCGTTTCATGTGCCTTTGAAGGTAGGAATAGGTTAGTTGTTATCAAAAATAGGCACCATAGATGAGAGGGAGTTGTTTAGGAATGGCACATTTTTTCCAATTGTTACTGTGGCCCACGATTTTGTCTTTGTAAGGAAAGGGTGGAAGCATTTGAATTTGTTTTTAGACAGATATAATATGGCAGAATCTCATGCCAGATTTATCAATCGTAAAGGATTCTATGATGTCTCCAGGGAGAGAATAAAAGCTTCTCGCATGGTGCAACAAGTTACTATTTTGAAGATGCGATTAGAAATGTTTTTACTTTACATGAACAAGAATTGAGAAAAGAAAAATGGATAGTATTTAGCAAAACTCTTGAATTCATTAATGCTTTTGACTGCCACTATGGTCCATTAAAAGAAAATAAATACTGAGGAGCCAAGATGCAGGCCTTGATGAATAATTTTGCTGAGATAATACAAGCTATGGATGAAAAGAAGGCTACATATGTTGGGACATATCCAGATAGGGTTGTAGAAGTGCAAAGGAGAATCAATAGTAAAAACATAGTAGCTCTTGGCCAATATACCTTACAAAGAGGGTCAAGTTATGTGATGATTCAAAATGTGCAATAGGGTCCTCTTCATCAAAGACAAAGGCCAGGAAGTCCACCTACAACCAGTGCTCCAAAAAGGCAAAAGTTAGAACAAGGATCTTCTTCTTCTTAGCTAGCACAATACTCCCCAAGCTAGTCCCCAATCTTGATAGATGATGAAATATCTTTAAGGGAACAACTTAGAAAAATTGGTCGAGAAGGGCATGTAATTGTTACTTCCATAGATCTGGAGATTGGGGAACTACAAGAACCCCCTACACCTTCCTTGGAGCTCACTCTTGCTAATTATCAAGGTAAGGAAATTGATCCTATAGTTGTCCAAGCATTTGAGAGGTTTATAAATGATGAAAATTTTGTAAAATCTAGGGCATTTGCATAGTTTTTGTGGAGGTTAAATATAGGCAATTTTGAAAAGGCTTGTGAAAAGATAAGGGTAGAGCTACCCAATGAACCAGACTCTGTTATTAAAGAAGAGGTAAAATCCAAGTTTTTGAGTGATTTTTCCCAATTTACACCTGAGGCCAGGAGGCAATTAGTTAAGCAATTAGGAGTCCTTATCTTACCTAAATGGGATATAGTGAATGCTATGGTTTTTTATTTAGTAAGAAAAAAAGGATGTCCAGTTAAAAACTAAAGAAGAGAGACTATAGGCGCATAGAGGAGTCAAATTTAGTGATGACCACCAAGCCCTTGTAATTTGGTCTATTGAGAAAAGGGATAAAACAAGGATGCAAGAAATCTCTACTGTAGAACATACTAGTGCATTGACAGTCTTCAAGCCTAGTGAAGTTGGCAGTAAAAAGATAATTGGGATGGCTTCAAAAATGCTAACATTTGGCAGTGTGGTGTCTGGCTAGGAAGAGGATAGATTTGCCCAGCTAAATGCTAGATTTGAAGAAGTGCTAAAGGCATATGAAGAAAGGGGTACACATATACAAAAATTGGAGAATTGGGTATCTCAAATGGAGAAGATACCAGGAAAAAGAAAAATAGAAGAGTCCAGTAGATCTAGGATTGTATACCCTCCCATGACACCTGTTAAGCCTTTCAAATCCACTCCAATTATTGAGGTACCTGATACCCCTGAAAGGCCTCAATTCTACACTGTAGAGGATTTTGAAGAAGTGAAAGACAAGCTTTATGAATTGCATGTAGAATTAAAAAATCAATATGAAGAGAATTTGAGGCAAGGTGTGATGTATTTAATGGATAGGGTAGAATGGTTAACCTTTTTTGATCAATTGGCAAGGATTGCATCCATTAGGGATGAACTACAAAGAGATGAGATTAGGTTGAGACCTATTGTACATAAATGGAGGAAAAGAAATAATGATATTACAATTATGTGCATATCTGGCATCTAGCTATTGTGTCATCAAATAGAGAAGATTTTTTATTTATTGAATAAACTAGAAGGTTTTGATGACAAAAGAGATTCTTTTTAGAGAAGATTAATAAATGTCTTTCCAAAAATATGGATGAAAAAATTAATCTATTTCCTTGTGCTTTAAAGACTATTGACAAAATGAAGGAAAAAGAAGAATGGAAAAAGGAGTTGGATGAGATATCTTGTGAAAGAATGAATAATATCATTAAAAAAAATTGGCTACCGGCTATGGGCAAAAACAAATGAGGAATTGGTGAAAGTGCAGCTATTTTATAATGCCATCAGAGAGGATTGTGTTGATTTAGAGGCACTTGCAAATTCTTTAATAATTGTGCAAAGAGAGGCTCTAAATTTTGATTGGCCAGAGGACAGTGCTTATAATGAGTGGAGAAAAAAATTATGTTAGAAGAGTAGTTGTTACAGGATGATGGAGCAAAAGATGAGGAGGACAAAGATGGAAAAGTAAAAGTTACCCTCACGGTTAATGATGAAGACAAGGAAATTGTCCAGATTAAAGTAAGTTTACAAGTAATCATAGATGATTCATCACTTTCAAATTTAATGGCCACTTACTTTGAGGATGAAGAATAAATAAAAGAATAAAAGCTCTTGTCTTAATCAATGAGAATATAATAGAAAGGGACCCACCAAGGAATGTTCGATGTGATAGCCTTTCTGTTATTCACAGTTTTGTCCTTTTTTTACAAATGTATGTAAAAATCTTTTGAAGGACACATGTCAATCACATCTTCCCTTTGCTTGGTGCAACTCATGCCTATATAAGTGAGTTTTCAAGGCAATGGGATGGTTCAAGACTTGTATAATTTTTGTTTCTCTCAAGAAAAGTACATTCAGTTGGTCTAGTACAGTGTAGCTGATTTGAGTTTGTTTCCATTGTACTTTCTAATAATATATTGAATGACAAAAATAGCTATCTATTCTGGGTTTTCAATTGGTTTTCTATTGGTTATTGTATTAGTCATATGAAAAGGATAATACAAAAGGGTATTTACACTGTATTTGTGTTGTCAGTTTCTATCTCTAGTTTATGGGTTTGTTTACTTTGAAGTCATTTAAATAAGGTTTAATTGGTTGAATGCAATCTGGATGGGTTGTATATTGTTTTCATTGTTGCTCTTAATTCAAGAAATTATATAAATGCTTCATTGAATCAGTAGGGTTTGTGAATTCATAAAGTGATATTTCATAAGAATGGAGATGGGTGATCACAATTGATTAATGCATTTACAAGTTATCTGAATTAGATCTCTTGCCAATAGTTAATTATTTGCCCAATGGATAAGGCACTAGTCTCATAAGTCAAAAGTAAGAAGGATGAATTTTGCTACTGCACATTAAATCAATTTATAAAATCAAAATCATATTTCCATTTTGTTCAAAGTTATAAATGCTGGTCAATACTCATTTATATCTATTCTTTGAGTCTTAGGTAGCTTTGATTTCCAAGAATATTTGTAAATCCTAGGAGAATTAGGACCAGATCTGCAAAAAAGGGATGCATACAAGTTTGAAAATATTGAAAGAATTGAAGTAAACTGCACTTGTGTTAGTGGGTAATAGATGAGAATTAGAATGAAACTAAAAGAATCTCTACACAATAGTTTTCATTAAAATTATCCCTAGGTACACCCACCTTGGTTTAGCAGAGCCAAAAGAGTAGGAAACCATCCTTTGGTTTTGTTGAAGTTGGGTCCAAATGGTTTACTCATGTAGTTGATAATGGGAATTATCTAATCCTTAGGTTGTATGAGTGTTATCATTCTGGTATTGAACATTTTTTTGTTCGGTAGTTTTAAAATACCAATAGGCTCGGTAGTAGTTTTCAACTTAACAACTTTTTTTTTACCTTTGTTGATTGCTTAGGGAAGTTTGATCTCCAATTCTATTCTAGTTTTTTCCTCATCATAAGTTCTAAAAATTGGTTTCTTGGGATCTAGTAGCTCATTTACTAGTGCCTCAATGATGTCCATAGTTTCATCAATATTTACTTCATAAGGTAGAGGTTTCACCCATGCAACTTAGGGCCTGACTGCCTGAATGTATACTCTGTCACAGTCTACCATGAAACATACATCATCTTTGTAATCTTCAACAAGTTTAAGAGGAATCTTGAACCTATTGTTCATCCTTTCCTTGAAGTATTCAAAATAGTTATCCATTATACCATCAAAATTTACACCCATTTCTGCTATAGACTCATTAATCTGATATAGAATGGGAACATCCTTTCTCCATATGACAGAACCTTTGGAGGGAAAGAATTTTTTCACATAGAAGAATAAACATGTCAAAAAAGAACTAAATTTATAGGGGTTATTCTTTGGTGATCTGATGCTATCCATGTTCTTGTTTAGTTTCCTTAGAAATAGCTCAGATAGGTCATATTCTAAATTCTTCTTCACAACTTTAAATGCTAGGTCTATAGCCTCACACAACACATTGTTCAAACAATTGGAACTGTAATTCTTGTAAGCAATCACATGAATTCCAAATCTCAACTCTACGTTAGTAATGGTGCTAATCTTTAAGCCTCTATTGTCCCACTTAGCCAGGGTTTTATTCTAGAGTTCATCCTGTCTTAGGGTTTTGGTAGATTTGGCTTTGTTGAGAATGGAAAGGCTAGTAATCTTGTGAATCATCTTCTTGGTCATTAATATGGGTTGTTCCAACCACAATTGACCATTGTGAACACGGCTGAGAATATACCTAATCCATTTTATTTGGAAGCTTCTTGGCATATTAGATATGTAGGTCAACCCTTTTGTTTCCAAATATTTATGTTTGGGTTTTAGTAAGCCATCAACACACATTTCTTCTAATGTGCTATCCATTTCTAAGGTTCCTATTTCTTGAATTAAAAATTTGAAATGAGTTCGGATATCATTGATCAGAATAACCTTTGGTGGAATTTGCGACTCTGCTCCATTAGGGTTGAGTGCCTCTATTACTACGAGAACCAACTTGAAGTTTGGTGCTTCCCATTCTACACCCTTGACCAACATTTTTGATCCACATTTTGCCTTGCTAGTGCTTGTGCTTGTGGAAGCCATTGCTACTCAGTAAGTAATGGAAACCTTTGAAAAAATTTGTTAACTACAAATTTTCTCAAAATCACTTGAAGTCACTTGAATGCACCTAGAAATCTCTTGGCTATGAGGATACAATTAAAATGAAGTTGAATTTTTACCATTTTGATGAAAAGTTCACCATTAATGCTAGGTACCATGTTGTTGTAGTGCATGACAGATTGTCATCCACTAGCCTAACTCAGCATGAGTATCAACTTAGTAGATGAACCAAATTCTCTTTTACTCCTGACCTTGCTTGGTAAGGTCTTTAACCACTTTTCTTAGTAGAGTCTGATGTAGCTTGGAAAAGGATAACCTTTTCTTTGATCTTGGTGTATCTGCAATACTAATTGGATCATTTACATTCCTCATATTTCTTGGAACTGCTTATGATTTTCTTGCTAAGTACAACTCCAACGCATTCTTAGGAATTTAGTTTGAGGGGATGGAGTCACCCACTTCTTGAGTGACATCACTTCCATGATTTGAGCTTGTATCTTCAGTGGATTTAGGAATCCATTGCTGCTTCATTTAATTCCTTATGTTGCCAGCCCTTCCTTTCTTTCCATCTTCAATTCTACCTATATTCATGCAGTTATTAGCTATATGACCAAGTTCTGTGGATGTGTAGCACCTTATAGTAGTGTCCTTCTTCCTTAGGTGATGCCTTGCATAGTTTATACCATTGTGTCCATATTCTCAACAATAATGACATTTGTATTAGGTATTGTAGTTTGATCAAAATATTGCCTTTACAAGTTGTTCAATTGGATTGAATGTTTTAGATTTGCATTGAGATTCCTTATGACCATGCTTTTTGCATTTGTAACAATTACCTTCAAATTTTGGTTTCTCTTTGAATTCATTGGCTTTGTGACCATATTGATTATAGTTATAGCACTTTCCATTGAATTTTCTGTTTCCATTACTCTAGCATTTGTTTGATGTATGATCAATTTTTACACAATGATTGCATGAGATTTTTAGATTCCTTTTTGCACCTTGCTTGGAAGATTCACCTTGTTCTTCATCGTAAATGAGTCCTGCTTTATCTTTTTGCTTATGAAGATTCTGCTCATTTTGCTAAATTAGTTGATTCATGTCTTCTTGTGACTTCATCATTCTTTCATTGATTTTTTTTTTAGTATTTAGGTCACTCTTTAATTTTTCAACAATTTTCTTTTCACATCTTAGTTCTCTCAATATTCGTTCATTAATTTCCCTTTCACAATTTAGATCACTTCTTATTCTTTCATTCTGTGCTTTGAGAATCTTGATTTCTTCATTTTCTCCAGAGATTTGATCTGTGAGGTCTTCATGCTGATTGGATTGATTATTTCTTGCCTCCAAGTCTTCATTTTCCTTATTTCTTTGTTCCAAAATTTCACATAGCCTGGTTGATTGGATTTCTTATTCTCTTTTAAGTTTTCTTACTTCTTCCTACAGAGAGCCATTCTTTGCTAGGAGTTCCTTGATTGTCTCATTAGCTTCATCTAAGCTACTTGATGGTAAAAGGTCTTCAATATTTTCTTTAAGATACTGATGGTCATTCATTTGTCTTGCAAGCTCCTTCCTTCTTTTTAAGGATTGGGAAAGATGCTCCTTTGCTTCTTTGAGTTGAGCCATGGCCATTTCCAGATCTAGCTTTTCATTTTCAATTGCCTTGTCAAGTTTGAATATCTCCATTTGTCTTTTGGATCTTTGCCTTAAGCTGCTAAACTTTTATCCTAAGAACCACAAAGCTCTGATACCAATTGTTGGAAATATTTAGGATATGATAGGTTACTAAGAGGGGAGGAGTGAATTAGTAACCTTAAAACTTTTTATTAATTTACCATACATCCATCTATGCTACTACATGCATTAATTTTGAAACATAAAACAATCATTACACAAGAGAACATAGTATTTTGGTGACCCAAAAACCTTCCAAATAGAAAGTAAAACTAGGGTGGGGATGATACCCACAAAAATTCAATACTATAGTGTAAAGTTGGTCTGTTATGGCTTACATTGACTAGTTCTGGTGATCTACCCTATTAGGAGCACAAAGGACTGCTAAGTCCACCTTGTTAGACGATATGCAAACATACAATGAAGTATGCACTCTGTTAGGAGATTTGTAAAATGACTGTTAAGTCTACCTTATTAAAGGATTTAGAAAAATTATTCACCTATTAGGATGAAGTAATGGATCTTCTTACAACTGATTGCTGATAAGATCCCTTATGCATTGATCACCTCATGTGATGCATATAACTTTTCAGTCTCTGAATCGACCTTGCTATGTTCCTTGAACTATTGTTGATAATCTTTCACATATACTTCACATTACTTTTCTATTCCTTCATCATCCATTTCATCATTCATGATTGATATCTTACAATACATCTTACATATATACCTTTCAAACTTACAAAATTACAAGGTCAACCAAAACATAAGTAAACAAATACATTATAGAGTAGTCCCAATAGTAAGTAACTCGAGTTCACTGAATTGACTCGGTGACCTTCTAATACACATTGTCCACTACATTAGTTAGCATCATCATGCACTTGGTAGAAGTGAAGGCTTGGTCCATACTAATCACTCGATGTAGTTCTAAAATTGATAACCATTGGTGACTTGGTAGATGTAGTGTAACTCGGTAGATACTGTCACTGAGTTTACCTTGCTTCACTTGGTAAACACTAAATCTTTCAATCATTCGATTTGCATTGAATCTTCATGATACAAACTATATGCTTGGTAGACATTGTGAAGAAAGGTAGATACTAAGAAGCTTAGTAAACACTGTTGGACTTCACATTGTCTATATTTTCTTGGTAGCCATTGTCTGCTCGATGTAAACTATTGAACTACTAAGTTTTACAAGATAACCACTGGATGCTCGGTAAGCATTCAGAATCGAGTAAGTGTTGTTACTAATGACACAAATAATCATAATTCCAACACTTCCATCATTACTTTCTTCTTCCCAATTTTCTTCAAACTCGTATGAAAGGAAACATGTTCTATCATTCTCCTCACTTTGATTTGAGTAACCACTCTCATCATTGTCTTCATATGATGCTTCTTCATAGTATACTAGATTATCAACCTTGCCTTACTCAATTGAAGCATAACGTTTAGCCTCTTTGTCCTCATACTATGATACATGTTTTCAACTTCATGATTAATAACATTATCAACATAAGAAAAATCATCAATAGGAAGAGTGACTAAAATTTCTTCTTGCACATATAACTAATTATCATTGATTGTCATAATACTACAAACATGTGCACAATGTTTAGCAAGAAAGGATTATCTCTTATTTTCAACAAAGTGACTTCATCTTCACATGTTTTTATTTTTGAGTTTTCAACAAGATTGTTTACAATAGCAAGTGCACCTACATGCTAATTTAAAATTGAACACTCTTCATGACATTGGTTTCTCCTTTCAACTTCATCTTTTTGACAAACATTTCTAGAGAAATGACTCTTAGTTAGTTTGTACTTTATATTATTTTCAATCTCTATTGCTGTCATGAATGCCTAATGCAAATTCTTGGGCTCTTTATCCCTCAACCGATAACTCATTTTCTCATTAAATTTAGCAAGATAAAATACTAGACATACTTGATCATCTGGTCTACAATCCTTAAGAATCTAATTCAAGATCTTTGAAAATTTTATATTGAATGTAGGAATAAGTTCACCATTCCTAATTTGGATCTTCAAAAACTTCTCAAAAGAATTAGAGAAGCTTATTCTTTCCCCAAACTCCTTCATGAAGGTTGAATGTAATTCATTCCAAGATGAAAAGAACATGTTGACAAAAAGGAAAACCAATCTCTAGCATCACCTTCTAAATTTTGAACAAACAACTTCATATGCACATGTTCATGAGCAATCTCAAAATCACCAATCAAATCACTAGACATCTAAACATGATGACAAGTTGAATCCAAATGGCTCCCACTAAACTTAGGGAAAAAAATTCTATGATCATATGGCATAGTGTTTTGGAAACTATGAATGCCATCAAAAAGTAGTAGCATGTACCTTTTGGTAGAGATAGATCTACAATTTTTATCAATGGGCTGCATACTAGGTGAAAATAAATTTTCCATTTCTTGCAACCATACAACTCATTCACCAAAATTACTTTCAAAATTTATTACTTGTAGAAGATCTAAAAATTCTTCTACCAATTTCAATCCCTAACATACTTAAAAATGAAAATACTTTTTCTGAATCAATCCTTTACAAAGTATGCTGAGATGCATCATACAACTCTCCTATTTAGTGCTGAAAATACCACTTGAGAGAGAAGTTTTTGTAGAACTTACTTTCATGGAAAATAAATATCATGAAAGTGAAAAATACCTTTTAGTGTTGATGCCTACAAACCACTTCAATTCTAAAAACAACAATAGATTCAAATCTTATCTTAATTTATTAATTCTTGTACTGCATCTCACATAATCCTTTCAACCATTGCCAAGAACTTGAGATTATTTCTTCAAATTTGCATTCCAAATGTTGTATCCTTCACAATACCTTCAATTCCACAATGCATTGGTATAGAGATATAACTTCGAGTTGCCACTCACTTAGTAAGAAAATATTTTCCTAATTTTCAAGACATAACAAGTTGGTCCAAAAATTATAAGAACTTGGTCCAAGAAACTCTGAGGTTTTGAGAAAAAAATGGGAAGCATAATGGAACAATATTTTGGTTTAGTTGACAAGATTTTTACATGATCCAATGACTTGGAGGCTTTGTAGAAGGTCAAAATTTAATGGTATAGAATAGTGCTAGCCATTTTTATGGTAGAGGAATTGGACACATTTGATGATTAGATTAATAATATCTAGGTATGTAGCCAAGCTATGATGGTCATCTTCTAGGATGTAGAAGAAATGCAAGAAAATGCTCAAGCCAAGATTTTGAACCTAGATAATTATTATAGTACAGAAAATTTGGAGATTTCTTTGATGACTCCAAGGAGAATATGTATTCAATAGAGGTTGTAGTAGAACAATTTCAAGAATCTTTCAAATCCATCTCTTTAGAAGATGATATAAGGAGAGTTTTCAAAGCTGGGGAAGCATTGATAGAGCTAGATAATAAAATGGAGAGTTTGATGAAGTACAAAAAGAGGTTCGTGATTTCTATAGGAGGACAAGGGCCAAGTATGAAGCACATGATTTTTAGATCCTCAAGAAAACATGTCAAAAATAGTAAGGCTACTCATCCAGGCATCATTATAGTTGAAGATCACCTATAAGATTATGTGTTAATGTCACCATTAATAAAACCTTTCCTAAATTTTTGATTATAAAGTCAAGATTTAGAAAATACTCCCAAGTGATAACCTATGAGAATGCAACCATGTACTATCAATAGTGAAAGACTAGAGGATACTCCAATTCTATTTTCAAGTAGAACTTGCCTACAAAAGAAAAATACAAAGAGAAAGAAACTTCCCTAAGGGTTTCCAAAATCACCAGTGGAGAGTCCTCTAATAACACCTCTCTCCTAGGTGAGGATAGTATCTTGTCCAAATTAGTGAGTGATAATAGCCCCCTTGAAGATATTGGGATATAGGAATAGAATATGGATAAATCCCAAGACCTCCTAATGTGACTTCTATTGAAGGTTTTTCAGTTATCTTGAATACCAATGACAAGTTTGAAACAATCCCATAATCTCTAAAATCTTGTGCAGGTTTGGTGGGTATCCCTAAAACTAAGGAAACCTCTATTGTGGATGAAGTTTACATTGATGAAATTTTGGAAACAATGGACCTCAACCCTTGGGAGATGGTTTACCCCTGGACATGGTATTCATGTAGCAAATATAAATGTTAGACATGGGAGAAGAACCTAAGGATGCAAAGGGACAACGGATTACCTAAAGGAATGAAAAATAATAATAATAAAAACTAGATGTGGGTTTGGATTCATTTAGGGGATGACCTTTAGAGATAATCAAAAGGCACAAAATCATTATAAGGTAGATTTCTATAGGTAGGAAAATCACCCTATACTCCAACCAAAAAGGTAAGAAATGATTTTTCTCCCCTACAAAACTAGGGGGATCAACATCCCTACAAAGAAGTATGTTATTAGATAGTATATTTTTTTCAGAAAAAGTGGATATCTTGCTTCTCCAAGAAATTAAAATGTATGACAATAAATTTTCTATTATTGTGAATGCCCTTTGGTAGAGGTCTTTGTTCATCTAATCTAAATCTATTAGAGCTTCTAGAAGCATTTCCACCCTTTAGAACCTGGATTGTGTTAACCCCTATTTTATGTCTCATTGTTTCAAAGTGGTTCTGCAAAATATTTTGAATTTTTAATGGTCATATCCTTTGTTTAGGGTGTAAAGTTTCAAATAAATCCTAAGTGAAACTATGAATTTTTTAAGAAAACCCTAGAATTATTTAAAATCTTTGGTGAGGTTATTTCCTTGCTAGGTTTTATTTTTCCAAAGAATAGGGTTAATTCTTTTAAGTCATGGTTACAACCTAGTTAGTTTGCATACTAGTAAAATAGGCTTGTTTTAACCCAGGTATTGAGCTATACCTAGCACCCATTGATCTACCTTAGATCTATGGTTCTCACTTGATTTCTTTATTGAGGTGTTGTCTCTTTAACAAATGTGACATTATGAGTTTTTGACACCTGCTTGGTGGTGTTGGGACTCAAAATTGCCTTCTTGATTTTGAGTACGATTGAGAATTTTAAGCCCTATAAATTCTTTTTAATGCCTTTGTACCCAAATGTCCATTTGAGTTGGCTAAGGTGTTTAATGTTTCTAACACCTTATATGTAGCCTGTCTGAGCATTCCATGAAGAAAAATTGAGATTCTGAGCCATTTTGTGAAGTTTCATTTGAGCTAGTTTCAAATCAAAAAAATTTCCCCAAGTGTCAAACAGCAACAGGAGGCCATGTTTAGGATTGAATATCTTGCACCTAGAAATGTTTTGTGACTTTCCCCTTTGGGAGTGTCTAGTGTCCATACCTAAGAACCTATTTTTTAGATTTCAAGCTATTTTCATTTAACTAGGTTTTGAATCCCTCAAAGTTGGTCAGTTACTATTTTCATGCTTTTGCACTTTGCACTTGATTCTAGGAAGCCCTGTTTGATGTGCTATAACTTTTGACTTGTTCACTAAAATGCTAAATTTCCTTTTGAATTGTGTTGCAAATGTTAGAGACTTTTTATCTTTCAATTTTTAGCTTATGATGAATCTATTTGATTAGTTTTCAAACATAATTTCTAAAGTTATACTGGTGTCAGCATTTATAGATTGTTTGGTACCCGTATTTGGGATGTCATAACTTGAGATCTATGAAAACCTAGATCGAATGGATTCTACCACTATGTTTTCCACTGAAAGTACTCCAAGTGTGTCAGTTTGCAAGTCATGAAAAATCTGTTTGCACACTTTTTCAGCTCAATTCCATTTGCAAAAATCACTTTTTTTCCATTGTTTCAGTCTGCAATTTTTGAGTAGCCCACTTTGACCGCTCACCATTTGCGCCCAGTTATTCATCATAATCCCAAATCACAGATCCATAATCTCCTTGTGATAATGAGTTGATGCCCTAGTTTTCATCTTCCCACATGTCAGTTTGCTCATTTTTCAAAGCCAAATTCGAACCCAATTTATTGCTTTCTGATATGTTTATTTGCAGGTGCTTTTGAGAGGTCAACTTTGACAACAAAAATCATTTGAACCCAAATTATTCATGAGATAGGATTTGATAGGGTGCAAGTATGTGGAACAAATAATTAGTGGGTTAGTTTTCAACACCCAATTAGGTGTATTGGTTAGTTTTTAAGGCCAGTCAAAGGACCTCCTAACACAAAGTTGGTAGTCTACAAGAAAGTGATAAAATAAGTCTTAATTAGTAGTTTAGCGATTAAATTTGATTTCAATCAGTATAGTGGGTTCAATACATCAATTTTGTAGTTTAGTTCTTCAAAAACAATTTTTTTTTTTACCCGGTTCCACTTTGAGGCCTAACTAATTTTTGCCAAATTGATAAGATGAAGAGTAAAATGCTTAGTAATGAACTCTAAGGGTTAAGAAATAGACTATGGTGGAAAGATTAATGAGTCCCAGAAACATGTTTTAATGGTCATAAGGAATGACTGGCAGACGTAAACTTCATAGGCCAACTCTACCATCCTAATCTGGTTAAACTTATTGGATAATGCATAGAAGATGATTAGAGGTTGCTTGTTTATGAATATATGCCCAGAGGTAGTTTGGAAAATCACCTTTTCAGAAGGGCCCTGCCTCTCCCATGGTCTACTAGGAGGAAAATTGCATTGGCTACAGAAAAGGTCTTGGCATAACTTCATGGAGGGGCTAAGAAACTTTTAACTTATTAGGATTTTAAAACTTAAAATATTCTTTTGGATGCAGATTACATTGCAAAGCTTTCTGACTTTGGGCTTGCAAAAGGTGGACTTGAAGAAGACAAGACTCATGTCTCTACTCGAGTAATAGGGACATATGGTTATATGGTTGCTAAATATGTTATGACTAGGCATTTGACATCAAGGAGTAATGCCTACAGCTTTGGCATTGTTCTCCTTGAAGTGCTTACTAGTCAAAGATCTATGGATAAAAATAGGCCAAGTGAGGAGAAAAATCTTGTGGAATGGGCTTGGACTTATCTTACACAGAAAAGGAAGCTTTATCATCTCATAGATCCTCATTTGAGTGGTCACTATTCCATCAAAGGTGCCCTGAAGACTGCACAATTAGCTCACTATTGCATAAGTCAGGACCCTAAAGCAAGGCCTTCAATGGATGATGTTGTTGAAGCTCTCAAACCATTCTTAAATTTAAAAGATATTGCAAGTTCATCCTTCAATTATCAAGCATTGCAATCACAATGTCCTAGTCGTCAATTATCACATTCTAATGGAAATGGAATGTATTCAAAGAATGGGTAGAGCTCATGTAAAAGAGGAAGTCTATATATTAGGAAAGAGCACCCATGATGGTAGGGATCACAATCTAGAACAGAGTAGACCCAATCAAGAGGAGACCTGTTCATGCGTTAAAAGACAAGTAGCAAAATGAAGGAGTTACCATGCATTCAAAGAGAAATCTTTGCTAGAAGATACCATTTAAATAACATGTAACCCATTGTAGACAAAGGGAGGCATTGTGCTTGATGAAGTCAATGTTAAACTTAAGACCACCATCCATGCCTTTTAAAAGGATCCTCATGCCATATGCAAAAGAACCAATGAAATGCAAAGGCAACAAGTAAAATGAAGCTCATAGCTCAAGTAGGGAGCTCAACTCACCTAAAATAGAGGAAGGCATAACAAGGCACATAGAGGATTTTTGCATGAAGGAAGTTAAATATTAAAGTTTAAATCATTGGTCAAACCAAATAAAACCCAAGTATATGCATTTGCCATCTTTTATTTCCTATTTTCAAGAGATCACGCCATGGAAGCCACTGGCAGAAAAAGCTTTATGTTTTTACAGAACATGCAAATACATAAGCAAGGCTAGAGTGATTCACACCAGAGGAATGCGTGATGAGTTAGCATCTGCAAGGACATGAATGCTAAAATTTGTAGCATCTTTGGGGGTCCACGCTGGAGAAAATAGAAAATGTACATAGCTAATAAAATATGTAGAGATCCCCACATTTTGAAGAAGGGGACACCATCAACAACTAGCCCATGTTGCAAAGAAGCCACAAGCAGCATTAAAAAAAGAAAAGAAAAAAGAACAGAGGAGCCATGGTAGATCTATATGGCAGTTAGTGGAGGAGTTAACCCATAGGAAGAAACCACCAAAACTAAAAGAGTAGATGCCATAAATGCAAAGAAAAGCAAAGGAAAACAATAAAAGGACTTTAATCCCACATACGAGCCATGAAAGGCTTTTATAGTCTATAAGTAACAAAGCACACAAAACATTAGGTGTCTTATGACAAGCACCTTTTCGAAGGAAAAGTTTCTCACATGTGGGTCCCAGTTGACAAGCTTGAGGTCATAAAGTAAAAATTTTAAACAAATATTCTATCATGCTGATGTGGATCTAGGTGACTAGAAAACTCAAAAATTTGGCACCATTTTGGAAATCCGGCTAGCAACATAGCGAGTTGTCGAAAAACTCAAAAATGTAGTGAATGTCCAATGAGTACGTAGGTCCCGTGTCAGTGTGACCTGGTAGATTTGACAACAAATTAGATCACACCAAGTGGCGGTGAGCAGCAGGTGATGTGGCAAAATCTAGACAGATGAAGGGGATCATACCATGTGGCACATCTGGTGGTCCTCTCTATCTTGCCAAGGAGAAGTTGCTCACGTGATAACATGGTGACATAGCAAGGGTCACTGAGGTGATGACATGTAGCAGCGGATCTCGATAGCAATGATGAGGTAGGGGGTCATTGGGTAGTGACTGAGCGATGATAGAGCAACAAGGAAACCAATCCTATCTTGACATGTGTCATCAAGCTGGTCAAACCAAGTTTGACCTCAGATTCAAAGGACAAGGAAAGCTATGAAGGAAAATAAAAAATAATTCTTAAATTATTTTATGCAAAATAGATGCCCGTGCAATTCTTATAAACTCAAAAGGGACTTTAATATAAAGTTCTTACCTTAGATTTTTAGATTTTTCAAAATTTAAAATCAGATGTTGCAGACAAGACAAAGTTTCATAATAGAAGGGCATTTTTCAAACCAAAATTTTGGGCATTTCTAGAAGGCTAATATAGCAATATTATATATCCCCAGAATCATGAGAAGATGAAATTTTTGATTATGGAGTTTGTTTTTGCACAGGTGCTTCCTGGTTTGAGTTATAGCTAGAAACATGAAATTTGGGGCTTTCTCAGTGGAATGGGTAAAAACTAAAAATCTAGTTAGAGGATCAGTAAAACTTGGTAAGCATGCAGTTGGAGTTTACTTTGCTCACATTCACTTAGTAAAACTTGAATTTTTTGAAGCATTTCAGTGGGTTTTTAGATATTTTGATGACTCAATAAGTTTTCATCATTCAAAAAAGGATATTTGCAAATCAGTTATAGAAATGATGAAACCAAACCAGATATTCAATTAAGGAGAGAGGGTAGAAAGAGGTTTTTCATCTTCTTGGGAAGGATTTTTGAATGGACACCTATCAGTTGGAGATTCAATCCAGGACTTCTTTCCTCTATATCAATCCCTTTCTTTCTCATTGTAGGGGTTCTAGTTCTTTGGAGAAAATTTCGCACATTACATTGAGACCATATTCTTGTTCTAGTTTGGATGTATTCCCAATACTGATACACCTTATTTTTCAATAGAATTCTCTCATGTGAATAGTAGTAGGAAGAAATATACAGATAGTTTAGATCTGTTAGGTGTTTTCATGTTTTCATTTCATGCATTTGGTTGTATTATTTCAAGGAAATTAATACAAAGAACAGAATAATTTTATTAGTTTTATTTTGATTCTTGTCTCTAGTCTTAGTGAATTTTCAATGTTTTATGATCTTTGAACAAAGATCTTAGGTCATAGTTGTAGTCCCTTAAGGTTGTATGTTGTTTTATTGTTGCTTATGACTCAAGCAGTTATGTAAATGCTTCAGTGAATCAACAGGGTTGCAAGTTTTTTGAGAAGGATATCATGTAAGAATGAGGTTTGGAATGAGCACAGTTATTTATTTACAAGGTAAATAGATAGATCATATATCTGAATATATACATAAGTATCAAATATCCATATGCATGCATTTGATTCATGGATTTTCCCAATAGATTAGACACTCATCAGCTACAGGATCATTAAAGTCTTACTGTTGCATATCTGAGGGTTTGTTGAATTCAACATTATTAATCAAATGATCTTTCCCTTTCGTGTTGAAGGACCTAAATGTATTTCCCTCACTCAGCTTCTAAGATTCATAGATTTGCCTTTAGCTATTATAGATCTATGTCATTTCATAAGCCATTAGGAGAAATAAGGGTAGAATCTACTTAATAGATTCAGGGATATGTTTTGCGCTAGTACAATATCATTTGAATCTGAGGTCTACCCACCTAGGTTTTGCAGAACCTAAAGTAGAAGAAGGGTCATGCCTTATAGTTGGCTTGTTGTCAAAAATGGCATGTTGAAAATGGGAGTTAGCTACCCTTAGATATGTTAGTTTCTTAGTGGGATAATTGAAAATCCTCCAACATTTTCAAACACCAAAAAAATGGTGACTCTACTAGGGGTTCTACGAAGAAATTCATTGTTAAAATTATTGGAATCTATGGTATAAATAGCAAGGTCATGAAGTGTTTTCCATTTCTTTGCTGAAGATTCATGTCTCCTAGTAAGGTTTTATCCATTTGTAACTTTATGTTGTGAGAATTGAATGTAAATTCTTTTCTATGACTGTTATAAGTCTATCTTCAATCAGTTTAGTCTTTGCAAGTGCTATTGAGAAAGTTTTAGAGTCAAGAATTGATTTATAAAGTGTAAATTCCTTTCAAGATGATAATGATCTGCAAGTTTCTCTTACATTGAAAGTATGGTTCAAATTTTTTCACGTGACAAAATATGTTTTATTTCTCACAAAGTGTGAGTGGCGACTCTCAAATCTCTATACCAATTTTTTCCTAGTTGATTTCATTAAAAAATTTTGAAGGACTTTCAGTTGTATGGGCAGATCTGATGCTTTTGGTAGTCTCTTAAAAAGGGAGTTTGAATTCTTGATAAGTTTTTAAGTGCTCTTTGAAATTTTTTGTTATAAGAAATTGAAGTGTAAAAAGTGAATTACAGCAATGACTATTATATTCCTCTTGCAAAGAGGTGGCAACTCTACAAAGTTTGATCAGTGGGGTAAAGGAATTTTAGTCTTGCACATGTGCCAACCAGCAGATCAATGTTTTCAGCAGCAACACTTAAGGTATTTTGCAATTTCATGTGATTTTGTTTCCATGAAAGTAAGCTCTACATATGTGTTCTCTATCAACTGAGTTTTAGCACTAAGAAGAGGAGAATAATTTGAAAAGTTTCATGCACTTCATTGATTAAGTTTTAGCTTGTTGTTTTAAAGTTGTGAAGTGTATTTGAAGTGTTCATTTGGTAGAAGGTTGTGTAGATCTCTTGCAAGTTATAAATTAGAATTTATTATGGGTGAATGAGTGTCATATTTTGGAAAGAATACCGAGTTTTATTTCACCTAGTATGTAGTCAGTCAGTAAAGTTTCTAGATCCATTTCTACCAAGACATATATGCCATTAAGTTTTAATGCTATTCATGGTTTCCTGAATGTCATTCCTAATGATGTCCAAAATAGATTGCCTAAGTTTAGTGGGAACCATACTATTTCAGCAAATCATCATGTTGAATTGTTTAGTGATTTGATGGGTGACTATGAGAGTGCTCATGAAGACGTTCACATGAAGTTATTTGTTCAAACCTTGGAAGGATATGCTAGAGACTAGTTTTCATTTTTACCAGCACTTTCTATTTCATCTTGGAGTGAGTTGCATTCTACCTTCATGGAGCAATTTGGAGAATGGGTAAGCATATCTGATTCTTATGACAAGTTCTTGAAGATTCATATTCAAACTAATGAACTTATCCCTCAATTTAACATCAGATTTGCAAGAGTTTTGAATGAAATCCTTGAGAGTTATAGACCTAATGATCAAATGTGTTTAGCTATATATTTTGATGCATTTGACAAGAAAATGAACTATCTATTAAGGGATAAAGAACCAAAAACATTATACCAAACTTTTATGACTGCTAGTTGATATTGAGAATAATTTGAAGTACAAATTGACTAGATGTCATTTTGCCTTGAATGATTACTGGTATAATTGTCATGAAAGAAAATTTGAACATGGTGTTGATGCTTCAATTTCAAATAAGCATATCAATACCCCTGTTGTAGGTTTTAATCAAATGGAAAACTCAAATTAGAATATGTGTATAAGTAAGGTTAGCTTGGTTACAAATTATGACACACATGTTCTTGATGCTACAATAGTAGGATATATCTCAAACTTTGATAGGGTTCAGCATTGTGTTGGTTTTATGAATCAAAGTTTGGTTACAGCAGTAAGTTCCTCTCATAATGATCATATACATAATGATGTTGCTAATAAGGTTGTTACACCTAGATCTCAGTTTTGTGCAAATGAGGAAGCTGAGAGCTATGTCTATGATCATGAGTTTGGTGTTGCTCATCCGACATACCATGGAAAGGTAATACAAGATGAAGAATATGAGTCACATCCATCTTAGTCACAATCACAAGAACAGAATGCATATGTTGATAATGTTTCAGCAGTAGAGGATAAGATGGATTTCTTGATCAGTCAAATATGCAAGAAATGAATTATCTTATTGAGAGATTACATCATGTTGAAAGTGTTACTAAATCTAAATTTGGAAGACAGTCATCTCTATGTGAGTATGAAGAAGCTGAAAGTCATGTTTCAAATGATGATGATAAAGTTGTTGATCCAATGTATTATCAAGAGGTGTCATATGAAGCTAATGATGAGAGTTGTTACTCAAGTCAAGAAGAGGATAGTCATAGTGAATGTTCATCTTCATATGAATCAGATGCAAGTTGGGAAGAAGAAAGCAATGATGAGAGTTAGTATTTTTATGTTAGTAAAGGTATGAGTTCTATTTCTAAATCTTAAAGTGAATTTCTAGTTTAGAGTTATACAAGTCAGCTAGGTGTTGAAAGATGTGAAGATTTGGCTACACAATACAAGGATAAAGAGGTTATTTATAAGAATGGATTACCTAATTGTGTAAATGAATGTCTTGAGAATGAATGTAGTGATGATTAGTATATGAGTGATCCTAAGCTTAATGCATCAGCACCTATTGGTATGATAAATAATGATAGGTTTGCAAGACATTTGAATCACCTACATGAAGACAATGAAAGTAACTTTGATTTATATTCTACATGCTTCGTTGATGGAGTAGAAAGTGAGTCCACATGTAGTTATAATTTTTCTTCACATGCTGAAAGTATCCATGAAGACAAGATGGGTAATGGTTTTAAAGTATATACTAACACTTTATATGATGAGAATCTTGATGATGATCAGCCCATTTTTTGTCAAAATGTTCAAAGAGGGTCATTGCATGGAGTTATCAATCCTTTGTTTGAAGAGCACATGGAAAATTTAGATTTAGTTGAGAATGAGTTTGATGATGATACTTTGTCTTACTACTGTAAGAGATCATAATGTTCTTCTTCTAAGTTTGATGGTGAAACTGATGATTATGTTGCATCTGATGAGATAGATGACAAGGTGTTTGATGAAGTTGTTTTTGAAAATTAGTATGCACCTTGCAATGAGTTTTATGATGAACTCTCTGATATGAAGACTAATCTATTTGTTGATTGTGAAGAACCATCTAAAGATTATGGATTATTTTTAGATTCTAATATGGATGAAATGTGTTAGTACAAGTCAGAGTGTTCATTTGAGTATCATCTGCTCATAAACAAGGATTCACATTTTGAAGGTATGAGCGATCCTTTTCTCCATGTTGAATATGATGCATTCATATTCAAAGTTGATAGCATGCATGATTCATTAAGTGAAGAAGTTTTTAGTTTCATTCTAATATTTTTAAGCATGCTAATCAAAGCTTTTATAATGAGCAAGAGATTGAAAATGAAGCAAGTTTTTATATGCATTATGAAAGTGAAGTTGTAGATTCAATTTTACCAAGAAATTTGATTCATGATGCTAATTTTATTGGTGAGACTGATGTGAGTAATATTTTGAGTTTACCTCATGCAAGTTTAGATGAGAATTATGTTTATGATAGAGGTAAAAAAATTGTTGAAGTTTGGTGGCCTAGGGCCATTGTTTGTACATAGTAGTGGTAGTTTCTTATTTTCAATAAAGTTGTTCGATAGAAAGTTTTTGAGGTTCAGGTGTGTGGTCTGCTTCTCCCAGAGATCTGAATCCTTGCCATGCCTACAAGGGACATGCATCCCCAAACAAAGCCACTATTGGGACTTGAAATTGCCTTCCTGATTTTGAGTACTATTGAGAATTTTCAGCCCTATAAATTCTTTTTAATGCCTATGTACCCAGCTGTCCATTTGAGCCCCCTAAGGTGTTTAATGTTTCTAACACCTTGTATTCAGCCTGTCTAAGTGTTTCATGAAGAAAAATTGAGATTCTGAGCCATTTTGTGAAGTCTCATTTCGAGTTAGTTTCAAATCTGCATTTTTGCCCCATGTCAAATAGCGATAGAAGGCCATGTTTGCGATTGAATATCTTGTACCAAGAAATGTTTTATGACTTTTCACTTTGGGAGTCTCTAGTGTCCATATCTAAGAACCTATATTTCAGATTTCAAGCCATTTTGAGTTCTTTTAACTAGGTCTTGGATCCCTCAAAGTTGGTCAGTTACTGTTTTCATGCTTTTGCACTTTGCACCTGATTCTGTGAAGCCTTGTTTGACATCCTATAACTTTTGACCAGTTGACCAAAATGCTAAATTTCCTTTTGCATTGTATTTTAGATGTTAGAGACTTGTTATGTTTCAATTTTTAGCTTATGATGAATCCATTTGATCAATTTTCAAACACAATTCCAAACACAATCTCTAAAGTTATACTGGTGTCAGCATTTGCAGATTGTTTGGTACCCCTGTTCAATATGTCATAACTTGAGATCTATGATAGCCTAGATCAAATGGATTGTATCATTGTGTTGTCCACTAAAAGTACTCCAAGTTTTTTAGTATGAAAGTCATGATGAATCTGTTTGCATACTTTTTCAAGTCAATTTCATTTGCAAAAATCACTTTTCTTCCATTATTTTAGTTTGCAATTTTTGAGTAGCCCACTTTGACAGCTCACCATTTGCGCCCAGTTATTCATAATAAGCCCAAATTGCAAATCCATACTCTCCTCATGAAAATGAATTGATTTCTTCGTTTTCATCTTCCCACGTGTTAGTTGCTCAATTTTCAAAGCCAAATCTAAACCCAGTTTATTGCTTTCTGACATTTTTATTTGCAGGTAATTTTGAGAGGTCAACTTTGACATCGAATATCATTTGACCTCAAATTTTTCATGAGACGAGATTTGATAGGGTACAAGTATGTGGGATGAAGAATTAGTGGGTTAGTGGTGTGTTAGTCATTTTTTAAGGCCAGTCAAAGGATCTCTTGACACAAAGTTGACAGTCTGCGAGAAAGTGATAAAATGAGTCTTAATTAGCAGTTCAGTGATTAAATTTGATTTCAATTAGTATAGTGGGTTCAATAGATCAGTTTTTCACTTTAGTTGTTTGGAAACAAAATTTTTTTTAGCCAAACCCACATTGAGGCTTGACTAAGTTTTGCCAGATTCATAAGATGAAGAGTAAAATGCTTAGTAATGAACTCTAAGGGTGAAGAAATAGACTATGGTGGAAAGATTAATGAGTCCCAGAAACATGTTTTAATGGTCACAAGGAATGGCTGGCAAACGTAAACTTCCGAGGCCAACTTCACCATCCTAATCTGGTAAAACTTATTGGATACTGCATAGAAGATTATTAGAGGTTGCTTGTTTATGAATATATGCCTAGAGGCAGTTTGGAAAATCACCTTTTTAGAAGGGATCTGCCTCTCCCATGGTCTACCGCAATGAAAATTGCATTAGTTGTAGCAAAGGGCTTGGCATACCTTCATGGAGGGGTTGAGAAACTTATGATTTATTGGGATTTTAAAGATGCAGATTACATTGCAAAGCTTTTTGACTTTGGGCTTGTAAAAGGTGGACCTAAAGAAGACTAGACTTTGTCTCTACTCGAGTAATAGGGACATATGGTTATACAATTCTTGAATATTTTATGACTGGGCATTTGACATCAAGGAGTGATGCCTATAGCTTTGATGTTGTTCTCCTTGAATTGCTTATTGGTCAAAGATATATGGATAAAAATAGACCAAGTGGGGAGAAAAATCTCATGGAATGGGCTTGGCCTTATCTTACAAAGAAAAGGAAGCTTTATTGTCTTGTAGATCCTCATTTGAGTGGTCACTATTCCATCAAAGGTGCCCTAAAGACTACATAATTAGCTCACTATTGCATAAGTCAGGACCCTAAAGCCAGGCCTCTAATGAATGATGTTGTTGAAGCTCTCACACTATTGTTAAATTTAAAAGATATTGCAATTTTTTCCTTCAATTATCAAGCATTTGCAATCACAATGTCCTAGTCATCAATTATCACATTCTAATGGAAATGTAATGTATTCAAAGAATGGGTAGAGCTCACATAAAAGAGGAAGTCTATATATTACGAAAGAGCACCCACAATGGTAGGGATCATAATCTAGAATAGAGTAGACCCAATCAAGAGGAGACCTATTCATGTATTAAAAGACAAGCAACAAAACGAAGGAGTTACCACGCATTCAAAGAGAAATCTTTGCTAGAAGATACCATTTTAATAACATGTAACTTGCTGCAAACAAAGGGAGGCATTGTGCTTGAGGAAGTCAGCATTAAAATTAAGGCCATCATCCATGCCTTTTAAAAGGAACCTCACGCCATATGAAAAAGAACAAATAAAATGTAGAGGGAACAAGTAAAATGAAGCTCACAGTTCATGTAGGGAGCTCAACTCACGTGAAACAGAGGAAGGCATAACAAGGCACGCTGAGGATTTTTGCATGAAGGAAGAAAAATATTAAAGTTTAAATCACTAGTCAAACCAAATAAAACCCAAGTATATGCATTTGCCATCTATTATTTTCTATTTGTAGGAGATCACGCCATGGAAGTTACTACTAGACAAAGCTTTACATTTTTTCAAAACATGCAAATACATAAGCAAGGCTAGAGTGATTCACACTAGAGGAATGCGTGATGAGCCCATGTAGGTATAGGAATTAGCATCTGCAAGGACATGAATGCTGAAATCCATAGCATCTTTGGGGGTCTATGCTGGAACAAATAGAAAATGTGCATAGCTAATAAAATCTATAGAGTGCCCCACATTTTAAAGAAGGGGACACCATCAAAAACTAGTCCATGTTGCAAAAAAGCCACAAGCAACACAAAAAAACAAAAGAAGAATAGAGGAGCCATTGCGGATCTATATGGTAGTCAGTGGAGGAGTTAACCCATAGGAAGCAGCCACCAAAATTAAAAGAATAGACACCATAAATGTATAGCAAAGAAAAGGAAAACAATAAAAGGAATTTAATCCCAAATACGAGCCATGAAAGGCTTTTATAGTCTATAAGTAACAAAACACACAAAATATTAGGTGTCTTATGACAAGCACCTTTTTGAAGGCAAAGTTACTCACACGTGAGTCTTGGTCGACCAACTGGAGGTCATAAAGTCAAAATTTTTAACAAATATTCTATTGCACTGATGTGGATCCAGGCGACCAAAAAACTCAAAAACTTGGCACCTCACTACTTCACTAGCTGAGAAATCTTGGAAATTTGGCTAGCGACATAGTGAGTCATCAAAAAACTCAAAAATTTGGTGAATTTCCAATGAGTATGTGGGTCTAGTGTATGTATGACATGGAAGATTCAACAAAAAATCAGATCATGCTGAGTGGTGGTGAGAAGGAGGTGATGTGGTGAGATCTAGACAGATGAAGGAGATCATGCCACATGGCACATCTGATGGTCCTCACTATCTTGCTAAGGAGAATTTGCTCATGCGATAACATGGTGACATAGTGAGGGTCGCTAAGGTGACAACATGTGGCAGTGGGTCATAATAGCAATGATGAGGTAGGAGGTGATTGGGTAGTGACTGAGTGATGACAGAGCAACAAGGCAACCAATCCTGTCTTGACACATGTCATCAACCCAGTCAAACCAAGTTTGACCTCAAATTCAAAGGGCAAGGAAAGCTATGAAGGCAAATAAAAAATAATTCTTAAATTATTTTATGCAAAATAAAATGCTTATGCAATTATTTTAAACTCAGAAGGGACTTTAATATATAGTTCTGACCTTAGATTTTTAGATTTTTCAAAATTTTAAATCACATGTTGCAGACAAGCTAGAGTTTCATAATAGAAAGGCATTTTTCAAACCAAATTTTTGGGCATTTTTGAAGGCTAATATAGCAATATTATATATCACCAAAATTGTGAGAAGACAAACTTTTTGATTATGGAGTTTGTTTTTGCACAGGTGCTTCCTGGTTTGAGTTATAGGCAGAAACGTGAAATTTGGGGCTTTCTCAGTGGAATGGCCAAACACTGAAAATCTAGTTAGAGGATCAGTTAAACTTGGTAAGAATGTAGTTGGAGTTTACTTTGCTCACATTCACTTAGTAAAACTCAAATTTTTCCAAGCATTTCAGTGGGTTTTCAGATATTTTGATGACTCGACAAATTTTCATCATTTAGAAAAGGATATTTGCAAATAAGTTATAGAAATGATGAAACCAAATCAAATATTTAGTTAAGGAGAGAGGGTAGAAAGAGGCTTCTCATTTGCTTGGGAAGGATTTCTGAGTGGACACCTATCAGTTGGAGATTCAATTTGGGAATTCTTTCCTCTATATCAGTCCCTTTCTTTCTCATTGTAGGGGTTCAAGTTCTTTGGAGAAAATTTTTCACATTACTATGAAACCATATTCTAGTTCCAGTTTGGATGTATTCCCAATACTAAGACACCTTATTTTTCAATAGAATTCTCTAATGTGAATAGTAGTAGGAAGGAATATACAGATAGTTCAGATCTGTTAGGTATTTTCATGTTTTCATTTCATGCATTTGGTTGTATTGTTTCAAGGAAATTAATACAAAGAACAGAAGCATTTCATTAGTTTCATTCTAATTCTTGTCTCTAGTCTCAGTGAATTTTCAATGTTTTATGATCTTTGAACAAAGAGCTTAGGTCATAGTTGTAGTCCCTTAAGGTTGTATGTTGTTTTATTGTTGCTTATGACTCAAGCAGTTATGTAAATGCTTCAGTAAATCAATAGGGTTGCAAGTTTTTTGAGAAGGATACCATGTAAGAATGAGGTTTGGAATGAGCATAGATGTTTATTTACAAGGTAAATAGATAGATCATATATCTAAATATATACATAAGTATCAGATATCCATATGCATGCATTTGATTCATGAATTTTCTAAATAGATTAGGCTCTGGTCAGCAAGAGGATCATTAAAGTCTTACGATTATATGTTTGAGGGTTTTTTGAATTCAACATTATTAATCAAACAATCTTTCCCTTTTGTGTTGAAGGACCTAAATGTATTTCCCTCACTCAGCTTCTAAGATTCATAGATTTGTATTTAGCTATTGTAGATCTATGTCTTTTCATAAGCCATTAGGAGAAATAAGGGTAAAATCTACTTAATAGATTCAGGGATATGTTTTGTACTGGTACGGTATCATTTGAATCTAAGGTCTACCCACCTAGGTTTAGTAGAGCCTAAAGTAGAAGAAGGGCCATGCCTTATAGTTGGCCTGGTATCACAAATGGCATGTTGAAAATGGGAGTTAGCTGCCCCTAGATATGTCAGTTTCTTAGTGGGATAATTGAAAACCCTCCAGCATTTTCAAACACCAACATGTGGGACCAAAGGAATGTAGTAATCCTCAATTTTATTCTTATCCCTCAGCTCTTGTTAGATTAATGCCTATCACTTTGTTACTAAAGAAAGTTGTACATGATTTAACAAGAGTGACATAGTGACATTTTGATGCATGGAAAGTGTGGTCTTGTAGAAGACTCTCAAAATGCTTCATTGTCATATGTCAGCTATCACACCATTAATTGTTCTCAACTCAAGCTCATCCTTATTCTTTGTAACTTCCTGATCATTGATGAAGCTAAAGACCAAAGGCTATTGCATTCTCACAAAATAAAAGTGTTCAATGTTTAAAAAATGTGAGAATACAAGGGATTTTCCTATGTCCCAATACATGCCCAAAATGGTGGAGTAGTATGCAAAATTTTAAACCATTGATCAAAGACAAGATCAACAATCCTTGGATTTTCATGAAATCAAGATGCATGGTATTTTAAAAGTGTGACAAAGTGAGATTTTGACACATGTCTTAGTGAGCCCATTTTATTTAACAACCTAAAGAATAAGCACTTTTCTCAATCATAGATTGAGGTGGAGATCTATGGTGGTTGTAAAGTTATAAAAGAAACTTGCAATATGTTCAAGTGACTATGCAATGTAAATACAAGTGGAGTTTGTGGGCCTTGTTTGTGTTGTGAGCTTTAGAAGAAATAATGATGTCAACATGAAGTACTAGGAATAACATCCTGATTCACCCTTACTATTATGCATCCAACATAAAGGTTTTCTTCTGCAACCATGAGACCAAACGGTGATCTACACTTCTTTCTATCTCACAAAATCAAGATGTTCAAGTTTTAACCAAAGTGAAGATGCAAGGAGCTACCATATGTCCTTAGTGGGCCCACCTTATAGAAGAAACATTAAAATCTATAGTTATGTTTGATCATTTGATGAAAAGATGATCAAAGGTTGGCATTATGTCACAAATTTGAAGTGCAAGATCTTTAAACAAAGAGACAAAGAAAGAATCTAACACATTTGCCACCAAGCAAAAAGATGATGCAATCTCAATTTTGAATCACAATCAGATTTCTCTTTAGATAAATGGCTAATTTTCAAATTTCTTACATTGCATGAACAATTCAACTGTTGAAACATTAACTATGAATCAAGACAACCTTGTGCAAATGAAATTAGATAAGATTTTTTAGTTTATTCTAAATTTGGTACAATGAAAAATAAATTAAAGTAGAGTGAATAGAGCCTAGATTTTGTAGTTTTCATACTATGACTTTTTGTCCACAAGGAATTTCTATTTGTGATAAAAAAAACTTGCAAGTATCCAGATATTGTTATGAAAAGTTTTCCTTTTTGAATTTTATAAATTGATAAAATGCCTCCACAAAGGTATTTCTCTAGAAAAAAATGACTATTAGCATAGGAACATGCATGATTGTTTTCTCAAACAACTGCCCACTTCTACAAATGAAATGGAAAAAGTAAAGGAATTGGTCCTAAAAATCCCTAGACTAAATATTGATGAGGGTTTCTATGATAAAGTTAATTGGATAAGGGATACAAAAACATCAATGGGTGGTTTTGAGTTGTTCAAAAAATGGTCTTCACAAAAATATCATGATAGACCTCTTCAAAATGTCTAGGAATTTGGCACTGCAAAGTTAGTTGTGCTAGGTGTTTTCATGGATGATGATCTTCTGACAATGTTGGTGGAGAGATATGACCATGTGTTGTGGGTTGTAAAGAACCATGTTGGGGAGAATGTGTTCAAGGTGATAGATGAGGTGGTTAGAGAAGTTTTTATGTTAAACCCTAATATTTCCTTCATGAGACAATTGACTTCGATGACTTGTAGACCAAATATGATGAACAAAGAGTATACCTTTGAGGTGGATCTCTACAATAACACTTTGCTAAGGTAGGCCATCTAACACTGGTGACACCATCTACCCTACAGCCCTTACTGAAGAAATATTTTAACCCTAGGGAATAGTCTCTATATATTTCCCTCTACAATATTTTTGGTATGGATGTACAAGAGCATGTACTAGAAATCTTAATTTTTATGGTGACACAAATCCTAAAATATGAAATGAGCTCTATTTTTTATTTTGCTTCCCATTTAGCTAAAGATATACATAATCGGTTAATTGGCATAACAAAGGGAAAGGTTGACAAATTCTTTGGCTGGCACTCTCTTCTTATGTACATTTTTCTATTTAGTGTTGTTTCTATCTTTGCAAAAGACATGAAACTAGAAAGAGAAACAGATGGAGAGAAGCTACCAACCCAACTCTAGAGTGCAGATATGAATGTCACAGATTTTTTTTTTTTTTTTTGTCCATTATTTTGCATCTAAGATGAGGGCATTGTTAAGTTAAGACAACCCTTGAATTCCTAAAGGTGAGCCACAATTGGGGAGATATAATCCTGTATTTAGTATCTATTACTTTCAAAGTGTATGTTTTCCAAGGGAAGTCCCATGTAATGCGCTACAAAGTACCCTTGAAGGTAGGAGTTGCTAATTTTTTATGACAAATTAGAGGACTTGAAGAGAGATAATTATTGGGAATATCTAGGGGAAATTTTTCCAAATCTCACAATTGTCCATACTTTTGTGTTAACTAAAGGAGGGTGGAGACACTTGGGTAAGTTCCTAGATAAATATCAAATGGCCTAATCTTACCCTAGATTTATAGATACAGAAGGATTCTATGAAATATTTAATGAAAGAACTTGAGTTAAATCTCATAATCATATATTCTAATTTCCTAAAGATATAATCATAAATTATTTCTCTTTACAAGAATTGGAACTAAAGAAAGAAAAGGGGAGATTTTTTATCAGAGTTATATAATTTGTTAATGCTTTAGATAGTAAATATGGTCCCTTGGGTGACATCAAGTTTTGGGGAGATAAGGTAAATAAGTTGATGTCACATTTTGTTGGGATTATGTAAATCTTGAATAAAAAGAAATAGGCATTAATAAAAAGCACATCTAGACCAGGCCAATGAGGTGGAAAAAAGAATGGTAAATAAAATTTTCATATTCTAGGAAAATTCACCCTCCAAAGGAAGGCTAGATATGTTATTGCTAGGAATATGAGGGCACATCCTTTACTAGTTTATCAAAGGAAACATTCAAAAATCACATCCTTGGAGCCAACAACTAAAAAGAAAAAGTTGGAAGAGGGATCTTCATCAAAGATAGAAGAATGTTATTCCTCTCAAACCCCCATACATTTTGATGGTGAAAAATCCTTGAGGGAAGAATAGAAACAAATGGGAGGCCAAGATGATATGTTAATAAAAACATCAAAGATAAAGGAGGTAATGCATGAAGAACTCCCAATGCCACTCTTAGCCCTCACTATTGAAGATTTCAAAGGAAAAGGGATGGAATCTGTTCTGGAGTAGGTTGCTAGAAAATTTCTCACTAATGATGATTTTTGTAAAATATAGGGTATTTATTCAATTTTTTTGGAGAAGAAATATTTATAATTTTGAGGCAAAATGCAAAAGGGTAAAGGAAGAGCAACCTAATAGACAGGAATCTAAAATTGAAGAATAGATTAAAGCTTAGTAGATACAAAAATATAGTCAGATAACCCCTAAGGGGGGTATACAATTGTTGAAGGATTTAGGTGTCCTTATACAACAGTAATGGGACATTGCTAATGCAATGGTTTTTTATGCTATCAAGAGAGAAAAGCTATCCAAATTCAATAGAGAGGAGGACATAAAGGAAGCCCATAAAGGGGTTAAATATATTTTTATGATCATAAGGCCTTAGTGATGTGGCCTATTAATAAAAGGGATAAATCCATACTCTAGGAAGCTTTAGATGTAGAACATACACAAAGCCTGGTAGTAAACAAAGTGATAGATGCAGATAGTGAGAAGACTGCTCTCATGAATAAAGAGGTGGTTGATTTTGGTGTGGTGATAGCCAAGAAAGATAAGAATAAGTTCCTTTGAGCTTAATAATAACTTTGAAAAGGTGTTAGAAGCCTATGGTGAGAGAGGAAGGAAAACTAATGAAATGGAGAAAGTCATCTCAAAATTGTAAAAGTAGCAATGAGAGAACAATGATGTTACCTTGAGAAAAAAATTGAGCAAATAGATCAGTAGACAAGATAATTATGGCCCTATGTTTCAATGTCATTGATAAAATTGATGATCAAATTGAGAAAATATATGATCAAGCAAGTGACCTACTAGATTTTGATTTAAAAAGAGATATGTTACCAAGAAATTTGAGAAAATGTTTCTCTAAATATCTTAGTAGGAGTTTTGATCTTTTTCCTCATCTATTAAAAGGCCTAGGTAATATTAAAGGTAAAGAGGAATGGGGAAATGAATTGAAAGAAATAATAAATATAAGGATGAATGATGTCATTAACAAAGAAAACTATATGTGGTTTGCTAGAATAGTTGAAGAAATAGTTATTATCCAAATATTATTTGATACTTTCCAACAATATTTTGAGGAAATAAATAAATTGGGAAAATATATTCTAAAGAGAGAAGAAGAAATCCTTAATTTTAATTGGCCAAATGACATTGTTTTTTATAAATAGATGGAAAAATATTCTTTAGCTTCAAAACATTTATAGTTGGCATCTGAGAATAAATCAATTACCACTAAGGAGAAAGAAATGTTTGCTAAGGCTATTCAGGTAACCATGGTAGAATTAGATGAGGTGGATTCACAACCAGCAATTGAAGTTGAAGCTAAAGTATTAGAAGCAGTTGAGGAAAAGAGCATCCAATAATTAACTAAAGAAGCTAGAAAATCAGATCAAAGCATAATAATAGAAGAAAAAAAGGCCACACAATCTAAAGAAGAGAAAAAGGATAAAGATAATTCATCAGATGTTGTAGAATAACAAGAAACATATAAAATAGAAGAGGTCCCACTATAAATTAGTTGATGAAAAACTACTTTGTGTAAAGAAAAAATATCATGAATGCTTTCATTTTTCTTGTGCAATGAAGACAATTACATTTTTTCTTTTTTTATAACCTTTGGTTTTTTTGTAAGGATAATTGTCCTTTTCCCTCTAGGCTTGAAGCTTGTTGCAACTCAGCTATATAAATGAGTTCCCAAGGCTAGAAGAAGGGCCCAAGAATCATTTTGTTGAACTAAGTCTTGTTCATTTTTTAGTTAGTCTATATATGTATGTATGTATGTATGTATGTATACATATAGATGTATATATATGTATATATGTATGTATATGTATATATATACCTATATATACATCTATATATACATACATACATACATATATATATATATATATATATATATATGTACATATATACATATATATACATATATGTATACATATATATATATATATATATGTAGATATATATATGTATGTATATATATATATACATATATATATGTATATATATATATATATATAGATACATATATATATGTATGTATATATATGTATATGTATATATATACATGCATATATACATATATATATATACATATACATAAATATACATACATACATACATACATACATACATACATACATACATACATACATACATACATATATATATATATATATATATATATATATATATATATATATATATATATATATATATATATATATATATATATATTTATGTATATACATACACACACACACACACACACACACACACACACATATTGCATAAGTTTTTTTTCCAAAAAGATAGAATGAAAAAGTTAATAGTTGTCCTTTTCCCTCTAGGCTTGAAGCTTGTTGCAACTCAACTATATAAATGGGTTCCCAAGGCTAGAGGAAGGGCTTGAGAATCATTTTGTTGAACTAAGTCTTGTTCATTTTTTAGTTAGTCAATATATATCCAAAATGATAGAATGTAAAAGTTAATAGTTGTTCATTTAATTGAGTATTTTCTTATAGAAGTTAGAAATGAATTGTATATTTTTCAAAGAAAATAAAACAAAGATGTACCAAGTTGGCTATACATTTTAGATCTTGTCTCTTATTTTGTCACCATTTAATTCTCTGAGATTTAATAGAAAAGTTTACTAAATCTCAGTTGTAATTCATTTTGAATTATATTTCATTTTACATTTTTCTTATAATCTAAATGTGTTATGTAAATGCTTGATGTGAATTGGAAGAATTGTCTGGTTTTCAATGAAAATTTTGATAAGAATGATATATAGAATTGACTATTGATATTCTTACCACAAAATGTTATGATAGATCTGAAAATTAAATGTTAAATTCATGTAAGACAATAGACAAATAGATAAAGCATTGGTCATCCTTTCAAGTTGATCTAATTTGGAATGTCTATATGGTATAAATATTTTATAAATCAATCATTTAAATATTTTATTATTGAAAATTTGAAAAATGAGCCTGTACTTGAATCATGGAGTTTTAGGGTTTGATAAATTAGTCATTTATCATCTCTCTTAGAGTCCTAAAATTAGAAGAAAAAAAGGCAATAATATGTTATACTAGAATCATAATAATATTTGAAAATTGGATAGAGGATGAATTCCTAGATATACCCACCTAAATTTTTTGAGTTCAAAGTGGAGAAGACATTGCAGAGTTTTTCTTGTTGGTCCTTTTAATTTGTTACCTAGAATGTCTATTATGGTTTCTAGATAATGTAAAAAGTTTCAGTACATTAGGAAAGAAGTACATGGCATGAGTTGTGTCCAAATGGTGCCTTGTCTATGTGATATAATTTTCATTTCTCAAAGTACATCATGTTGAAGCATAATGTGTATTGCGCCCTATGTCAAATCTTTTTTCAAACATTTCTTTTCTTGTGATATTTTATTGATATCTAGCCTTATTAAAGCTTTCCCCTCCATGGGTGGAAACTTAGTCAAATCTTTAGTAGATAGTGCTATATATTAAGTGTTTAAGAAATGGTGAATAGAAGGAAAAAAATAAGAGCATAAATGAAGGAAAATCCAGAGGTCCCTCTATACATAGAACTACCTCAGGTTGGTAGGAAGAACTAACCTAAGAAGAAAGGATATTTTAGTCATGCAAGGAAGCCTTGAGATAATGCCTCAACCCATTCACATTTTTAGAATGTGATATAAAGAGAATCCTCATCCCTGAATTTTGAGTCTGAGATGACTAGCCTTCTAGGTGAAATGTTCACTACCCCATTACTTGAAGAAAGAGTATACTAGGATAAAACTATTTCCTCCATAGGAGATACTACTTCTAGGCCCAATATGTATAAGGATGTAAATTAAATATAGGGATATAAGAAACCCCTAAATATTAGGCCAAATCTTGGGCAAGTTTCACACATTGAAAGATGCCTTACAAATCTAGATGATCATGTAGATACACAAACCACCTTTGTTGATCCTAATGATCTATTATCTAAGATTGAAACACTTAGAAAAAAGGTTAGAGAGGAAGATACCAAATGTATATGTTTGGAGAAAGAAAAAAAAGTGATTACTATGAGGACCCTCATAAAGAGAGAAATATTTCTTAGAAGGATGGAAGCACTTAAGGAGAAAAATAGGAAGTTAGAAGAGAAATTGTCTACTATACAGTCAAACATTTTTGAAGATGTAGGAGAAATATGGTCTAAAATTCAAGATCAAGAATGTCTTCTACAATAGAAAGAAGGACCTGCCATTTCTCAAGTCCAACCTTATAAACCCATTGAGGAAAATATAATAGACCTTACCATTAAGATTGTTGATAAAGGAAAATAGAAGTTGGTGGGTATAAAAATTAATGAGCCTCCTATTCCTTGAAAAGATATTGTTATTTCTAGGATTGATTTAGAATTGGAAAGAGCAAAAAAGGAGAGGGAAGATCTTGCAAAGTAATTGAAGAAAGATGAAAATGAGGCTAAGATAGTGGAAACAAGAAGACAGATTAATTTCCTTAAATCCACCTCTAGCTTAACAAACTAGAAAAACCAAACTTCACAAGATATACCTTCTATCCCAACTTCTAGACCTATGATGAATAGTCAAGTATTTTCCCAATCAATACCAGCTTCCTCCTCTACCACTACTCCTTGGTTGGTTATAACTCAACAAGGAAAATTTCCCACACAATTATAAGGAGTTGGACCTAGTTCCTCAAATTTCTTAATATTTCAGAAAAGGCCCCTTTATATGGAAAGATAGAAACACATGTTTTTTATAGGTATTCCTAGTTTTTTCTCATCCTATCCCCAATGACTTAAGAGATAAAGTCACAAAGTTATCAGGAAACAATACCATTACTAGTGAAGAACATCTTACAAATTTTATTGATATGTTGAGTGATTATGAAGTGGAGCATGAATATGTTGTCATGAAATTATTTGTGCACTTACTCATAGAAGATGCTAGAGGTTGGTTTAGGAGACTTCCTGATGACAACATTGGCTCATGGGATGATCTTGAAAAAAATTTCAAGGATTAGTATGGGGATAATACTAATACAATTTTTGTGCTAAATGAATTCAACAATATCAAGAAATATTAGAATGAATCTACTTTTGATTTCAATATAAGGTTCCAAAAGGGAATGTATAAGTTATTTCATGTCATGTGATTAGGAGAGAATGTATGTCTTGCTACATATTTCAATGCTTTTGATAGTAAAATGGCTTACGTTTTGAGAGACAAAGGTCAAAAAATATTAAGGGATGCTTTCAGAATAGCTATCAATATTGAGAGTAATAGGAAGGCATCTAGAAAATTTGGAAGATGAGATGATCCTAAGTTATTTAATCCTAAGGAAAATAAGAAGGAAGGAGATAAGCCTATCATAGCTAAAAATCCTAAGGAAGATAAAATAGAGTAGGTCTAGAATTTATTTAAAAATTTGAATCCTCTAGTAAACAATGCAACTAAGCCTAATACTGGTGAAAAGACAATTCAATAATAACTATAATAGGGAAACTAGATTACAAAACTACCCCTACAACACAAAATGGAAATATGGAAAACCCATCACTAATCTTGTACAAGGTACAAGTGATTCTATAAATATTATGGAAGAAATTCTTTGGTGCATTACTTGTCAATCTCCTCATTCTCTTGACTATTGTGTTGTTGCTCAGTCATTTTCTACATTTTAGTAGATATAGCCTAAAGATGGGGAGTAAGAAAAGAATCATAATGATATAGCTTGAAACATGATTAATTCATGTAATAATTGTGAAGAATCTAATAATGAAGAGTTTGAAATGGATGTGAATGATCAGAAAAAAACGTACCAGCTATACCATCAGCAAAAACATTTAGATGATGAAGATCAAGTTGATGATGAGACATGAAACATTATTTTAGGTGTTGAACATATGAATCTAAGAAAACCTTCCAAGGAAGAAATTTATAGAAGAACTGCTAAGATGGTGGTTCAAGTTCATAGCACCTATAATCTAAGAAATAGAACAGTCAATAATACTACTTGAAAGGCATAAAGAATATTCATTAAGGATATAACCCACAAGATGAATCATGGCAATAAAGTAGAAGATCAAATGGTTGTCAATATTAAGGATATTAAAGCTAAGAAGTATGAACCCAAAAAGAAGGTGCAAGCTTAGGGTATAGAGGTAGTCAAGACAAATATAGATGAAAGGAAGTTAAATTTGGATACTACAAAACAAATTGATGATCTTGATATTCAAGTACAAGAAACTAAAGGTATTTTATGCAAACTCATTACTTATGATCCTATTGATATGATCTCTATGTTATCACAAATCACTATCAAGGTCCCTTTATATAATTTTTTTAAGATAGAGGAACATAAAACTAAAGCTCTTTCTTGGTTAGGGGCAATTGGAAATAGTACAATTATCAAAGTAGACTCATCATTAGGGAAAGAGGTACAAGTTGAAATAAAAGAAAAGGAAGATAAAGGATGTCAAAATTCTTCAGAATAACTAAGAGGGGGATGAATCAGTTATCCAAGGTCCATATGTACAAATAAAAAATTTCAATGTTTAGTAGACCCATATCTATAAAACCATATCATGCATTCATTCTTTAGATCATACAATACATAGACTTTGTAGGTTACTATCCTCAGTCAAAACAACTTTGTAGAAATGTAAACATGAAACACAACAAATTCAATAACACATTTGACATAAGGATTTTATGTGAAAACCCAATTTGGGAAAAACCACTAGTAATATGCTACTAATTTTCACTCTTTTGAAGTGATGCCTTATGAAAGGCCAGCCTTGTTAAATGTTACAGAACACACTATTAAATGTGACAGATTTAAAGGATTTCAATTATGCTATTAGGAGTGACCCTTGTTAGAGGACTTTAGACCATTCCATTATAATGTCACCTAGTTAAAGGATTTATGACTATTAAGTCAACCTTAATCCAAAGGATTTACCCTAGACTAATATAATGATTAGAAAGTAATAGTAAGGCTTGATCTAATAAAAACTTAAATCTTGATTGAAAATTACAGATCTTTGTTTCAATCCTCCATTCTGCTTGGCTTTCACACACTTTAGCTCTAATAGATTGTTCAGCCTTGATGCATTCATACTCTTAAGCCTTCCTATTTTGCATGCCAATTGTAGTCACTTTTGTTTGGCCATTAAATGAAGCAATACCCTAGACTCCTTGTCTTCCTTAGGTTCTTGCACATGACAAATTTTTCTTCTAACTAGCTATCTCTATAAATAGATAATTAAGATCTTTTTCCACTTAACCGTAATCATCCATTCTAGGGTTAGGTAGGGTATAGTGAATCTACCCACTTTTCCATTTTCTTCCTCTAGAAACTTCTTCTACAATCTTCTGAATTCAACTCAAAATTGTTTACACTGAATTTTGTGCCACCAGCTCATCATAGTTATCTTCCACATGCTTCACATAATTTAAGAAAACAAAATACTTAGCTTAGATTCATCAAATCTTCAATTTATCATTGTTTTTTGTCACTCAGCAACTATACTATTCTATCACTCAGCCAACATTAGTTCACTCAAAAAAAACTAAAGTTTACTAATGCTTGACACCAGCTAAATTTTACTTTACATATACTAACAATCACTTAGCTTGAATTCTTTATCATCTGTTCTTGGCACCTCTTGTTTTTCACTTGACTTCCACTAAATTCTACTTAGCTTGTACTGACTACTTAGCAAGGCTTGACAAACACTTTTCTTACTTGATCTTCTTCTAGTCTTGACTTGATTAATCTTTCTATAATACCCCACCTAGAGATCCTTGGAACAAGGATTCAATACAAGGTGAGATTTTTTTTTACAAGTATGCATGCACATGACAACATCATACAAGGATCGCAAAGATCACAATAGAAGACTTCACCAACAATCCCAATAGCCAACAGATCTCTAAATGCAACAACCTAATTGACATGACCAAACTAAAGAATGAAAACCCAAGATAATGTTAGAACAAAAAATCTCGAATCTATCAAATCATGGAGCCACTAGCATTCCTAAAGGGTACTCAAAAGTCCAAATTGTATTCTCCAAAAAATAGCAGAGATACCCCCTATTTTTTGCACTAGAGAATAACAACTCACAATCTTACACAAGGAAGTACCTCTTCGTGTGAGAAAGTACACTAAGCCACATGAGGAAACACCATCCTACACAAGGACATGCTTGGCCGAACAACCAAAATACCCAAACTAGTGTGGGGTTTTGTGTGAGGATTTACCATAAGCCATGTGAGGAAACCCAACACACCATGCAAACATTTGTATTCTCATGTGAGAAAGTACAATTTCATGCAAGGGTACAAATTAGTAAGCTAGAAAATAGCAAGTTAAAAAGCTAGGAAATAAATTTCCTCCACACTAGGGAGTACCAGATCCACATTTCGAGGCATAGACACTTGAAAAAAATAGTTAATTCATGGATCTGCATCTAACCACCTAACATAGTAGAGAAGGGAAATAACTTAAAGAAACATCATAGTGTATAAAAGCAACATCTCAATGTATTAAAATAAAATTGCAATAACTAAATAACCAAACTAAGTACATAGTTCCTCCCAACTATTAATAGCATCATAAGACCATAATGGGTCCTAGCCATCCCCCATCTATAACATCCCAAACCACCAACCAGATCGTCAGAGCTAACTTATGAGGATGTCACTACTAAAACATGATACAACATAAGAATAAGGAAATCTAACATGCTAGAAGTAAAGCATAAGAAAATCCAATAAATAAACCACATCATCTATCATATGCTAAACATCATACCAATAGGAAATCTAGCATGCTAAACCCAAGTAATAGATACTCCAATGAAGAAATTCACATCATCTAATCATATGCTAAAAAATATAATATAAGAATGTGTCAAATAAACTAGCATCATCTAAACATGATATCCAAGCATCCCAATGAAAGCATAAATCACAAGAAAGAATACTCTGGAACCTAAAGTATTAAGTGACAACATCCAACAATGGTCACACTAGGATAAAATATCATATCTATACACTGGTCCCTAGTAGTGGTGAAGGTAGCTATGCCTCCCAACCATGTGGAACCCATAGGTTGACTCATGTCATGCTTACAAAGATAATGATCCAACCAAAAACACACATAAAGCATAATGTTTATGGCTAACACTCATGCCAAATAGTATGATGACTGAAACCAAGAACATCTACAAAGCATAAACTAAAGGTCCTAGTTAGACACTCAATGAGCTACTAAGTAGGGGTTGACATCATAGAGAGTCTCTTAGCATTGACAAGCCCAAGCTCAAATTGTGCAGATTCAACTCCCTCAATGGAAGGCTCAAGCACAGAACATTTTTCATTATCTTAAGTTTTATCACCACATGTGCACTGTATTTATTTATGACTTAATTAAATCTCCCTTTTTCATTCTATGGCACCATGATCACCAAACTACAAGATAGAAGCCCCCTCCATATGATACCCTACCCTACCCATGCTTATCCAATGATGAGTTCCTATAGGCATGCAACTTCTCAACCCAACCCAAATAATCATAGCTTTTAGAAGTACCACATAAGATCAGGCCTCACAAGTCTCTCAAAAAATATATGCACACATGCTTGTGTGTGGTGCACCACCATTACAAAGATCACAATAGAAGAAATGGATGAGAACAAAATGAAAAAAATCACTAAATCAAAAATAGACTCGGAAGGACAAATTCTACATTAATCCCAATAAACAACAAAACCATACATCATATACTCACTCAACTGGCCTCAATCTTAGAGTATGGATTCTAAATGAATCTCAATGATGCAACAAGACCAAACATCAAGAAATCACTCAACTAGCCTCAATCTAGGAGTATGTATTTTACATGAATCCTAGTGTCCATGAAACAAAACAAAGGTCCAAAAGAAACAATATCACCAAGTACAAAATCACTCAAATGAACACAAAGTCAGGAGTACAGATGTAGCATGCAACCCAATGAAAACATAAAAGTTCAATAATGGTCTAACTAACATCCTATAGATAATCCAAGTCTATGACCAACATCATGCCAAGAAAACCTAAGAAAACTGGGTAGCATGCAAACCAAGGTGAAAAACCTCAAAACTCAAAAACTTTGAAATTAAAACCCATTTGGTCTTAGGGCACAAAAGGCCCAAATATCAAATAAAATCTAGCTTTAGAGTCCATATGAAAAAATAGCTAGCATAATAGTGCAAAACCCCAAACCCTTATCCTAGAAAATAGAAAAATACTCATAATCACCCAACTGGGTAGAGCTAGCATACAGAAATGGAGGGGAACACTAGTTCTCAGCCTCCTAACAAATGGCTACCAAAAATAGAAGCTAAGATGGAGAAGAAATAATAAAATGGGAGAGCCCTACCTCACAACCAAAAGGGGAAAATGGGAATATAAACCATAAAATAAAAATCTCACAAAAGTAGCCAAAAAATATGGCAATCCAAGGTCTTACTGAGTTGGATCCAATGAGACCAACCATGCAACAATGCCATGCCCATAGCTCCCACAATGACCAAAATAGTAAATCCTCATGAAAAGAATTTTGAGTTTTACTCTCCAACTTTCTAATTCAAAAGTGATAAGTGAGGAATTAAATTCCTCTTTGGATACTTATTCACTTTTTGAGTGAATAATTGATTAAGGCAAATAATTAGCCAACCTAGTTAAACTCCAAATTGACCCAAACAAAAATAGGCTATTCCTAAAAATAGGAATTAATTTATGGAAAAGCTACTAGAAATTAAATTCAATCAAATAAAGCCCAAAAACCCAAAAACACATAAATTTACTTAACAACTTTTGTGACAATGCAAAACTTTAAATACATAGATGCACTTATTGATCTATTCACATCATGCAAATGAGTTTGGATTTTATAATAATTGATAGGATTAATTTAAACATTTAAAATAAGGATATGTCAACCATACAGGGATGACATTGGTAAAATATGAATGGCCAAATAACTAACTCCATGTGCCACTACTAGTGATATAAATCATGAACACTAACACACATGATCAAGTGTTATTGCATATAATAACATAGCTAAAGCAATAAATGTAGTAAATACCTAATTTAACCATTTATTCAAATATACTAAAATAATATATTTACATCACTCACATTCACATATAGCATATTGAAGCCAGAATGAAGTAATTAACCATAGCATTAAGTCCATTACAAAACATAATTAGAGATATGTCCAAATATCAGATAACTAGACATCATCATAAAACATACCATCATCTCAAAATAGAATCTTCATGAAATATGATCAATTGAAAAACATAGTAGTCTAACATCTATGATACTGAATCAAGGTATGACATTTGACCTTCAGGTCATCTCAAATGTAAACCATAACATGAGTATTGAGTACCTCTCAAATCAAAATATAACAAGGTAAATATCAATAGCACATAACCAATGAATCCAATATGAACAATCCATTTCTAATTATTTAAGCATTTAATAATGGTTGATTAAACAACAACAAAAAGAATCTTAAAACACATAAGAAAATATAGTCATAAACATGACTAACCACTGCTACAGGAACCTGGTCTAGTGTAGCATGGTAATAGTACATAGTGTAATCTCTACATAGATCTTAAAGTATTAATGTAAAAACATCATGATACCACATTGATCCTAGTAACCACTGGCACAAACTCAGTGAACAATAAATCACATCATAATCTCATAAATCAGCCAAAGCATAATCAAAGCAACTAATATAGAACATGATGCATGAGCATCAAGCTTGGATTTTGGTGGAGTTATGCTTTTCATGGTTAGGGATGTGTTGGATACACATTGGAGAATATTTCCTCATGATTTCATAAAGATTGGATGGATTGAGTGGAAGTTTGAGTTAGTTTACCTTGCTGCTGGAGATGTGTTTTCATGTTTTTGGGTGCTTGTTGCAGGTCATGTGACTAATTTTGTGCAATGAATTATAGGATGTGAAGTTCAAGGATTGAATAAGGCATAGATTACTATCCCTCATTTAAGGTCACAAGTTCTAATTCTTTATAAGTTGGGAGATATTATAATTCTCCTAGAGTATCAATTTTTGGTAGTTTGTGCAATGGGTTTGTATGCGTGATTTCTGAGATGAATTGAAAGATATCCTTAAAAAATCAGCCTTATTGATATTAAGAGGTTGTAGAGGACCTAAATTTGTACCTTTGATTCAAAGCACAAGTTTGAATTCAATTAGATCTAGGAGATCTTGTGATTTTTCTCGGGTATCAATTTTTGGATATTTGATTATTGTTGGAGGCCAACTTGTGGCTCTTCAAGTATTTAGTGTTAGGTTAATTTAATTTTTAATTTCTAGGCCAAATTCTAGCTTATTTGGATATAAGTAGGGGGTCTTTTGGAGTGTTTTATTCATTCACAATGGAATGATTCATTTAGAGGAGGAGGAGTGAGTGTGAGAGTAGTTGAAGGGTGAGTTTTCTTGAGTTTGTGAATAGCTTGCCAAATGTGAGGTAGTTTACAACAAGATTGTGATGAAATTTTGAGTGTGTAGATAGAGCACTAAATATGAGGAAATTTACACTTGGATATTGGATAAATTTTGAGAAGGGCTAGTAGCTATGACTTGGAAAATAAGGAGATTGCTTGGTGGGTTTGCCAGCACAAGTTGAGATCTTCGTCGGAGGTTTCTACCAAAGTGTGGATCAAAACTAGCTAGTGTTTGGGTTGGATCTTGAGGGATCTTGTAGAAACGTTATTATAATTTCTTTGTATTTGGCAATGACTGAGAAAGCCTTATAGCTCAGCACATTACATGTAATAGTTATTTTATGAATAAATTATTATAATTTGGTAGCACATCTTGCATTATTATTGTGTTTCAACTGTGTGATTATTTGTTGGGGGCTAGGACATCTCCTTTGGGGATTCTCCTAACTTGGACTATGTCAGAGCATAAATCAAATCATCTCAATGGTGTAGACCACTCATGGTCCCAATTACAATCCCTTCTCAAGGAGATATCAACAAGGTTGCTTCCATCGAGATGACTTACAAAATTCAAATAGGAGAGGCACTACACTTTCATTTCAGATTTTAAGTAGATAAATAATACACTTTAGTATCAATTTCTTACTTGGTATTAGTGATTCTTTTACATATGAAATAACTCAACCTTTCTCTAGGTTCTATTGGTATCTCCTTTTTTCATATCCTCTTCATCAATTATCTCACCAACAAATAGAAAGTTTGACATCATTTACAAAATAAGGGTTTTACCATTACAATTTCTTTACATCAAAACAATCTCATATCAATAATCTCACTCTTTAGCTTTTATGGAAAAGCCATACCAACAACAATACCAAAAAGAAAATAAGTCTTTGAAATTTCTCCCTCTATTAGTGTAGAATATGTCCCTCCTCTATGTAGGGTAATGTGACCTTTGTCAAATTCCTTTACTATATCTTCCTCTTTCTAATAATTAGGTATCTATCTCTACCTATTCTTTCTTATATCTCCCTCTTTGACAAAAATACCAAATACTTATCATCTTTGTATGTAGATATAATCAATTCTAGATTCTCCCTCTGTCACCTTTCATGTGACTATAAATCTTCTAATTTAGTTCCTTCATTACTTTAGGCATCTCCTAAACTAATATTCACTACATCAAGTTATAAGATACAACATTCATCTCAATTGATGCAAGGAAATACTTATGCTTCTTAAGTAGCTTTGGATAGGTGGATCACCCCTAGTTTATCTCTTAGATACTCATGAGGATCCTTAGGTAAAGCTTTTGTGAAGATATCAGCTATATGTTCTTTTGTACACACATATTCCATCCTCAATTCTTTGTCTTGAACTAACTCTCTCTGCAAGTAATCATACTTGATTACAATGTTCTTAGTCTTTGTGTGAATCATAGGGTTCATTGATATATTTATAGCACTTGTATAATCACAATAAAGTACCATAGGTTCAGTGATTTCCTCCTTCATACCTTTGAGTAGTTTTTGGATCCATAAATATTTGTACAATTTATTGTAGTAGCCACATATTTAGCTTTGGTAGTAGATTGAGATATGCATTTTTTTTTTTTTTTTTATCTAGGTGACCAACCTCTTTCCTAAGAAAAATTCTCCACCACTTGTTCTCTTTCTATCATCAATGTTTCTAGCCCAATCAACATCAGTGTAGGCTCTCCACTCAAATTTTTCATTTTTATTTTACTATATACCATAGTCATATATTCCCTTTAGATCTTGCATAATTAATATTCATAGTCATCAATGATTTTCCTTAAGATTAGTAGATAATCTTGCAACTATTCCAACAGATAATGTAATGTCAATTCTATTATGCACTACATATTGCAATTTTCCAATCATAGACTTGTACAATGTTTGATTTACATCAGTTGAATCATCATTCTTTGACAAATTTTTTACTATCACCATAGGTGTGCTAACTAGTTTAGAATATTCCAATCTAAAAAAATTCAATATTTCCTTCACATACTTAGATTGAGTGATGTATATACCATATTTCATCTAATACTTGCAAACCAACAAAGAACTTGATCTCTCCAAACATAGACATCTCAAATTATTTCTTCATTTCATTTGCAAATGCTTTACATAATGTATCTTGACCTCCAAATATGATATCATCCCCAAAAATACTGGCTACTAAATACCTTTAACTCCTATCTTAGTAGAGATTGTTGTTATCATTAGTCTTCTCAAATCCAATCTTCACAAGATAATTTTGAATCCTTTCATACCATGCTCTTGGGGCTTGATTTAAACCATATAAAGTTTTGTTTAGTCTACATACCATGTTCTTGTTGTTAGCATCAACTAATCCTTCTATCTATTCTATATGGACCTCTTCTTCTAATATACCATTTAGAAATGTTGACTTCACATCCATCTGATAAACTTTGAAACCTTTGTATGTAGAATAAGAAAGCAGAGTTCTTACTCCTTCCAAGCTTGCAATAGGGGAAAATGTTTATCCATAGTATATTACTTCTTATTGTGTATACCCTTTGCAAATTGATCTTTCCTTATTCCTTGTGACTTCACCATTTTCATCTAACTTGTTTATATATACCCACTTGGTTCTAATCACATTCTTGTCCTCTAGTCTGGGAATTAGAGTGCATGTCTTGTTCTTCTCAATTTTCTCAATCTCTTCTTTCATGAGTTTACTCCAATCCTCATTTTGTAAGGAATAATTCACTATCTTAGTCTCATGCATTCTCAACAAACATTTATCACTTCTTAACTTTTTTCTTGTCATTGGTCTAGCTTCTTTATCTTGAATAATATGTTCAACAGTGTGATGTCTCTTGACATAATTTGACAATCTTGGTTCTACTCTTCTTTCCTCAATAGCTCTATCAACTTTAGAATCACTATGTACTTATATATCTAGTAGTTAAACATATCTTTCATGTACAATTATCTTAGAATAAAAATGTGCCTCAACTTCTATCTACAACTCAGCTCCTAATTATAACTTGATTCCTGGATACAACTCAACATTCATTGTATGTGACTCAGCAGTCAATAAAGATTGTTATTGATTTTAAACTTTATTTAAAACATCTTTGTGCTAGCATGAATGTTGATGATACTAAATTGTGTGATTATCCTATGCATTGGAAAGTATTGATATGTTGCATTCAAGATTGTGTTTGTCATTGATATCAACATAGAAGTGTTTTTGTAGAGACTAGAAGAATAATAGTTAGAGATCTTATGTTGTGCAATAACTTAGTAAGGGTTAAGTGATGTGTAGTAATGGACATATTCCTAAGAGTTTCTTGATGATTTAGTTAAGAGGAAAAATTATAAATCAAAGATGTATGGTAGTTGTGTTTCATTTGCAATGAGCAGTGCAGAAACAAAGCATTTGTTTGGCAGTTTCTAATGTTTGCATTATATCTTTTTGCCAAGATATAATGAGGTGATGTATAGTCATCTAGTGATAGAGGATAGTTAGATGACGATGTTAGTGAGTGCATAAGACCTGTAATCACATGTGTAAAGTTTTGAATAGATAGTGAGATGAAAGTGTTATTACAATTATAATTAATTATATATCTTATTTTAATTTGTTGGGAAAGCCTTAAGGCTAACTCAAGGAATTATTATGAAGGTATGGTATAAAAGAAAGATTTTTTCATTTATTATAAGTGTATCAAGTATCTATTATGCATTATATTTTCAAAGTATGAAAAGGAGTAGAGTTTTGATTGAATGCATACACAAACAATCCAAGGGATTATTGGATGCACAATTTGTGAACTGGTTACAAGATCAGAAGGAGCATAAGCCTGGTTGACAAGAGAAAGATAGAGGAAGGAAGTAAAATTTAGTTCTATTATTCTACAAGGAATAATATGGAGATCATTTGGATAATAGGTTCATTGGTCTTGCCCTCGAAGCTATTTGGGCAATGGGTCCAGCTATATTCCACAACTCCTAACAGGGTTGGCACAACTCCTAATAGGGATTTAAAGTCTCCTAACAAGGACTCATATGGATTGAATATTGTAATGGACTCCTAATAGGGTATATATTGTAATAGGGAATATTTATATTAGTACATCATCTTGTGGGTATCATCCCCATCGAGATTTTCCCTCTAATCAAGGGTTTTCCTAGTTAAACATATCTAGTTTTATTGTGTATGAGTATCTTGTTGTGATTTTAGTTTACATTACTCATATGGTTTGTTGGTCTAATTTTTTTAAAAATCCTAGGTTAAAGATCAAAATTGAATTCATTGTTTGCCTGCTAGGGTTTTTTGGTTCTTTGGCCTTGCATTTTAATAACCTTTGAAAAAGCTTGTTAAACCCTAAGTCTTTCATTCTTTTGAAATTTTTATTCGGGCCCGAAGCTTTTCAAGTTGTGAATATTTCGTGACCCTTTTAAATATTTCACACCCCCAAATGCCTTTTCCTTTTTTGTTTCACACCATATGATCCTTTTAAGATCTACAACAGTCGCATCATTGCTATAGAAAGATGCAATTGTTTTAACCATAATGACATAGCGATTGCCATTAAATTGAGTGGCAGTGTTGTCAAATAGAGGTACAGTAACTACAAAGTGCATTTCTTTAGGAGTGTTTAGTCATGTGTTTCATATTAGAGCTATAAAAACTAAAAAAGGAACCAATACTAATGAAGTACAAAAGGTGTCAATAGAATCTAGTTTTTTTTATGGGTTGCTATGTCACTACTAGAAAAAGTTTACATCATATAGTTAGTAACATAGCACCTTAATATAAAATATAGAAGACTATGGCTATTAAAAAATCCAATTACCATAAAAGCTCCCAAGTGGCATGGTGGACATGCGATTTTATTGTTCTATCAAAGGTACTAATTAAGATAATCATGATTGACAGATATCTATCCTTTCGATACCAGATTTTAATAGAACACCAGAGGTCACCATGTCATGACCAAAAAAATAATGGATCTCAGTGATAGCAACATAGCACCTTACTGAAAAGTGAGGAAGATGAGAGGTTATGCAATGGACAAGTGTTTAAATTCCTATCATAGATATTGATCATGTGATTTTATTTCCTTGTTAGAAGCATTTGCTACAGTAATGATGGTGGGACTAAAAAAAATTATTGGCACCAGAATCTCTAAAGCCTTAAGGAGGTCACTATGTTGCGATCAAAAAATTAAAGTTTTCCATCGTTAGCAACATAGCACCTTGATAGAAAGAAATAATGCACCAACAGTTCCAGAAGGTGGGTCCTAGACATATGATTTGTTAGATATGAATCACACAACCTTTGGGACATGGTGGCATCTAGGTAGAGATATGTATGCACCTAAAAATTTAAAGAACACTAGAGGTTGCTATATCACAACTAGAAAATATTTGCACCTTTTCGGTAGTGACATAGCACCTTGCCTGAAAATGTGCATGTGGTGGGACCTAAGTCACATGGTGATATAGATAGGACTTGAATATCAAATTACATGCCTACTGGACAAGAAATTCCCATGTCAATAGTAACATGGACCCACACCCAAGTCAGAAATTAGATGACAAATTGTAATCATTGGATCAAGATCAGATCAATGATCATCACTATGTTTCTATGAGAAGGTGTGCATTGTTTACCCCAATGTGACATAGCAATAATGGGACCCACCATAGTTATATGTATGTAATGTAGTTTCTCCACCCTCAAATCAAGACTAAATCTATTATCATCACTTTATCACCATGGGAAGTTGCTCAAGTTTTATGTCTAGTAACAAAGTGAATAGGGTAAATAAAGGAGTGACCAACCACTCTGATATTAAAAAATTCATTAAAGTGTTTGTCATTAAATTGAGATGAGATCAAGGGTTATCACTTTTTCACTATGGCAAAATTCTTACTCTTTATGCATAGTGAGATAGCTACTAGCCGACATGTGTCCTCAAGAATTAGTGGGTCCATTTTGAAACACTAGTAGTGAAGGGAAAATACACATGGAGAATTTTCATTGGTTTGACTACTAACATGTCAAGTGGAAGATGAGTCATTCCTATTTTCACTCCTAGATCATAGGATTTTCTGAGATCAATAGTTTGCATTCAAATGAAGAAGGTGGTGCCACTACGTTTCCCTTACAGTTCATTTATGAGGATTGAAAGCTTTGTGTGCAAGAAAAAATAGAGTATATTGCAAATCTCACAATTCTCATCTTACGTGAACAAGATTTCAAGCTTTCCAAATAAGAGAAATTAGAGAGAATTTATGTTGAGCCTAATCAAGAGTGTGAAGCAATTTTCTATTTGTTCATGAGACATTGTAGAGTTATAGAGAAAGATAAGAAAAGGTCTAGTAAGCTCACGTGTTCCATTTTCTCTGTAACAAGTTATTTTTCTGCAAGTTATAGTCAATATGTCTCCAAAGAAGGTGTTTTATGGGAAAGAGGATTATTTGGCTAGAAACATTCATGATGATTTTCTCAAATTACTCCTTGATTCCACCATTGAAACTGTGCAAGTTAAAAAATTAACTTCGTTAAACCCTAGGCTTAAAATCACAGATGGATTATATGATAAGGGGAACTGGGTTTGAGATGCTAACAATTCTCAAACTAGTCTTTTTTTATTCAAAAAATGGTTTTCAAAAATAAATTTATTTTCCCCACATGCCAATATTTTGAATTTTGATTTGGGAAAATTAGTAGTTCCAAGTGTTTTTATGGATTATGACCTCCTTGAAGCTATTGCAAATAATTATGAGCAAGTAATTAGAGTGGTGAGGAGAATTGATGGTGAAATTCTGATCATAATTAGCCTAGAGGAAATTAGGCAGGTATTTAGTTTAGGGCCTCTCACTGACTATCATGTGCCCATTGACCTAAAACAATTAGAAAAGGAATACATGTCAAAGAAGGATGTAGTCAGGAAAAGTGCACTAAGGGCACATATAGGAAAAAATGGAACTTTGCCACCAATAACAACGTCCTCCAGGGAACCCTTCAAAAGGGTGTATTTCAATACCATGGTTGTGGAGGCATATAGGACTCTTTGTAGAGTTTTTGGAGAAGATGAAGAGGAGTTTATGCCCATAAGCTTTATGTATATGATCACTTAGATTTAATCTTTTGGTGTGGACATATTTTTTAATTTTTCTTCTTATTTAGTGAAAGAAATTCATAATGGCCTAGTGGGAATTGCAAAGCGTAAAGTAGAAAAAACTTTTGGCCATTACTTTTGGCTAATGCACATGTTTTTGTTTAAAGGAGTGACATATTTTGGTAAAGAAATGAAGTTGAATAGAGAATAGGATGGAGAAGCACTACTAGTTAGTTATGGAGTGTAGATATGACCTAGGATGCAAAAAATGCTAGTTTTTTCAAGTTTGATAGGTACTCTACCTCAAGGTTGAGGTGACTATTAGTAAATGAAAATCCCAGAGTACCCAAGGCATTGGCAAGTCTTATTAGACCCCTAGAAAATCCCATTGGTTTGAAAGTTTCACATAATTGGGGAGACATCATCCCATATTCAATCTCAACTATCTTTAGGGTTTGTGGTTTCAGAGGCACTCCCCATCTATTTCCCTACCAAGTGCCATTAAAGGTAGGAGTGGCTAAAATTTTGTGGCAGCTAGGAGGAGTAGAGAAAACTTATTTGTTGAAAAGATAGATAGGGTCAATATTCCCCACTTGCTCTGTATTCCATCAATTTGTAATCACCAAAGGGGGTTAGCTTTCTTTGCACAAGATATTATATCAATGTAATATGGTTGTTTCTCATCCTCATTTTTGTGACACTAAGGGATTTTACAACTTAGCTTTTAGACACAAAATTAAGTTTGGCACAATTGATCGTGAATTTTATTTTCCTGAAGACATAATAAGAAATGAGTACTCCTTGCAAGAATAGAAAACCAAGAAGCAAAAATGGAGAGTATTCTCAAGAGTCTTGAATTTCATTCATTTCTTTGATGAAAAATATAGTCCTTTAGGTAATGACATTACAAAGGCAGATAAAATAAATAAGCTTATTCTTAGTTTTCCTAAAACAATGGAAGCTATGAATGAGAAGAAGCAATTTCTTATTAATTATTTCCCAGATAAGGTCAGGGAAGTTATGAGGAGGTTGGAATTCACTCCTAATGTGGCAGTTGGACATTTGATTATCCAAAAGAGGCCAAGTTATACCATAATTCAAAATAAAAAGGCCACTGTGGATAAGGGAAAATAGATAATAGGATCCACCAGTGTTGTCTTGGAAGAGAGACTTGATGAGCCTTCTCCTAAGAGGCAATGAATAATGAAGGAACAGGATCCTCATACTAAGGAATATTCATCTACACAATCCCCTTTATAGATTGGAGAGGAGAAACTCACTAGGGAACAAATTGAACAAATGTGGTTACAAGGAGGTGTTTTTATTACTCAAGTAGAATTGGATGAGGGAAACCCTCAAGAGCCTCATGTGCCAAGACTTGGTTTAACAATAGTAGATTATAAAGGTAGGGAATTGGACCCTAACATAGAGCAAGATGGTCATCAACTTTTGTTAGATGATAGCTTTGTTAAATCCAGAGCTTTCCATTAGTTTGCATGGCAAGCCATTATAGTAAAATTTAAAGAAAGATGTAATAAATTGAGAACAAAGCATCAAAAAATGGAGGAGACTGCCTTCTAAAATTAGGTGAAAGAAGAAATGGTGTAAAAGTTTCAAAATATAAGCCCTAAAGAAGGAAGGCAAATGGTAAAGGCATCAAATATTTTACTGTTACCCAATTGGGACATAGTTGATTCTTTAGTTTTCAATTCTATTTCAAATAAGTTGGATTTACAAAACCAAGATAAAAAGGAATTCTAGGGTACTACATTCAGTGAAGACCAAGCTACCTTAGTCAGTTGGTCATTAAGGAAGGGATCACAAGATACCTTATTACATCTAGATGAATCTAGATTGATGGGAAATATTATCGTAAGAAGAGTGGAAGATATCTCCCATGTACAAGTTGCACACATGAATGTAGGGACATCTCACTTTGTTCTAGCTACTACAGAAAAAGATAAGGCAATGTTTGAATTATAAAGTATGAAAGTATTTTGGAAGCTTATAATAAAGAGTTATGAAAGAGAATTGAGCTTGAGAAAAAGGTGATGGGAAGGTCTTCTAGACCAAGGATTACATATCCTCACCCTCTAGTGGAACCTTTTAAATCCACTCCACTTATAGAAATACCAAATACACCACAAAGGCTAGAATACTACACAGTTGAGGAATTTGAAGAGGAAAAGAGCAAGTTGTGGGTATTACATGTAGAGCTAAATGTGCAATATGAAGATAAATTGAGAAAAGCTCTAATGTATCTAGTAGATAAAATTGAATGGCCATTGTTTTATGATCAGTTAGCAAAAGTAATAAGCATATGGGAAGAATTGAAAGCCCATGAGGAGATTTTGAAACCATAAGTGGGGAAAGAGAAGAAAATAAATTACTTTTTTGTGTTACTCTATTATAAGGTCTTCCCATGACCATATTGAAAAACATATGATATTGCTAATGATCTGTCAAATTTTGATGATAGAAGGGTTGCATTATAGCTGAAAGTGGTTTCCTATCTAAGCAAGTATAAGAATGAGAAATTTGATTTGTTCCCTTATGTTTTAGATAGAAAGAATAAATTAAAGAATAAGGATGAATGGGCCAAGGAATTGGATGACCTATTCTATTTGAGAATGAATAAGGTTATCAATGAAAAAGGACATGCTTGGTGGGCCACCACAACAAAGGAGTTGGTGAAAGTCTAATTATTCTTTGATTCTATAAAGCAAGATTTTATTGATATTGATAGTGAAGCTGAATATGTTATCAAGAAGCAATAGGATATTCTACAATTTGATTGGCCAGATAACACACTTTTTGACAAATGGATGGTAGATATTGCTTTTGATGAATAGTTAGAAGAATTTGAAAGTGATGATGATGAAATGCATATAGATGACCTACAAATTATTAACTCACTTCCATCAACACCTGGTAAAGAAGAAAAAAAAGAAGGGAAATCATCTCATGTGAAAGAGATAGCAGATTAGTTGGATGATGTGGCAGAAATGAAACCAAATGTAGCAATATGAGTCTATAACACAGATACCTAGGGATCTTCTTTAGATTTATATTTGTTCCCACTACCCTTAAATAGGTGAATGTCTTGAATTGAATGTAGTAGGCACCTAATTCTATAATCTTTGTTGTTGCCTCTTTAGATATCCTTTTTGCATAGTCTCCCTAAATAAACTAGATGACTACAAAAATGAAAGCATCATTCACTATTCTATATTCCTTGCTATGATCTGAGATCTTTTTCCTCACTAGCTGGGGGTATACTATATAAGGCCATGCACCAGCATCTTGAAAGTTTCCCCTTTTAAACAACCCTAGGTAATTTGTAGTTCTTGCTACTAATAGATACACCAAATAATATTTCATATAGAACCTTAGGTCATTTTTTTACCACCGCTAGTTGTTCATCTAAATTCTCACTAAGAATTATGGCCTAGTCAATTGGCATCTTTGTCATTCTAATGATTTCAATGAAGTGTACCATCCATATGTTTAAGTTTCCTACTACTGGTAATCCCATGATTCTACTAAGGACCACTATGGAATGTTTGATATCATCTTTCATATAACCTCTTGTCATATCTACTTTCCCTTCTTTTTGCCCAAGAGGAGTCCTATCAATGAGATACAAGAATTGAATAATTTTTGTGGCTTCTTGTTCATGTTGTCTATACCACCTTTTTGCTTGATGGTATGTCAACCTAATTTACTAATCTACCCTTAGAAGATGGAAAACTTTATCTATATTATTAGGCCTTAGATCTAGGATTATCTCTCTAGTTATGCTTTTCACCACTCTTTCTTCCAAAACATAATTCTCTACCAATGCTATAACCAACTGAGAAGATTGTACTATAACTGAGTGTGAAGTTGTGTTTACTAACCCTGATCTTATAAGTACAAACATCATAGGGGGGCTTTCATTTGGTTTGTTGCATAGGACCAAAAATCTATTCCATTCAATATGACCTAGCTTAGTGTCTCAGTTCTCTGAGTGAGCATCCTAAAAGCATAATTTTGATGAAACACCTTGAAATTTAAAGACCACCAAATTTGGAACCATCTTTATAGTGAGGGAGGATGAGAAAGAAGCCATTTTATCTACTAAAAACAAGAATCCTTTTAGTTTGGAAGGTGGAAAAATTAATTTAAATAAACCCTATTACCAAAAATTATGACCCAAAATTTAAAAAACTATTAACACACTCAAAAAACCTTATTTCTAGCTTTGATGGACAAAACTTTTCACACCTTGCATACCTTGAAAGTGTGCTATGTGTACCTTTCCCTTAAGGAAAAACTTCAATCATTAAGGGTGTGCACATAGCATACCTTATGGGATGCACTATGTGTGCATCTTTATGGTACTTAGGAGAATGTTTGTCTTTGAAAGGTGTGCATGTGCACACCTTAGATAGGTGCACACATGCACACCTTTCAATAAGGTATTTACTATTTATTTTAAGTTTTGTTAAGTTTTTTATGAAGAAGGTGCACACCTTGTGCACCTTGAATAGGTGCACAAGGGGTGCACCTTTTTCCCTTAGATGTTTTGTGTGTGTGTAGGTCTTAAAACCTTGGGGATGGAACACCTTCAAAGGTGCAGAGGTGTGCCATTGATTTTCTTGAGGAGAAAAGTGCATGAAGGGGAAGGGGGATCCCAAGCTTTTATAGGCCTAGGATGGAGTGCACCTCTTGGAGGTGTGCACCTGTGCATGTGTGCAAGTGTACACTTCCAAGAGGAATTTTCTCTACATTAGTATGACAAGCATACTAGCACACTTTTAGGGGTGCACTAGGTGTGGTAGGTGCACTAGTGCACGCCTTTCCTTGCAAAAATTAACTTGAAATCAAAATATCTCTGATTTTGAGATCTATGTTTCTCAGGCAGAAGGCCAAGCTAGGCTTAGATGCCAAATAGAACCCTAAAAATACTTAGACCCCAGACTAGGGATCTATAAAAACTAAAAAATATATTGGGGGTCCCCATTTCTAGGAGAAATGGGGCGTACTGTTTGAAACCACAACAATACCTTGAAAAAGTACAATTGAAGAAAGACTCAAATCAAACTCCTTATGAAATGTGGTATGGCTAAAAACCCAATGTAAGTTACTTGAAAGTATTTGGCAGAAAATGTTATATCTTGAAGGAAGCTAGGAAAGGTAAATTTAATGTCAAAGTTGATGAATTCATATTCCCAGGATACTCTTATTGAAAAAAAGTATATGTTGGTGTTTTAAAACTACTAAGCAACAAAATGCTCAATACCAAAATGATATCACTCACATAATCTAAGGATTAGCTAGTTCCTATTAACAATTATATGAGCAAACCGTTTAGACCCAACTTCAACAAAACCAAGGGTGGTTTTCTACTCTTTAGGCTCTGCAAAACTAGGGTGGGTATACCCAGGGATGATTCAAGACTGGGAAACATTGTATGAAAATTATTTTATTTTCATTCTGATTCTCATCTCATATCCTCAAATACATGCATAATTCTTGACAATTTGATAAACACATCCCATATAACATATCTAGCCAAAATTCTTCTATAGATATGCATGTGTTCTCATCAATAGTGGCTAACTGAAGCTAAAACATTCCATGCACATAAGTATAGGCCAAATTTGAAGATCTTCAAGAAATAAAAGTAAAATTGATTATAATTCTACATTTGAAAACCATTTATGACATATTTCTCTTCCAGATGAATCAATTTGACTAGTGCCTAATCCATTGGGGCTCAGAGTCTACTACAAATCCATTGATCTAATTTTTTGTCTTACAACAAATATTATCAGAAATTCTTATTAGAATTCATCATTCAAAAATCCTTCCTACTACTATAGCAACCTTATCAAATTCATCAAAGCTTTTACTTATTCCATTGAACTAATAACAGTGGTGAACAGATATACAACCTAACTAGATTGCATTCAATTGCACAAGCCTTTACTCATACAATATCAAGATAACTAAGTAACTAAAAGGAGAAAAAATTCAAAAAGAACTGATATAGGGATAGCTTATAATTTGTATTCATTTTCTTTGAAAATTGTATACATTTCTAGTAAACTTAGAATGACTTTAGGAAGAAACATAGAGATCATTCTATGTTCATGTATTCTTAGGGACTAATAGAAAAAATACATCATAAACTTGATCCAAACATTGGACCAAAAAAAACTAAGTATATCACCTAGAAAACATTAGAAATTGGGCCATTCTCTAGCCCTAGAATCTCACTTATATAGTATGACATGCAACAAGCTTCAGGCTAAGAGAAAATGACATGTGTCCTTTACAAGAGATAATTACATACACCTATCATAAAATGACAAAAATGTAGTAACAAAAGATGTCAAGATCAAACATTCCTTTTGGTGGGTCCACTTCAATCACATCCTCTATTGTTATTGATTTGGTTGCTATTCTAATCCCTCTTTGTATGATATTGCCAAATTAGCCAACGATGAAGTTTTTTCTGATGATTGCAAGTTAGTATCCACCTATGGGTTTTCACAATCTTTATCTTGTACAGTGGGAGTAACTTACACTTTTCTCTCTTCTTTGGTTGTATCATTCTTGTCTTCTTTTCCATGTTGGCCTTGTGTAGTGATGGTGTCAATTATTTGGATCTCATCACCTTGTACCTCATCAATGTTAGTTTCTACTTCCTCAAATTGTTCATCACGAGCTATTTCTACCATCCACTTGTCAAACAGTGTGTCATCTAGCCAATTCAATTGCAAAATATCACTCTACCTCTTGAACACATACTCAGCCTCATTATCAATAGTAACAAAATTTTGTCTCAAAGAATCAAAGAATATTTGGGCTTTCACTATTTCTTCAGTTGTTGTGGCCCACCATTGCATGCCCTATTTCATTGATAACTTGATTCATTCTTAAACAAAATAAATCATCAAGCTCCTTAGCCCATTCATCTTTGCTTTTCAAATTATTTTTATTATCTAGGGCATGAGGAAATAGACTAAACTTTTGGTTCTTGTACTTATCTAAGTAGCCAACTATTATTCTTTGCAAATGAATTCTATTATTGTCAAAGTCAGTAAGATCAGAAACAATATCAAAAGTTTTCTCAAATTGATCACAAGAAGTTTTAATAACATAATAACATAAAAATGTCATCTCCTTCCTCCTTCTTACCCACTTATTCACAATGGGTTTCAAAGCCTCATCACTTGCTTTCATTTCATCCCAAATGCTGATCACCCTAGCCAACTGATCATAAACTAGTGGCCATTCAATTTTATCTCCCAAATATGTAAGAGATTTTCTTAATTTATCTTCAAATTTTTCCTCCAACTCTACAGGTAGGGCCCATAGTTTATTCTTTTCTTCTTCAAAATCCTCAGCAATGTAGTACTGTGGCCTTTGGGGTGTATCTAGTATTTCTATGATGGGGGTGGATTTGAAGGGTTCAACTGGGGGGAGAGGGTATGTTATTCTTGGTGCTGCTGACCTACCGATTAGCTTGTTCTCAAGCTCAATTCTCCTCTTTACCTCTTTATTGTAGGCATCCACAATTGCCTCATACTTCCTCTACAACTCAGTCATTTCTTTTTCCTCCCTCTTTGTAGTAGCCAAGGAAAATTGAGATTAATCTAGATTCATGTGGGCTACATGTACATGTGAGGTATCAGCAACTCTCCTCACAATTATATTCCCTATTAGTCTTGAATCATCAGGCTATGATGGAGCAGCCCTGGATCCTCTTCTCAATGACCACATGACAAGAGTAGCTTGGTCATTACTGAATGTAGTTCCCAAGAACTCCTTTTTATGTGGATCTTGTAATCCCAAATTATTTGACACAAAATTGAAAATCAAAGCATCAACAATGTCCGAGTTGGGCAATAATAAAATATTTGCAACTTTTACCATCTGCCTCCCTTCTTCAAGGGTTATATTCTAGAACTCTTGAATCATTTGTTCCTTTATTTGATTTTGAATAGAGGCTTCATCCATTTTTGGATGCTCTATTTTCACATTCTTACATCTTTCCTCAAAATTATTCATGTTTGCCCTCTAAGAAAATTGATGGAAAGCCCTAGACTTTACAAAACTGTCATCAAACAAAAATTGTTGACTGGCTTGTTCCAAAATAGGATCCAATTCCCTTCCCCTAAAATCTATTATAGTCAACTCAAAACTTGTCATAGGATGTTCCTAGGGGTTCCCTTCATCAATCTCTGCTTTGGTAACAAAAACTCCCCCTTGTGATCCAATTTGTTCAATTTTCTCATCAGTGAGCTACTCCTCCTCAATTCTCATGGGGGTTTGGGAAGGTGAGTAACTCTCATCATGTGGTTCCTCTTCCCTTATTATCTTTCTCCTCTTAGGAGAAGGTTCAAGAGGCCTTTCTTCAAAAATAGCACTAGTAGATTCAACTATATGTTTTTCTTTATCCGCAATAAGCCTTTGATCCTGACTAACAGTATATCTTGACCTCCTTTGAACAACTAGTGGACCTGCCCTATATTAGGAGTGAAGCCCAATTTTCTCATTATTTCTCTGGCCTTATTTGGAAAAGAATCAATGAAATATTATTTTTTCTCATTCATCAGCTCCCTTATTTCAGGGAATGTATTCATAAGCTTATTAATTCTATCTATAGTAGTTATAGCATTACTTAGAGGGTTGTAATATTTGTCAAAACAATTAATGAAACTCAAAACTTTTGAATAGACTCTCCATTTTTCTTTATTTATTTCTTGCTCCTACAAAGAGTACTCATTCCTTATTATATCTTTAGGGAAACAAAATTCATGCTCAACTGGATGAAGCTTGATCCTATGCCTAAGAGCCAAATGAAAGAAACCTTTTGCATCACAAAAATGAGGGTGGGATACTGCCATCTTATACTAATTCAAAATTTTGTAGAGGAAGACCCACCCTTCCTTGGTTATTACAAATTGGTGGGCTACAATGCAAGTGGGAAAAATTGATCATGTTCCCCTTTTGTGAAAAAAGGCTTCTTCTACTCCTCTCAACTGCCACAAGAATTCAGCTACTCCTACCTTTAAGGGCACCTAGTAAGGTAGTACATGAGGTGTTCCCCAATTATGTGAAACCTTCAGATTATGGGGTTTATCCATAGGCCTAACAAGGAGCATTAGTGCCTTAGGGATCCTAGGATTGTCTCTTAATACGAGGTACCTCATTTTGGAGGCAAAGTACCTATCAAAGCTAACAAAACTAGCATTTTTTGCTTCCCCAGTCATATCTGCACTCCACAATTGAACTGGTAGTGCTTCCCCCTCTTGTTCTCTATTCAAAACCATTTCTTTACCAAAGTATGTAGCCCCCTTAAATAGAAACATGTGCATCAATAGGGATTATTGACCCCAAACCTTCTCCACCTTGCCCTTAGCAATCCCAACCAATCCACTATGAATCTCATTAGCCAGGTAAGAAGAAAAATCAAAAGTTATTTCCACATCAAAAGAGGAGATTTGAGTAATCATATGCATGAAACTCATGGGCATAAAATCTTCTTCGCCCTCTTTAAACACTTTACACAGGGTCTTGTATATCTCTACTTCCTTGGCATTGAAGCATGCTTTCTTGAAAGGTTCTTTAGAGGATGATGTTATTGCTAGTAGGGTTCCAATTCTGCCAATGTGGGCCTTCAGTGTACCTTGTCTAACTAAATCCTTCTTTGAAATATATTCTTTTTCTAAATCTATCAAATTAATGGGCACATGATACCTAGTGAGAGGTCCCAAATGAAAAACTTTTCTAATCTCTTATGGACTGATGGTGATTAGAATTTCACCATCTACTCTTCTCACTACCCTAGTGGCTTGATCATAACTCTTTGTCACAACCTCAAGGAGATCATAATCCATAAATACACTGGGAAAAACTAGCTTTCCTAGGTCAAAATTCCATATATTGGCATGTGGGGAAAACAATTTCTTTTCTACAAACCATTTCTTGAAAAAATTTAAACCAATTTGCGAGGTTTGAGCATCATGGACCCAATTACCCTTATCATACAATACATCTACTATCCTCAACCTAGGGTTTAATGAGGTCAACATTTTAACTTGCACTATCTCTATAGTAGACTCAAGAAGCAACTCAAGCAAATCATGATGTACATTTCTATCCAAATAATTTACTTGACCTGAAAACTCCTTCTTTGCAGGCATCTTTGATTATGCTTTACAAAACTAAAATACTTATAGAGATTATAGTAGGATTACTTACATGGATGCTATCCTCATTTTCCTCTATATTTCTGCAAATTTTTCATGAACAACTACTTCAAAATTATTACATGTGAAGCTTTCATGTCTAATTAATACATAGAGTGGCACCATCTTTTGCATTTAAATCTATGTCATTGATCTATAAAAATCCTATGATCATGGGATATGGAGAAAGATAATTTGGTGTTCCACTCAACAAGTTGGCCAATCAATCCAATGAAAATTGCCCACATACATAGATCCTTCCTTGATGGCACTTCCATCTAGACCCACTGGAAACTAAGGACACATGTCAATAGGTTGCTACTTTGCTATACATAAAGAATGAGCACCTTGTCATAGCGAAACAATGATAGACATTAATTCAATCTTGATCTTGTGGATGACAAATTACTACATGGCTTAGAAGAATAGTGGTGGGCCCTTATTTTCTATCTCGCTATACATATCCTCCGAGAAACTCTTCATGGTGAGATAGCAACAATCGTTGATCTAAGATCAAATCAAAGATAAAGAAATTGCATAAACTACCTTGAAGAAGTGGTGGGTCACATACTCACTATGTTACATAGACTAAAAAACTTGCAACTTTCCATAGCAAGATAGTGAGGAATATTGATTCTAGTTTGATCTGATGATCAGAATCCATTATACCCTTTATGAATGGGGCATGGGTCTAGGCCACTAATGATGTAGGAAATTTTGCACTGCTAGCACCCAACAAGATCTTACTTTTCATCTTATTCACCCTTCCATTTTTCTTGAGGTCCCATTAGCTATTATTTTTACGGTGCCTCACTACTTTGCTAATGGTGAGATGTCACATTTTTTTGATAGTGAGGTAGCGAGCTCCGATGATTTTAATAAAACTTGGTGCCAGTAGAATAAAAACCCATCAAATCATCATCACTCCTACTAACTGGTTATGACAATAATAGTTATTACTTGTCATGCCACCTAGATAGACTACAGTTATCAAGAAACTTGGAGGCCACTATGTCTTTGATTTCATAGTGCCTGCTACTTTGCTAATAGAGAGATGCTTAGTTTTTTTTATAGCAAGGTAATGAGGCATCAAAAAGACCTTTATTTTGGCACTGACTTCTAGCTGCTTTTATTGGGTCCCTTTTCCTATGATGACAATACTTTAAAGGTGCACGTGACTAAAATGTCAGCCAGAAAACAAATCCCTGACTATCGTACCTTCATTTTATGGTCTCATTTTATAAACTTTTGGCACTCGCTACCTCGCTATGCATAAAAAGTGCTCAACTCTTCATAGTGAGGTAGCAGCAATGGTAGATCTATTCAAATTGGATGGTGAGGAATCTAAGAGGAAAGATTACTTGAGGGCACAAAAAAATTTCAAAAGAAAATAGAATATTCACCCAATTTTAAAAGGGTTTCATGCCCAAAAATTATAAAAGGAATGAGACAAAGGGTTTTAACAAATTTTTCCAAAGGTTAACAAATCTGGATGACCAAAGACCATAAACCCTATTCACCATTAATGGACACAATCTAATTTTTTATACTTGGAAAAAGGAATTTTATTATGCAAAAATTTAGACCAATAGTATAAAAGTGCTTAAATCTAACTACTCATAAGATCATATAAAGTGCACATGTTAGAATTGATGAATTTGTAGAAAAGAGTAAAGAGGAAAGCAACAAAGAACTTGAGAATTATAGAAGATTTGTTTACTATGTTGATATATGATTGAAAATATCATTTGAGATAGGAAATTGTTGTAAGAAGTGTTTTCAATCATTGTTTTGTCACTGATGTCAAACCTTCTATATGTTGGTAAGAGAATTACTTAAGAGAGTTGATTGATGAAGAGAATTTGATCAACAAGATGTAACAAAAGTACCTAGAGGAAAGGTTGTGTTATGATTATGTGTTGAAGTACAAGAATTAGATAAGATAGTGATAACATAATGTATTGATGATCTACTTGGGGTTACAAAATGTTTGGCTACACTTAGAAAGTGCAAAAGAAAAAGGTTGGACAAAGTTCATTTGCCAAGCTCGACCAAGTTGATAGAAGGTGTTGAGTAAAGTTAGTGCAAGCCAAGCAAAAAGTCAGTTGGAGGCAAGTGAAAATAATTTCTAGTGGATGCTGAGCAAACTAATAGGTGTCAAGAAAGTTTGTAGAAGTCAAATGATTTTCAATAAGTGCCAAGCACTAGTAAAATCCAATTGATGCCAAGTAACATAGTATGTGTTGAGAATCAGTAAATTTATAATGTTGAGCTACTGCATTATGAATAAGATCAAAGATTCACCAAATGAAAGTTAACAAGTTTATTTTCTTGGAACTTGTGAATCAGGAGGAAGATAAGATTGATAAGCTAGAGGTATAGAATCTTATGTAAACCATTTTGGAGATGAATTCAAATAGATTCTATGAGAATTTTTTAGAGAAGACAAGATATGGGTTAGATAAATTGTATCCTACCTAATCCATCAAAAACCCTAATTTTTGACGGATAATGAATGGGAAAAAGAGTTCTAATTCCCTATATCTAGGGATGCCTAGTCATGAAGTAAAGTTTGAGAGGTCAGAGAGATTTTGGATGCAAAAATATAACAAGGTGAAGGAAGAGGGTTTGCTTCATCAAGTGACCCAAGAAGAGAAGTCTGTAGTGATGAGCTAAGCAAGAAGGCTAGAGAAGGTTGAGTGCTTGAAGGGTGAACAAGCTATTAGAACTACATAGATTGGAAACCAAGCAGAATTAAGGACTGAATAGTGATCTATAATCTACAAGTAAGGTTGTAAGTTGTATTAGATCAAACTCTACTATTACTCTCTAACAATTCTATTAGATTAGGGTAAATCCTTTAGAGAAAGTTTGACTCAATAGTCATTAGAAAATTTTTTAATAGGGTGGCATTCCAAGTGAATGACCTAAAGTCCTCCAAAAAGGCTCACTTTTAATAGGGTAATTGAAATCTATTAACTAGGTCATATTTAAGAGTGTATGTTGTAACCTTTGATAGGGTTGGCCTTTAACAAGGCATCACTTCAAAAGAGTGAGAAATGAGTAGCATGTTACTAGTGGTTTTTCCCAAATTAGGTTTTCATGTTAAATCATTGTGTCAAGTGTACTAATGGATGTGTTGTGTTTTATGCTTTACATTTATGCATGTTAGTTTAATAGTAATATATCAATATTGTTTAACACACAATGAATGCATGCATGGTTAAGAATGTGATATGGGTTCACTAAGTTGTGAAAAAAATTAATGCATGCATGGTTAAGAATGTTATATGGGTTCACTAAATTGTGAAAAAATTCTATTTAGACATTTAGATCTCGATTAATTGATTCACCTCCCCCCCCCCCCCCCACTTAGTTAATCTAAAAGTATTCCAATGATTGGTATCAGAGCTTAGTTTCTTAAGAGGATTAGTTTCAAGGCACAAAAAGCATAAAGATTAAGATGTCAAAGAGAGAGTTACCCAAGCTGAACAGAGATGACTTTCCTACATGACAAAGTTTGATGAAGCTAAACCTTTGAGGACTTGGAAATTATGAAAAAACTTGAATTATAGTAGAACATGTTGATCTAGTAGGAGCCCTAAATATTGAAGATTTGAAGAAAAAGAAAGAACACAATTAGGCTATGTTGGAGATTGCATCTGCCTTGAGCTATGCTAAGTTTGATGATATCAAAGAACTTCAAAATGCAAAGAAGATGTGGAATGCCCTAAACACCATCTATGGAGGAGACAAAAATATTCAAAGAGCCAATTCAAAGAGCCTTAGAGGTAAGTTTGATGACATGAGAATGGAAGAAGGTGAAAGCATTGCTCAATATGTTGCTAGAATAAAAGAAGTTGTTAGTGCAATAAAAGGTGCAACTAGTAAGATAGATGATGATACTATGCTAAGTAAAGTTTTGAGAACATTTTTGCATGTGTACTCCATTAGATTGTATATAATTCAAGAGCTAATATGTATACCAAGAAATGATCTAACCCTTGAAGGTTTGGTGCGAAGACTCACTGCATTTGAATTATCTAATTTTGACTACTACCATCCAGAAAGTATTGAATTAGCCTTCAAAGAAAAATTGTTACTAAGAATTTTTAGGAGCTAAAACCAAAGAAGAAGAAAAGAAAGATAAAGTATGAATCTAGTAATAGTAGTGTAGATGAGGAAGACATTGAACAATTGGAAGCATCGCTCGCCAAAAGATTTCACAAAGGAAAAGGTAAATTCAAAGGTAAGTTGTCTATCATTTGTTTTAATTGCAATGAAATTGGTCATATTGTAGAAAGATATACACAAAAGAAGAACTTCAAAGAAGGGAACAAGCACAAAAATAGAAGAGAATATGATGGAAGAGACCACAGAGATAAAGGCAAGAGGTCTTGCTACATTGATGATGAAGTGGTATATGTTGTAATGAAGGATGAATCATATGAGGATGAAGCTACTACACTTATGACTTGTGTGAACAAGAATGACAAATGGATCATTGACAGTGGATGCTTACATCACATGACTGCAGACAAAAGTAAGTTCACTCTCTTAACTTGTTATAATGGAAATAGTGTAAGATTTGGTAATATTGCACCATGTTTAATGAAAGGAAAAGGATCTATCAAGCTTATAGACATGATTTCATGTGACAATTCTTATTATGTTGAAGGATTGAATTATAACTTGTTCAGTGTGTCACAATTGAACAATTTGGGGTGCAAAGTTGAGTTTGAAAATAAATCAACCAAGATATATGATACAAATGGAAATCTAATTGGAAAAGGTGATCAAACTAGGAGTAATTTGTTCTATTTGGATATAGAAGAAGTTACTTGTCTTATTGCAAAATTTGATGATGTATGGCTTTGGCATAGGAGATTATGTCATATTAATTTTTATAATCTAATTAGTATAAGTAACATGAAAAGAGTTAGAGGTTTTCCTAAGTTGAAGAAACTAGAAAACATAATGTGCAAACAATGTCAGCTAGGTAAGATGACAAAGTCAAGCTTTAAAAGTAAAACTTATACCTTTAAGGAAATACTTGAAATTGTTCATACTGATTTGTGTGGACCTATCGAAGTGCAAAGCTACAAAGGAGATAGGTATATTATGCTACTTGTTGATGATTACTTTAGGATGATGATTATTATGTTCCTAAAAAAAAAATTAGATGCTTTTTAAATGTTTAAATGGTACTTGGCAAGAGTTGAGAAAGAAATAGGTAAGAGCTTGAAATGTTTGAGATCAGATAGAGGAAGAGAATTCACTTCACATGAATTTTAGATGTTCTACAATGAGAGAGGAATCAAGAGATAGACATTAGCACCTAGAACCACACACCCACCCACCACCCCCCCCCCCCCCCCCCCCCCCCCCTCACAAAATGTAATTGTTGAAAGAAGAAATAGGTCAATAATGGACTATTCTAGAGCACTCATGATTGAGAAAAATGTTGCCTTGAAATACTAGAGAGAAGTTGTAAGTACTAAAATAGACACTTTGAACCATGTGCAAGTAAAGAAAGGTACTCACTGAACAACTTTTGAACTATGGTATGGTCATCCACCTAATGTGAAACATTTTAAGATATTTGGAAACAAATGCTATATTCTCAAAGATGCTAGGAGTGGAAATTTTGATGCAAAGAGTGAAGAAGGTATATTCCTTAGTTACTCCACAAGAAGTAAATCTTATAAGTGTTTAATTACTAACACTAAATAAATTGTGGAGAGTGCAAATGTGAATTTTGATGAGTTTACAAAAGCACATGAAGCTAAACCTACAAAAGAACCAAAATATTACAAGACATTTTTATATTATTATTAAGGAATGCCTAATGAAGAATATGCCACAAATAATGCAAAAAATCAAATAGCAAGTTTCAACAACTACCAAGTCACATCCTATGAATGCCTAGTTGCATTTAGATGCTGAGTTGTAGAATGAGGAGATTGCACAATCTAACTCTGAGATGGGATCACATGAAAGAGATGCTAAAATACTTGATAGAGATGCACATAGTGATACTGAAGCTGAGAGACAGAATGCAGCCATAAGAACTAAGCCTAGATTATCCAAATATGTCAAAAGACACCATCCTTCTAATCAAACCATTGGAGATAAAGATTCAAGGCCAATGAAAAGAAATAGGTTGAGAGGTGAATCATGTTTGCTAAGCATGAAGGAACCTAATATAGTGAGAGATGCATTAGAAGATGATGATTGGTACAAGGCTATAAAAGAATAAATTCAAAAGATAGAAAAGAACAAGACTTGGAGCCTAGTTCCTAGACTAAAAGACAAGAATGTGATTGGCACAAAATGGGTATTGAGAAACAAGCTAAATGAGAATGCTGAAGTAACAAGAAATAAAGCAAGAATAGTTTGCAAAAGGTATGCACAATAAGAAGGAATTGACTATGGTGAAACATTTTCCCCTATTGCAAGAATGGAAGGAGTAAGAATTTTGCTTTCTTATACCACATACAAAGGTTTTAAAGTTGATCAGATGGATGTCAAGTCTACATTTTTGAGTGGAATATTCAAAGAAGAGGTCTACATAGAATAGCTAGAAGGATTTTTTGATAAAAATAATAAAAACATGGTATGAAAACTTCACAAAGCCCTATATGGATTGAAACAAGCACCAAGAGAATGACATGAGAGACTTCATACTTATCTTGTGAAGATTGGATTTGAAAGGATAGATGATAACAACAATTTGTACATAAAGATAGATGAAGAAAAAGGTACACTATTATCTAAAAAAAAAAATTGATAACATAATATTTGGAGGACAAGATGCTCTATGTAAAGATTTTGCAAATCAGATGAAGCAAGAGTTTGAAATGTCAATGTTTGGTGAGATCAAATTCTTTGTGCAACTACAAGTATATCAAATGAAATATGGGTTATATATTGCTCAATCAAAATATATCAAGGAGATATTGAAGACTTTTGGAATTGAGGACTCAAAACTAATAAGTACACCTATGGAAATAACAATCAAACTATCAAAGAATGATGAATCAATTGAGGTCAATCAAACATTGTATAGATCCATGATTAGCAAATTACAATATGTAGTGAATAGTATACCTAATATTGCATTAGCTATGGGAATAGTTGCTAGATTCTCTACTAATCCTAGAGAGGATCACTTGATGGTAGTAAAAAGGATAATGAGATGCTTGAAAGGAACAGAAGAGTATGGCTTATACTATAATAAAAATAAAATTTTTGAACTAAAAGCTTACACTGATACTGATTGGGCTGGAAATATTGATGACAAAAAGAGCACCAACAGAGGAGAATTTTTCTTAGGTAGAAGACTTGTTACATGGAAAAGCAAGAAATAGAGTTGTACTTCCCAGTCCACTATTGAAGCAGAGTATGTTGCTACTACTATCAATTGCACAAACATTGTATGGATCAAACAGTTACTAAAGGGAATGAAGGAAGAGATCATGAACCAATGACACTTTATTGTGATAATACAAGTGCTATAAACATATCAAAGAATCATGTAATGCATATAAAGATAAAGCACATTGCAATAAAGTATCATTATGTAAGGGAGTTGGTTCAAGACAAAGAGGTGAAGATGGAATATATCAACACAAAGGAGAAAATTGTTGATATCTTCACCAAAGCATTACCCAAGGATGCTTATGACTATCTGAAAGGTAAATTAGGGGTGATACCCCTATCAAAGGCTATGTAAAAGATGGAGGGAGTACCATGCATGAAACAAGATGATACTTATTTGATACACATTGATGCAGTGGATCTAACTTTAGGAAACTGCCTAAAGTAATTACATAATTGAAATATCAAATTAGTCACAAACAAGGTGATAGAGGGAGAAAACTAAAGAGCCTACAAAAGCTCATATTTGCATATGTCAAAGATGTCAAGTTGTGTACACATCTTCGAAATTGTTGTCAAAGGGGGAGAAAGTACAAGAAATTGATCAATTACTTTCTGATCAAGATGAAGATGATCAAAGTAGAAAATCAAGTCAGATGGAGAAAGTAAATTTGGGAGAAAGTACTGTGTAAAAGAAAAATGAAGTAAAGGTACATCACTAGAAGATCATAAGACTAGAAACAAGAAAGAGGGAGAAAGTAGAAAAACAAAAAAGGGAGATATAAGTGAGATTTTGTAACCTAAGAAGTAGTTTCTAATGGAGGGAGAAGTATTATTCATAAGATTTCCTTTTGGTATTTCCTTACTATTTTAACCTAGTTAGTTCATCATTTGTTTGAATGGTTGATTAGTTTGGTTTTCCATTAATGCCAAAGAGGGAGATTGTTGATATGTGACTGAAAAGATTATTTGAGTTAGAAAATTGTTGTAAGAAGTGTTTTCAATCATTTTTTTGTCACTATTGTCAAACCTTCTATATATTGGTAAGACAATTGCTTATATGTTTCAAGCACTATCACTTAGTTGATTGATGAAGAGGATTTGATCAAAAAGATATAACAAAAGTACCTAGAGGAAAGATTGAGTTATGATTATGTATTGAAGTGCAAGAATTAGTTAAGATAGTGATAACATAATGTATTGATGATCTACTTGGGGTTACAAAATGTTTGACTACACTTATAAATTTTAGAAGAAAAAGCTTGGACAAAGTTCATTTTCCAAGCTTGACCAAGTTAATAGAAGGTACCAAGTAAAGTTAGTGCAAGCTAAGCAAAAATTCAATTGGAGGCGAGTGAAAGAAATTTCTAGTGGATGCTAAGAAAACTAATAGGTGAAAAGCAAGTTAGTAGATGCCAACTAATTTTTAGTATGTGCCAAGCACTAGTAAAATTTAGTTGATGCTGAGTAACACAGTATGTGTCAAGCATAAATTGATAATGCAGAGCTATTGCATTATGAATAAGATCAAAGATTCACCAAATGAAAGATGACAAGTTTATTTTATTGGAACTTGTGAATTAGGAGGAAGATAAGATTGATGAGTTGGAGGAACAAAATCTTATGTAAACTATTTTGGAGGAAAATTCAAATAGATTCTAGGAGAATTTTTTAGAGAAGATGGGATATGGGGTAGATACATTGTATCCTACCTAATCCATCAAAAAGCTTAACTTTTGAGATGGATAATGAGTGGGAAAAAGAGTTCTAATTTCCTATATCTAGGGATGCCTAGTCATGAAGCAAGGGTTGAGAGGTTAGAGAGTTTATGGATGTTAAAATTTGACAAGGTGGAGGGTTTGCTTCATCAAGTGACCCAAGAAGAGAAGTTTGCAATGGCAAGCTAAGTAAGAAGGCTAGAGAAGGTTGCATGATTGAAGGTTAAACAAACTGTCAGAACTACAATGATTGGAAGCCAAGAAGAATTGAAGATTGAATAGTGATCTATAATCTGCAAGTAAGGTTGTAAGTTGTATCAAATCAAACTCTACTATTACTCTCTAAATTTTTTATCAAATTAAGGTAAATCCTTTGGAAAAATGTTGACTTAACCATCATTAGAAAATTCTCTAACAAGGTGGCATTCCAAGTGAATGACCTAAAGTCCTCTAACAAGGCTCACTTTTAATAGGGTGATTTAAATCCCTTAACCAGGTTAGCCTTAATAGTGTTTGTTGTAACCTTTAACAAGGTTGGCCTTTAAAAGGGCATCACTTTAGAAGAGTGAGAAAGGAGTAGCATGTTACTAGTGGTTTTTTCCAAATTGGGTTTCCACATTAAATCATTGTGTCAAATATACTAATGGGTGTGTTGTTTATTATGCTTTACATTTTTGCATGTTAGTTTAATAGTAATATATCAATTTTAGTTAACACACAATTAATGCATGCATGGTTAAGAATGTTATATGGGTTTACTAAATTGTGAAAAACTTTTATTTAGACATCTGGACCTTGATCAACTAATTCACCAACCCCCCCCCCCCCCCCCCCCACCCACCCCAAGTTAATCTAAAAGTATTCCAACAACTATGAGCTGATATAGTGCTAAATCTATTTGGTAGTTGGGAGGCCTCACCTCTCAAGTCCCCAAAATCTACAAAAGCTACTGAGTTGCAACTAGTGCAACCCAAGTCACAGTCTGAAGGACCCAAGTCACAATCAAATGCTACCAAGCCAATGCTAGAGAAAACTGAGTTTGATGGACCTAATTCAAAGATACTGGGACTTAAACTTGATATAGAAGATCATGAAGAAGTTGGTGGAATGAATTCTAAATCAAAATTGCCTATGTTAGACAGATATGTCAGAAAAAACCATGCACCTGATCAGATCATAGGACACAAGTCAGATGGAACAATGGCAAGAAACAAATTGAAAGGTACATGTTTGCTTGATGAATTTGAACCTAGATATGTTAAAGATGCTTTGGATGGTGAAAGTTGGATTGAAACTATAAATGAAGAAAAAGAATACAATAGAAGAATAAGATTTGGACTCTTGTTTCAAGACCAAAGGATAAAAATGTTATTGGTACAAAATGGGTATTCTAAAATAAGTTAAATGAAGATGGAAAAGTCTCAAGAAATAAAGAAAGGTTAGTATGTAAAGTTTATTCTGAAGAAGAAGGTATTGATTATGGTGAAACTTTTGCTCCTATTGCAAGATTAGAAGGTGTTATAACTTTACTAAAATACATAGCACACGAAGGAATTAAAATACATTATTGAATGGAATTCCTGATGAGGAAGTCTACATTAAACAACCTGAAGGTTTTGTAGATCCTAGCAAAAGAGATATGGTCTACAAATTATACAAAGTGTTGTATGGTCTTGAGAAAGCTCATCAAATTTAGCATAACTAAGAGCAGATACAATATCAATCATCATGATGTTATGATTCTTCTTTTTAGCAATATCTTCAATAGATAATGTTCTAGTGAGAGTATTGTATTCTATATCAAGATATTTATACCCTGAATCATTGATAGTAGCCTTATGTAACCTCATAAGTCCTTTCACTGCAAAATTTTCTCTATTTAGCTTGGGAATCTCTATTCAGTAAGACATCCCGATCTTTTTCTTATGTCCTTGAAACCTTCTCTGCAAGCACCAAAAGCTTCGATACCAATTGTTGAAAATATAAGAGGAGTAACTGAGAGAGGAGGGTTGAATTAGTTACTACTAAAATAAATCCTATATCCCTTAGATGTTAGTGTTGTCATAGAGGGTTGCACCCTTGTCCAAAGTCTTACCTAAGGACAAACTTGTGAAACATGGAAGCAACCTCCAAGCTGTGGGACTTGAACTGTGAGGTTGAATATTTGAAGAAAGTCAATTTCCTCTTACTATCAAGGTGCACCTAACTATTCTTGGAGAGGAAAAGGGAGAAGGAGAGCATGAAAATAAATCTACCTATTCTAATCTAAGGAGGTGATGCACCAAAATAGAGTGTTCAAACCAATCTCTGCCCATACATGCACTATTGAAGCATTACAAAACCAAAAGATATACACATTCAGACTTGTTTTAATCTAACAACCACATGTAGATTAGAAAATTAGAATGAATGACACAAGGAAAGAGAGATTCTCTTATATATCATTCATAGATCAAAGAGATACAATCATGCAGATCATAGATTTCTACAAAAACATCAATGAGAGGCAAAGGATTCTTGCACTTTCACACCATTGGCTAAAGGAGATAAGCAGGACATCATTTAGCTCAGAGGGAAAGGGAATTTTACACTAAATATTTGTAGAGCAATATCAAAAAAATCAGAGAAGGTTTGACCTTAATAAAATCTTCTAAATTTGCCTTTATAGTTCAGGCATAACTGAGATATCTTCTAACTATAATTACTCTACAACCACTGCATTGAAGTCCTACAGAGAATAATCATGGAGAATATTTGATCTGGGTACAGATCTAGATGCAATGATATCTAATCTTGGTTGGAACAGGGCCCTGAGAAGATAGAAATGGTGCCATTAAATAGTTTTGACCTGGTAGATAGATAGGATCAGAGGTGGTAGAGTGTTTTCCCACATTCAGCATTCATTTGAGGTTGGTTGGAAATCATCATAGGGATTAGATTGTGCCAAAAACCTTGATTTCCCCTGATTTTGGCTTGTGAATTAGCAAGGTCAAATAGTCAACTAGATTCTGGCACTAGGATGAGCCATGTTGGCCAATGATCTCTTTTCCTTTTCCCACTTAGTAAAGTCTTCTCGACTTTGATCATGTCCTTCTTTACCAACCTTTCCAACTCCTCAAACTCTAACCATGATGGTTACATTAACTACCAACACCTCTAACTATTACTACCTCCATCGAGCCCACTAGGGCACATGTCATTTAGGCACATCCCCGCAATATTTAAAATCTTTGCATCTTGATAATGCAGGGAAGCCTCGGTCATAGATTTTTTCGCATCAGACGATGAGAATTCTTTGTGCATCTCCCTGTGAGAAGGGCGAGCCCGTGACATCATTTGGGATAGGTGTCACTAGGAGGCATGCCCGCAATAATTAAAACCCTCACATCTTGATAATGCAAGGAAGCCTTGACCATGGATCTATGAAGATCTAATTGGATCAAAACTCATGTCTTGTGGCTCACTGAGGGAAAAGGACCCACCATGATGTCATCCAAACATGCATCACTGGACCACTTTCTCACACTGTCTGAATGTCTAACAAAGCTCAAGATGCAAGAAAGCGGGCACCAATAGAATCTCCAGCTCAGCTAGCCACTTTGTTTGTCTTGCAACCCACAAGAGAACATGGACCCCCCTATCGCACATCGCTAAGGGGCTTCCCCACAATGTTTAAAGATCGCTTGTTTTGATAATGCGGGAAAGTGCCCACCATAGATCGCTAGAGATCTGACAGTGCAGAAAGTTGCAGGCTAGTGAAAGGTAATAACATGAGGTTTTATTATTTTATTTGCTATTTCTTAGGCATTAAAATAATATTTAAACATGGAAGTAGCCATTGGGTGGGGGCTAAGCATTTGGATTTAAAATTTTGGTGGGAGGTAAAAATAAGCAACATTTTTGGCGACTCAAAGGGGATGCGAGCTTGCTATGCATAAAACTAATGACCTTGCATGTCCATTGGGCTATAGAGTCAAAAAATTGTGGATCTATGCATTGTAGAACCCTAACCCTACCTGTGTGGCAAAAAAACATTGAAAATTTGGAAAAACTGCCCTCTGCAATTGAAAATAGAGACTAAAAACCTCCTACAAAACACATGTGCTCACGCACTTCTTGGAAAGATGGAAACAATAGAAAGGAGACTACACTACCTATGTATCAAAAAACTCAAGCCCTATCAGAAACATGGTTTGAGATAGATCCCATTGATTGGGATAGGCAAGATTTCATCCCCAGGCCTGCTCAATTGAAAAGCATTGGTTTGCTTGCAACTGACAATCAAATAGGGACCACTCCATAGTGCATCAAATTTTGAGTGCCCCCCTAGTTTTTCCCTATCTACATCCCATTTTAAGACCAAGTTACCCTCCTTGAAGGTTCTGACCCTAGCCTTTTTATCAAAGTTCCTTTTCACCTACTATTGATCTGTCTCTAGGGTCTGCATGGCCTGATTCTTCTTTCTTCTAGCTCCATCAATTCTGCCATTCTCACTATCATGGCATCATTGTCAATTAGCTCAAGTTGATGAGCTAGTTCTAGGGATGGGAACTCCAATGAAATTGAAAGCCTTGCTTCTCTACCATATACTAACATGAATGGTGAACTCCCTAACAACCTCTTAGGTGTTATCCTATCATCCCATAGAGTTGTTCTCAATTTTTTATGCCAACACCTCTAGTTATCTTCTATTATCCTCTTTATGATCCTAATTAAATTCTTGTTGGATGACTTATCTAGGCCATTACCCTAAGGGTACTAGTTTAAAGATGTGCTCAAATATATATTATGGTCAACTGCCCATGCACAAATTTGAGCTCCTACAAAAGACTTTGCATTATCTAAAATAATGGTTGAAGGAGCATTGAACCTAGTCACAACTCCATCAAGGAACTCAACAACTAAAGATTCTATGGTGTCCTTCAATGTAACTATCTCTATCCATCTAGTGAAGTAATCTATAGTAGCTAAGATCCACTTGTGACCAGAACTAGAAGGAGGATAGATAGGGCCTATGAAATCCAATCCCCACTTAGCAAAAGGCTGGTCCACCTAGATGGGATGAAGAGGAATGGCTGCAAGATTTTGTTTACCAGAGAAGAAGGCACACTTCTCACACTTCCTCACATATTTATAACAATCATGAAATCAGGATGGCTAGTAATAACTAGCTCATGATCTTCATTGTAGTTGCTCTAGCTGAGAAGTGACCACCATCAAGACCATCATGAAGCTCTTTGATCATTCTGTTAGCTTGGTCTATGTCAATGCATCTTAATAGGGCTCCATTTAAATCTTTTTTGAAAAGAATACCCTTAACTAAGACATAAGGAATTGACTACAATCTATATTGTCTTCTTTTAACTCTATCTAATCCTTGAGGGTACCCATTTCCTAATAAGAAGTTTTTCATATCATCCATCCAATTCCTTGAGTCATCATTTCTTGCCTTTTGCTACTCTGTTAATATCATAGCAACTTCCTCATCTAATTTCTAAGATGATAACATAAGTTTACACAATCTTTTCCCACTTACCAGCTTGAAAATCTGGATGTCAACATCATATTCCATTACTTTTGTAATCCAACCAGCTCTTTTCTCACTAATATATTTTCTCAAAAGGAAATCCTTCACACTGGCATGAGGTACTAACAAATGAATCTTATTGTTAGACAAGAGGTGTCTGAATTTTTTCACAGCTCTGATGACTGCAAGGGCTTGCTTCTCTAAAAAACTTCACTTGTCTTCATACTCTTTAAGCCCTTCACTAAAAAAGGCTATCGGCTGCTCCTCATTTTTAGCATTTGTTTGAGTCAAGACAGCATAAATACTTGACTCACCACCTAGGGTATATAAGATGAAATCCTTCTCAAAGTTTGGATTAATGAGAGTAGGGCTTGAGGCTATGGCTGCCTTGACCTCTTCAAAACTTTCTCTCCCTTCCTTGTTCCATGCAAAGACCATACTTTTCTTGAGCATAGCTATAAGGGGTTTCACCATGGTAGCTAGATTAGGGATGAATCTTCTCACAAAATTTATCCTACCAAGGAAACTTTTAAGCTCTTTCTTGTGTTTAGGAAGAGAAGAAAGTATTGCTTTTTTTCTCTCTAGATCAATGGTTAAGCCATCTTTAGATACAATGTGTCCTAATAATTTTCCTTCACTGTAGCAAAGACACACTTGCTTGGGTTAAGGGATACCCCAAACTCTCTACACCTTGAGAATACATGTCTAAGATGATCAAAATAATCCTCCACATTCTTTGAATATACTATGATATCATCAAGGTAAGCTAATACAAAATTTTCAATCATTTTTCTGAAAGCCATTTCCATTTCCTTCTGAAATGTAGCACCTACATTAGCTAATCCAAATGGCATTTTACAATAAGCATAGGTACCCCACTTGGTGGTAAATGTAGTCTTGTATCTATCAAACTCTTTGACAAGTACTTGATTATAGCTAGAAAATCCATAAAGAAATGAAAACCTCCTTAAACCACTGACCTTGGACAAAATTTTCTCCATGGAAGGAAGAAGATGGTGATCTCTAAGGGAAGCTTGGTTAAGGTCCCTAAAGTCTACACACAATCTAATTTCTCCATTCTTCTTCCTAACAAGGACAAGGTTTGCTACCCATGATGAGTTTTTGATGGGGGAAATTATATTAGCCTTAATCAATTTGGATAGCTCCTTTCTCATTAAGGGTTCAATTTTAGGATTCATTGGCCTCTATTTTTGTCTTACTAGTTTGACATCATCAATCAAATCTATGGTAGGTTGAAACAACTTTGGGTCAAAACCCTTTAAATCATCATACGTCGAAGCAAATACATCATTAAATTCTTAACATAGATGAATAAAACTTTCTTGTTCAATTTCAGAACATACCTTCCCCAAGTTTAAGGACTTTTTATCAACAACTGTGACTGGGTTGTAGTCATCTTCATCAGCAGCTAGGTTCATGGCTTTGCCTCTTACTTGGTAATTAGGGTTAAAAACACTCTCTAAAGTAATGAGACCTTTAGGCAATTTTTTTGGAACTAAGGTTAATGATTTGACCACCATATTGATCCTACAATCTTGACTGGTTCCTCTCTAAAAAATTTTCTTCATTCTGCAAGAAGCTCACAATTTGTTCATCAGATTTAAATGCTTGCCAATGTATGTTATTGTCAGATATAGAAAGTCTTACTACCACCCTAATTTGTTGTTCTTTCTTCTCCTCAAGATTCCCTGGCACATCATAAGATGTAGCTATTGCTGCAAGCCTATCAGTATATCTATTTTCTTTTTTAGGGATGCTTTGAATATTAAATGCATTGAAACCTTCGAGAAAATCCCATACCCTATGTTTATAAGACTTGAGCAAACCATTCTTGGTGATATTTTGATTTCTCACTTGATTAACCATCAACTCACTATCTCCATATACACTTAAGATTTGGATTCCTTTTCTTTGAGCAAGTAGGAGACCTTGAATCAAGGATTCATACTCAACTACATTATTAGTGCAACTAAACTAGAGCTTAAAAGAGAAATAGTACCTTACATGTGCAGGAGAAACCAACATCACGCCAGCCCCTGATCCATTCTTATTTCTTGATCCATCAAAGTACATACTCCATATCCCACTCATATCTTCTTTAGTCTCCACAAGGTTGGGAGTTGGAGCATCTTTCTCTAATATACAATATGTACTGAGGCCTGCCTCAAGGGTTTTTATCATAGAATCAAACTGATATGCATCAGCCCATTCATCTAAGACAAAATCAGGTATCTGTGCTAGGGAAGTTGTAGGTTCATTAACTATGTCATTCTCATCCACTTCTAGGATAGTGCAATTCATGTTGATAAGATTAGTGGTGTAGGTTTCAGTATGATAAAGGGCTAGAGGCTCTACTTTGATTGAAGCTTTGGCTCCATATCTTGTTCTAAAAAATATATATGACCAATTAGAAGATATGTAACCACCTATTTGGGCAGTGAAGTCTCTTGATAGACAAATGGAAAAATATAGCTTAACTTTAGCAACTGATATATCTTGAGTGACAATACAACTAGGGCATTCATATAGGGCCATCTACATATTTCTAAGGATCCTTATAGTCTTGATAGTACTACTATCCAACTACAATACATCCTTAACAATGGGCTCATATTTCATCTCCGAAGCATCAGCAACACACCTAGGCATCACTGAACTACTTGCCCCTGAATCAATCATGTAATTGTGGACTAGTTTATCCCCCATAATTAAAGAAACATAGAATGGAGGAGGTCTAACCTTTTACTTATTTCTACCCTATCTAATGGTTGCACTAGACTTGTGGCACTTTCCATGCTAGGTGGCTGATCCTTTGGTCCAATACTCTCCAACTCTTGTTGTAGCAACCTCTTTTGCATGGGTATAGTAGCAACAACATCCCACATGGATATATTCACTCTTGTCTTCTTTATTTGTTCTACCATGCTGAATGGAGTAGAGGGCACTTTGGTAGAAGCCTTGGGGGCTATCCTTGTAGGAGGTTGAGATGGAATGATTGGAGGATCACTCACATCCTTTCTGACATTACTTTGCCTTTACTACTAAAAAAAAATTGATTGATCATCCACTGTTGATTGCTCATGAGGTGTTCCATTTGAAGTTGAGGCTTGATTAGGAGGAGGAAGGGCAGCATCTTCAATAGCTCTTCTTTTGCTCCTAGTATTGTGAGCAATAGAATCCTGGTTCACATTATAATGTTCCTCCATTTGATGATTCATAAAGGAGCAATCACCTTGTCCCTGCATATATGGGGCCTCTTTAAATTGGTCCTCCTTGTATGATTGTCTTGTTGAAAGCTCTCTGATGGTCAAAGCCAAATAAGATTCAGCCTTTTGACACATGCAACAAGCATAAGAATAGTTACAAGAGGGGACAAAAGTCTTGATCTTGGGCCATGTTGTTTTGAGGGACTATGGCCCTATTTTGGTTCACATTTGAGGTTAAAGCATGACTACTCTGTCTATTCTGATCAAAAGAATGGTTCCCATAATTTTTATTTGGGGTCCTACCACTATTTATAGTTTGATGCTACAATTGATGAGCCTTACTACCTTGATCCTACTATGTTTCTAAAGTCACCACCTTATTGCTCATTTTCTGCATCATAGAGAAAATATCTTCTAGTTTCTTTTCTTGGCCATGCAATCTCTTATCTAAGTTTAGCATCATATATTGCATCATCTCTTTGATTCCATCTATCCCATTTGAAGATGTGGAAGTTGGAGGGATTGCAGCAGGAGATTATGAGGTGGACATTGTGGGAGGAGGAGCCATTATTGGTTGATGGTTTCGGACTTCAGGGAAAAAGGGCATAGGAGGTCTTGGAGCTAACTTCCCTCCTTGTATCAATATGTTTTCTACCCTTATTGTTATGTCATAAATGTTAGGTAAGGTATCCCCTCCCATGGTTTGGATTGTAGTAGCAATATCACTATTAAAAGCTCTAAGATAATACAAGAAGGCATCACCAGGGGTAGGCTTCATTGAAATAGGTATTCTATCCCATGTTTTTTGGAATCTATAGTTGAAGTTAGTCATACATTCATTGGGGGCTCTTTCTATAGTAGTCAATTGCTCCAAAAGTGACAAATGGTCACTTTTGTCCTCAAAGTGTTTACATAGTCCTGCTCCTAATCCATCCTAATCTGTTATTGAACTAGGAGCCACACCTCTATACAACTGTAGTGCTTTTCCTTTTAGAGATGAGGCTAGAAGCCTAACTGCAACACCATCTTCTATAATACCATGGATATTGCAAATATTTGCAACTTCTTGAATGTGTTATGAGGGAGAGATAGAGGTTTCACCAGTAAACTCTGGTATACTTTTAAGTGCAGCTATTGCTATGTCATGTCATTGGGCCAATAAAAGAGGACTGCCACCATTAAAGGTGGCAAAAGCATGACCTCTGGGTTGTGCCACATAAACAAGTGATCTATTGATATGTGTTGACGATAATCTAGGCTAAGATCTAATAGTAGGAGGGGTAGAAATAGGTCTTGTAGGTGTACTTGTTACTATTGCACTCCTAACTGGTGATAAGGATACTCTAGTCCTCCTTCTTCTAGGATTTGAAAGTGAAAGCTCTTGGTATTGAAAATTACCTCTAGAAGATGCCCTTGTTTCAGCTTTGGGCATGAATTATTGCAACTTTGGCCTAGAACCAAATGTGTTTGAATCTCAGAGTCACCAAGTACTTGAAGCATGAGCCTCTTGAAGGCTTGAACACCAAAGCTAGTACTACCTCCTCGGTATTAATCTTGAAATCTTCCTTTTGACACCAGTAGACTTGAAATCTTCTGATATATGTCTCATCGGGCATGCCAAAAATTGTTGTCATAGAGGTTTGCACCCTTGTCCAAACTCTTACCTAAGGACAACCTTATGAAACATGGAAACAACCTCCAAGCTATGGGACTTGAACTATGAGGTTGAATCTCCAAAGAAGGCCAACTTCCTCTTACTATCAGGGTGCACCTAACTATTCTTGGAGAGGAAATGGGAGAAGAAGAGCATGAAAAAAAGTCTACCTATTCTAATCTAAGGAGGTGATGCACCAACATAGAGTGTTCAAACCAATCTCTTCCCATACATGCACTATTGAAGCATTACGACACCAAAAGATATACGCATTCAAACTTGTTTTAATCTAACAACCACATGCAGATCAGAAAACCAGAATGAATGACATAAGGAAAGAGAGATTTTCTTATATATCATTCATAGGTCAAAGAGATATAGTCATGCAGATCATAGATTTCTACAAAAACATCAATGAGAGGCAAAGGATTCTTGCACTTTCACACCAATGGCTAAAGGAGATAAGTAGGATGTCATTCAGTTCAGAGGCAAAGGGAATTTTACACTAAATATTTGCAGAGAAATATTAGAGAATTCAGAGAAGGTTTGACCTTAACAAAATCTACAAAAATTGCCTTTATAGTTTAGGCATAACTAAGGTGTCTTCTAAATATAATTACTCTACAACCACTACATTGAAGTCTTACAGAGAACAATCAAGGAGAAAATCTGATCTAGGTACAGATTCAGATGTAATGATATCTGATCCTAGTTGGAACAGGGCCCTGAGAAGATAAAAATGGTGCCATTAAACAATTTTGACTCGATAGATAGATAAGATCAGAGGTGGTGGAATGTTTTCCAATGTTTAGCATTCATTTGAGGTTGGTTGGAAATCATCACAAGGATCAGATTGTGCAAAAAATCTCAATTTCCCCTATTTTTGGCTTGTGAATTAGCAAGGTCAAATAGTCAATTGGATTCTGGCATCAAGATGAGCCACATGGACCAATGATCTCTTTTCCTTTTGCCACTCAGCAAAGTCTCCCCAAGTTTGATCACGTCCTTCTTTACTAACCACACCAACTCCTCAAACTCCAACCATGATGGTTACATTAACTACCAGCACCTCTAACTATTACTGCCTCCATTGAGCCCACTAGGGCACGTGTTGTTTAGGTGCTTCCCCACAATATTTAAAATCTTTGCATCTTGATAATGTGAGGAAGCCTCAACTATATATCTATTTGCATCAGATGATGAGAATTCTTTGTGCATCTCCCTGCAAGAAGGGCAGGCTCATGATGTCATTTGGGATAGGTGTCACTAGGAGGCATGCCCACGATAATTAAAACCCTTGCATCTTGATAAAGTGGGGAAGCCTCAGCCATGGATCTGTGAAGATCTGATGGTGATCAAAACTCATGTCTTGTAGCTTGCTAAGGGAAAAGGACCCACCATGATGTCATCTGAATAGGCATCACCAAACTACTTCCCCACACTATCAAAATGTTTGACAAAGCTCAAGATGCAGGAAAGCGGGCACCAATAGAATTGCCAACTCAACCAACCACTTTGTCTACCTTGCAGCCCACAAGAGAACATGGACCCACCTGCTACATGTCGCTAAGGTGCTTCCCCTCAATGTTTAAATATTTCTAGTTTTGATAATGCGGGAAAGCGTTCACCGTAGATTGCCAAAGATCTAATGGCATAGAAAGTTGCAGGCTAATGAAAGGAAATAACATGAGGTTCTGTCATTTTATGTGGTATTTCTCAGGCATTAAAATAATATTTAAACATGGAAGTAGCCATTGAGTGGGTGTTAAGCATTTGGATTTAAAATTTTGGTGGGAGGCAAAAATAAGCAACAGTTAGTTAAAATAAATTTTGAAAACTGAATATTGTTGATGCTCAGTAAACACACATAAAAGTTGTAACTCAATCAGTACTAATTATGCAAATCTTTAAATGTTATCTATGATTACCCTTACTTTAACTTAGTTGAAAACACATAAAATAAAATAGCATGAACAAATTTGACACCAAGATTTAATGTGGAAACCCAATTTAGGAAAAAACACCAATTGCAACTAGTTAATGTTTTCACTCTTCTAAAGTGAGCCCTGTTAGGAGCCAACCTTGTTAAAAGTTATAAAACACATTGTTATGTGTAACCCTGTTAAAGGATTTAATCACCCTATTAGGAGTGGCCTATTTAGAGGTCTTAATGCAATTTAATAGAAATACCACCTTGTTAGAGGATTTACAAATAGTTGTTAAGCCAACTCTATTAAGGGATTTAGATCACTACTACAATGGTTAGAGAGTAACACTAAGATGACCTAATTTGAATGCAACTAAATTGCTGATTATAGATCTTTGTTTTGGATTGTACTTGATCCTTCCTAATCGAATATATATTTTTTGCTCCACGGGGATATTTTTCTTATCCTTCAAATTTTCTTCCTCTCTTCATCATTAAATCTTCAATCTATTCATCACATCTTCACACATTTTTGAATTGACAACTTGACCTCATACTTATATCTTTCATATTGTCAAGTCAACTCTTATACAACTTAGAATAACTAATATTCATCATCCAGTTGGTTAGAACCAATAGATAAATAAATAAAGCTTAATATGCCAAAACAATAAAATCCTTTGCTACTCGACCCAACTTGGTAGACACTAACTCATAAATTATTTCCTATGTTAACTAATAGAAGCTATGTTAACACTGCAACCTTGCAAAGATCCTTGGAAACTAAGTGAGCTTGGTTAACACTAGTTCCAACCAACTTTTCTTCATTAACCGAGTGAGCTTGGTTAACACTCATCTTTTATAGACTTTCCTTTGACGCCTGAGTGAACTCAATAGATATTGCCTTCTGAACTAGGAAATCACAAGAACACTTAGTAGACATAGAAAATTGTCTTTAGTACTTGAGTGAGCTCAAAATACACTGACTAATAATGATATGACATTTGTGTAACATCAAAGACAATACATAATTAATCAATTGTATCCAACAAAAGATCAATTAGTTGATGCAGTATTGACAAAGGCACATTGCAAATGAATCATACATGAGGTACATTGATATTCACTAAAAATTGTCTTTGGATAAGATGTCAAAGAAGGAGAAGCATTTTTTGTCTTATTTCATACAAATTTAATCACTTTAAGAGTTTACAAAGAGGGAGATATCAAAGGAGAACTTGGTCTGATATCAAAGAAGGAAAGTTTTTTATCAAAAGATGGTGTTGAAGATAGAGTTTTGCAGAGAGAGGAAGAAAGTGAAGGTAGAGGGATTTCACACTAATAGAGGAAGTTCTCAAGGATGAGAATAAAAATGAAACTAAGGATATGTTCCTTACTTTATTCTTGCTCTAAAATTACATTGTATTATGGTATGTTGTGTTGCCATCAATGCCAAAGAGGGAGATTGTTGGAAATAATTGATTAATTATGTATTGTTTTTGATATTACACAAAATCTCATATCATTTACAGTTAGTGTATGTTGATCTCACTCGGGTGATGAAGATAGTTCCTTGTGTCTATTGAGAATTTTAGAGTTTTCCTAGTTTGGAAGATAATGTCTACTGAGTTCACTTAGTTAGAAAAGGAAAGTTTGTAGAAGTTAAGTGTTAATTGAGCTCACTTAGTTAATGAAGAAAATGTTGGATGGAAATAGTGTTAACTAAGATCACTTGGTTACCAAATGAACTTTGTGAATATGTAGTGTTAATTGAGTTCACCTAGTTAACATAGAAAAATCATTTCTAAGTTAGCATCTACCGAGCACGGTCAGCTAGAGAAGAATTTTCTTATTTTTGAATGTTGAGTTCAAGTGATTTAGTTGTTGGTTCTAGCTAACTGAGAAGATGAATATTGATTATTCTAAGTTGTATTGAAGCCAACTTGATAATGTGTAAGATATATCTATATATATATAAGGTCAAGTTGAGCATTGATTTTGTGGAACATAATAGAAGATTTCATGAAGCTTAGAGGAAGCAAATTGGAAGGGTAAGAAGAATATCCTTATTGAACTAGAAAGATACATTCAAGTAGGAAGGACAAAGTATACAAGCTAGAATTGAGATCTGTAATTAGTAGTTTAGTTGCATCAAATATTAGGTCATCTCAGTATTACTTTCTAACCATTGTAGGAGTGACCTAAATCTCTTAACTAAGTTGGCTTAATAGCTATTTGTAAATCCTCTAACAAGGTGGAATTTCTATTTGAAGTATTTCAAGACCTCTAACAAGGCCACTCCTAAAAGGGTGATTAAATCCTCTAACATGGTCACACCTAATAATGTGTTTTGTAACCTTTAATAGGGTTGGCTCCTAATAGGGCTCACTTTAGAAGAGTGAAAATCAATAACTAGTTGCAATTGGTGGTTTTTCTCAAATTGGGTTTCTACATTAAATCTTGGTGTCAATTGTGTTCATGATGTTTCTTTCATGTTTATGCAACTAAGTTAAGTAGGATTACTCATAGATAATATCTTAAAGATTTTCATGTTTAGCAGTTACCAAGTTATTTTAGTATTTACCTAGTTACAGCATTTGCTAGTATATGCCAAGTGAATGTGTGTTTTCTAAGTTACACCAGAATATAGTTTAATCAAAGTTTTGTTTTGTATTGACATCTAAGGGATCTTGTATTTATTTTAGTGGTTACTGATTCACCCCTCCCATCTTAGTAACTCCTCTTATAACTCTAACACAATGTCCATACGGATATCCTCTCATGGATTCTCTAATATAGGTAATGGTTGATATAATCATGTATTCTATTTTTCTCTTTTTTTTATCTAACACTCAAGAATTGTGTACAAAATTCTTAAATTTTTTCTATAGCCATGACCAATAATAATTATTTCTAACTAGAGAAATAATTTTAACTCAAGTAAAATATCTAGTCAATCCTCTATTGTTCTTCTACTTGATGAGATTCTTCCTCATAGAACTCCTTGGAATGCATAATTAACTCCCTCTAAATAGCATATTTTCATGAATGATGAAATCTAACCACTTGATTCTATCTACAGTAACAAGTTATGTACAATATTTTAAAACTTTTCCAAAATCAAGATCCTTTAGATACAAACTCTTGAGTTCCTTAAACCCAACCACCTCAATCTACATCTATGTCAACAAAATTTGTCTCCTACTGAGAGAATTTGCATCTCTATTAGACTTCTCATTATTGGAAATATGTCCAATCAATCAAATAAAGTAATTCATGGTTGTCATTTATGGCAACATATTTGTTTTGCAAATTAACCCCATTCAATTACAGAAGAAAATTGTCTAAGTATTAGACAGTGTTACAGCAGCAGGACAATTTTGATGATAACAAAATATTCCCTTGGAATATTCTCTTGCACAGTTGGCCAGAGATGCATGACATCATAAGGATGATGTATACCAATGCACATGTCTATACAATCAGCCAAACTCAAGTCATGATGAAAACAATGATGAAGTACTACTATAGTGTAGAATGTCAAAACATATCAACAGAATATGGTTAACGATTTGATTTATTGTTTAAAGTTATATTTTCTTCTTGAGCTGACTCTAATAATGTTATGTGAGTAGACTAAAGAATAATTCACTAAGATGTTCCATATAAGTAAAGTATTTTATTTACAAAGTTAAAAGGAGTGATGAAAGAGGTGACTTGTGAGTTGTGAAAGTGAAAAGCGAATGATTCAGTGATGTGAAGTCAATATGATCTTGTGGAATAAGAGTAACAAGTGAATGTGACACTTTGATATGTGATGTGAAGATCTGATGTAGACTAATATGTGCACAGTCACTTTTGTGTGAAGAATCATCCATCAGAAGGTTTGTGAAGTACATCAAACAAGTCAATATTGTATGTATACTCATTTCTTGAAGAACTTATTGTATAGTTGCATGTTAGAGCAATGGGCTCTTCTTGCACACATTTGTATATGATCCACCAACTCCTAATAAGGTTGAGGCTTCTAACAAGGCCTAGTCTCCTAATAGGGACTTGAGACACTCTAGATGCTTCATGGACTCCTAATAAGGTCAATATCCTTAACTAGATCCTTATATATAGTGAATCATCTTGTGGGTTCCATCCCCACTAGGGTTTTTGCTTAGCCAAGGTTTCCCTAGTTAACAAAATATGGTGTTATGATCTCTCTTTGTGTATGGTTGTTTACATTGCTTAGCACTATCAATTTATTTTATTATGCACATCATAAAGTGATTAATAATATTTAGTTGTGGGTTAGAAGATTGAAAATATTGATCCACCCCCCCCTCCCTTTAATTTTATCTATTTCTAACAATTTGTATCAGAGCTTGTTTAGTTAGAAAGGGCTTAATAGCTTGAATAATATCCCTATGGATATGGAACAATTGAAGAAAAATATTGAAGAAGCACTTGAACAAATTGATCTTCTTACTAATGAAAGAGATTGTCTCAAAGATAGATACAAGGATGCAAAATCTTACATTAGTGAATTAAAGGACAAGATAGATGACCTAAAATAGAAAGGTCCTACTAATAAATCTTATGATGATGGCATTGAAGAGCTGAAGAAAGAAAATGAGATCCTAAAACATGAGTTAAAGATAGTTGAACTTAAGCTGAGTCTTAAGAAAAATGGAGGTAAGATTGATTATTAACTAAAAGTAGAGAATGCATATCTGAGATCCCAATTAAGCAAGGTAACATCAGAACTAGAATCTATTGAGATAGAACATGCAAAACTAGAAAAATACAGCACTATTGTGAAAGATGAGTTGGTACAACCAAGAAACAACTTGAGAATTTGTATACTAGTAGTGATAAAATTGAAGAACAAATATGTGTACAAAGACCCAATTATGATAAGACTGGACTTGGATTCTTTCTTGGTAAATCCACTAAGAAACCTATTGAAACAAAAGAACTTGTTACTCTTGAAGTCAATAAGGACCTAAGTAAGACAAATGATACATCAAAGGATAAAATGAATGTTGCTCATTCAAAGAAGAACAAAGAATCTAATCATGATATGTTTAGAAATGAATCTTTTGCCTGGTGTGATGAACCTAAAGACACTAAAGCCAATTGCAAAGGTAAGTATTTCAAACCTATTTCAAAATTGTATTTTCATAATTTTAATGGATATGGTCATTATGCAATAGATTGTAAGAAACCTAAATTTGATAGTAATAATACAAATAGTAGTAGGATGCATAGGAACACTAACCATGTAGGAAATAGAAGAAGATCTCATAGTAATGAGAGTGGAGAAAGAAGACAAATTGTTTGCTATAGATGCATCAATCCTAGACACATTGCAAGGAATTACAAAACACCTAATGAAAAGTTGAATGAACATGAAAAGGATGTACTTGTATGTTAGTTATGTAATAACTTTGGACACACAGCAAGGTTTTTCAAAATGGACAGAAGAGATCTAAATAGGAATTAGAATTACAAAAGGAGCAATAGAAGAAATGAAGTAATAGAGCAAACAAATGAATTAAAGGAATCATTTGTGAAAGCAAATGAACTAGAAAGTGCTTATATATTTTTAGAAGATGTACATGATAGGACAATGAAGTCACTTATTGTTAGTGACTCTTCTCACCAAAATTAAGCATTCTCAATGGTACGGAGTATCAGTTATTGATTACTGATGCTAGAGAAGGTATTAAGAGCTGCGTAGTTAACAAAAGGTAGTAGACATTGAGAGAAGTCAATAGTAAAGTGTGAATTTCCTAATATGATCAAGATGAGGAGATATGAAAGGATCAAACTCTTTGTCACACAAAGATAGTATACTAAACTAGTGATAGATATGCATTTATTGCATAGTATAGATTGTGGAAGGTTTAAAGGATGCGAACTAACTTGCACACATCATTTGTTTGTGCAAAATTTATGAGCAAGATGAAGCAAGATTTGAAGAATTAAAGAACCCTACAAGCACGTTAAGTTGCTAGAAACCCTAATTGCACATAATTGAGGTATTTTCCTAAATTTTTGAGCATAATCCTTCAAGAATGGTAAGGACCAAAGTTTATAATGTAAGTAGCAAATCTAGGTATAATTTTAAGAAGTACCCATTTGTTTCTTTGCTCGAAGACCCCATTGGAGCATTTTCACAAATTTTTAAAAATGTTCTACATGTGGAAGATATTCAAGGTTACATTCATTGCAAGATTGAAAGTATAGGTGACTTTGAGATTCACAAGGAATTGGAAAAGATGTGCAATGATTTTTTGTCATTGAAATCCGAACATAAGTTTCTATAACATCTTAACCTAGTTAAGCATATGCTCTATATAGACTTTGATAATAATGACTAGACAAGAATAATTCTTAGTAGAGTTCATGATGATATTTTAATGCTAGGAGACTCTATCATTAGCATTGATAATGACCTAATTCACAAGGTTACAGGATTAAAATCAGGGTAGCAATCTGGTAAATATCAAGAATGTGCACAAGCTTGTTGAGGAAAATCTCAAAACATATTTTGATAGAAGGAATATGAAAGTCAACTCAATACAAGATGATGGAGTAAGACTTATTTGCAAAAATTTTGGTTACAAGTATAGCCATGAATCAGCAATTGATTCAATCCCTATAGGATTTCTACATGTAGCCTACCTAACTATAAGAGGTGAAGAAGTAAACATGTGTGATATTGTAAGAACTCAATTGTTGGACAATATCTCAAGAATTAAGAAGTTAAGAAGTGTAGTATTTATATTTGAATCCCTTCTGACACATATATTCTTCTATGCTACCAAGAAGTTTCCTAGTATTACAATTTGGAATGAGAATGAGTGTTCAATGTAGTAGATCACTCAAGCCTATAGATCTAGACTTGAAGCAATCAAAGATAGTGAATTGGATAGAACCATCAAGTCTTTTCAGATGGAAATGAAGAAGAGGTATAGAATACCTCTAACACTTGTAGAAAAGTAAAAAGATGAAATATTTTCTATGGTTGAAATAGACTTTACATGCATGGAGGTAGTAGTTCCTCAAGTGAAATTCATTGAACCTATGGGTTATGAAATGAGTGAGGACCTAATTGAAGGGTATGCATAGATAATCCTTCACTCTAAAGTTGATTCTAATTGTCCTAGATGAGAAACATATATAGAGAAAATGAGGGAAGTGAAAACTAGTCAAGTCATAAAAAATTGCAAGAAGAAGGTAGAGAAATTTATTGATTCCATCCTAAAGGAATCTAGAATGTCAAGGAAAGGTTTAATGAGGTAAAGGGAATATCCATGGAGATGAAAGCTAGTGGCCAAACTAAGCTCCTAACCCTACACCCATTGTAATGCTAGGACCTATAGAAGAGGTCACAATTGCCCAAATAAGTGTGCATACTCCTTCTATGCCCTATGTAGTAGTTGCACAATAGCAACCATGAAGGAAACTACTGAAGATAGATGAAACATTTGCAACAAGAAATTCTACAAGGAGAACAAAGCAGACAATCAGTGCCCCAAGAAAAAGAAGGAAAACTCTACAAATTAGCTCATCTAAGTTCGTGGAAGAAACTAGTGACAGACCAATTAAACCAATTGATCACAAAGTCAAAACATTAGCAAGACATAGAGCATGGAAGCCAAAGATAGAAAACCCTAACATGCAAATCATTAATGATAACAATTTTGTATAGTTGAATAAATATGATTACTTGTATAATAACATGGATAGGAGACAGCTAGAAAATGTTGTAGTTAGAAATATGATTTTGAAAGATAAAAGGTTTGATACTATAAAGGGAAAAATTCCTGAAGATTTGTACAATGGACTGCTAAATAGGAAAAATAGAGTCATAGAAAAGGACAAACAGATAAGAGTAAACATGATAAGGAATTTTTATACTCTAAATATTGAAGAAGAAATAAATCTAATTTTGAAAGGTATAGCATCAATACTGAGGCATAAGAGAAGATCATCCTAATTATAGGAGATAATTATGAGTAAATCAACAAAGAAACTCAAGAAACCATAGTTTCTTTCATGTCTAATGTGCCTAAGGACAATGTGCAATCAGTGGAGGCAAGCCAGATGCTTGGATTAAGTGTTTAGATGACTAGACATAGTGCACAATCAGTAGAGGAAGTCAGATTCCTAGAGTAAGTACGTAGATGCCTAAAGTAAGTGCATAGCCAGTAGAAGCCAAGGAGAATGTGCAAACAAAAGAACATAGTCCAATAGTTTATAGCCCTCCTTATAGTACTGAACTTGTAGCTATACCAAGATCTCCTCCTCACATTACTATTGGTAGTGATTCTATGCAAGTAGATAACTCCAAAGTGATTGTTGACAAATTAGAGGACCCATTTAAGAATTATGGTGCTAGCATTGTTGGCAATATTGTAGATTATAGTAGCTCTGACAATAAAGATGATCAAAGGACTATTGAAGAAACTACATAGAAGATGGAAACTAGTACTATAGTAGGTGCCATAAGTGTGCTTTTAGAAATAGTAGTAGTAGTGGGAACTTCCACTCCTCCTACTTAGATAGTAGCAGCAGCAGTAATTTCAGCTCAATCTAATGAAGAAGAAGTGAAGAATCTTATATCATCTCTGAGAAAACTTCTTGAAAATAAGAAGTCATTCAAGTCACTTGAGAAGACCATGACCATAGTTTTGGATGAAATGGAGCACGTAGTGAGCCTTGTTGATACCCTAATAGACATCCAATAGTGTGCAACAATTTTATGCAAGGCCTTTGATGATGAGTTCTCAACACTTATGAATGTGGCTACCATACAAACATAGACTAAGCATGATGGTAAACTCCTTAACACCACGTGCACTAATATAAGAAATGACATAGAAACCCTAAACATATGTATTAAGGCATTGAGGCAGTGTATAGAGGAATTAAAAAAGGTATATGATAAGTGTAACTTAGCACACATTCATCTAAAACAATATGATGATCAAATAAAAGATAAAGTGACTACGCTTCAGACAATCACTGACAACTTTTTGAAGCTAAATCAGAATAGACACCATTGAGCCTGTAGTATAGTTACTTCATGATAATATAAGGGAATTACAAGAGGGGAAGGATAAAATCCTAAAAAGGTTCACTCTTTTGAGAGCACACTTATTCCCTCAAATAACATTACTGGAAAACCAATTGAAAGAGTGCTTATCTACAAAATCTTCATATGACAAGTTTGTGGCCACAGCCTTGAATGCAGTAGAATTGGCAGCATATGCCCTATGTGCACTTATCAATGTATCTGATGCACTAAAGGATAGCTAGAAGAAACAATTTGAGTAGTCAAAGACAAATTTCAGCGATTGTCTTTCAAAATTTTGACATAGATTTTGACAACTTTTGACACCTTTGTCATTGATGTCAAAGGGGGAGAATATATGGAAAATTACATTGTAAAAGAATTGTAATGTGTATGTGAGGGGGAGAAATAAGTTGTAATAGGAAGTAATAAGAAATTTAATCTTCATAAACATGAATACAAATTTCTTCAATGTTTTATGTTATGATTATTTGTTTTGATTGGCATGATAGCATGTTTGGGACTGAGCCAATTTTGCCAAAATGTTTCCATTAATGCCAAAGGGGGAGATTCTTTGCAATATGTACAATTAATTAGATAAAGTAAGTCATGGTTTTAATTTATGGAAACATATTTTTTTTGTAGATTAACCCTATTTAGTTATAGAAGAAAATTGTCTAAGTATCAGACAATGTTACAACAAAAGGATAGTTTTGATGATAACAAAATATTCCCTAGGAATATTCTCTTATATAGCTGACTAGAGATGCATGACATCATAAGGATGGCGTATACCAGTGTGCATGTCTATAAAGTCATCCAAACTCAAGTTATGATGAAAACAGTGATGTGATATTGACACAGTGTAGAATAGAGCATATTGGCAGAATATGGTTAATGATTTGATTTATTGTTTTAAGTTATATTTTCTTGTTGAGCCAACCCTAATAATGTTATATGAGCTGAATAAAGAATAATTCACTAAGATGTTCCATATAAGTAAAGTATTTTATTTGCAAAATTAAAAGGAGCGATGAAAGAGGTGAATTGTGAGTTGTGACAGTGAAAAGAGAATGATTTATTGATGCGAAGTCAATATGATCTTGTGAAATAATAGTGACAAGTGAATGTGACACTTTGATATGTGATGCAAAGATATAATGCAGACTAATATGTGCATAGTCACTATTGTGTGAATAATCATCAATCAAAAGGTTTGCAAAGTATAGCAAACAAGTCAATATTGTATGTATACTCATTTCTTGAACAACTTATTCTATAGTTACATGTTAGGGAAGTGGGCTCCTCTTGCATACATTTTTATATGATCCAACAACTCATAAAAGGATTGAGGAAAATCCTAATAGGGTTGAGGATTCTAACAAGGCCTAGTCTCCTAACAAGAACTCAAGACAGTATAATGCTTCATAGACTCCTAATAGGGTCAATATCCTTAACCAAATTGTTATATATAGTGAATCATCTAGCGAATTCCATCCCCATCGGGGTTTTCCCTTGGCTAGGGTTTCCCTAGTTAACAAAATATGTTGTTATGATCTCTCTTTGTGCATGGCTTTTTGCATTTATTAGCACTATTGGTTTATTTTATTATGCACATCATAAAGTGATTAATAATATTTAGTTGTGGGTTAAAAGATTGAAAATATTGATTCACCCCCAGCCCCCATCTCAATATTATCTATTTCTAACAATTTCTATCAGATCCTAGTTATTGAGAAAGGGCTTAATAGCTTGAATAAGATCCCTATGGATATGGAAAAACTAAAGAAAAATCTTGAAGAAACACTTGAACAAATTGATCTTCCTACTAATGAAAGAGGTGGTCTCAAAGATAGATACAAGGATGCAAGAGCCTACATTGGTGAACTAAAGGACAAGATAGATGACCTAAAATGGAAAGGTCATACTAATCAATCCTATGATGATGACATTGAAGAGCTGCAGGAAGAAAATGAGATCCCAAAACATGAGTTAAAGATAGTTGAACTTAAGTTGAATCTTAAGAAAAATGGAGGTAAGATTTATTCTGAACAACCATACCTCATGTTGACAAGCCATTGTGGATATTAGAATTTGTCTTAGTAAATTTGCAAGGTGAAAGAAAGGAGGCTTGGAAACATCTTTTGAAGCAAGAGATTTCGTCGTCCTCATCCTCCTATTCTATCATTCAAGAATTCAAGATTTAATCATGGAGTAGCAAATATAGACATGGGTATGGATTAGAGTATTTTATCCTTGAGGGCTTAATATTCTTACTTGGTTTTCCTTGCGTATATGCATTATTGCTTCATTCACATCCAAGCACCAAAATTCATGCTAGGGTTTGGATCTAAGGATTTGGATCATTGCATAGTACATCTAAAGCTCATATGTGAGCATCATACACACTACATTTGACATAATTGTTATACATGGATAGAGGTGGAAGCCACCAAAATGGGGGGTTGATTAAGGAAAACCCCTACTTAACCATCCAACACACCAAAATTCATATACCAGTAGATATTAAAATGAAATTCTAGTCATGGATTCAAGAACCCTTTTCATTTTTTATTAAAATTACAAAATCAGAATCTGTGTCCAACTCATTCTTGTATAATTAACTTGGTCACCCTTGATGTGGAAGGTTGACTTGGACACTCCTCATCATCCATTTTTGCCTTAATATATCATTGAATTATTTTTGGGCTATGTTCTTCTCACAGTCTTTAGCCTAGTTCCAACTATGTTCATCCCTAGAAATAGCACATCACACAAAAATTAAGTTTCAAATATCTAAGATAAGTATTTTATCCCTCTTGGTCATTCAATATCTTCTATTTAATTCACCACTATGATATTTCTTTACTTTGCATTGCATGTCTTATGTAAACCTAAAAATAATTAATTAATATCTCAAGGGAAAGATGTGTTCTTTTAATTATCTTCATAATCATTAGATCTTGGATTGTGGTGAAGCTCCTTTATCACTTGGATTGTAATGAACTACTAATATTTAACACCTCTGAGGGTTGGTTTGAAAGAATGTCTTTTTTTTAACTCAATCCTTTTAAGGTGTGTTTGGTTATGTGATGAACTTAGGGTTAAATTCCTTGAAATTCACATTTCCCCCTACACATTTTTGTTGAACCCAAAATGAAAAATTTCCACTTTTTGATCTTGGTGTTATATCCCCCTTTATAATCAATTTTTTTACAATGTTAGATTTAACCTTGCATTACATAGTACCTATTGCATGCATATTAGATTTCTTATATGTTCTTACATTTCCTTATTTCAAAAATACAATATATATATATATAATATAAAAATACAAAATAAAACATTACATTGTTCGCAATTGTCAAGATGTTTGATTTCTTTTATTAATACTTTGATGATATCTTCAGTGATGGTACTCTAGATAGGGATCTTCCTTGTAAGGAATATGTGTTGGAGGTAGTATCATGTGATTCACTTCCACACTCTTATACCTCTTTTTCAACCAATCGTTATGATAAGTTTTGTGCATGGTTACCTCTTTCCACAACTATTTTTTTATTTATGGACCTCTTGTATGCTATGAAAAGCCTTTGATGACTATTAAGGGTTTCCCTAAGCTTACAATTAAGGGTAAACCTACAAACCCTTTGAACTATTTAGTTGATCTCAATTTTTTCCTAATTCTTATTGCACTTAAAATAACCCTTAATGTATTGTTCTAGTTTCTTTACCACATTCTTAACCTTTGCTTCCTCAAGTACCTCAATTTCTAACCACTTCTTTTGAGTATGATTTGGTAGCACAATTGTGAGCTACTACTTGTAGGAATTTTCTTTGGAATTTTCTTTAAACTTCACCTAACTACCATGAATATTTTTATAATGCATTATCTACTCTTCTAGTTCCTCCATCTAACATGGATACTAATAATTTCTTTTTGGATTGTATGTATACAATGTCATTCATTCCTCCTATTTTCTTCACATAAGATGATCTTCCTCCTCTTGATGTTCTGAATAGGTATGATGTTCTTATGGTAGATATGTTAATTAATAGGAACAACCTACATCATACTCAAATTGTTAATAGCTTAGGGTTGAATGTTTGTAGCATGGATATGTTAAAAGCAATACAATTCAATCTTTCAACTATTCAACCTAATTATGTACCTATTTGTAGATTTGATAATAGTTCTAAATGCACTTTGGGTATTATTACATTACTTTTTAAGGCTGGTTCTATCATTTTGGATACTTTTATGCATTTTATGTCTGGTCCTTTGAACTACAATCTCCTTTTAGGAAGAACTTGGCTCCATTCTATGCATGTTGTTCCTTCTATTTTGCATACAAAGGTGTGTTTTGTTCACAAAAATCTTATGTATAGACTTCATGTAGATGATGCACCTAACCCTTGTCTAAATGTCGAATATGATCAAAATTCTTCTACACGTGATTATATAAAAAATTAAACTAAAGAAGAACCTATAAATAATGAAAATCCTTCTTCTTCACTTTCTGAAGATGATTGGGGTGGTCTAGATTTTAATCCTAAATTCATTCAAGAATACATAGTATCATATTTAAACTTCATGAAAAAACATGATGAACTTGAAAAGAAAGTATCTACTCCACTTTCAAGTGAGTTGAAAAAAAAAAATTCCTCTACCAAATAAACTATGGAAACTATTGAGCCTAATTATTACAACATACAAACTTATGAATCACCTTTAACTCCTAAGAACATAGATGATTGTTATGGTCTTGGATACACTTTACCAAAGAAGCCTTGATTTAATGGTAAAGATTGTAGAAATTTTGAACAAAGAATACAAGTTGTTTTGTATAGTGGATTTCCTGAACATATATTTTGATTTGCATCTAATCCTTATAAATAACCTTCACTATTCCCTCTAAATGTTAATCATATTTCTAGTGAACTTCTCAAATTGATTAACCCAGATCTTTTAGATTTTGATGAAAAAACTAAAATGAATTTCTGAGGAGTTTATGATAATCTTCCTTCCTTTCATAACAAGAAGTGAAGATCTTATTTCTTAAATATTGATGGTTACTTTGGAAAAGATGTGACTTATTATAACACATACAATGAAAAATCACCTCTTGAGGATCCTACGAAAAGTATCTATCTTATAACAGAAATTGTTGATGCTCAAATGGATTCTGTTGATTCTAAAAAAGTAATTAAAATTAGAAAAAATTTGACTCAAGAAGAATAGCAAAAATTGAGTAATCTACTAAAATAATTTAAAGATATTGTTTCATTTTCTTATTATGAAATTCTTGGTATTGATCCGAAGACTGTGACCAAAACAATGTTCTTGAATCAAATGTTGAACCTATTAAATAAAAATTTATAAGATGAATCTAACTATTTCTCTTCTTGTTTAAGAAGATATTGAAAAACTATTAGATGTTGGATTCATTTGTTCTATTGATTATTCTCCTTGGATATCAAACATTATTGTTGTTTCTAAGGGAGAAAATAAAATTTGTATGTGCACTAAGTTTTGAGATTTAAATAAGGCTTCCTTGAAGGATGATTTCCCTTTACATAATATTGACACCATAGTAGACTCTACCATTTGAAATTGTTTACTATCTTTCATGGATGGATTCTCTAGTTATAATCAAAAATTTATTCTCCTTGAAGATCAATACAAGACCACATTTATAACACTATGGGGAATTGTTGGGCATTTATTTTGCATGAGGCCAACGGCAGGAACCCATAGTGTAATTCCTCTCTTGAAAAGAAAATCTTTTTAAGGATCCACTCCAAGGTTTAGTGTTTCTCTTGTAATGTACCAAAATTTGTTCAGTAGAAGATAAATGTGAGTGTTCATGAGGAGGCCTTTGCTAGTTCTAAAAAATCTCTTATCTTTGAATTGAAGTAAAATATGTTCACTTTCTCAAAATATCACACCAAAAGAACAATATTTTTGTATTTTCTATTTTTTTAATGAATGCAACTCTAATAATGCAGCTACTATGAGGTCCTATTCTAATAGGGGGTTAGCAAAGAAAATAATGAAATTGAAAGAAAATAACATGATATCAAATAACTTGAATTTGAAATTTCTAAACAGACATAAGCTACAGAACACAACATGTTGCAAGGTAAACCTTTGAAGAAATTGGTAGGAAACCAATGAAAATAGGAGCAACACTTCCTAGAATCCATTGATGCAATTGTCAGTGAGAATCTTTAAGAAATCGAATAATGTTTCACTCTTCATGAAATCACAAGTCCACAGAAAGTGCACTCATTTGAGACAAAAAGCTATGTAGACATAATCAGGTGATCTCTTCTCAAGCTCATTACATTTACAAAATTCATATATCTGTAGCAAACACCAAAACTAAAAGATCTCACAACTAGAAACAATGCAATAAACCTTTGGCTCAATCACGATCTCATGAATAAAATCCACAAAAAAATGACACATTCAGGCAAGAATAACTACACTCCAAATGCTAGCACCAAAAGCATAACTTTACTGCATAATAATGGCGACCCTTGTTACATTTTACAATGGGGTATTTATAAGAAATTGTCTCCTCAATTTGTGTTGAGAGTGAGAGATATCTTCATGCAATAAAATGCTTTTAAAACATTAAAACAAACTAAATATATACAAACTAATAATCTAATTGGTGCTTAGAGGGACTCCATCCATATTTTATTCATTAATTGTATGCATGAGCCCTTTACATGTCAAAAACAATGAAAGCATGAGAGAAAAAGTATGAGGAAGCCATCAGTCAAAGTAGAAGTGCATGGAGACACCAAAAATAAAAGTTTCCCCTTCACTAGGCATGTGTCAAAGTTAAACTGCCATTAGAATGCATTCTCGATGCATGGAAAGTGCTATTTTTGGAACTTGCAATCAACTATTGGTGCACCTCTGAATTGCGGACCTATGGAGCTGTGGACCTGCGGACCTTGACTGGGTCAAAAATCTCAAAATTTTACTAAGTGTCAAAATTAAAATTTTTGAATCTAGGTTTTTCTCATCTTTATCCTGAAGATATGTTTGGATGTTTTCCCTTGAATTTCTCTATAATCTCAATAATCTTAGTAGCATCCAGAAGATCCAAAGCCTCATACTTGTCTTTGACCTTCTGTCTGTAGTTGTCCACCTCAATTTGAGTTTCTACAAAATCTTTGAGTTTGGTGTCCAACTCTAACAATGTTTCCTCTATCCAGAAGGCTTCTTTGATTTCTTCATCATTGGATGCTTCCTCTAAAGTCTTTCTAAAATTTTCCACAACTACCTCAACTGGTAAAAGCTTCTCTTGTTCTTCATCTTCAAAAATGTCCAAGCGTGCATCACTATACAACTTTTTTTCTTCCAAAATTTTCTCTCGAGCTTGGTCCTTGAGCCTATGTATCTCATCATGCAATGTTTCCATCACTTTATTTCCATCTACAATCTTTTATATCCAATCATCTATCATGTCTAACTCTTCTCTGGTATATACATCAATCAGAATGCAGTACCTTTTCCCTTTTATGGCCTATGGAGTTTGTAAATCCTTGCTCCATACCCGTACCTCATCCATAATACTGAAGTCTTGCCTCAAAATTACCATGATCTTGTCAACATTTTCTTGTGTAGCATGCAACAGCTTCAAACTTCCTATGATTATAGTAACACCCTATCCTCAAGGCTATCTCACCAATCCTGGCAAGCTCTCAAAATGGATTGAGTTGTACACCTTTCCCTTCTCTAAGAATGGTATTCAACATTTCCTCAAGGTGTTTAGAATCAAGAGGACCAATAACTTCAGCTAAATATCCCTTTAAGATTTCAACTTTCCTTTGAAGTGTTCTAATTTCAACCTCATCCTGTTTCATATGGCTGAGAACCTCCTTGACTCCCATAATCATCATCTATCGCAAAGTATCCCTCGTAGGCTTTCCTAACATGATATCTTTCACTTCATAGTCCTGAAGGCTAACAACTTCTTCATCTATACCTTTTAGAGGGTGAGCCACTTGTGCAAATAAGTCCTGGTTTCGAGTAGTAGTAATGAATGCAAATGGTGTTGCATCATGTAATGGAGAGTTAGGCTTGTTCAAAATCTCTACAATGTCACAAATATCATACTCTGAAGCATGGAATTAATACTTGGCACTCCTCATTATCTCTTTCTGAAACCATCTTGGGATATGTCTTTCTATAACCTTGGCTTTGGATGATGAAGGGATGTGTTCAACTACCTCCTTTCCTCTATCACTCTTGCTCGGAGTCACCTGTTGTGAGGGTTCTTGTTCTGTAGTCTCAGTTTATATAGATCCTCTAGTTTGATCCTCAACTTCCTAAGAAGGTTGTTGTATACATTCTACTACTAGTGCCTCTTTTGATGGCTCATTAATAACCCTTGGTTTTGGTTCTCCTTGTAATGATGATTCCTTCTGAACATGTTCTTCTAAACTTGGAGGTGGAGGTGTCACTGAAACCTTGTCTACCATCATAACCTGAGGTGAAGATGGGCTCTTGGGTGGCATCTGCATCCAATATTGCTATTGAAGTTCACCTATAGGAGTATCTCTAATCTTATCTCCAACTAATTTTGTACCCACTGGCATGAAATTAAAATTTGGGATGGAGAGAACATCATCACCTAGCTCCCTTTGCTCATTCACCCATCGTTGTACTTCAGCTTTTGAAGAAGAGAGTTCTATCATTTTAGAATGGGTGGGTGGTAAGGTATTTGTGACACTCTTCCTTCTTTCCAATTCTGTAGCTTTGGCTAGCCAAGTTCTCCTTTGTAGGGGTACTTTCTCCTCCTCTTCATCTGACTTTGTTTCCATTTCATCCGATTCTTCCTCAAGAATGATTTTAGGAATAGAGGGATTAGGCACTAATATTTTACAAACTCTTTGCCTCTTGTTCATTCTAACCTTGATCCTCTTTTGTTTCTATGGAACCATAAGAGAAGCGGGTTCTTCATGCACTGGATGAATGGATGTATCTAGAATCTCTCCCTCTTCTTGTTGACTTGTCTAAATAGGAGGCAATGGAAAATCAACCTAAATATGAGACATTCTAGATTCTAGGGGCTCCTGGGGAGTAGATTCTTGTCGCTATGAAGGGGCCTATTCTTCAACATGCTCTACCTAAATCCTCTGACGGAGGCTCTCTTCCTCTTTTCCTTCTTCTTCTCGAAAGGATGGTAGTACCCCACTAGATGATCAAGCTAGTAGACTATTTCTAGCCTGATAGGAGACTGGAGTGCAAAGATAGGAACCATAACTTTCTTCCCCTATACCCTTTTTGGGCAAGCATGTGCATGGAATATCACTATATCCGAGATTGGATCAAGTGGAAAGGGTTTCTTGATCCAACTCTTTGTCATTCTAATGACATGTCTTGCTCAATGATTAATATCATCTCCTTCCTCTTTATCAATTTCTACATTTTGGATGGGCCTCTCACCAACTTTATCTATATTGAATAAGGGATCCAGTAACTCCTATGAGTCCTATAGCCTTATCTCATCTGGGATGGTCACATGAAGAGCCTTCTCCACTAAATACAAATTCATTCTACAATAGCCCCTAATATGAACATCATAGTCATTTGTGGCATTCATCCAATGATCTTCAATGGTATCCTCATGGTAGAACTCTTTTCCTGCCAAGTTTTCTACTTTACCAACATTTTTGAAGAATGGCCAAGGAGAGTTATATTCTTCAAGAGGATAATTCTCCCATTCCCACTTGAAAGTCAAGATATATTGCTTTCTCTTTACCTGGTATGCTCCTATTACAAAAGGCCAATCCCAACAAGGCCTCTGTTGTTTTTTGATTCTCTGATAAGCTAACTCAATTTGCTAGAAAATTTCCATTAGAACGAACTTGTCACTTCTGTACCTTGGGAGTTTCTTTGGATTAATGGATGCACCACCAACCCGATTGTATGTGAATGTCTAGAACTAGATGAAATATGCACTGAGAGCTATGATCTACATCTTGGCTTCATTGGACAACCTCTTCCCATAAGCCCCTTAAATGAATCAAATAATGGCAAAGATGAAGGCATTGTTCACAATTTTGTACTCCTTGCTCTGTGGTGAGAGCTTCTTCTTCACCAACTGAGGATAGACTATATATAGCCATGCATTAGGATCCTACATACTACCTTCTTGTACAACCCAAGATAGTCAGTGGCCCTTGCTGCAACTAGATATACCACATAAGAAGTCATATAGAACTTCTTCTTGTCCTTTACTATCAGCAACTAGTCACATAGGTTCTCACTAAGTGTGGTACCCCAATCTAGTGGCATCTTTGCATGTCTAATGGATGAAATTGAACATGAATGGAGTGAGATGACCTACTGCAGGAAATCCCATAACTCTACTCAGGAGAATGATTGAATATCCAATATCATCCTTCATGTATCCTCGAGTCATATCCACTTTGTTGATTGTCTTCCCCCGAGCTGGTTTCTCAATGAAGTATGAGGAATATATAATGTTGATGGCCTCCTGGTAATCATCATTATGCCACCTCTCAACTGCTTCATATGAAAGCCTAATGAACTTATTAGCTCTAGGTAGATGAAAAACCCTCTCGATATTATCAGGTCATAGATCCAAGTCCACTTCCCTAGTGATGCTTTTTACCACACTTTCATTAGGAAAAAAATGTTGAGATAGGGTCATAATCAATTCAGCTGATTGCATGGTCTTGAGATGTGATGCTACATTTACTTATCTGAAATAGATTAGGGCAGACCTCAAAGATGATCTTTCGGTTGGGTTGTTACAAACTCTCAAGAACTCTCCCAAGTCCGTGTGTCCAAGCTCTGTGTCTTTGATCTCAGAGTATTCATCGTGCAACCATGATTTCAAGGTTACGCCTTGGAATTTGTACACAATTGGTTTTGCTACTTGTCTGGATGTGGATGCCATCTAATTATAATACCTGCATGTCATAGGAAAAGAAAAACATGATTAATTATTGGATAAAAAATATAAAGAAGAAAAATCACGTAAAAGAAAAAAAATCGTCCCCCTTGGGAACTTTTACTTTCTTTTTTTAAAATTTTATTTTAATTTTTTTTTTTAAACTAATTAAACTAAAATTAAATTTTAAAAAAATGTGTGGGTGAAGGTGCAACGACATGCACGATTAGGGTTTGCATGAGGGCAGCAGGTGTCTTATGTGCTCCAAAAGGTGGGCACGAGCAGTGTCACATGTAGCCCAAAGGGCCACACGTTCCACTACGTGCATAGCCCAAAATGGTGCACATGGCATTTTGCCACATGCCCAAAAGGGGCAATGTGTGTGCAACCCAAAGGGTGCATGCACGACATCGTTCCGCACACCCAAAAGGGGTGCAGCGGTGCTACCACGTGTGTAGCCCAAAGGGGTGCATGCTGTGTGCACCCAAAAGGGGCCATGAGCAGTGCAGTGAATAGGCGTTGTTGGTGTTTGAAAATGTTACCCATTTCTAATTACCCTGATGAGAACTAGGACACATCTAGGGGTAGCTAACTCCCATTTTCAACATGCCCATTCAGACACCAGGCCAACTATAAGGCATGACCCTTCTTCTTCTTTATGCTCTGCAAAACCTAGGCGGGTGGAACTACATATTCTTTATATCGTACCAGTTGTCAAAGCATACACTGAATCTATTATGAAGCAGATAAAACCCTTATTTCTCTTGATAAATCATGAAAAAAAATCAATCTACAGTAGCTAAATGCAGATCTAGGAGTCTCAAAAGCTGAGTGAGGGCATTCTATTATAGCTCTTCAGTATGAAAGGGAAAAGCATTGATTATTGATGTTGATGTTCAACAAATCCTCAAACATGCAGCAAAACCTAATGATCTTGTAACTGATCAGTGCCTAATCCATTGGGCAATTTCATGAATCCAAAACATACATCTGTGACATCAGGACATATTCTATATACCCAGACATCAAATCTATCTAATCACCTTGTAATTCAGACATCAATGTTCATTCAGATCTCATTCTCGTAAAATATCCTTCTCAACATAACTAGTAATCCTGTCAAACACATTAAGCATTTACTTGGCACTTTGTTTCAACAGGAAAATATATCAGACATACAACCCTAAGGGGAAGCAAATTGATCTCAGCCCTTTGTTCCAAGACCACATAAGACTACAGATTACTAAGATAGAAGACGAGAACTAGAATGAAACTAATGAAATGCTGCTCATATGTATTCCTTTTCTTTGAAAACATACATTCAGATACATGAAATGAAAACATGAAAATACCAAACATATCATAACTATCTGTACTATATTCTTAATTGTTATTCACATGAGAAGAATTTGCTAAAGAATGAAGGTGGAGTTACAATTCTAGATCCAATGAAGTGGTCTCACAGAATGACTGCAAATTCTCTACCAATAGTGGTCTCAGAGTAACAAAAAATTGGAACCCAAAAACTGGACCCAAAAACTAGAACCAAAAACTGGACCCAAAAACTGGAACCAAAAATTGGAACCCCTTCAATGGAAGAAAGAAAGAAAGATATAGAAGAGAAAGAATTCTCGGATCTGTTCTGAAGATGACAAGTGTCCACTTGAAATTCAATCCTCTGCAACTGAGTAACCTCTTTCTTCTTTCATCCCATCTGATCTAATTTTGTTTCATCATTATCTGCAACTGATTAGAAAATATCTCTGTTCAAATGATGAAAGCTTTTTGAATCACCAAAATATCTGATTGCCCCATGAAAAAGCCAGTGAAAATGAGTTTTTTACTGAGTAAATTTGAACAAATTTGACCCTAACTACATTTCCATTGCCTTCTACTGATATTCAGGTCATTATCTTGACAAAAAATCAAAACTGAACTTCCTGGTCTGAATATGGTTGCAATTCAGGTACCTGATATAAAACCTCATGTAGCTCAAATTGACTGATACCTGTGCATAAACTAACTCTAGAATCAGAAAGTTTGTCTTCTCTCGATTTCGGCGATATATAACATCGCCTATCTGGCCTCTTGGAAACGTCGTGAAAGTCTGTTTGAAAAAGTCCTCTGCTATGGCATTCTAGCTTGCAACTTTCTTGAATTAAAAAATTTTAAAAATTAAAACTTTAGAAGGATTTTGTTTGGATTTAAGCCTTTTTTAAATTTAAAAATGTCGTGACCCTATTTGATTTGAAACGAAACTAACAAGCATAAAAAATTATTATTTTTTATTACTTTCAATTCTTTCACTACCTTTTGAATTTGTGGTCAACTCTATGGTTGACTAGTGCCACGTGGCGCTCCATGATTGGACACCTAATCTGCATCATCCACCACATGTTGTCTCCTTGCTACTTTTCCATGCTTAACCGGTGAGCAACTTCGGTTAGTGAGGTAACGTGAACCGCTAGATGTGCCACGTGGCATGATCTCGTTCAACCGTTATGAACTTGCCACATCCCCTCTTGCTCGTTGCCACTTGTAATGATCTGATTTGCTGATGGAACTGCAATGGAACCCACATAACATTTTGGATCTTGCCAAATTTTTATGTTTTTCTGGTGACCTCGCTACTTCGCTAGCCGGAGTTGCCAAGATTTTTTGGCTAGCGAGGTAGTGACTAGCTAGATTTCTCACCTTTTTCGATCACCTAATTTTGCTGATGTCATCAGATTTTATTTGCATGCCTATTCAAAATTAAGCTTTGGACCCTGCTGACATCACCACATAGCTGTCTAGGACCCACACACATGAGGCTACCTTCCAAAAGGAACCTGTCTTGTAGACACAATCCAATATGCAAAGAATAGTATTTAAACTATTAGAATGTGTTTTTCCCAACCAATATGGGATAAACCACAATAGGCTTTCCTCTCACGCATTCCTTGTTATCTGCATGGGTGGCTCCTGCAAATGATTTCCTCATTTCCCTTAAGCTGAGCCTTTCTTTCATAATGTGGCATCCTCTTAATGTGTTCATCGTGATCATTATTTTTATGCACTGGTTCAGATAAATTCTTCCCATTGGCAATGGAAAGTAGTGAACTGGAGGATGACTATGTAAAGATTTTAATAGAGCTTCTTCCCTTCATTGTTGTTATGGTACCTCCCCTGCACTTAAAATATGGAGCTACTATAAAATTAAAATAAAACTCCCCCCCATCATTAACGTGAGGACTCTGCCTCCTTGATCACGTGAGCTACAATGTTTTATGGCAGTTTCCCTGCCTATGCGTATGCCATGACATTGAGATAGGCAATGTCCTTCCTTCACATGGATGACTTCATTCACATGCCCCTACATTTTCCTTTGAAGTGGACTAGGGCTTGGGATTCTTCACTCTAACAATGACTTTTTCCTTTATCATGACATGGGACTGCTGCTTTGTGCTTCTTTAACATTCCCACTAAACCTCCATTTTATTAGATATCTTTCATATCTATTGCTCTTCCATTGCATTAAGGATTTCAATGCACAAGGTTCCTACACTTAAGAATATCTCTATTCTTAGTGGCTTTGAAAACAAACCAAAAAAAAAACAATTTATTTTGTTTTTTCCTTTTGGTCTATTCATTGTTGCATGCACTTTCTTGTATTTCTCATTTATTCTTGATCATATACGGGTTTTCACTAAAGCTCCCATGTTTTAATAATTTTTTTCTTGTTCTCCTCCTTAAAATTGCAATCTTCTCATTCTTCCTCTATACTTTATGCTCCTCTGTTGCATTGCCGGCCCCTTCTTTATGATTATTTATGCCAAATTGAAATAGTTGGCATTTAATGGCTTTTTGCATACCTTAAATCAATTGATTTAATGGCTTCTCAAAACATAGTAAATCCTTTTGACTGTTGCATTATAGATGAAGTCCCCTTTTTAATTTCGAGCACTGACAATTTAAAACTCATATTACTTCTAACCTGCAAACTGTAAATTTGTGTCTGGAGGCCCGCCAGCTGGGCTTAAAAATTGAATCAATCAAATAGTTAGGCCACAAAAATTGGCACGAGTGTTCAATCCTACACACTCTATCATATTGCAAATTTTCAGCCTATGATGAACTCTTAGTCAAGAGATTTTAATTGCCAAACATCCATACTTCAATTAACTTGCAGGCAAACAATGTTAAAAAACATAAACTGGGCTTCTATTCGCCATTATAAATTGGGGTTAATGATCACTTGGGCTTCTAAAAACCTGGATATAGGTTCTTTTCCATGGAGAGAATATAATTCCATGTTTTGGGCTCATGAAAAATCACAGGGCACATTTGGTGAATTTCTGAAAACACGCACTTGGAAATTTTAACTGGGAAAAGTGCCAAAAAGTGATTTTTGGTAAACGGTCGAACATAAAGAAATATGTAGATGGATTCTTCATGACTTAAGAACTAGCATACTTCAAGGATTTTTAGGACACAACACAATGGTACAATTCACTTAGGCTTACCAATCACAAGATCAAAGTTATAACGTGCCAAACAGGGATGCGAATCAATCTGGATGCCTTAGCCATAACAAAACAATGCAAACTGGGTTTTTAATCATGTTAGCAAATTGATCAAATGGATTCATCATGACCTCAAAATTTGAACATATGAAGTATCTGACCCCTAGAACATAGTACAAAAATAATTTCTTCATTTGGGTCAACTGGGTCAAATATATCATTGGTCGAACAGGGCTTCCCGGAATTGTGAACAACTACACTACACAAATGCACAAAACAGTAAATGACCAACTTTGGGGGGTGTAAAACCTAGGAAAACGGATTTGAAATGACCTAAAAATTAAAAAATAGGTTCTTTTTTATACATACTAAATATCCCCAAAGTGTCTAGTCATGATACATTCCTGGGTAAAAGATATTCAGATGCAAACTGGGCCTCTGATTGCTATTTGACACTTGGGCAGAATTGCAAATTTTGACACTAGCTCAAAATGGGACTTCACAGAATGGTTTGAAATGTCAGTTTAACTTCATAGAACACATAGGCGCACTAAATGAAAGGTGTTAGAAACATTAAACACCTCTTAGGCCTTAGACTAACAACCAAGTACAATCTCATTTAAAAGCATTTAAGGGCTTGATTTTTTCAATGGTTCTCAAAATTGACCACACAATTTTTAGTTCCAACAGTGGCTCTATCTAGGGATGCATGTCCCTTGTGGGCATGGCAAGATTTTAGATCTCTAGGAGATACAGACCGCACACCTGAATAGTAAAAACTCTCCCGAACAGCTTTATTGAAAATAGGGATACTACTCTACTATGTACAAGCGATGGCCTCGGGCCACTGGAAAGTTGTAGAACTCCCTACCTCTGTCATAAACCTTATTTTCATTTACATTCTCCTGAGGTAAACTGAAATTCTCATTATCATTTGTTTCACCAATCAGATCAGCATACTGAAACAAATAACTTGGCAAAACAAAACAACTTCCTTCATCCTCATAGTGCATATAAAATTCAAAGACCACTTCATCTTCATGCTCACTATAAGAAAAAGAATCAACATGCTCATGACTACACAAACTAAACTGAGAATCAAAATCCAATGATGATTCATGCATGCTGATCGGAAACACAAAGACTTCATATTCTACATCATTCACCAAGTTGCATGTATTAAAGGCTTGCAACTCACCTTGTGCATCCGGCTTCAAAAAAAATGATGGATCTGAATCAACTTCATGTATCATGTCATCACATACCGAATCAGATCTGAAACTTACTGAGAAATTTTCACCATAGTCTTCAAACAAAGGTTCATCAGACATATGAAAAGAATCTTCATTAGAATTATCATCAGTAAGAACTCTACTGGCATCAATATTCTTATCAAAGAAATTGTTAGAGATAGTTGTGAATGCATCAAACTCATTAGCATAAGACTCACCAACCTGTAGAGAAGATTTAACTATAGATTCATGTGTACCATTGTTAGTATACACTTTATTGCATGAATCATCAAATCTCATCTCAGGTAACTGTAGATTACTATCATATACTCCATCTGGGTCAAATAAAAAACCAACTGATCTCTCAACATCATTAGTAACATTAATCATAGGAATTTCTTCATTAAATGTTAAATAAGAATCAAAAGATATCAACAACCTCTTGTTATCATCTCTATAACATAGATTTGGTTTAACATCACTCATGACAGTAGTAAATACATCTCTACTAGTCTTCATTTCTTCAAACAAATCTTCATGCTTATGTTGAAAGTCTTCAAAAGAATAACAATGTTGATATGCAGGAGAACAAACATAGGGGTATACATCATACCTTACATCATCCTTACAAGATGCACACACTAATAAAGGTGAAGTTGAATCACACATTGACATATACCTTTCAAACTCATGTTGAAACAAGGCTGAGACCTCATTTGTATTCAGCAGATCTCTTTCACAAACTTCTTCATCTTGATTGCAATTATTTCCCATATAATCTAAAGAACTTATAATAGTGACACCATTAGTCATACAATCTAAACAATTAGTAGTACTTTCAAAATACATATCCTCTTCCCTACACCACATCTAGACATTAGATGCGTTGCTACATTCAACTTCATTGCAGGAAGATATTTCAAGACTATTGTTATAACTCTTTTCATTCTCAAACATATTGTCATAGGAATCATCACTTTCACTATGACTATCAACATTTTCAATTTCAACAATACAGTAACCATTCTTTTCTAAATAGCCTTCACATTCTCTAAATACTCTCTCAAAGTATTTGATCTTTTCAAATCTTGCTTTCGTTGTCCAATGTACCGAATCAGGCATGAAGACTGATAAAAACACAAAATCCCATGATAATTCACTGGGTCTTGCTGAAATGGGAAGCTCTAAGATTTCCAACTTGAATTGCATGTAAATCTAAATTGCATCTAAGTCATCTACACTTCCCACATTCCTTCAGATAGAAGAAATGACTTGACTATGAAGCTTTCCATACAACATAAACAAATTTTCATGTACCTTTTCATAGCTTGACAGAGTATTATCAGATCTACAATCTGAATCCATTTTGAGAATGAAATTTCTACCTCTTTATCCTAGTGCTAAAAACCAATGAATAGAGGCAACCCTTTTTAAACACTTGACCTTCATGAAAAAGAAACATGAAAACCAAAATACCTTAAGTGTTGGTGCAAACTTTGATCTACTAATTTGGCAAAGGTGCAAGACTAAAATCCTTTACACCATTGGTCAAAACTTTCTAGAGCTGCCACCTCTTTGCAAGAGGAATATAACCACTGTTGTGATCTACTTTTACATTTCAATTCTTTATAATAGCAGATTACAACAACACTTTTAAAAACTCATCAAGAATTTAAAACTTTCTCTTCAAGAAACTACTAAAATCTTCAGATCTGCCCATACAACTGAAAGTCCTTCAAATTTTAGCAATGAAATCAACTAGGAACAACTAGTATAGAGATTTGAGAGTCGCCACTCACTCATGTGAGAAATAAAACATAATTTGTCACTTGACAAATCTGAACCAGACTTTCAATGCAGGAAAAACTTGCAGATCATTTTTATCTTGGAAAGAAAAAATACTTTATAAATGAATTCTCGACTCTGAACTTTCTCAACAGTATTTGCAAAAATTGAACTGATTGAAGATAGACCTATGATAGCCATAGAACACAATTTTCATGCAGTTTCACAACATACTGCTATCCATGAATAAAGCTTAACTGGGGGACATGAAACTTCAGCAAGAAAACAAGGAACACATCTTGTTGTTGATATGCTATATCCAATCTGTTTCACATCAGAGACTCTTGTTCTTTCAACAAAATGGATTGCCATCTTATTTCCCCAGTAGAATCACCATTTTTTTGGTGTTTGAAAATGTTACACATTTCCAATTACCCTGATGAGAACCAGGACACATCTAGGGGTTGTTAGGATAAACCACGGACAGAAATAAAAACTACATGCAAATATAACCAATAACAAAAATAATAGAACACACAGAAATGAACACAAGGCACCAAGATTTAACGTGGTTCACCCAATCCCTGGGCTACGTCCACCAAACAGCAAGTCCGATCTTATTACAATCCAGTGATTACAACCTGATTACAATCTGTAATCCCTTACAGCTCAATACCGCCGCAAGAACCAATTTCGTATCACCACATATCAAAAATACCCAACCCTAAGCCCTTTTTATACAAGTATTAAACTGCTTTAGGGTTATAACATGTCGGCCATATGTCAGCCATAATATGTCGGCTACCATGTCGATGTCGGCTACTTCCAAAAAAAAATTTTTCCCACTATTTATGAAGTATGTACAGTACTTTCCTGATCAGTCACCACAATCTAACAATCTCCCACTTGGGGACTGATCAGGCTCCACACTAAACAACAATCTCCCACTTGGAGACTGATCCTGTAGCAATACAACTACCACATGGGGCTCCCACTGGATCAAACCACCCTGGACTCTGCTGTTCTTTTATTCACATTTAGTCTAAAAGACCAACTGAAGCTGAAGAGGAGTTCAGCTTCTCCCTTGTGACAACCTTTGTCAACATATCTGCTGGATTTTCATTGGTATGTATCTTCTCCAGCTTTAACTGTCCATCCTCCAAAACTGACCGAATGAAATGGTACCGCAACTGTATGTGTTTGGTCTTAGAATGCAGAGCTGAATTCTTAGCAAGATGAATGGCACTCTGACTATCTGTGAACAAAAAATTATCCTTCTGAGGATGTCCCAATTCTTCCAAGAAGAACTGAAGCCATATCATCTCTTTGGCGGCCTCTGTAGCAGCAACATACTCTGCCTCTGTAGTGGAGAGAGCATTAATCTTCTGTAGCCTAGAAACCCAGCTCACGGCTGCCCCACCAACAGTAAAGACATAACCTGTAGTACTCCGCCTGGTATCAATATCCCCAGCCAAATCTGAGTCAACATAGCCCTGTAAATCAGTAGTAGAGCCCCCAAAGTGTAAACACTTATTGGATGTTCCTCTCAAATATCTGAGAATCCACTTGACAGCAGTCCAATGCTCAAAACCTGGATGACTCATATACCTGCTAACGACTCCCACTGCATGTGCAATATCTGGCCTAGTGCATACCATAGCATACATCAAACTTCCTACAGCTGAAACATAGGGTACCTTGGACATCTTATCCTCCTCTTCCTGTGTCTTGGGACACATCTCCTTAGTCAATTTCAAATGACCAGGTAAAGGTGTGCTGACAGCTTTAGCATTCTCCATAGAGAAACATTGCAACACCTTCTCAACATAATCAGCTTGAGATAGCGTCAATGTTCTGTTCTTCCTATCTCTGCAAATCTTCATACCAAGGATTTGTTTTGCTGCCCCCAAATCCTTCATAGCAAATGCATGTGCTAATTGGCATTTCAGCCCCTTAATATGATCCATGTTAGACCCAGCTATAAGCATATCATCAACATATAAACATAAAATAATGTAACTATCATCATCCAACCTCTTAAAATAAACACAGTAATCTGAATGACACCTATTATATCCATGCTCATGCATAAAACTGTCAAATTTCAGATACCATTGCCGAGGTGCTTGCTTCAGGCCATATAAACTTTTCTTCAATTTGCACACTAAGTTCTCCTTACCTTTGACCTCAAAACCCTGTGGCTGAGCCATATATATTTCTTCATCCAAATCACCATGAAGAAAGGCTGTTTTAACATCCATCTGCTCTAAATGCAAATCTTCAGTAGCCACAAGACTTAAAACAGTACGAATAGAAGTCATTTTAACAACAGGAGAAAATATTTCATCAAAATCAATTCCTTTTTTCTGTGCAAATCCTTTTACAACTAACCTGGCCTTAAATCTTTTCTTACCTCCTTCCTCTTCTTTCAACCTGTAAACCCATTTATTCTGTAAAACCTTTTTACCTGCAGGCAACTTGCACAAATCCCATGTCTTATTTTTCAGCAAAGAGTCCATTTCATCTTTCATTGCAGACTCCCTCTGAATCTTAGCATCCACCTGCACAGCTTCATCATAACTTTCAGGTTCACCAGCATCAGTAAGTAAAATAGAATACAAAGAGGGAGAAAACCTTTGTGGAGGTCTAATTGGCCTTGTTGACCGTCTAACATTCACTGGTGTATGTGGTATTTGTTGTTGCGGTTGTTGCACATCATGAGGAATGGCTGGAACATCAGCTTTTGGAGTATCATCCAGCACTACATAATCATCTTCTTTCTTCTCATGTTGCTGCAACAGATCTTTGTACAACACTTTTTCATTGAATATGACATCCCGGCTTCTTATAATTTTATGATTTTCAAAATCTCAAAGCCTATAACCAAATTCATTAATGCCATATCCAACAAATACACATTTCTTTGATTTAGCTTCTAGCTTGGTTCTATTTTCAGAGTCTATATGAGCAAAAGCTTCACAACCGAAGGTCTTGAGAAAAGAATAACTCACCTTCTTACCAGTCCATGCTTCCTCTGGAATACCACAGCCCAAAGGAGTAGAGGGACCTCTATTAATCAAATATACTGCAGTATTGATAGCCTCCGCCCACATGTGTAAGGGCAACCCAGCATGCAACCTCATGCTCCTTGCGCGCTCCATTATAGTCCTGTTCATGCGTTCAGCCACTCCATTTTCCTGTGGAGTCCTTGGAACAGTTTTTTGTCTACGAATACCATTAGTGGAGCAATAATCTTCAAATTCATGACTGCAATACTCACCACCATTATCAGATCTGAGACATTTTAATTTCTTACCAGTCTCATTTTCAACCAAGCATTTCCATTTCTTAAAAGTTTGAAATACATCAGATTTCTGTTTAAGGAAATAAACCCATACTTTTCTAGTTGCGTCATCAATAAATGTAACATAATAATGAGAGCCACCAAGGGAAGATACCTGAGCCGGTCCCCATACATCTGTATGCACAAGTTCTAATTTCTCCTTTTTGTTTTCCTTCCCTGTCTTTACAAAACTCACTCTCTTTTGTTTTCCATACACACAACTTTCACAGAAATCCATATTCACACATTTTAGACCTGGTAAAACTTTCCTTGAATGAAGTACTTTCATACCTTTCTCACTCATGTGCCCAAGTCTATTGTGCCGCAGCGCTGTATCAGAATCCACAGCAGCTATTTGTTCTCCCTGCTCATCTGCAGTAATTGTTCCTGAATATTCATTTTTCTCTGAAACAATCAAAGTAGAAGGAACAATATGACCTGTACAAAGATATAAGGTGCCTACTTTCACACCTTTTGCTACTACAAGGGAACCTTTTGAAACCTTCCAATTTTTATCATTAAAAGTAATTACACAACCCTCATCACCGAGTTGCCCTGCTGAAATTAAATTCCTACTCAGCTTTGGAACATGTCTTACCTCATGTAGTAGCCAATGATTCCCATTCTGCAACTTAATCTTAATTTTTCCCTTTCCAACAATCTGACAGGGTTCATTATCCCCCAAATAAACAAGCCCAAAATCCCCTTGGACATAATCAATGAAATAACCTCTATGAGGTGTAGCATGAAAAGAAGCACCAGAATCTAAAACCCATGAATCATCAACACTCTCTAAAGACAGAAGCAAAGCATCCTCTTCGGATTTGTTACTTACCACATTTGCCTCTTTGTCTCCATCTGATTTATCTCCTTCATTTTTCTTTCAAGTCCAGCAATCTTTCTTTTTGTGCCCTGGTTTCCCACAGTACCAGCAATCATTTGGTCCTCTCGATTGAGACCTCCTCCCCTTTGACTTTCCTCTTGATTTCCCACGATTTCCAGAGTTACTTCCTCTTTCAGTCGTTCTGCCCCTGCTTTGTGCATTTAAAGCACTTCCTGATGTAGATCCACCTGAGGATTTTCTACGAGTTTCCTCACTTAAAATAACACCGATCACATCATCATATTTTAGGGTACTAGATCCAGGAACAGAATTACTCACCGCCATTACCAAGCCATTCCAGCTTTCAGGCAAAGAACACAAAATCAAGAGAGCCCTAATTTCTTCATCAAAATTGATACCCACAGAAGATAATTGACTAGTAATAGTATTAAAGTCATTTAAATGATCTGCAACAGATCCACCTTCTGCCATTTTCATATTAAATAAACGCTTCATGAGAAATACCTTATTTGAAGCGGAGGGCTTTTCATACAGTGTCGCTAGCGTTTTCATCAAATCTTCTGTCGTCTTTGCTTTTGTAATATTAAATGCCACCGATGGTGCCAAGCATAACCGAATGCTTCCAAGTGCCTTTCTGTCCAAAAGATCCCATTCAGCCTCTGACATAGTTCCTTGATTCTTGGCTTTTCCTTCCAACGGCTTCCACAAATCCTTCTGATATAAATAGTCTTCCATTTGCATCTTCCATAACTGGAAGTTCTGCCCATTAAACCTATCAACCCTCAGCTTACCATCATCTGCCATTGCTCCCACTCAACCGTGAGACTCCCACTTAACCGTGAGACTTTCCTGCAGAGGATAACTGAGAAACAACTAGGCTCTGATACCAATTGTAGGGCCCATTTGCCGTTGCACCAAAAGCCATGACTATTAGTGAACATGGAACACCACATAATTAACCACCTGTGGGCAGGGGAGCGCGTTGCATCACCCAACAATCTCCCCCTCGACGCGCATACCAGGTGCTTACGCGGGTCGGGAAGGCACCGGGAAGATTTGAACCCATGACCAAGCCAAAACCAGGCTCTGATACCAATTGTTAGGATAAACCACGGACAGAAATAAAAACTACATGCAAATATAACCAATAACAAAAATAATAGAACACACAGAAATGAACACAAGGCACCAAGATTTAACGTGGTTCACCCAATCCCTGGGCTACGTCCACCAAACAGCAAGTCCGATCTTATTACAATCCAGTGATTACAACCTGATTACAATCTGTAATCCCTTACAGCTCAATACCGCCGCAAGAACCAATTTCGTATCACCACATATCAAAAATACCCAACCCTAAGCCCTTTTTATACAAGTATTAAACTGCTTTAGGGTTATAACATGTCGGCCATATGTCGGCCATAATATGTCGGCTACCATGTCGATGTCGGCTACTTCCAAAAAAAAAATTTTCCCACTATTTATGAAGTATGTACAGTACTTTCCTGATCAGTCACCACAATCTAACAGGGGTAGCTAACTCCCATTTTCAACATGCCCATTCAAACACTAGGCCAACTATAAGGCATGACCCTTCTTCTTTAGCCTCTGCAAAACTTAGGTGGGTGGACCTATAGATTCTTTATATGGTACCAGTTGTCAAAGCATACATTGAATCTATTATGAAGTAGATAAAACCCTTATTTCTCCTGATAACTCATGAAATAATATCAATCTACAGTAGCTAAATGTAGATCTAGGAGTCTCAGAAGCTAAGTGAGGGCATTCTATTATAGCTCTTCAACATGAAAGGGAAAAACATTCATTATTGATGTTGATGTTCAAAAAATCCTCAAACATGTAGCAAAACCTAATGATCCTATAACTGATCAGTGCCTAATCCATTGGAAAATTTCATGAATCCAAAACATACATCTGTGACATCAGAACATATTCTGTATACCTAGACATCAAATCTATCTAATCACCTTGTAATTCAGACATCAATGTTCATTCAGATCTCATTCTCGTAAAATATCCTTCTCAACATAACCAGTAATCCTATCAAACACATTAAGCATTTACTTGGCACTTTGTTTCAACACCAAAATATATTAGACATACAACCCTAAGGGGAAGCAAATTGATCTCAGCTCTTTGTTCCAAGACCACATAAGACTATAGATTATTGAGACAGAAGATGAGAACTAGAATGAAACTAATGAAATGTTGCTCATATGTATTCCTTTTCTTTGAAAATATACATTCAGATACATGAAATGAAAACATGAAAATACCAAACATATCAGAACTATTTGTACTATACTTCTTAATTTTTGTTCATATGAGAAGAATTTGCTGAAGAATGAAGGTGGAATTACAGTTCTGGATCCAATGAAGTGGTCTCATAGAATGACTACAAATTCTCTACCAACAGTGGTCCCACAATAACAAAAAACTAGAACCCAAAAATTGGACCCAAAAACTAGAACCAAAAATTGGAACCCAAAAACTGGACCCAAAAATTGGAACCCCTTCAATAGAAGAAAGAAAGAAAGATATAGAAGAGAAAGAATTCTTGGATATGTTCTGAAGATGACAAGTGTCCACTTGAAATTCAATCCTGTGCAACTAAGTAACCTCTTTCTTCTTTCATCCAATCTGATCTGATTTTGTTTCATCATTATCTGCAACTGATTGGAAAATATCACTATTCAAATGATGAAAGCTTTTTGAATCACCAAAATATCTGATTGCCCCATGAAAAAGCCAGTGAAAATGATTTTTTTACTGAGTAAATCTAAACAAATTTGACCCTAACTACATTTTCATTGCCTTCTACTGATATTCCGGTCATTATCTTGACAAAAAATCAAAACTGAACTTCCTGGTCTGAATATGGTTGCAATTTAGGTACCTGATAGAAAACCTCGTGTAGCTCAAACTGACTGATACCTGTGCAAAAACTAACTCCAAAATAGAAAATTTTGTCTTCTCTCGATTTCGGTGATATATAACATCACCTATCTAGCCTCTTGGAAACCTCCTGAAAGTCTATTTGAAAAATAGTCCTCTGCTATGGCATTCTGGCTTACAACTTTCTTGAATTTAAAATTTTTAAAAATTAAAAATTTAGAAGGATTTTGTTTGGATTTAAGCCTTTTTCAAATTTAAAAATGTCGTGACCCTATTTGATTTGAAATAAAACTAACAAGCATAAAAAATTATTATTTTTTATTACTTTCAATTCTTTCACTACCTTTTGAATCTATGGTCAACTCTATGTTTTACCAGTGCCATGTGGCGCTCCATGATTGGACACCTGATCTGCATCATTTTCCATGTGTCATCTCCTCACTACTTCACCATGCTTAATCGGTGAGAAACTTCGGTTAGTGAGGTAATGTGAACCGTTGGATGTGCCACGTGGCATGATCTCGTTCAACCGCTATGAACTTGCCACATCCCCTCTTGCTCGCTGGCAGTTCTCATGATCTAATTTGCTGACAGCACTACAATGGAACCCAAGTAACATTTTGGATCTCATCAGATTTTTTATGTTTTTTTGGTGACCTCACAACTTCGCTTGCGGGAGTTGCCAAGATTTTTCGGCTAGCGAGGTAGCAACTAGTCGGATTTCCTACCTTTTTCAATCGCCTAATTTTGCTGATGTCATCAGATTTTATTTGTGTGCCCATTCAAAATTAAGCTTTGGACCCTACTGACATCACCACATAGCTGTCTTGGACCCACGCACATGAAGCTTCCTTCCAAAAGGCACTTGTCTTGTAGACACAATCCAATATCAAAACTATAGTATTTAAACTATTAGAATGTGTTTTTACCAGTCAATATGGGATAAACCAAAATAGGCTTTCCTCTCACGCATTCCTTGTTATCTGCATGGGTGGCTCCTACAAATGGTTTCCTCATTTCCCTAATGCTGAGCCTTTCTTTCATAATGCGGCAGCCTCTTAACGTGTTCAGCATGATCATTATTTTTATGCACTGGTTCAGATGAATTCTTCCCATTGGCAATGGAAAGTAGTGAACTAGAGGATGACTATCCTTCATTGCTGTTATGGCACCTCTGCTACAATTAAAATATGGAGCTATTATAAAATTAAAATAAAACTCCCCCCTATCACTAACGTGAGGACTCTGCCTCCTTGATCACGTGAGCTACAATGTTTTATGGCAGTTTCCCTGCCTGTGCGTAGGCCATGACATTGAGATAGGCAATGTCCTTCCTTCACATGGATGACTTCATTCACATGCCCCTTCATTTTCCTTTGAAGTGGACTGCGGCTTGGGATTCTTCACTCTAACAATGACTTTCGCCTTTATCATGACATGGGACTGCTGCTTTGTGCTTCTTTAACATTCCCACTAAACCTCCATTTTATTAGATATATTTAATATCTATTGCTCTTCCATCGCATTAAAGATTTCAATGCACAAGGTTTATGTGCTTAAGAATATCTCTATTCTTAGTGGCTTTGAAAACAAACCAAAAAAAAAACAATTTATTTTGTTTTTTCCTTTTGGTCTATTTGTTGTTGTATGCACTTTCTTGTATTTCTCATTTATTCTTGATCATATACGGGTTTTCACTAAAGCTCCCATGTTTTAATAATTTTTTTCTTGTTCTCCTCCTTAAAATTGCAATCTTCTCATTCTTCCTCTATACTTTATGCTCCTCTGTTGCATTGCCGGCCCCTTCTTTATGATTATTTATGCCAAATTGAAATAGCCAGCATTTGATGGCTTTTTGCATACCTTAAATCAATTGATTTAATGGCTTCTCAAAACATAGTAAATCCTTTTGACTGTTGCATTATAGATGAAGTCCCCTTTTTAATTTCGAGCACTGACAATTTAAAACTCATCACTTCTTACCTACAAACTGTAAATTTGTCTCTGGAGGCCCGCCAGCTGGGCTTAAAAACTGACTCAATCAAATAGTTAGGCCACAAAAATTGGCACGAGTGTTCAATCCTACACACTCTATCATATTGAAAATTTTCAGCCCATGATGAACTATCAATTAGGATATTTTAATTGCTGAACATCCATACTTCAATTAACCTGCAGGCGAACAATGTTAAAAAACATAAACTAGGCTCGGGTTTGCCATTATAAATTGCGGTTATTGATCACTTGGGCTTCTAAAAACCTGGATATAGGTTCTTTGCCATGGAGAGAATATAATTCCATGTTTTGGGCTCATGAAATATCACAGGGCACATTTGGCAAATTTTTGAAAACACGCACTTGGAAATTTTAATTGGGAAAAGTGCCAAAAAGTGATTTTTGGTAAACGGTCGAACATAAAGAAATATGTAGATGGATTGGTCATGACTTAAGAACTAGCATACTTCAAGGATTTTTAGGACACAACACAATGGTATAATTCACTTAGGCTTACCAATCATAGGATCAAAGTTATAACGTGCTGAACAAGGATGCGAATCAATCTGGATGCCTTAGCCATAACAAAACAATGCAAACTGGGTTTTGAATCATGTTAGCAAATTGATCAAATGGATTCATCATGACCTCAAAATTTGAAAATATGAATTATCTGACCCCTAGAACATATTGCAAAAATAATTTCTTCATTTGGGTCAACTGGGTCAAAGATATCATTGGTCGAACAGGGCTTCCCAGAATTGTGAACTACACAAATGCACAAAACAGTAAATGACTTGAAAATTGAAACATAGGTTCTTTTTTATACGTACTAAACATACCCAAAGTGTCTAGTCATGACACATTCCTGGGTAAAAGATATTTAGATGCAAACTGGGCCTCTGATCGCTATTTGACACTTGGGCAGAATTGCAAATTTTGACACTAGCTCCAAATGGGACTTCACAGAATGGTTCGAAATGTCAGTTTAACTTCATAGAACACATAGATGCACTAAATGAAAGGTGTTAGAAACATTAAACACCTCTTAGGCCTTATACTGACAACCAAGTACAATCTCATTTAAAAGCATTTAAGGGCTTGATTTTTTCAATGGTTCTCAAAATTGACCACGCAATTTTTAGTCCCAACAAGCATGCCGCTCAAGCGCAGCACACACGCACCCAAAAGGGCGTTGCATGCTACCTCCCATGTGCACGTGCACATGCTTAGAAGGAGAAAAAATAAATGGGGGAGGGGATCTCTCCATACCTCTCCCTTCTTTCCCTTGTGTAAAATGAGCAAGGCAAGAAGGTGAGGGAGGGTTTTATAACCCTCTCTCTCTTTTTCAAAGCACTCTATGCTTCGATACACGTGCACATGAGATGATTTTTTGTTTTTCTTCTAACGCTAAAATTTCTTCTCTCAACTCCCGAACTATGAGTTTGGGAGTCAAAAAAAGGAGGGGGTCCCCATTCGTATTGAGGAATCGGGCATGTGTTGTGGACAGCACAATAGGAACCTTTCGTTAAGCCATCATGCGTTTTGGATTAAATAATGTGGGTGTAACTTATCAAAGTGCTATGACTCTTATATTTTATGATTGCCTACGTAAGATTCTTAAGGATTAAGTTGATGAAATTATTGTTAATCAATTAAGTGTGAAGAAAATCTAGTTATCTTGAGAAAAAAAATTTAATGGATACAAAGTTAAAATATGTGTTTTAATCCTCATAAGTATTTAATTGGGGTTAACACTAAAAAATTATTTGGATTGATTATTTCTAATTATAGTATTGAAGTGGATAGTAAAAAGATAAAGGCTATTGTCAATATGCCTCCACCTAAGAATATATCACAACATTGGGGTTTACAAGGAAAGATAGAAGCTATTTGAATATTTATTTCAAAATTCATTGATAGAATTATTCCATTGACATCCTTTCTTAGGAGGGATTCTACTTCCTCTTGGAATGATAAAAGTGAACAATCATTTCAACAAAATAAGGATTATCTTGCTAATCATTCTATCTTGAAGCTCGTGCAACCTGATAAGCCTTTTATCTTTACATGTCAACTCCTCCAAATGCATTAAGTGTGATTCTTATTCAACATGATGATTCTAATAAAGAGCATTTTTTTTTTATAAGCCATACTTTGATTGATTATGAGATATAATACACAAAAATAAAGAAGCAATGTCTTTCCTTACTTTGTGCATGTCATAAACTTTAACATTATCTTCTTAATGCATACATCAATGTGATAGTAAAATTTGATCCTCTAAATTATCTCTTTCCTAAAACATATTTATATGGGTGACTTGCAAAATGGGTTATGCTTTTGACAGAATTTGACTTAGATTTTATATACCAAAAATACATTAAAGGGAAAGCCTTAATTGACTATTTAGCTAAGGTTCCTTCTTCACATATAGTTATCACTCCTTTTGACCTTCTTGACATAGGAATATGATTTATGGAAAAATGTGAAACTTGTAAAATTTACTTAGATGGATCTAGACATAAAACTAGTGTTGGTGACAGTGTGATACTCATTCCTCCTTCTTAGAGATGGATTCCTCTTTCATGCAAAGTCACCTTTCAATAAATAAATAATAGTTTGGAGTATGAGGCTCTTATTATTGGATTGTGAGCTACCTTATACCTTAAGTTTAATAAATTAAGTATCTTTTGTGACTCACAATTGATTATGCAGTGAATAAAGGGTTTATATCAAGCTAAAAATTATAACATGACAAAGTATCATGAAATAGCTCTTGGTTTATTGACCAATTGTTTGTCTTATGACATGTAGTTAGTTCCTTAAAAGGATAATGAGAATGTTTATACTATGACTAGCACTACATCCTTATTATGTCTTGGTAATAATGAGGATTTTTAATTCACTATTCATACTCTTCTAAACCTATTGTTTTGGATAGTGGTCTTGTTGTAGTTTAGTGTTGTAATTTGAATTCTAAAAAATAGTTTTCAAAAATCTTTAAGTACTTTAAAGACCAAAGTTTTCCTAAATCTTCTTCTCAAAATTTTCATAATCATTTTAGAAAACTATTTGTTCAATATATCATCTTGGATGAAACTCTATATAAAATATCTTATGATAGCCATTTACTAAGATGTCTAGGAAATAACAAAGTCCCTGTCACTTTGCAAGAAACTCATGTTGGATCTTGTGATGGGCATTTTGGTAGAAATCCATTAGTAAATAAGTTATTAAGAATGGGGTATTATTGGCATACAATGAAACAAGATTGGATTACTTTTGTCAAGAAGTGTCTGTAATGTCAATAACATGGTAAGTGTTTACATACTCCTACTACTACACTTAACACTTAGCTAGCTTCCTAGTCTTTTAGTGTTACGAGTCTACATTTTATTGGCATTATTTCTCCTCATTCTTCACAAGGACATTCTTGTATCTCAATAGCTACAAATTATTACAAAATGGTTTGAATTTTTTCATTTTTCAATCTACTATAGAAGAAGTTATTTGTGGTTTCATCCTCAGAATATCATTTCTTGATTTGGCATTCCTTCCACTATTATTTCTGATAATGGAACCTCTTTCAAAAATAAAGAAGTTTAGAAATTTATGGAGAAATATCACATTCATCAGCATTTTTCTAGTCCTTACTATCATCAATCTAATGATCAAGCTAAAGCATCTAACAACGTCATTGAGAAAATCTAATAGAAAATAGTGAACAAGCACAAAAAAGATTGGCATGCATAGTTAACATATATGTTTTGGGATTTTTGGAATTGTGTTTGTACTACTACATGTACTTCCCTTTATAACCTAGTTTATGGTGTTGATGTAATAATGCCTTTAGAATTAGAAATACCTTCTCTTTACTATCATTTCATGACATTATTGATAAGGACACTTTTAGAGAAGAATATCTCCAAGAATTAGAATTGTTAGATGAACAATAAATCAATGCATTGGAACATTTAAGATATTATCATAAATCTCCTTGAAAGAGTTATAATGATATATTACTTGAATGGCTATTTTTTGTGATTGATCTTTTTCTTTATGAAAATCAAAAGAATGTTAATGCATTGTTGATATTAGATTGTTTTGAAGTGAAGAACTTGTAATGGAACAATCATTATTTTGTCAATGATGTCAATCCTACTACCTATTGGTGAGACAATTTCTTTTTTGGTTTGAAAACTATCATTTAGTTGATTGATGAAAAGGATTTGAGAAGAGGAGATAACAATATCACCTAGAGAAAGGTCTAGTTATTTGGTATGTAAAAGAAGCACTAAAACCAAGTAAGACATTGATACTATAGTGTATTGTTTATCTACTTAAAATATAAAATGAAACATTACTCAAGTTAAGACTAGAAGAAGATCAAGTATGAAAAGTCTTTTTTGAGCCTTGTCAAGTAGTCAGTACAAGCCAAGCAGAAATCAATGGAAGTCAAGAGAAAAAAAAGTAGTTCAAAGCAAAGATGAAAAGTAATGCTGAGTAAAATTTAGTTGATGTCGAGCATCATTAAACTTTATTATTCACTAAGTAAACTAGTGTTGGCCAAGTGGAAGAATAATATAGACATCGAGTGACAATAGATTAATGTTGAGTGCTAGTATTTATGTTAAATCAAAGATTTGACAAATCTAAGCCGACTATTTTTTTCTTGAATTGTGTGAAGTGTGTGGAAGATAACTATGATGAGTTGGTGGCAGATAAATCAAGATAAACTTTTTTGTGACAAATTCAAGGAGGATTAAAGAAAAATTTTATAGAGGAACCAAATGAAAAAGTTGATAAATTCATTGTATCCTACCTAACCCTAAAATGGAAGATTGTAGTTAAGAGGCCAAAGATCTAAATTCTCTATTTATAGAGACAGCTAGTCAGAAGAAAAGGTTTTCATGTGTGAGAAAATAAGGAAGACAAGGAGCCTGAGGTATTGCTTCGTTTAGTGGCCAAATAAAAATGACTATAGTTGGCATACAAAGCAAGAAGCCTTAAGAGTGTGAATACTTGAAGGGTGAACATGCTATCAAAGCTGAAGTGTGTGAATTCCAAGAAGAATGGAGGATTGAAATAGAGATCTATAATCTACAAGTGAGGTGTAATTTGTTATCAAATGTCTTATTGAATCTATTATGTTTCATGTTTAAATTTCTAAAAAGTTTTTTTGACCTAGGATAGTAACCTACAAAGTTTATGTATTATATGATCTAATGGATGCATGCATAATAAGGTTTTATGGATATGGGTCTACTAAGAATTGAAAAGTTTTATTTGTACATCTAGACCTTGGATAACTGATTCAACCCCCTCTTAGTTATTCTAAAGAATTCCAATGATTGGTATCAGAGCACCATAGTGCTTAAGTGGACTTGTTTGAAGTTACTAGAAGCAAAACATCAAGATGTCCAAAAGAGAGGTACCCAAGCTTAACAAGGAGAACTTCCTGCATGGAAAATTATGATGAAGCTACACCTAGGAGGACTTGGAGACCATGCACAATCTACCATCACACTGAGCATGTCAACCCTACTAGAGCCCTAACTATTAAAGATTTGAAAAAGAAGAAAGAAAATAATTAGGAAGTGGTGGAGATTACCTCTACCCTAAGTTATTTTGAGTTAGATGGCATCAAGGGTTGTGATACTACAAAGAAGATGTGGGATGCTCTTCACACTATTTATGGAGGAGACACAAATGTTTTGAGTACCAAATCTGAAAATCTTAGAGGTAAGTTCAATGACATGAGGATGCAAGAAGGTGAGAACATTGCTCAATATTACTCTAGAATAAAAGATGTTGTTAATGCTATAAAAGGAGCTAATAGTAAAAGTGATCATGAGACTATATTAAAAAAAGTGTTTAGAATATTAATGCCTATCTATGCTAATAGAATTTTTTCCATACAAGAATTATGATTTATACCAAGTTCAAATCTAACTCTTGAAGGTTTGGTAGGTAGGCTCATTTCCTTCGAACTCTCTAATTTTGATAATTTCAAATTTGAGAATGTTGAATCTACTTTCAAAGCTAAACTACCATTAAAAGAACCTAAAGGGAAGAAGAAAAGGTCAAATATGTTTCTAGTGATATTGATACATATGAGGAAGATGTAGAACATCTTGAAGCACTACTAGAAAGGAGATTTCATAGAGGCAAAGGAAAATTTAAATGTAAGTTACCTATAATGTGTTTTAATTACAATGAGGTTGATCATATTGTTGCTAGATGTCCAAAAAAGAGGAACAATAGGAGTGGAGACAAATACAAAAGTAAAAGAGATGAGGACAACAAATATTACAAATACAAAGGAAAGAGTTCTTACTACATTGTAGAAGAGGAAACCAAAGATGGATTTGAAAACCATGATGATGAAGTGTTGTATGTAGCAATGAAGGATGATTCTGATGAGGATGAGGCAAATGCACTTGTGTCTTATGTGAACAAGAGTGACGGATGGATCATTGATAGTGGGTTCTCACATCACATGACTAGAGATAAAAGTAAGTTCATTACCCTGAATTATTATGACAGAAATAGTGTAAGGTTTGGTAATGATGCACCCTATCTGATAAAAGGAAAAGGATCTATCAAACTCATAGAAAAGATCATGTGTGACAATGTTTATTATGTTGAAGGACTTAACTATGATTTGTTGAGTATGTCACAACTGAATAGTTCAAGTTGTAAAGTTGAGTTTGAGAACAAGATAGCAAAGATCTATGACACTGATGGGAAACTAATTGGGAAAGCTGATCAGACTAGAGGTAATGAATGATGCTACTTTTCTTGTTGTAGAATTTGATGGTGTGTGGTTATCGCACTAGAGGTATGTCATGTTAAGTTTGATCACTTGGTTAGTATCGATAACATGAAAAGAGTCAGAGGTTTGCCTAAATTGATGAAACCTGACAATATATTTTGCAAACAATGTCAGTTAGCAAAGATGAAAAAATCTAGTTTTAGAAGTAAGACTCGCACCTCTAAAGAAATTTTGGAGATTTTTCATACTAACTAATGTGGAACAATAAATATGAAAAGAAAAGGAGATAGGCAAAAGCTTGAAATGTCTAAGATCTAACAAAGGTGGATAATTTACATATATGTATGTATGTATATATGTATATGTATGTATGTATATATGTATATATGTGTGTGTATATATATACATATATATGTATGTATATATGTATATGTGTATGTATGTATATATGGTGTGTGCATATCTATATATGTATGTATATATATCATGAAAATTTGGTATAGATGGAGGCATCATTCAAAATATGTTTATATTCTATCATCTATTTAACTATCTTTCTCAATCTTAATGCTTCATTAGGTGATGACTCCCTAATCTCTCTCATCTATAGTTAGAGGAGGATAGCCTCTGGGATGCACTGATGTGATTATAGCTTCCTTCTAGATCAGCTACATTAATACAAACACTCTTGTATCACTCATGGATTAGTCTCTAACTCTACTATGCAATGCTCAAGTCTCTCCTCATTTTCTTGCCTCAATCTCTTCTCTAGAAATATAGGTGAAAAGATATTCACATGTCTCCCTATTGGTGGCTAAGGTAGATATTTATTATTATCATTTATGGAAACATATCTCCAATATGAATAAGGTAGACCTTGCAAATGAAGTTATGGCATTCATACTTAGAAAATTGTCTAAGTATCAGTTAGTTTATCTCCCAAAGAATATATAGATTTGATATACATAGATGATAGAGGCATTATTGGAACATGTGTAGTTAGGTATAGATAGGAAAGGATGTCAAGATGATGGTCTCAAGTGTGAAAATTAGTATAGTCAGTATCAAAGGAGATATAACAGTTTTACCTATTACAAAAGTATATAGAAAGAATAGAGCATGACAAGAAATGGATAATTACAAATTAAGGAATTATTTTGTCTCAAAAATAACTATTTAATTAATTAGGGATGACATCCTAGATGTTAACCCTAAGATAACAAGTTAAAATAATATTTTTTGGTAAGCATGTAGAAGCTTGAAGGTCAAATGGATAATATTTAGAGAATTACAAAGGTATAAAGGAAAGTTTGTAAATGTGAAGTTAAGTGTGCTTCCAAGGAAGACTATGAAAATTTTATGTGATGCTAATTTTGATGTATGGTCATAGGTATGTGATTTTTTGAAGATTAGGAAGAGTTATACTAGATATTAAAGATATCAATAACAAGAAAAGAGGTGTTTGTATCAAGGAATTACATTGTATATTGCATTTTAGGGTAGTGGGCTTTTCTTGCATATATTTAGTATTTTTATATAATAACCCCTAATAGGGTTGAGGCTTCTAAAAAGGACCAGGACACTATATACATGTAATAGACTCCTAACAGGGTCAATATCTTTAACTAGGTACTTTTGATTAGCAAATAATTTTGTGGGTACCATCCCAACCAGGGTTTCCCCTTGGCCAAGGTTTTCATAGTTAACAAAATATGGTGTTATGAGTTCTCTTATTACATGGCTATGTTTATTGTTTAGTATAATTACTTTTCTTTCATATGCAAGTTATAAGGAAATTAATAATATCTAGATTTGGGCTAAAGTTTGTAGGATAATGATTCACCTCCCCCCCCCCCTTGCCATCAATATTCCTTATTTCTAACAATTGGTATTAGAGCTCTCTTACTCAAAAGAGGCTTAATAGCTTGAGTAAGATCCATATGGATATGAAATTGTTATAGAAGAACCTAGAAGAAGCTCTTGAGAAGATCAATATCCTCACTAGAGAAAGAGATAACTTGAAAGAAAGGATATGAGTATGCAAAAGACTACATTAGTAAGTTAAAAGACAAAATTGATCATCTCGAATCTAGAAAGGAATGTAAAGATCAAATTAAGGATAGTGTGAAGTTTCAAGATTGATGAAAGAAAATGAGATTCTAAAATAGGAGTTGAAGATCATTGCACTAAAGTTAAGTTTCAAGAAATATGATAGAAAAATTGAGTTAGATCTAAAAACTAAGAATCCAGATCTAGGATCCCATCTTACAAAAGTTGCATCTAAACTTGAATTAATAGAGTTAGAATATGTAGAACTTGAAAAATACAAAACTATTGGGAAAGGAGAGTTAAACCACACTAAGAAAAAACTAGACAAGTTATATTCTAGTAGTGAGAGAATTGATGAGAAATTATATTTCCAAAGACCTTCCTATGATAAGATTGGTCTTGGATATTTTACTGCAAAAAAATTAAAACAGAAATATGAAGCTAGAAATTAAATTAGTTTAGAGAATCATCAGCCTACACAAGAGAAAGAAGAACTAAAAAATATTGAGGAAAATCATTCTGATAACTCACCTAAGGATATTGAATAAATTGAACAACCTAAAAAAACTAATGAACCTAGGAAATTTGAGTAGATTGAATAACCCAAGAAAGTAAGGGATGAATTTAAAGGTAGATGCTTTGCATGTAATTAAATTGCTCCTATGAAATGGGATTGTATAGGGTAAGTCATTCAAACCTATTTCTAATTTCTATTGTTATAATTGTCATGGTTTTAGTCATAGATAAATTAATGTAAGAAACCTAAATTTGATAGTAATAGTAGCAATAGTAGAATGTTTAGAGGTACTAAACTTGTAGGAAAGAGAAGGAGATACAATGAAGGAGCTAATGGAGTAGGGAACAATATTGTGTGTTAAAAATGTAACAACTTTGGACACATGCCAAAAATTATAGAGCACCTATTAGCCATCATGAACCTAATTATAGAAATAACACACCAATATGTCAAATATGCAGTAACTTCAATCATATAGAAAAATTTTGCACAATGGATATGAGGAACATCAATAGGAAACCAAATTCTAAAATGAACACCAACAAAAATGTTAGAAGGAATGATAGAAACAATAATAGTTAGAAAGATGATTTGAGAGAACATATAGAAGAATATAAAGAAGTATTTATCAAAGCCAAAGATCCATCCATCTCACATGTAGTGTTAGAAGAGAAGTCACTTGATGCACCTAAAGGAATACTGAAGTTATTAATAATATGTGATTCATCCTATTTAAATTCAACATCTTATATAACTAGAATTAGAAATCCAAAAGACAAAGAAGTTAGAAGATGGTGAATTGTGAGTATCATAGTTAGTATGAGGCACTTCATGATGAGTTGAAGCTATTTTTAAGAGCACATATGATTTGGAAATCATATGTATGTGCACAAAAGAGAAAATGTCTACTAATAATCAAAAATATTTTTTATTAATTGTGTACTTGCACAATTAATACAAAGATTGATTCAGTAAGATTTAATGGATGTGAATGAGATCTTCTACATCATTTACATGTGTGAAGAGTTAAGGAGTAGTAAAGAGTGAATTGAAAGATAATTGGAGGAAAATTGAAATGAAAATTGCAAAAAATCCTAGCTATGCATAGAATCAAGGTATTTTACATTTTATGCAAGAATTGAGGTGTGAATTGAGTTCAAAATTAGAGTATTAAAATGGATAAGTCTTTGATTCATAATGTTAAGGAAGAATTGAGACCTAAGATAAGAATTGGCGAAGTAAAACCGTTAGAGGATGACCCAAGTATCACATATTCCAAAGTTCCAGAAAGAATCATCTACTTAAAAGATGCAACTAGCATATTAGAAGCAAGTTTGAATTGGTAGGAGAAGAACATGTTTCCAAGGAATTCATTTTAGTTTATAACTAGGATTATGTATGAGTTTTAAATGAGGACTTGAGCATTTAAAGAATAATTACCTAGTGAAAGATATGTTTTATTATGAATTTGATAATGAAGAATGGAACAAGGTTATACTTAATAGAATTCGTGATGGAAAGTTTTAGTTAGTAGACAATGTAGTAGAAATCTTAGCTAACCTAATTCATGAATTGATTGGTCTTTGCAATGAGGGTAGTATACATATTAATGAGAAGAATTTTAAGAAGATAGTTCTAGATAACACAAAATCAATTTATAATGAAAGAGGAATAGTGATAAGAAAGATTAATTAAGACAATGTAAGATTCTTGAGAAGAATCATTACAACTAAGATTTGTTCTAGTTACAAAGATGATGACATGGTAGCTAGATTTATTTAAGTAGCCTATAAAGTATGTATTGAGAAGGAGAACGTTAATTTAAGTGAAATCCTAATAGCTTAGTTGATTGAGAATCTTGAAAGGACTAAGACAGTTAAGAATATTCAATTTAGATTCCAATCATTGATAAGACATATGTTCTTCCATTTGATTAAAAGATTTCCCTTCATGTCAATAGTTGAATTGCTTAGCAGTCATAAGTACACTATGGAGAAGGTAATAGAGATGTATACTAGACATCCTATTAATAAAATCAATACCAACATAGACCTTATTATGAAGACTTTTCAAAATGAGATGAGATAAAGATTCAAAATCCCACTCCTTATGGTAGAAAATTTTAGAGATGATATTTGTTTCATGGTGGATATTGATTTCTCATACATTGAGATATTAGAGCCTCAAATGATATATGTTGATCCACTTGGATGTGAGCTCTCAGAATGAGAAATTGAAGGATATAAAAATGATAACCCTTAAATCAAACAAGGATGAAGAATTTGATAGGCTTGGAACATATGATGAGCTTATGTAATAAAAAATCCAAGCAAAGATAGAAAAAAATTCTAAGAAGAAAGTTGACTCATGAATGAAGAAATCAATGTAGGAGGAGGGTATGATAGAAGAAGAGATGAGTGTAGCAAAGAAAACCATATTAGGCATTAGGAAGATAGGTCAACAAGGAATAACTTATGTACCACCCTTGGCATCAGCAAGACTATTATAAGGTGTTACTATTATATTTCCATTTGTGGCTACTCCTAGAGCACCTTATGTAGCAGTGTCTTAGGATCAACCACCTATCACAAATGTTATTCCACTATCTAAGCCATTTAAATGATGTAGAAGCATCCTGGGTGTAAGAGAAATCTTACATCACCCAAAAATATTTCTCTTTCAGTCTTTTCTATTTTAAATAAGGACTAGTAGATAGGGTAGTTACTATTTATGGAAACTTGCTATTTTAGTAAGTTTTTCATATGAGCTCAAAATGTTCTCATTTTCTATAGGAATGTTCATTTTAGAGTTGTAAGCCTCCCACAAAAATCTCATTGCTCCAGCTTAAGCATCACAAAAGTTATTGCAAATTTTTGATGGAAAAATTTATAGAAAAATATTTAGGCTCACTGTTAGAGGCCTTAGAGTGCCTAGATGAGGTCTAAAATCTCAACAAAAGGGCACTTGCACAATTCAAAGCCTATAGATTACAAGCTAGCATTTCCAAAAAGTGGTTATAATAGCCAATCAGAGCAATAGTTCATCAGTTATGGTCTTCCAAAGTGAGGCTACCTGAAATATCTAAAATAAATGTCAAAAATGTATTTGGATGACTCTATATGTATTGTTAGAGTCTATTAGTCCTAGGTACTAAATTTGAACATCTAGAACCTTCTCGAGCAACATAAAATTGCCTATTTAAGAAATGCTTGAACATTGTCTAGGATAGCTCTATGTAGCAGTTCGTAGCTTAGTCTTGCATAATACTATAATGAAGACACCCATGTGTGTTACCATATTGTACTTGTGAATTTCATAATTCTACATTTGAGATGCAAATAAGAAGTCCATATTTCACCTCACTTTTTTTGTTGTTTATTTGTTTATGTTATGAGTTTATGGGTTTATGGGGAGCACCCTTCATCACTAAAGAAGAAGAGGAAGTAATTGAGGTCAAGAGAAAATTAGTCAAATTGGTTAAGGTTAAACAAGAGTCTCTTGATTCCCTAAGGAAGAAAAGGATGAAGGCTATGGCAGTAAGACCTAGGAAGAGACATAAGGAGAAAATGCCAAATATACCCAAGAAGAAGATGAGAGGTCAAACAGAGCCTAAAAAACTAGTAGAGAAGAAACTTGAAGTTGCAAGCATAGGAAGAAATGCATGGAAGCCTTAGATTAAGAAGTTAAATAGCACAATCATTGATTAAAGTAATTTTGTGCAACTAAATAAGCTTTATCATCTATATACTAGAATTGATAGATTGGAGCTTGAGAATGAAATTATTGGACATTTGATATTGTATAATAAAAGATCATGTTAAGGATGAGATTCCTAAAGATCTCTATGAGACGTTGATAAATGGAAGAAAGAGAGTAGCACATGAGGATTAAGGAATTAGAGAAAACCATCTTAGTAACTTATGTAGGATTTATAGTGCTAAGCACCTAAAAAGTCTACTGGAGAGTCTTGAGCCCTATCTAAGGAATAAGATTAGAAGTATACTAACTGTGGGAGGTAATTATCAAGAAGTTAATGAAGAAATAGATAAATCTATAATATAGATGATCGAAGATCTAAATAAGGCAGCAATAGTAGCACCACAAATTACCATTGTTAGTGGTAGAATGTAGATTGATAGCACAAATGTCACAGTTGATACAATAGAAGATCCATTCAATGATTTTGACACTATTTTTTGCAATTTGACTAGATATACTAGCTTAGAAGAAGAGGATGATGAAAATAAGAATCTAGAAGAAGAAGAAAATATAGAAGAGTAGGAAGAAAAGAAAAGATTAAAGAAATAAGAAAATAGGAAGAAAGAGGAAGAAAGAAAGCTAAAAGAAGAGGAAGAAAAGAGGAAAAAGGAAGAGGAAGAAAAGAAGAAGGAAAGAAAATGGAAGTAGAAGAAAACAAAATGAAACTTGAGAAAGATGAGGAAGACATAAAGAAAAAGGAGGAAGAAAAGAAGAAAATTGATGAGGAAAGGAAGAAATTGGAAGAAGAGAAGAAAAGAAGAAGAAAAAGAAGAAGAGAAGAAGAAAAAGGAATAAGAAGAGAAGAAGAAGAAGAAAGGAGGAAGATGAGAAAAGGGCTAGTGTACCTAGTTATTCTAGGACATCCCTTACATTAGCAACACTGACAAGATGAAATTATTATGATTAGACTAAACTGATCTCATCACTCTACAAGAACATTGAGAAGAATAGAAAGGTCAAAATTCTACAAAGTGCTCTAATGGAAGTAACTGAAAGACTTCACAAAATTTTAGCTGTGAAGATGATAGAGTCAGATCCATAAGATAGAGCCAGAAAAATAGTGCAAGCTTTTGATGTAGAATTTATAAATTTATCTGATATTGTAAATTTTTAAGCACATATCAAACATGATGCACAAATGTTTTGACATTGTCTGTCAAAACATCATAAATGGTTTTGGAGATCTTTATGCATGTATCAAGGAACTTAGAAGATGTGAATAGGAAGGAAAGGAATTGTATGCAAAGTGCTCACTATCATTTAAGTTCACCATAAATAGTGATCAAGAGATGAAAAAGAAATAGGAAGAACTTCAAGTATTGGTAAATCAGTTTCAGTAGCTTAATTAGAAGGTAAAAGACATTGAGGCTAAGATTGGAAAGACTTATGATGAAATAAGTCTTATTGAGATTAATAAAGAGATAATTGCTAAAAGATTTTCACTTCTTAGAGAAAATCTATCTTTGAAAATAGCAACTTTAGAACAACATGTAGAGGAATGTTTTAAGGCGAAGACATCTTTTGAGAAATTTGTCTATTCAGACCTAAATGCAGTTGAGATTACATCCTATGGACTTTTCTCCCTTCTTAGCATATTTGAAGGAGTTATAGATTCATGGGAGAATAAATTAAGGAGTCTATAGATAATTTTTGATGACTGTATGACACAACTATCTACCTGATGCAAAGGTATTTTTGACACCTTTGTTGTTGATGTCAAAGGGGGAGAGATAAGGAAAATTATATATAAATATATGTATAATTAAGGTATATGATAGGGGGATTTATGTAATATAATTAGGATATATAAGGAATGATGGCTAGATTCAATGATCCACAAGTTTTGAATTTTGAAATTTTTGATAAGGCTAAATTTTGTAAAGTTTTGATTATTAAAAAAAAATTGGATAGCCAATTTTCCTATATGGTTCCATCAATGCCAAAGGGGGAAATTGTTGTAAAATTAGATAGGGTAGATATTGATTCTTTTCATTTAAGGAAACATAGCTCCACTATGAAGAAGGAAAACCTTGCAGATGAAGTTATGGCATTCATACTTAGAAAATTGTCTAAGTATTAATTAGTTTATATGGTAGAATAGCTATAGTTTTGATATGCATAGTTGATAGAGGAAATATTATCATGTGTGCAATTAGGTATGGACAAGATAGGATTTCAAGATGATGTGTTCAAGTGCATGAGTTGGTATAGTTAGTACAATAGGAGATATAATAATTTTACCAGTTATGGCAGTATACAGACAAAATAGAGCATGATGAGAAATGAATAGTTACAGATTAAGGAATTATTTTGTCTACAAAATAATTAATTAATTAGGTATGCCTTCCTTGAATTTAACCCTAATATAGAAATTTATAATGATATATTTTTTCAAGCATGTGGAAGCTTGAAGACCTACTAGATAATATTTAGAGAATTACAAAGGTATAAAGGAATGTTTATAAATGTGAAGTTAAGTGTGCTTTTGAGAAAAACTATGTGAATTTTATGTGATGTGAATTCTGATATATGATCAGAGGTATGAAATTTTTTTGAAGATAGAGAAGAGATATTGAAGATATTGAAGATATCATCAACAAGCTAAGAGGTTTGTGTATCTATCTTTTTGTATCAAAGAATTACATTTTATATTGCATGTTAGGGAAGTGGGCTCTTCTTGCATACATTTTATATTTGTATATAAGAACTCCCAATAGTGTTGAGGCTTCTAACAAGGAATAAGATTCTATATGAATGTAAAGACTCCTAACAAGGTCAATACCTTTAACCAGATACTTTTGATTATTGGATCATCTTGTGGGTACCATCTCCACCAACATTTTCTCTTGGTCATGGTTTCCCTAGTTAACAAAATATGGTGTTATGAGTTCTCTTATTGCATGGTTATGTTTACTATTCAATATAATTAGTTTGGTTTCATATGCAAGTTATAAGGCAATTAATAATTATATCATCTTAAAATAGAAGAAGTTCCATCTTAAGAGTGTTTAGCCCTCTAATTAAGAGGTCTAGGGTCATGTCAAGCACCTTGAGTAGGTCTTTGCATGTATCTAGTTTTTTCCCCTTGTTCCACTTCTCTCTCTATTTCCATCCTATTTTAAATTTCTCTAGGAAATTGAGGAATTTGACTTTCTGGGTCAAGGATGACCTTGACCCTGACCTAGGGTAGGGTCGACCTCATCCTTGACCCCATGACCAATTTTCAAGTTCTAAGATTTTTGAGATATCGGGCTTCAAAAAGTTTCATTTTCTCACTTCTAGGTTAGTTGTTTTGGGTTTGGGAATGGTATAGTCTTAAATTGCATTTAATATAGGTCCATTTCTAGGGGTTAAGATTAATTGGGATTTAATTCTCCATGTTGACCTTTTCTAGAAGTTTGTGCCCTAGATCTCTATATAAGGAAGCCTTCTTCCCTCATTTTGACATCCACCTATTATGAAATTTACACACACAAGAGATCTCAAAAAAATGATTATTCTATGAAGTTGAGATCTACCATTTATCAAGCATTCAATTCATCAAGGAGGTCCATTATTAGCCATTGAAGGATTTAATCTATATGGAGCCCTCTTGTTGAAGATTTCTCCATCCACATTCATCCAAGCTTTTTTTTATGAAAAGATATATTCAAGAATGGTGTTGAAGATCTAATGTCATTTATTTGAGACATCCTACATACATTTGTACATTCATTTGGAGCATTCGTACTTGTGGATTCAAGGATTTGAATCCTTCACAAGGATTTCAATATAAGCAAGGTCAATAGTTCCATTTACTTTGTTTATTTATATTGCAATTTTAATTATATTTCAAGGTTTATTCCAAATTGGGGTTTGACAAAGGAAAACCCCCATCTAAACAATAAAACTCTTTTTATTGCAGATACAAGTTATAAGACAACAATTAAAGTGTAGATTTGAATACCCTTTTTGCTAAACTTGTGTGATCCATAAACAAAATTTTTTTTGAAGTAGTGCAAGTTAAGGTCAACTTTTTAGGGTGCAATTGTGTCATAGGGTAAGATTGTGCCCCTCTATTTGGGCCAAGGTCGACTTCCATTCAAAAGGACAAAAAATTTCCAGGTTTTCTCTGTCTCGACATTTCTAGTCTAGGACAGGTTGCAAAATTCTCTAAAATTGTACATAGACATTAGAAATTAGTATTTTTCAGATTTTGCCTATTTTGAGTTTAGAATTTGTCTTTAATTCATTTCAAATTTCAAGTACATACTTTTCCATACCAAATTTTATAGGATCTCTTCCTTTCTTACTATTCTCCATTTCTTGATCCATTTGTGCATTGATCATTTTCTTGTGATTAATCAATTTGGATAATTTCTTTTGAGAATTTGGGTTGAGGATAGGTCCTATTTTCACCCTTTTCATTTTGGTGAACCTAACATGCTTACCCTCTTTTCTTTTCTAGAATTAGATGCCCTATTGAGTTTTGTGTTGTTACATTTTATTTCATATTTGTTAGGTCTTTTCTTGCATTAAGATTAGATTTTGTTTATGCTCTTGCATTTTAAAAATAAAAAATAAAAAATAAAAAATTGCAAAATCTATTTCAAAATTAAAAAATATTTATGCTCTATTTTTTCTTAGTTTAGTTCATTTGCATTACATCGGTTTGGTTTATGAGCTTTATTACTTCTATTCATGGTTCTAATCTTTGGGTTAGATGAAGTCATAGACTTATGGGTATCTTTGAGCCTAAATCTTCTTCTCCTTTACTTAGGATCCTAGATGATAATTTGATTCTTCCTGATTCTAATCCTATTATGGAGAAAAACTCTTTTGACTCATCCTCTTGAACAAGTCCAAAAACTTTCAAATGAACTTGATAAAATGGATAATTGGCTTATTCAAGAAAATCTCTATCAAGGTTATATTCAAGCTATCAAGGCTCTTAAGACAGTTCTTCGGGATAGTGATCAAGGGGTTAATCTCTTGCATGGTATTACTCACCTTGTGCATTAGAATGTTAAACCTTTAGCTCAAGAAGCTCAAGATTTAGGGTTGTTTCCTCCTATCACTAGTGTAGAATCTTCTTTTGTTCCTTTCCCTAGTGTTCCTAGCTATACTCCTTTGGAGATTGTAGCAGTTCCCTCTATTCCTTTGAGTGTTCATAATGTTCTTTTTACTTATTCTAATCCTCTTCCAATTGTAGTTCCTAGTGTTCCTCTACTTGAGTCTTCTATTCCTATAGCTTCATGCACTTTTCCTATTGTTTATAATGTTGCTAGTTCTCCTATTTCTTCTAATGATTCAATAATTATCAGTTTGGCTCAAATTGTGTCATCTTTACAACAACAACTTGCTACCTTAACTCAAATAACTTTAGTATTCCTACTTGTGACTTGGGAAGTCCTATGTCTCAAGATATCATTCATACTCTTTTTCCTCAGCAAGTTTATATGCCTTGTATTGAGAATTAAAATGGTAATAGAGACCCTATTCATCATGTTAAAACATTTCAAATTCTTTTTAGTAATAATGCTCATGATCATAGGATTTCAGCCAAGTTTTTTTCTTGAACTTTTCATAACAATGCCTTACAATGGTTTTGTTCCTTGAGTCCTTATTCTATTAATTAATTTCCACAACTTGCCAATTCTTTTATTCAACAATTTCAAAACATCATTAGCCCACAAGTGTCTTTGATTGATTTGATGCATTGTAAACAAAGTTCTAAGGAAACATTAACTGAAGCTATTAGTAGATTTAAGCATTTGCATGCTCATATTTCCCATCATGTTCATAATATTGATATTCAAAATATGCTTATTTCAAATTTGTAAAAGGATATTAGAGATAAGATTCTGCTTATTGAATTTACCTCTTTTCAACAACTTTGTGCAGCATTTCATCATTATCAATTACAAGTGAGTCAATTTGAGAGCACCACTCTAATTGCTCTTGTTCTTGTTGATAAAAGTGATGTTTCTCCTAATATAAAGTTCAAAAATTCAGCAATTATGTCAAGATAAATAAACAAGAAAATTTACTTGTTGATCAAGTTGTTGTGGCATCTCATAATATTACCTCTACATCCACTTCTTTTTTATTAAATCATATGTTTACACCTCTTTCTAAATCTTTATATTCTACTATGAATAGGTTGTTCACTACTAATATGATTACTTTACCTCCTATATTTGACCTCTTTTACTTGCTACAATGGTGTCTAAATATTTTCATCCTAAACCTTTTTGTCAATATCATCATCAGAATGGCCATGATACTGAGAAATGTTATTATTTAAAACATAAGGTTCAAGACATAATTGATTCTAATACTTTATCTATTAATAATTTTGATGATAGTGGGAATAAATTTGTTTCTCCTCCTAATCAAAATCTTCATATCTATATGAATTCTTCACCTACACATGATACTAAGACTATTGCTCAACCATCTTCTATGGATATTGTGCATGACTCAAAGATGGATGATCTTAATCATGTTGTTAATCAAGTGGTGCATGTGATTTAATCTATATCTCCATCTCAACCTCAGCTTCAATCTCAAGTTTTAGCTCAACCTCAACTGAAGCCTAAGCCTAAATTCAAGCTCAACCTAAACCTTGACAACAAACTAAGAAAAAATGACCTTGAGAACTTTTGATTACCTTTGATGATTCTAAGACTATTAAATCTCCTAATGGTCCCCTTTATATTTATGCTAAGATTGCTTAGATACCTACTCATGGTTGTCTTGTTGTTCCTACCTCCTTAGTCAATGTTATTAGAAAAGAAAATATTTTTATGAAAGGATTGCAATGTGATTTTTATGATACATCAGATGTGTGGATTCAAACTTGTAATGGTTTTTTATATTCATCATTTTGTTGTAATGATTTACTGATTGAACTTTTTAGAAAAATTGTGAACACTACCTTTGTTGTTGTTGATCAGCTTCAAGGTTGGTTTGTCATGGTTAAATGTCATCCATGTTGTTGCTTCACCTATTCATAAATTTGTTAAGTTTTTTTATGATGACTAAGTGAAGATGGTTATTCATAGTTTGTATCACACTTCTAGGCCTAGAGATTGTACTATACTTGATTTCTTTTTGGCTTCATTACCTAATTCCTGTCCTTTTCATCTTGATTATCTTTTCCATTGATATCAATCCTACAAGCATCATAAGATTCTCAAGTTAATTTTACCTCCTATAGATCTTAATCATGGTCTTTTTCCTACACCTTCCATACCTCATTTATCTATGGTTTCTATAACTATTAATCAAGTTCCTCCTATTACTTGTCAATCTATTGATAATCCTATTAATCCTCCTATTGAACATATGAAGCATATAGTAATTGTTCCTCCTAGTTCTCAATAAATTTCAAGCAAGACAAAACATAATCAATCTTTTGATGAACGTCATAAGAATCATCATTCTCAAGCTAAAGCTTGTAATTCTATTCTTCAAAATTCTTTACCTTCTTTGGATACAACTATGAATGATGTGTTACAAGAATTTTTTGCTAAGAATGATGTTAAGATGCATGATTCTAAGGATTCTATTTGTATCTTAGATCCTATTTTGATTAATCTAGATGAAGAAGATACTCTTAATGATGCTAATGATGTTAATGATGAATATGAAACTATTAACATTGACATTGATTTATCTAATATGCTTTCATCTCAATTAAAACTTACACCTAGTATTGAACATTGTGATTCTCAAAAGTATCTTTGTTTAGAACTAGCTATCATTCCTACTATGTTGGATATAGTCCCTCTTGCAAGTTACTCATCTTTCCTAAATGATATAGAATAAGATAGGGAGAGTAGGTGGGAAGCTTGATTGGCTTGTTCTTTATGGTAGCCCTTTTGTGTGTTTTTCTATTGTACTATGTTTCTCCCATGATGTGCTTGCTAAATATTGTTAGATTCTTTTATATGATTTGTGTTTCTTTGTTAGTGCAAGGTGATAAAATAATTGCACCTATTGTATTATTCCTCTATATGTATCTCTATTCTTAAAAATATTGTTTCATGTTATTTTGTATCTGTGCTATTTTTTGTACATGTTTCCTTGTGATATCTACTTGGTTCTACAACTTGGTAGCATTGCTTCTTTTCAGTCTCTAGGTAATGGTCTGAAAAGATTCTTCTTCATATTTCTTATGTGATCTTTCCTCCTTTGTGATTGTAGTTATACTTTCTTTGGGGAATGATGTGAATTCATTTGAAATAATATCATATATTTATTATCTTGTGATCATATTGACCTCAAAGTAAGTAGATCCCTTCTATGTTCTTTGTATGTTTATGTGGTATTTCCCTTGATTTGTCTTCATCTGGGGGCATCCTATTGTGGAACTTAACTAGTGGAATTATTTATGTTTCTATTAAAACCATTGATCATGTTAAAGTGTTAGCAATGAATTTGACTGGGGACATACACTCTTCCTACTTATTGCACACATGAACTTTTCAAAACACGTCATTATTTTTCAAGATATATTTTCTCCCTTTTTGGATGAGTGACTAATCCTTAAAGCATGGATTTATATTTTAGGATCTCTTGATCACTCTAGTTTCAAAATATATTTTGAACCCTTAATTTTTAAGGTGTCCTTAATATTGGATCTCTTTTTCTTTTTTTTTTACTCTTATAGAATAGAATATTCTTAAGAGTAAATCCTTGATGGATTGACTAGTGAGTAGCCACATTCACTAGGCAGTTCAATTTTTTCTTTCTAGTTGTGTAACTTTCTTGTGTGGCTTAAAATGGGACATAAGTTTTCATTGGGCAAGATAATCACACTCTTTATCTTTTTCTCTTTTTTCTAGAGATTTCTCTCTTATTTTGATCGTGGAGTTGATGAAGACTTGAGTCTCTAGGGACTTGAGGATCTCTTTGTCCCTTTGATTTTTATAAGATTATCTTTTCATTATGATCTACTTTACCAAGAGTTTTCGTCAAGTCCATACTCTTGCTAAAGTGGGGGCTAAATTTATCATCTTAAAATGGAAGAACTTCCATGTTAAGAGTGTTTATCCCTCTGAGTAAGTGGTATAGAGTCATGTCAAGCACCTTGAACAGGAATTTGCATGGATCTAGTTGTTTTCCCCCTATTTTGTTTCTCTCTCTATTTCTAGCCTATTTCTTACAACTTTCTTTGTGAAACTAAGGGCTTTGAATTTCTAGGTCAAGGTCAACCTTGACCCTAACCTAAGTCAAGGATGACCTTGACCATAAACTAGAGCAAGGTCGACTTCATCCTTGACCCCGGGTCCAATTTTCAAGTTCTAGGAGTTTCAAGATATCGGGCTTCAAAATGTTTCATTTTGCCACTCTTGCATTAGCTATTTTGGGTTTTGGAATGGTACTCTTAAATTGCACGTAATCTAGATCCATTTCTTGGGGTTAAGGTTAATTAGGATTTAATTATCCAATGTCAGTCTTCTCTAGAAGTTTTTTTCCCTAGATCTCTCTATAAGGAAGCCTTCTTCCCTCATTTTAACATCCACCTATTATGAAACTTCAAAGTACAAGAGATATTAGACAAGTGATTATTCTATGGAGTGAAGATCTACTATCTATTAAGAATTCAAGTATTCAAGTGTTCAAGCATCCAATTCATCAAGGAGGTCCATTGTTAGCTATTGAAGGAGTCAATCTCTATGGAGCCCTCTTGTTGGAGATTTCTCCATCCACATTCATCGAAGTCTTTTTATATGCAAAGATATATTCAAGATTGGTGTTGAAGATCTAATTTCATTGATTTGAGACATCATAGATACATTTCTACATTAATTTGAGCATTTGTACATGTGGATTCAAGGATTTGAATCCTCGACAAGGATTTCAATATAAGCAAGGTGAATAGTTCCATTTACTTTGTTTATTTATATTGCAATTTCAATTATATTTCAAGGTTGATTCCAAACTGGGGTTTGACCAAGGCAAACACCCCCTCCAAAAAAGAAGAACTCTTTTCTTTCAGATAAAGGTATAGGAAAGAAAATTAAAATTAGATTTGGATACCCGTTTTGTCAAACTTGCAGGACTCTCAAACAAAAAATTTGTCAGAGTAGGGCAGGTCAAGGTTGACTTTTTGGGGTACAATTTTGCCTTGGGTAAGATTGTGTCCCTGTATCTAGGTCAAGGTCAACCTGCATTCAAAATGAAAAAAAAATTCTAGGTTTTTACTGTCTCAACATGTTCAATCCAAAATAGGTTGCAAAATTATTTGAAATTATACAGTAACATTAGAAATCAGAATTTTCTAGATTTTCCCTATTTTGAGGTTAGTATTTGTCTTCTATTTTTTTTTAAGATTTCAAGTACATACTTTTCTATACCAAAGATTATAGGATCTCTTCCTTTCTTTCTATTCTCTATTGCTTGATCCATTTGTGCATTTTCTTGTGGTTAATCAATTTGGATCATTCCTTTTGAGAATTTGGGTTGAGGATAGGTCCTATTTTCATCCTATTATCTAGTTTTGGGCTAAATTTTTCAAAATATTGATTCACCGCACACTCGCACCCCCCAACCCACCCACTTAGTATTCCCTATTTATAATAGTGCCTAGATCTTGTAACCATATGTCCTCATGGAAATGGGTGGATGGTATCCTCAAAAATATAGTGATGTCCTTTAGGTCCTCACTTAAAAAACCCCTCCACTCTCTCTTTGTCACTACAATAAAAACATATAGTATTTCATTAGAATAGTCTTCCCTTTATTATTTTATAATCCTAATCTATAATATATTTATACTCTACTAGGATCCCTTAGAGTGCTATGTATCTCTCTTTGATGATAAAGATAGGGGCATGGACCAACTACTCTCTCCATGTACTCATTATCTCAACCATGGAAGTGTTAGAATTTACAAGTGGGAAGTATACTTCTAAGGGGGGGGTGAATCAGAAGTACTAAACTTTAACCTTTAAAATTTTTAACTTAAATTAATACATGCATGAAAAACATTTGACACCAAATTTGATCACCCAGAAACCCTCCAAAATGAGAAGGTAAAAATGGAGTGGGGATGACACCCACAACATACTACTACAATAATAATGTAACTTGTCAAGGTTACAATGTTTGACCATTAGCAATGGTCTACCCTATTAAAGGCTTTTACACCTTGTTAGAAGTGCAACTATCTAAAGGATTTACAAGACATTCACTTGGAATACCACCCAGTTAAAGGATTTATACAATGGTTGTTAAACCAACCTAAGTCCATAGGATTTCATTCTAGTGCAACAATTGTTAGAGAGTATAGTAGAATGTTTGACTTGATCACTTACAATCTCATATTTCTAATTTTATATCCTTGTTCTATCTGATCTAATCCTCACTAATATGATATTAAGCTCTTATAATGTTGATTCTATGTTTTGCTGACTAATCTTGCAATACTCCTACTCTACTAAGTTACCTTGAATGTCCTCTTATCACTTCACCCCTTTTACTCCTTCTATTCTTCACTCACATGTATCACACTCTCATCATTTAGTGCACCTAAATTATGGGGCTTTGATCTCCTTAAAAAGATTTTGTGACTTCGGTTTAGGTATGAATCTACTACTGAGATTCATCCATTTTACCTCTTTAGCATTCCAATTATTTGATTGGTTGCATGTTATTACATAAGGAAACAAATATATTTTATCTTATCTCTAAGCTTCAAGATCTATCCATTAGTTGGAATGCAAAATGTTTTACATCTTAGTTTGTGAAGGCACAAACTCTTATGTTGATTTTGTGTTTCTCAACACTTGTTGATTACCGATGCATGACACTTACTGAAATTCTATCTTGCTCAACACATGAACATGCTCAGCATCTATTGTTCACTTAGCACATATATTCACTTGGAACTATCTATTTCTCAACACTTACTGTATTTCTAGCTCGGCACATATTACAACTCATCACTTGTATATATTATACTCATCATATGTTGCTAGCTTGGCATGAACTTAGCAAATAGCTTAAGTGTGTTGACACTCAATTGTTAAAACCATTTTGAGATCAACAATCTACCCCTTTGAAATGAGTGTCAAAAACACTTAACTATGCATGATGAGTCTATCTCCCTTAAGTATAATACAATTTCAATTTGGCATATATACAAAACTTCAAAACTGTTCAAAATTTTTTGAACGACTATATACCTTAAAATTGTTCTAACTCCCCCTAAGTTGATGTGCCTCTTTTTGTATCCAAAATCTCTCTGATTGGATTTTCCTTATGCTTATTCATTCTGATACTCTTTATCTAATCTGGTCTTATATGCCCTATTTTTTCTTTTTTTCTTTGTACTCCCCCCTTTTTCTCTTCTCTATTTATTTTGGCTCCCCCTTTCACATGTCTTCCCTTGTAGATTAAGTCTCCTTCTGGACTTTTGATTTATCTCCCCCTTTTTACAATATCTCACCCTTTTATAATTTCTCCCCCTTTTTAACACTTGTGTCAAAGGGTCTATATGCTGACTGAGTATTTTTCCAAGTAGGTCTTCTTTACTTCCATCACAATTCTTAGAGCAGCATCCTAGTTTTGTATTGCAACTTCTAGGGATTTGATTTGTATTTTTGTATATGCTACAAGGTGAACTAAGCCATCTAATGTTGAAAGATTAGGATCTTTCTTCAATACATTTTCTACATAGACTAGTTCCTTTTGTAGAATCTCCATATGAGGGGTTAGGGTAGGTTGTATTTTAACTAATCTCACTCTAGTATTAGCCTCTTCTACTATCAATATAGCTAGTTCCTTCTATGTGTGAAGTGTTGTATGAGAATTCTTCTCACTTTGAGTTGGATCTTTTGGCAATTGCATGCCTAATACTTTAAGATTTCTTTCCAAGCTCATTATTCTTTGGCTAGTTTATTGTGTGAAGATTGAAGAATCACACAATTTTGTGTACAGTGAGAATATATTCTCAAGTATTGTCTTCACCTTATCAATTTTGTTTGCTAGCTCAACCTATGATAGTGCTATTTCACAAGATATATTTTCATTGACTTTTGCTTCAAATTTCTTTTCTGACCATTCCATTAGTTTTGCATTGGTGTCATGTTCTTCACTTTGCACTTGGTCTAGTATTTCTAAGAGTTGCTCCAAAATGGGCTTTGTTTCATTAGGCGATTACAAGTTGAAGGTATCTAAGAATATGTCCTTAATCTCATGTAATGCTTGCTTTTTTTTTATACTCATTTTTTAGTATCTCCTATTTCTTCTTCCTTTCTAATGCCTCCGGCATTAGATTTATTTAATCAAGTGTAATAGTGTCAAAATCATATTTTAGAATGACTATCTCTTCATCTAATGTAGGGTCTCCATAGTGAAGTACCCTTGCAAATTTTGTAGAGCTCGAGCTTGGTGTTGATATTTTTAGTGGCATAACATCAGTGCTCAATTTTTGAAGCATTCTTGTAGGAGTCCCAGTAGTTGGTAGATTTACCAATGTTTGAATTACTTACTACTCTTTTTCCTTTGGACTTTCCTTGTCCTCTTCTAATTTGTCTTTATCAATAACAATTATTTGTGGTGGTGCACCCTGTCTTTGTGTAATAGAGGTAGACATACCCATCTATCCTAGTTGTTCCTTTGTAGGCTCTTTCTCCTCTACAGTCTGAGTCTTGTGCTCAAGCATCATCACTTTGACTATGGAGTCAACCTTTGTAGATGTGTCTATTGATGTTTTCACTGTAGATTGTCCACTAGTAGCTATAGGGATAATAGAAGGTGGTTCTTGTGGATTCACCTTATCCTTTGTTAAGTTAGCTATAGCTTTCTACAATTCATCTACACTGACCAATATAGGATTATTGCATAATTGAGCTTATAATGTTGATTGGTCAAGGACCTTTTAAGATCCTCTATAATCAACGGATTGATGTTCTAACTAGAGTTGTTAGGAACGTCATTTACTGTTACTATGTCTATAGGTGTAGAGGTGCCATGTGGAGGGCTCATAGGTGGTAGTTGTGTGTCAGACTCATTCTATTATGTTTGCTGCTCCTGAGCTATTGTCACTTCATCTTTTCTCTATTATGTCTCCTCCACTATGTTATCTCCTTTTTCTTTCTCAGTTTCTTCTCCTTTATCATTCTCCTCCTCTTCCTCAATATTCTTTTCTACAAAGGGATCCTCTTCTCCTTTCTTAATAGTTGTTAAACCATATATCAACTTCCACATCTTAGTGGATTTATTAACTATACCTTCAACATTGTTTTGGAGAATGTTGAACGCTCTATATTTGGGTGCAAATTTTCTCCCATTCTTCTTGTTAGCCTTAGTTATTTGTCCTTTTGTAAGTTTTGGCATTACTTAAGCCAATGTAAACTCTCTTATTTCCTTCTCCATGTTAAGTAAATAATGCCATTTATTTTCAACAATAGAATATAAATCTTTAGGCATTGAATTATCAAGTTCAAGTAGAGTGTTCTTGAACTTAGCCACCATGGTATAGATTGATTCCTCAACCATGTTTTGTTCTTCCCTAAGTAACTTACTAAAATCAATGTTTGTCAAACTAGTCAAGTCTACATTATCTTTAATATTATTGCAAATATTCTCTAAATCAGACTTGCTGGCATGACTTACCACTCTAAATTGGCTTGTATCTTCTAACTTGATCATTTCTTCATCAGAGTTAGGTTGAGCAACATATTTTCTTCTTTATTGGACCTTGTTGTTCAATTTCCTGCTTCTTTTCTTGCTCCTTAGCCTTTTGAGTTCTGGATCTTGTGCTTGCTCTTGTAGTAGGCTTTTTAGGGCTTGGCTAAGTAGCCTTCTTTTCCTTTGTTTGTTCTATAGGTTGTGTGCTTTCTTTCCTCTTCTTGGGTTCTGGCTTAGTTGGTGCTTCCTTTGCTTGTTCCTCCTTGGCACCTTCTTCCTCTTCATCTTCACCCATGCCTTATGTCAAGGCAAGTGGTTCCTAGCCCTATTCTTCTTCATATTCATCATCTTCCTCTTCTCCTTTTGCAATTCCTTCTTTGAATTTGGCCTTAAGTTTCTTGACCAACTTATCCTTCTTTTTCAATATAGATGCTATCTTTATATCCATGTCAAATTTTGATCTAACAACATCATAAGTGCCAAAAGATTTTGTACTTTTATCAATTTCCTTTGCAAGCAATGTTGTGATTGTTCCTGATGCCTCATCAATGTTCATCTCATATCCTAATGGCCTTAGCCATCTAACTCTTGGTACTACTACTTGAATATAAGTATAATCAATATCAACTAAGAAACATGTATCATTGATGTGTTGCTCTACTAGGGAAACTAGAATTTTTAGTCTTTACTTCAATGACTTCTTAAAGTCCTCAAAATAGCTTGTCATGATGGTTTTAAAATTGGCTCCCATCTACTCAATGTACTCATTTATTTGTACAACTATAGACCTATTGGTCTTCCATCTTATCTTACTAAATGAGGGAAACTTATTTTGAACATAGAAAAAGATACATATCAAAATTGAGCCAAACTTACACTAAGCTTTTTTGGATCTTCTTATTGCTCCCAAATTCACCATAATTTTTTGTAGTTGTAGTTCTTGATCTTTCTTAACAATTTTGTACCCAACATCAACTACAATTCATGGCACACTATTCAATCAGCTTGATTGGTAGAATTTGTGTGATGTGACCATCACTAAAAACTCTATGAGTGGATCTTTAATGGTTTATATGATCATACCCCTCTTATTACATTGTGTCCCTATGTTCTTCTTATTGAATTCCTTCGAGTCACTTCCTAGGGTCTTTTGTCAATCTATGTTTGGATAACCTATGACCTTATGTATGATTTTCTTTGATAACTTGACAAGACCACCTTCCAACCACAAGCATCCACCATGAATTCTACTCAATAATATTCTAATCTATTCTCTTTTAAAGACCATGGGGAAATCTAGGCCATGTGTTAGTCCCTTTCTCTCAACAATCTTGAATTCTTCTTTTAATACCCTATCTCGACACAGTTTGTCATAGGCCTATTGAATTTCCATGTCACCAATCCCTCCAACCTTGTAATTGTAGCATTTCCTAACATCTTAAACCATTACAACTTTTGGTAGGATAATAGATAAAGTTCCAATAGGGTCATTCTTATATGCAACATCTGGAATTTCCCTAAAATTTGGTTGCTTAATCTCATTGCTAACTAACTAAACCTTAAAAGCTTCCTTATCCTTAGGGTTTTTGGAGCTATAAGCCATTTTGCAACCTAGGGTTTTAACAAAAATTTTAAATAGTGTAGCTCAACACTTGAAAAATACCTTGGATCAATGAGATGATGTTGAATCTTTGCTAGAATCTTTGCAAATACTTTGTCTTTGCCTTGAAATCACTTTTCTACTCTACTTGATCTTTTCTCTATGTTTGAATGATCAAAAATTTGACCTTATAACCTTCAATACATAGCATTTAATTTTTAATACATATACAATTGTACACTTCCCTCCTTATGCAATTTTTTCTTTATTTGGCATCAATGCAAATGCCACTTCACTTGGTAGCTAAAACTCAGTAGGCTCCAACTAGTCTTAGCTGACAACTCAACACACTAGAATTTTACGCAGCTTTAGAAGAAAAAAAATTTAGACTCAATAGTAGGAGGAAAACTTGAAGATTCAATCTTGTATCATTACTCATGCTAATTTATTATTTTTAGTACTAATTTGTTTTGGAACTGATGTATGATAAAGCTTTTAAGTATCAATGCCACATACCTTTTCTTGCTTAGTTTCATGAAGTGTGACTACTTAACCTTTTAGGTGAAGTGATCCCTTCATTTGATGTGCTACATCCATCTTTCTTCTTCCATGTCTTATTCATTTCTCCTTTGATGTGTTCAACATCTACTTTCCCTTTTCCATTTTTGAACTCAGAGTTAGGTGCCTTTGTCCTTGTTGGGCAATGATTGCTGATATGACCAATCTTCAAAAAACTAAAGCATGTAGTTTGACTTAACCATCTTTTGTAGCTTCCACTAAAATGTGCTCTTATGTAGTTCTCAGAGATGTGTCCATACTCTTGATAGTGGTGGTAGCTCTACCTAGTGTTGTAGTCCTAGTTATAGGAATTTTCATGATTTCTTCCCTTTTTTGATGACCATGTGGACTTGGATCTGCACTCAAAGGCTTTGTGTCCAAAATTCTAACAATCGTAATAGCATCCTTCAAATCTTGGTCCATGTATGGTCCTTGTTTTGCACTCATGTGCCTGATGACCTTGTTTGTTACACTTGTAACAATGGATCATGTTCCTTTGCTTGACATTATAACTAGCATTCTTGCTCTTGTAAACATTAGTTGTATTTCCTTTTGTTCCATAATGAGGACAAGTAGGTTTAGATTTCTTACCTTTATTGCTTCTCTGCTCAGCAACTTTGGATGATTCTCCTTCTTCAGTACTTGTATAACCCAATCCTAATGTGTCTTTGCTAGATCTAGGGGATTTTTGTAATTAGTTAAAGTACTTGATAGCTTCATTTGGCTTGTTGAAACTTTTAGAAAACTCATTCTCTCTTTTTAGATCATTCTACAATTGCTCATTCTATAACTTTAATGTAGTTATCTCAATGTCCTTGACATTCAACTCATGATGGGCATTCATCATTTGGCTTACGGTATCCAACTGCGTGTTTGAGATCCTAGATAGCTTTGTTGATTTTTTTCCAATCTATTTGACAAGATTATTTTTTCTTCTTCAATCATGGTGTTGTCTCCTATAGCTTTCTTCTTTTGCTCAGTCACCTCACATAGCATCATGGCTTGTGATTCCTACTCAATCTTGATATTTCTGATCTCTTCTTCTTGAGCTCTATTCTTCTTCATTAGATATGTTATTTCTGCATCAAACACCTTTGAGTCTTAATTAGAAAATACTTTATTGTGTCAATCTCTATGTACTGAGTGTCATTTTTAGCTATGGCAATCTCTTTCCTTTTCTTTAGTGAACTTTTCAAGGAATCTTTGTCTTCATCTAGTTGTTGCAATAAGAGATGTATCTCAATCTCCTAATTTTCAATGGTCTTTCCCAAGTTGTAAACCTCCATATTAAGGTCTTTTCTCCATGCTGTAAGGCTTCTCTTGATGAGAACTTAGCTTTGATACCAATTGTTGGAATTTACAAGTGAGAAGTTTACTTCTGAGAGGGGGATGAATCAAAAGTACTAAACTTTAACCTTTAAAACTTTTAACTTAAATCCATACATGCATGAAAACATATTGAAATATCATGAAAGTAAAAGCATGCACGAAAAACATTTGACACTAGATTTAATCACCTAGAAACCCTCCAAAATGAGAAGATAAAACTAGGGTAGGGATGACACCCACAACTTACTATTGCAGCAATAATGTAACTTTTCAAGGTTACAATGTTTGACCATTAGCAATGTTCTACCCTTGAGAGGCTTTCCATGTTAAAGGCTCTTACACCTTGTTAGAAGTGCACCTATCTAAAGGATTTAGAAGACATTCACTTGGAATGTGACCCTGTTAAAGGATTTATACAATGGTTGTTAAACCAACCTAAGTCCATAGGATTTCATTCTACAGCAATAATTGTTAGAGAGCACAATAGAATGTTTGACTTGATCACTTAAAATCTAATATTACTAATTTTAGATCCTTGTTCTAACTAATCTAATCCTCACTAATCTGATATGAAGCTCTTATAATGTTGATTCTCTATTCCTCTAACTGATCTTGCAATACTCCTACTCTATTAAGTCACCTTGAATGTCCTATCATCACTTCACCCCTTTTACTCCTTCTATTCTTTTCTCACATGTATCACACTCTCATCATTTAGTGCACCTAAATTATGGGGCTTCAATCTCCTTAAAAATATTTTGTTACTTAGGGTTAGTTTATGAATTTATGGCTTAGATTCATCCATTCTGCCTCTTTAGCATTACAATTATTTGATTGGTTGCATGTTGATTACATAGGGAATCAAATAGATTCGATCTTATCTCTAAGATTTGAGATCTATCCATTATCTAGCATGCAAAATAGTTTACATCTTAGTTTGTGAAGGCACAAAATCTTATGTTGATTCTATGTTGCTCAGCACTTGCTAATTACTAATGCTTGGCACTTATTGAAATTCTATGTTTCTTAGTACTTGAACATGCTTGACATCTATTATTCACTTGGCACATATATTAGCTTGGCACTGTCTATTTTCTTAGCACTTGAGTGACTCAACACTTACTATATTTTTGGCTCATCACATATTGAAACTTGGCACTTCTACATATTATACTCAGCATAAGTTGCTAGCTTGGTATGAACTTAGTAAATAGCTTAAGTGTATTAATACTCAACTATCAAAACCATTCTAAGATCAACAAGAAGTGGTGTATCACTCTAATAGCATAGTTGTCATGATCATAATGCTATAGTATGCATAGTAAATTTTGGTTCTTCATCAATGACATGATTTGGTTGGAACACTCCTCTACTCTCTCTTGTGTAGTTGTATCCTCTACTGGAGGTTTGTGTCTCTCATCTCCTCTCTCCTCTAGCTCCAAGATCTCCTCATCTCTTATATCATATGTTGTATGATCCTCACTTTCCATGTCCTAATCTTCTCCTACCACCTCATTCTCCTATATACTACCTCCTCTCTAAGATCTATAGAATAGACCTAGATCTCCTATGGGGTATTATGGTGAGAAGATGGGTCTCACTTCATGTCTCATCTAGAAGTGGATGTACTCATGTATATAGATAGAATATATGTTTTTTGTTTCTAGGGCATCTTCTCTCTCCTCTATATCACTAGAGATAATATTAGCTATTGTAGGTTGATGTATGGCTCTGACTCTCTAGATATATCTCACGATATAGAAATACCATGGAACTTCCCTTGAAATACCCTATTGAAATCCAAACTACCGTAGTACTCAATCATAGTTGTATAGCAAGATTACATGACTCTTTTGTCTCTATAGGAATCTCCTCCACTATAAGTATCTCATCTATTATATAGCCTCAGGCCACTCTACCATCTAGTGGTATGGTCTCCATACCATCTCCTCCTCTAGCATGTGATCAAATCTCATCATCCAAAATAGTATGTCTCTAAATGACCACATCTTAGTAAGAGGATATGCATACACTCTGAAAAGGCTTTGATCTACTTCTATAGGAATTGTTGCTAGTGTGTTGCATATAAATATCAAACAACCACACCTATAAGAGTGTGCATACTATCAAGCTATCTCTCTGGTATTTGGAAAGTCTTCACAATTCTACATGTAGAGTAGCTATCATACTCCTATCCCATGTAAACATTATAAATATTTCTCCCTTGTACAAAATGTGTAAAAGGTGATAGAAATATTGTCTCCTTACCACTCAAGTTCATGATGCAACTCAGCATATAATATATCCACTATCTCACTAAAGGAATATCGCCTATAATGATATCATGTAGATAAATCTAATTTTCCCTAAATCTCATCAGTGATCTATGTCCAATGTAATACTCCTCAAAATAAAATATATTCTCTACATCTCTACCAACATGAGACCTCACTGGGAAACCTCTAATAGGAAGGAAAAGTATCTAATATACATCATCTAAATTCATAGTGATCTCTCCTATAGGAAGATGGAATGTAAAATTATACTCATCCCACCTATTAGGATTAGAGAGATAGAAATAATAGTTACATGAAAAGTATAACCAATATCATAAATAAATAATTCACATATAAGAGAATACAAGACGTAAATATTTAATTTGGTTCACCCAAAACTTGAGCTATGTCTACCAATAGCAAGTCTAATATTCTTATTATCTAGTGACTACAACCTGATCATAATCTACAATCCCTTACAATTCAATATCACCACAAGAAGCTACTAAATCATAATCACATATTAAAATCGCTAACCCTAAGCCATTTATACAATATTTTGGTATGCTTAAAAAAAATAGGGCTATAATAATTACAATATGTTGGCCCCTAGAAAAATAGCTCCAAACCCCAAAGATGATACTCTTGACATATAAATCAAGTTTGTTATTAATGATACACACTTAGTCAGATTGTATATAGCTACCAAGCTCATTGCACAATTCATAGAGTTTGCCAAGTATTTAAATTTCTACCAAGTCCTTTGGTCAAATCTTAGTGGTTATCGAGCAATCACAGTTATAGTGAAGATCAACAATGTAAACCATGCATCTTAGTGTATGTTGAGTTTACTAGTGCAAGCCAAGTTGTGCAGTATTCACCAAGTTCATAGTGTATGTGATGCAAGTCTAGTGTTAACTAAGCTTCCTAGTGTTAACCAAGTGACTTAGTTTATACTAAGCTTGAGGTGGTAGTGCTTGCCAAGTCATACAGTGTAAATCAAGAGTCTCGGTTTCTATGATGAGTTTCATAGTATCTGCTGACTCAATAGTGCAAACCAAGTTCAAGACTACTTGGAAGTGATTTATATGGACTGAGCTTCTATATCTATGAAGTGCATGACAATGCCAAGGATTCATAGTGGATGCCAAGTATTAGAACCTCACTGAGTTAATCTTTAGAACCTAAATGTCTTCATGTGGGATGACTTTGTAATATTTGTGGTAACTTGTATTATGGCTGACTTTGTAATTTGTATAATTGGATTGATATATATGTATTTCATTGTGTCATATCCAAAGTGTGTATGTATGGATGTATATGTGAGAATATGAAGGTGTGAATGTGAACTAAATCAAAGAAAAGAAGAAGGAGCAAATTACAAAGGTTACAGCAGTATAAGGAGCAAAAAAGTCATATCTATCACAACAAGGTGATCAGTAGTTAAAGGAATCTCATTCAAAAAACCAAGTTGTAGATCAAAGATTTACTATTTCATCCTAATAGGTGGATCGATCAAATCATTTCATAAGGTAGACCTAATAGCCTTTTGTAAATCTCTTTACCAAGTGTATACTTAATTGTATGTTTGTAATCCTTTCACAATATAGACCTAGCAATCCTTTTTTCTCCTAATAGGGTGGATCATTAGAAGTAATCACTATAAGCTTTAATAGGCTAACTTTATAGTACAGTACTAAAGTTGTGGGTATCATCCCCACCCCAATTTTACTTTCTATTTGGAAGGTTTCTGGGTCACCAAATATTTGTGTCGCAGTGTTATGGATGCTTTCATATTTCTAGTTTCTCATGCATGCAATTAGATCAGAGTTTATATGATGGATTAAGTGCTAATTGGATTAAGAGTTGAAAGTGTTGAAGTTTTAGAAATTGCTGATTCACCCCTCACCTCTTAGTAACTTAGCTTAGTCTTGAATATTTCCAACAATTGGTATTAGATCTTTTTGGTACTCAGGAAAAAGCTTAATAGCTTGAGCAATGATCAAGGCTATGGATATATTTAGATTTGACAACGCTAATCATAATGAGAAGCTAGACTTAGAAATAGCCATTGCTCAACTCAAGAAAGCAAAGGAGAAACTCTCTCAATCCTTGAAAAAGAAGAAACTTGCAATTCAAATGAATGATCTTTTCTATGTTGAAAAAAGAATTGAAGACCTTCATTCAAACAATTCAGATGAAGCCAATGAAGCAATCAAAGAACTCCTAGAAAAGAATGGTTCCCTACAAGATGTAGAAAAACTAAGAAGAGAACAAGAAATTTTGTAAGGTTATGTGAAGTCATGGAATAGAGAAACAAGATAAAAGAAGAGATAGATGGAAGGAACAATGAAATCTAGAAGCAATTCCTTGATTAAGTGGACCTTATTGATCAACTTTCCAATGCAAATGAGGAAATCATGAGCCTAAGATTTGAAAATGAAAGAATGAGGAATGATCTAAATTATTAAAGACAAATCAATGAAAGAATGAGGAATGATCTAAACTTTGAAAGGAAAATCAATGAAAGATTATAAAATGATCTAAACTCTGAGAACCAAGTCAATGAAATAATGATGAAATCTAAAGTAGACATGAATCAATTGAATGAGAAAAACCTATATAGGAAAAAAGGAAAAGTAGGAATTGGATATATAGAAGAAGGAAAATCATCCAAGCAAGGAGCTCAAAAGAACCAAAGACCTACTTGAAATCAATGTGGTAAGATAGGACATACATCAAACAAATGCTAGAGCAATGGAAAAGAAAAATTCAATAGAAAGTGCTACAATTTCAATCAGCAAACCAAGATTTGAAGCCAAATGTCACTAATGCAAGAAACATGGACACAAGTCATTATAATTTGAATCCAAGTTATTAAATCTAGTAGAAAAAATTGTGAAAGCAATATTTGGATGGGACTACAACACCTAGTGTAGATGTCATTATTGTGAAGAATTTGGACACATTAGAATAAATTGTGTAAAACATCATTTGAGGAAAAGAGACACTCCTAAAATATGTTTCATTTGTACATAACTTGGTCATCTTTCCAAGAACCACATGAATACTAGTAGAATTGAAGATGAGAAAAAGGAAAAAGCTAGTAACATCCAAAAACAAATGAGATAGCAATGGGTTCCTAAGTCTATCGAGGATACAAGTCCAAGAAATGATCAAGTCACTCAAGAATTGGGTGACTATCATTTCTACTTAAGATCTCATAGGAGAAACTAGAACTACTCTATCAAATAATTCATCCAAAATAGTTCCAAATTGAAAGAGAAAAATGATCTAAATCAATATCTAGATACAAAGGGATCACTAAGTACAAGTGTCTACCAAGTTATCTTCTCTATCGAGTGAGGTTGGGTCATAGACTCTACCAAGCAAGGTTGAGAGTGATAAAGATGCATATGGTTACTAAGTCACAAAGACTTCACCAAGTGTTTAATGCAAGCATAGTGAATGACAGTCTATCAATATGATGTCAGTTGACCTACCTTTGTACTAAGAATTTATAGTGAAATTTTAACAAAAAGTATGAAGTTGAATTCATTTCCTATCATGCAATTTTGAGGGCTATTGTGAAAGTGTGATCTTCAAAGCTTCCAAGTGATTTGAGTGAATTTCTAGCAAAAGGTTTTGAATTCAATGAAACCCTATCGAGTGAAAATGGTATCTAGTATTAGAAAGGTCAAACAAGGATTTAACATGTTGGTTCATGGAGTGGAGTGGAAAGTACCTAATTTCAAGCTCACTCATGCAATCGTTGAAACCCTAGATCCAAGGGGAGCTCAATCTCAAATCCCTCCAAAGGTACTTCTGGTTAACAAAATTCGTACTCATTTTAAATGTCTTAATCAAGAAATTAGTACATTGGAAATGGATGATGCCCTAGGTTAGCTATGTGTAAATGGAGTTTTAAAACTCGATGGCCAACACCTAGAAACCAAAGGATTAACTCATATCCCTCACATGTCCTAGGAATTTCAATTCAAATGGATTAGGTTTATCCTTAGTTGGGTGCATAATGGTCCGTTGTGGTTGGAGCAACTAGTGTTGATAACAAAGAAGATGATTCATTGAATCATTGGCCTCGTAATGCTAGCCAAGGCTAAAATGAATAAAAACCCTTGGTCTGGCAGAGTTGGAAAAGAAAACCCTAGTAGAATGGGATGGCAGAGGAATGAAAATTAGTGATGTTTCTAATATGGAACTAAAATTTGGTATTCACATCATTGCACATAATATTTATAGCTCTAGGAGGTTAAACAATGTGTCATGTGAAGCTATAGACTTGGCATACAAGGTGGTAAAGAACAATCTACCATTTGACCTCGTAGAGCTATTACCAAGACAATTCAACAAGAACATGGAAAGCATAAGAACTTCAAAAAATAACTGATGTAAGTTCAATTCCTTGTTAACTTGTCTATTCTTTTATGCTCAAAAATTATTTCCTTCTAAAGGCACTATAGTATGGAGAAAAGATGTACCTGTGCTTTATCAGATAAATGAGTATATTGCAGAAATGGGTGACAATTATAATAGTATTATGGGCAATTATTTTGATGTATTCAAAGAGAAAATGAACAATAGGTTTTGAATGCCCAAGAAACTAGTTGAAGATTATAAGGACAATATATGTTTCGCGGTGGATTGTGACAAAGTTTACATTCAAGTAGTCAAGTGTAGAATTGTGTGGGTAAAAGCTCTTGGTTATGAGGTCAATATTGACGAAACCAAAGATATCATTGAAGCCCTTGTCAATGAGCTAGTTTATCCTAAGGCTTCATATCTTGGAACATATGATGAAGGAAAAACCAGCATTGAACTTGAAATAAAACTTATTTAGGCGATAGACAAAGGGAAGAAAAAAATTGCAAAAGTGAAATCTAGTTCAACCCTTTTGTTAACTGAAGGTAAAGGAAAAGATGAGGAAGAAGAGGATATGAAAGTAGAGGAGGTAGAATCTGAAAAAGAAGAGCCATTAAAGAAGAATGGAAAGGTAATTATTACCAAGCTAGCCAAGCCATGTACTACAGTTTTCACAAGAAAATCTTCAAGGAAGAAGTTTAATAAGGAAGGAGGAGACATTGTATTTAGAAAACCTCCACCCACCTTCCAAGATAGACTAAAAGATCTAGAATCTAGAATAGGAATAACAAATTTCAAATCATTAAAATATGAGATCAGGGTAGCAAAGGAAAAAGAGAAAATTGAAGACTTGGTAATGGATAAAATGGGTAAGTGGAAAAACTCACCAAATCAGCTTGCCTCTCAAATTCCTAATGAGTCATTGGATAGGATAAAGCCAAGATGGGATTTTTTCATGCAAACTATCAAATATATATATGGAAAAACCTTGAGGCAACTATTACTAAGCATATTAGATGCTAAGGTAAAAGAGTCATTGAAGAAAAATGAAGAAAAATTGAATCTAAAGTTTAATACTTGTCTAGTTTTGATCAAGGACATTGAGCATGTTTTTAGGAATGCAACAAACACTTGGAAAAATATGTATTCATTACATAAGCCAAGTGATTTTCCAATCAATGTCAAAGATGATGATGATGATGATGAAGATAAGGAGAATGATGAAGAAGAAAATGTTGAAGAAGTAACTCATTTTGACAATGAAGAAGATGAAGAGGATCAAGGACAAGAGGCTACTAAGAAAGCAATGTGAGATGATGAGGAGATTGATCTAGTTAAGATAGTTGCAATAGTCATTGTCTCACTTCCTCACTCTCCAAGAAAAATAGTAACCACATCAAGCTCAGAGATAGCCCCAGTAAGTTTGATTACCAATGCCAATTCAATCATCCAATCACTCTTTTCTCCTACTCAGCTCAACACATCATTGATATAATTGAACTCCACTTTATCTACCAAGCTATAGATTCCTCCTTCATCTCTTAAGTTGAGTACTTCAGTGTTGAGAGCTTTAGTTTTGACTTCTCCAATTTTGAGCACACCAATTTTGGACTCTTTAGGTATTTCTATAAATATTCCTTTAGTAAGTACAGTATCAATTTTCATAGGTAGTCCTAGCATAAATATAATTATTTATATTTTGGGTGCAAAAGGAATAAGTGTAAGTATAGTTGATCATAAGGTTCAATCGAGCACAAAAATTTTGAGTGAAGGAAAAGAGCTAGAGGAAGAGATTAATCTAGCTGAGGAAATTGTTATAGCTAATTGGGACATTTCCAATATTACCTTAGACCAATGCATTTATTTGGTGAACTCCTCCAAAAAAAGGTTAAATAGCAAAAACTAAGAGAGAAGAGAGATAAGGAATTTAAGATAATTGAAGATGCAAAGAATATTTTGGCAGAGGCCATAGGTATTGAATTTGACTCTTCTCAACCAATTTTATATTAGTTAGTAGAGGTAGTATAGAAATTCAATGAAGATACTAAGGGACAAGAAAATTTAGTGCAAAAAGTAGAGAAGAAATTTGATAATAAAGTGTTGGAGCACATTGCTCAGCAGATAGCTATTTACCAAGTAGAACTTTCTACAATTTTGTGCAATTTAGAAGCATCATGTACAAATGTCTCATCACTTTTCGGAAGGCTTTGTGATGTTTCTAGTTTCACAAAAGAAATAAAGGAAAAATTGTCCAAAACAGATGAAGATTTGAAAGCCAATGCTCAGCAAATGCAACTTGACCCTAGTTCAAGCTCTGCACATTTTCAAAGAATAAGAGTTTTGTCAGATATGCAAGCAGAACTACCTAGGGAAGAAGAAAGAATAAGATCCACATTGATTAATATTCAAAATATGATTCTTCCCATCATGGATGCATTGCAGAAACATATTGTACATTCAATAGCTCTCACCCATGACAATAATTTCTCCATTGCAGATCATACAATGGAACTATCAGCACAAGTCCAAGTTGCACTTCACACATGCAATATTCTACAAGACAATTGGGATAACACCTTGGTGGTTATCCTCAATGTACATTTAGATTTTCTATCACATTTTTGTGTTACTATGTAAATAATTTAGAATAAATCTTTGGCATTAATGTCAAAATGGGGGAGAAAAGATATATTGGAAAAAGCCATATGTTATGGGGGAGATTATGCAATAAATTGAAAAATCAATGGGGGAGTAAGATGTGTACAAAGAGATATTGTATATAGTAAGAAGATGTATAGTATATTGTATGAAGAATCCTTTTGTACAGATATATCCCTTAAAAAATCAATTTTAAAAAATCTTAGAAATAATATACTTTACCGATCTATTATTACAATGTGATGGATAAAAGGTATTTAGGAATTTTTTTATTTTTTTTGAATTCAATTTTGGCTAATAAGTGTTTTTGTCACTAATGCCAAAGGGGGAGATTGATGACATATCAATCAAGTTTTTTATTAGTGACACAAATATTAAGATTGTATATAGCTATCGAGCTCATTGTACAATTCATAGTGTTTTCCAAGTATTTCAATTGCTACCAAGTCCTTTGGACAAATCTTAGTGATTATCGAGTAGTCACAATTACAGTGAAAATCAACAGCATAAATCGTGCATCTCAGTGTATATCTAGTTTACAAGTGCAAGCCAAGTTATGTAGTGTTCACTAGGTTTGCAGTGTATGTGATGTGAGTCTAGTGTTAACTAAGCTTCCTAGTGTTAACCAAGTAACTCAGTTTATATCAAGCTTTAGGTGATAGTGTTTACTAAGTCATACAATGTAAATCAAGAGACTTAATTTATATGACAAATTTCACAGTATCTACCGAGTCACTAGTATAGACTAAGTTCAAGACTACTTGGAGCTGATCAGTATGGATTGAGATTCTACATCTACTAAGTGCATGAAAATTTCAAGCACTAACAGTCGATGCTGAGTATCAAAACCTCACCAAGTCAATCTTCAAAAAACAAATGTCTTAATTTGGGCTAACTTTGTAATATTTGTGGCAGCTTGTATTGTGGCTGACTTTGTAATTTTTATAATTGGATTGATATAGATGCATTGCATTATATCATATCCAAAGTGTGTGTGTGTTTGGATGTATATGTGAGAATATGAAGGTTTGAATGTGAACCAAATCAGAGAAAAGAAAAAGGAGCAAATTATAAAGGCTACAACAGTATAAGGAGTAGAAAAGTCATATCTATCATAGCAAGGTGATAAGTACTTAAAGGAATCTCATTTAGCAAAGCAAGTTGCAAATTAGAGATCTTCTATTGTTTAATCCTAATAGGTGGATCAGTCAAATCCTTTCACAAGGTAGATCTAACAATCTTTTGTAAATCTCTTTATCAAGTGCATACTTAATTGTATCTTTGTAAATCCTTTCACAAGGTGGACCTAGCAGTCCTATTTTCTCCTAATAGGGTAGATCATTAGAAGTGATTAGTGTAAGCTTTAATAGGCTAACTTTATACTACAGTACTAAAGTTTTGGGTATCATCCCCACCCCAATTTACTTTCTATTTGGAAGGTTTTTGGGTCACCAAATCTTTGTGTTGCAATGTTATGGATGCTTTCATATTTTTAGTTTCTTATGCATGCAATTAGATTAGAGTTTATATGATGGATTAAGTGCTAATTAGATTAAGAGTTAAAAGTGTTGAAGTTTTAGAAGTTACTGATTCACCCCTCCCCTCTTAGTAACTTAGCTTAGTTTTGAATGTTTCCAATAGATAAATGGTGAGTGTACAGTAATTTCTTGAATAGTCACCAGAAGATAACAATCTCCCACTTGGTGACTAATTAGGATCTACTATAAGAAACAACCTCCCACTTGGAGACTAATCATGTAGAAATATCACTACCTTGTGAGGCTCCCACTAGATTGAAGCACCCTACACTTATTTTTTCTTTTATAATGTTTAGTCTAGAATAGTAATCTAAGTTGAAGAGGATTTTAGCTTCTCCCTCATCACTTCCTTTGTTAGCATAAATGGTGGATTATTATGTATATTTTCTATTTTTAATTATCCATGATCTAAAACTAACTGAATAAAATGGTATCACAACTATATATATTTTTTCTCTAAATGTAGAGCATTATTCTTTACAAGATGAATGACACTTTGGCTATTTGTAAACAAATAATTGTCCATCTATGGCTATGTTGCTCCACTTTTCATCCTCTAACCAATTTTTAAAGTGAAAATGTGTGTTTTAATAAGGTCCTAGGTGTATTCAAGTCTAAGTCCCCTTATGTGGAATGAATCGTCATCTAATTTTCCATTTTCCCCTTCTCCACATTTCATAGTTGGGTGGTTTCTTCTCTTTGTTTTGAGAGTAGCTTAGTGGAATAGTGGAAGGTAGGAGAACCCCCAAAGGAGATCTCCTAGCACCCATCTATACAACCACATACCAAAAACACAATACCAAGAAGATATAACACAAGATCTGATACTAAATTAAAATAATGTATTCATAAAAATATAACTGATTACATGCAATGTGTCAGGCTATAAGGCCTTCCTTGCAACCAAATACAAAGCAAGTAATAGTTCTGCAAGATCCCTCAAGATCCAAATCAGACCCTAGCTATTCTAGATCCACCATCTGGTAGAAACCCCCAAGGAAGATCTCAACTTGTTCTCATATGCCCACCAAGCAATCTCCTTGTTTCCAAGCCACAACTACTAGCTCTTCTCCAAATTCACTCCTCTACCATCTCCTCATCTCCATGATGGATGAATAATGACTAAAGAGTTCCCCCCAACCCTTACTTATACCAATCTAAGCCACAAATCAGCCCATAACACAAATTAGATACAAATACATAATTTAAATGCCACAAGTTAGCCTACAACAACAATTAAATGCCCAAAATTGAAATCCAAGTTAAATCATGATATCTCCTAGCTCCAAATGAATTAGAACTCTTTTTTCAAACCATAGTTAATACTTTAGGCCCTCTTCAATACTTGAAATTTGCATCCTCTAACTCATTTTGCAAAATTAATTACACTACCTGCAACATGTACCAAATTCTTAAGCAAGGTCGAGCTCCTCCCAGACCATGCCGAGCAACTAAAGACCATGTCAAGTAACCAAAGACCATGTCAAGTCCCAAGACCATGCCAAGAAACCAAAGACCATTCCAAGTAACCAAAGACTATGCCAAATCCCAAGACCATACTGAGCAACCATAGACCATGTTGAGCAACCAAAGACCATGCTGAGTTCCCAGACCATGTCGAGCAACCATAGACGATGCCAAGCTCCTAGTGTATGTCAAACACTAGTATCTACCAAGCTCCATAACACTAACCAAAATCCCTCCAAACATGTAGGATTGCAAGAAAACCCAAGATGCTCCTACATCAGACACCCCAGGTTCAAAAAGATGTTCTAGTAGCTGGAAGAACATCTTCTAGGATTCAGTACATAATCCCAAATTGGTTCTTTACATACATATCCTCCAAGTCTTCAACTTGTACACTATTTCAATTCTTTTTCTTCTTCTTCACATCCACTGCGAGTGTTCCATAGGTCTTGTTTCCATGTTGATCTCCATCCTTCTCATAATCTACTGACTCAACTCGGTTGCCAATACCCAAGTTCCTCCTACCGAGCTCTTCATTCTTCATAGGAATCAAGGAAAACATAGTACCACCTTTCTCAATAGTAAACACATTCCTAACACAATCATGCATAGCCCTAAAATCATACTACCAAGGTGTACCAAGTAACACATGACAATTATTCATATCACAATATCACACAACACTTGATCCTTATACTACCCAATTTGGAAATCAACAAGGCATTGCTCCCTTACTTCCAAAGAATGCTCACCTTGCAACTAGCCAATCCTATAAGAATAAGGATGTCTTGTTCTCTTCAAACCAAATTTTTGAACCATCTCTTCAGCAACAAGGTTATCAATACTACCACCATCTACAATCACTTTGCAAACTTTACCACTAGACTTACAATGAGTTTTGAACAAACTAGTCCTCTGACAAGAATCCGATGTCCTCTCACCAACCAATACTTGTTGAGCTAGCAAACACTCTCCTTGCTTAGGTTGACTATCATCAACCTCATTCACAATAGTAGCTATCCTACCAATTGGACATTGAAAAGATCTATGACCTTCTTGACCACACTTGAAATAATTACCTTTGAACCCATCTCCACCTTTCCTTCTTCTAATCAGCAGGTTTTGGTTCATCTTCTTCTTTTGGTTTAGCTTGTGCCAAACTATCCTACTTCTCCTTCCCATAGGAATTGCCTTGATTCTTCCTCTTTAGCTTCTCTTCTACTCTCAAAGCATACTAATAAGCATCCTCAACTAAAGAAATGATCAACTTATCAACTTTGTCCTAAATATTGAATCTTAAACCATTAATATATGGGGTTGCCTTCTCTTTTGACAATTATCTATGCCCAGATCAAATAGACAACTTGTAGAACTCCTCTGTATAATCTTTCACAGTCATATCCATCTATTTTCGATTTTACAACCTTTTAAACAACTCAAGTTTGTAATCAGTGGGAATAAACTTAGGCTTCAACTTAATCACCATCAATTTCCATCTAGTGATCTTTATTTCACATTCCTCTTCTCTATCTCTTTGTAGTTCTTTCCACCAAAGAGTAACATTTCCCTTCATCTTAATTTGTACAAACTTACTCTAAGTGGATCTTCAATATATTTAAGCTCAAAGTAGTCTTCTAATTCACTAATCCAATCATTTAGTTTTTTAGGATTCAAAGTACCCAAAAAATTAGAAACCTCCATCTTTTGCTTCGGCTTCAACTAAGATCCAAGTTGAGGAAACTGACCAACCTATTTCCAATAGGTCTCTCCACACGATCAATTTTGTCCTCACTACTAGACCTAGTAGCTTTAAATTCTTTAGCAACTTCTTCAAAACCATCTTCAGTACCCACATGTCTAGGTACATCACCCAAAGCACTTACAATTTTAGCAATCAAGTCACTCTTCATCGATGCAATCTCAAATCTAAACTCTACTCTCACCTTCTCTAAGATCAATTCTTCTATAGTATTAGTAAGATCAGCAACTACCCTAGGATCCAATATTTTTGGAGGCATATTCCAAAATTTTAGGATACCCTAAGCAAAAAATTTGCCAATCAAAAGATCAATCAGCCACAAGATCAACATTCATCAACCCAAATCCTGGTGCAAACTACCTCAGCTTCGACAATCTTTCTACACACTTAGGAACAACCTTTACTCTGATACCATCTAACATAATGCAAGATAGGAGAATCCCCAAAGGAGATTCCCTAGCCCCTAGCTATACAACCACAAAATAGAAACACAATAGCAAGAAGCAATAACACAAGATCTAATACCAAATTACAATAATGTATTCATAAAAATATAATCGATTACATGCAATGTGTCGGGCTGTAAGGCCTACCTAGTTATGGACAAATACAAAGAAAGTAATAATTTTGAAAGATCCCTCAAGATATCAATCAAATCCTAGCTATTCAAGATCTCCCCTCTGGTAGAAACCCCCAAGGAATATCTCAACTTGTGCTCATAACCCCACCAAGCAATCTCCTTGTTTTCCAAGCCGCTACTACTAGCTCTTCTCCAAATTTTCTCCTCTACCACCTCCTCTTCTCCATGATGGATGAATAATGACCAAGGACTTCCCCCAACCTATACTTATTCCAATCTAAGCCACAAGTCATACCAAAATAAAAATTAAATACAAATACGTAAATTAAATGCCACAAGTTGGCCTGCAACAACAATTAAATTCCCAAAATTGATATCCTAGTAAAATCATGATATATCCTAGATCTGAATGAATTAGAACTTATGCTTTGAACTGTAGTTATTAATCTACACCCTCTTCAATCCCAAAAAATTGTATCCTCTAACTCATTATGGAAAATTATTTACATGGCTTACAATAAGCACCAAATTCCTAAGCAAGGTCGAGCTCATCCCAAACCATGTCGAGCAACCAAAGACCATGTCAAGTAACCAAAGATAAATTCAAGTCCCAAAACCATGCCAATCAACCAAAGACCATGCTGAGTAACCAAAGACCATGCCAAGTCCCAAGACCATGCTAAGTAACCATAGACCATGCCGAGCAACCAAAGACCATGCCAAGTTCCTAGACCATGTTGAGCAACCATAGACCATGCCAAGTTCCTAGACCATGTTGAGCTCCCAATGTATGTTGAACACTAGTATCTACCAATCTCCACAACACTAACCAAAATCCCTCCAAACATGCAAGCAAACCCAAGATGCTCCTGCATCACTTAGTACCTAATCTGATGGAGATTCATGAAACATGCAAAGGTTATTCGCAAGAGTTATATTTTCTTGTGGCCCATTATTTTCTCCATGAGAATGGAAGCTTGCAAAAATCTAAACTTCATCTTCTCCTTGGTGGGTTTTTAACCCATAAAGGCAATTTACTGTAAAGAGCACCAAATGATGCATATAGGTCAAAATAAGAGGATAATAAGGTGCCCTGTGAAAAATTAATGTTCCTCATACAATTATTTATCACAAGAAGTATTTAAGATTCATTTTAACATTTATAATCATTCCAAGTGGAAAATTAGAAATTGACTTTTCCGCAATGGGTTTTCAACCCATGAAGTCTATTTCTTGCAAAATGTAATTTTGAGGGAAAAAAAAGCATAAGGTGGGCCCCTAATGATTTTGTGCACTACTTTTCTAAATTTTTTAACTCAAGGGAAAACATAATCAAAAGGTAAAGTTAAAAGTGAAGCCTGGATGAAAAAATGGAAATTGTCTTCTCCTTGGTGGGTTTTCAACCCATGAGGAAATTTTTTTGGATTTTGAAGAAAATCAAGTTAGTAAATGGATTGAACCCATATTTCATGTGAAAAATATCTCAAGATGATAATGGAAATAATCTAACCATTTCAGAAAAGATCTATTAAGTAAAATCTGATTCAGCAGATATTTTCTTATGGAGTACTATGTTCATAACTTCTTAAAACTTAATGGGAAATGAGAAAGTGAATATAAGAGATAGAAAGTTACCATTGGGCCAACAGAATAGTGAAAAGACACCTAAATACCCATTAAAACTATGTATTTAGCATTCCAATAGATCTCTCCTTCAATCCATTCTTATGGCATGAATTCTGAATATCAATAGGTGAATGGAAGCCCCTATATAGGTGGAAACATGAACAGTTACAAAACCACCGCTCTTTCTTGAACTATTATTCTATTAAAATTGCATTACATTTTCAAAAAGCTAGTATACACACATTTTATATTCCTTTCATTTTCTACATTCAAAATTTAGTTTCCAATAGAATGGAAACTAGATTTTCAGGTTTTAATGGATTGAATAGAATCAATTCTTCACTATAGAATTACATGAGACACTTCTCTTCATTTTTATGACATGCAAGATTTCCATAAGAGAGTGAGATCAAATCTAATTCATCCCATTACTGAGAAGCTCCAAGGATGCGGGCTAGTTGAAGTAGTATGTTTTCCAGTTGTAGTCCAAGCTTTGGAGTTGATATATGAATGAATAAATCATTATAACCTAGACACTAGACAGATTATATTTCCAAATGAAATATTATTGATCTCCATTCGTAGACAAGTTGTGGAAAATTGTCTTCAAGTTCTAGAGTAGAAAGAGTTTTCAGATTTGATAATTGGCGGAGCTATCTCTGAGTTTTTTGTGAAGAAAATGATTTGGAGAAAAGAAATCATGCAATCATGGTTTCAAAAACCACAAGGCACCAAGAGTAAGGTTCCTAAGACTCTTTTTGGTACTAATATCAAGCTTGAGATTTTCAATATCCTAGTTCTCTTGCATAGATTGAAAGGTGAGTTAGAACCTTTAAACTTCATTAAGCAATATTTCTTTTTGGTGCAAGTAATCTACTATGAGACCCAATTTATTGATTGGGCTCATGAGGTAAGAAATATTTTGTCTAATGCTCTTAGTGCTTCAAAATTATACAACACCTTCTATATGTCCTCCTTTATGATTTACATATTAGCTTCTCTACAGTTATGATCAAGTCTCCCAAGAGTAGAAAATTTCCCTAATGACATGAAATCATATGAGTTCTACCCATGTTTACAATTGGACAATAGTTACACAAAGTATACAAGGGTCAATGATGCATTTACCATGAGAATTTACAAGGAGCTCCAAGGATTCCCAGAGAGGAGATTTAGTCCCAAAGCTATGGCAGCCATTAGTTAGTTTAGGAGTTATGTTATCTAGTTCTCATCATTTTCATATTTTCATCTTGTAGCTTTTGATGGATTCCCTTGAAGCTACCAAGCTATCCAAGCAATATGATCATGTTGATAAAGATCATTAGGCAAGTGATTCAAGTGAACATGTTGAGAAAGAGTCTAAAGAATAAAGGTTACAAGTTTTTTTATGAAAGTGGGAGCTTTCAGTTGTGAGTCTCATTCTAATGCAAAGAACATGTTATAGGTGTTTGGGATGAAATAAAAATTGTAGATGTATGAGGTTTTAAGGCTTATGTTTGATCCAAATGGATATGAAAGGGAGGTGTTTTAGATTGGAAGTGTTATCAAACATATCACCAAAATTGAAGAATATTGTATCAATTACAAGGATGAATTTGAGAGCCATAATCGTGCTTTAGCTAGGTTCATAGTACATCAAGTGAAAATGTTTAAAGTTGATATCAATGTGGAGGGAGTGGAAGATGCTAGGCTAAATATGTATAGTAATACCTATTTAGAAAAGCTAAGAAATACTCCTATCAGCTTAGAGCATTATGAGGATACTGGAGAAGACTTAGATGTCATGATGTCCCAAATTATTGAAAGGACTAGGAAGTGGGTCAAGTGGACTACAGCAAGGAGTAGAAGTAAAAGCACACTCACTCAAGCTTCTCTAGCCACTACCTCTACTTCCTCCTCACAAAGTGTCACATTAGGTGTAACCTTGGCCATAACTCAAGGGCCATCTCAACTAGCAGGTGGAGGTGATCAACCTCTAAACAAAAATATCCCTATGGAAAAGACTTGTTAGGATGGCTCACCCACAGTGATTGTTGCCCAGCCAAAGGCTAAGAAGAAGGTGGATGAACCAAAAGATAGTGTCATTACTCTAGTTCCCTCACCTCATAGTAGTCTAGTTCCATCTACAAGTGCCACACTTCTCCTCCCAAGTTGCCCTCATGTGAAAGTAGTAGACTTAGGATATGGAGGAAGTAGTGATAGTGAGTCCAATGAGTTAGATGAAGAAACCAAGAAAATTATAGAGACAAAGAAAGGCCAAGAGTCATCAAAGCTTGTTTCACAAGCCCAAAAGAATCCCTTCTCTTCAACCATGAAAGAAATCACTTTGGTCAAAAGGAAAATGTTTAGCATAGAGTCTCTTGGGATGGATCCAAAGGTAATAGGCACAGATTCATGGTTGGAAGATACTTTAGATAGGAAGAGAAAGAGGAAGGATGAACGTTCTCCAAACAAGGATACCTTATCCCTTACTGTCCACTTTGGATCTACATTGACTAGGGTTAAGAAACAAAAGACCTTGTCTATCCTTGGGCAAGACCCTAAAACAGGGCATTTGACAATTGAAATATAAAACCTACTAAAGAAGGAAGGATTGAGGATATGACTACAAATTATTTCACCGTGCATTTAGTGGATCTTGGGGAAGCTAGATAGGATACTAAAGTTAGCTTGTGGAAGCCTACAAATGAGGTGATCAAAGGATATCTAGAAAGCCTTATGTTGTCAAAGGTTTGGATGAAAGTGGAAATATAGAAATTAAATGGTTTCATAAGGCAATTAGTCACCCCTTTGGCAAGCATCTTCGAGATGCCCATTAGTAGAGATCCCACTGCTAAAAACATCTAGGCACTTATCTCCTAGCTCCAGGAATATAAGCTTTTTGGGAAAATGGATAGAGAGTGAAGCAAGAAGATCAAGGCAGAAGGATTTTCCATTATAGAGCAGATTGGTACTACCATATTAAGATTGGAAATAGAGAATGATAACATATCATCAAATAGAGCCACCTTGGCTGCAAAAAAAACCAAGAGTGATGATTGTGTTTCCTTGTTGAAGATGATCATCCAAATAAAGCAAAAGAGGTTGTTGAAGCAAAGATTTTGCCTAAAGGAGATAAGCCCCTAGTTGAGTGGTTTCAGAGCATGTTTTTCAAATCTAAAATGATCATAGCAGCAGATGAGGGGCTTAAAGAAATTGAAATCAAAGTAAAGAAGGAGCAAGATAGAGATTATGAACTACTAAGAGGTTTGCATATAGACTTGCAGTCTAGTGGGCAAAGGAAGGCAATCATTGGAGTAACTTTCATGTAGACAAATTTCTCCACTTTCATAGTTGATCTGACAAGAATGACCTCTAGTCACTAGGATAGAATCTTTGAGTTTCAGAGGCTTGGTGGATGTGTGCATGTGGCCATGGAAGAATTACAAGACTGGTTGGGCACTATTGAAGATCTAGCTTGAGAGAATTCTAAATGGCTCTTGAGATACACTAATGTATGCATCCATAAACATAAAGAGCTAATTCTAATCATTGTTGCTACCAAAGTCTATAGGGAAAAGGGAAAAAAAAAAAGGAAAGAAGGTGAAGTGATTCATATTCCACCTTTTCATTTTTGTTATGTAATCATCGTAATAGATGAACTGGCTCATTGCCATTTCTCATTTTTTAGGAGATGAACCAATTGAACTTCCATTGTAATGGTCATCTTGAAATCTTATATGTATGATAATGAAAGATTAATAAAAGGTCGACAAATTTTTGGTGTGAAGTACTTGATGTTCCAGAGCCAATTGAATCATATTTTTGTATCAATTATTTTCTATTCAATTTTGTTTAGCTATAAATTTCTTGTTTTTCTCTTTATTCTGGATTGAAATGAGGAATGAACAGAGCTTCATTCCCTTATTTTGAAATAACAAGATGAATATGATAAGTATTGTCATTATAGGCTTAAAAGAGATCCTTTAGATATTTTCATTCAATTTAATCTCTCTCTCTCTCTCTCTCTCTCTCTCTCTCTCTCTCTCTCTCTCTCTCTCTCTCTCTTCAATTTAGTTTCTATATAGATCAATTAGCCTTAGTACATATTAACTATGAGTTCATAAATTGTGTGAGCTCATAGACTTAATCAACCCTCAAAATATCAGTTCTTTCTTGAGTTAACTCCCATATAGGTTTGACTTGGTTTACCTCTCCTATTCTCTGGTTAAGAACATGCCCATTTATATTTAGAAGTAAACAAAATTCATTGCAAATTTCACAATAGGGAGCTATATCTAATAATTCAGAAGTCTTTTCAAAAGTGGTAATCCAACTATTGTAATTAGATGTTGTTCACAAAATAGGGCATTGAAGAGTTAAAATTAGAAAGAACAAGTTGTTTACCAATAGATTTTTGGCAACTCTACTAGGGAGACAAATAGTAACTTGACTAAATAAGCCTTTAACATGAGGGAAAATGGTACTACCTCATGAAAACATATTTCTAGTACTCCAACCTAATCTTGGGTTCCAAGACAACCAAAAAGATATAATCTCATCTCTTAATACATTTGTTTGGAGAAATTGGAGGAATGATGAGCATTATAGGAATCTTAGCTAAATATTAGAAGAAGAAGAATCTGGGGCCGAAGCATTAGAAAGAGTTGTTCAAAGGAGAGAAATTTGAATGGCAGAAAGATGGTTAAGACATGAATCTTAGAGAAAAAATTAATCTAACACCCTACAACAAACAAGATTCCTTAGAAGTACCAAGGAATAGGGTGGGCAAGACCCTATTTTTTATAAGCTTACAAAACTTGGTTTTCCCATCCTAGATATTCCTAAGCAAAAAGGTGAAAAGAAAAGTTAGATCAGACCACCTTCACCTGTTAGAATTCAAATCTCTTCACATAATACCTACCAGTTATTGGCCTTACACAAAGTTACTACTTCCCAAATTGTCAAAAATTTTCCATACCTTGCTAGAACAATTATGGTTGCTCCTTGGGTTGTAGCAATAGGTCTGTTAGCACTAATGGCTTATCACCCACTCCCATCTAGTTCAAGGAAGAATTTCCCTAAATTTTTAGGTGATGGGAAGGTTACTATAGATGATAATATCAAGGCCTTCTTGGCAGCCACTCACATCTTAGGGGTTGCTCAAGAATATGTTGTTGTAAGACTATTTGTAGAAACCTTGATGGAAAGTGCAGTAGACTAGTTTTATCAGCTAGATGATGGCTCAATCACCAATTGAGATACAATAAGAATGGCCTTTGAAACAAGTTTCAAGACTATGGAAGATGAACATGTCTTGTTAACACAGTTGACATCCATTAAAAAACAACCCATGATGAGTATGAGGGACTTCGTTGTAACTTTTAATAAGATCACTAGTAGGATCCCAATAGTTGATAGACCTACTACTGGCAATTTGAAAACATTTTTTATAAGTGCAATACTATCAAACATCAATTATGATTTAAGGTATCATCCCATAGATTTAGTAGATGCACAAAAGAAAGTGGTTGAATTTGAAGATGACTTGATCTCTACCAAGAAGTGGAAAAGGGAACTCCAAACCAAGTGAAGTTCCAACAATACCACCTCATCTAATGAATTGATTCAAAAGTTATCAAATGTACTAGTGGCAGTAAAGAAACAATTACCTAGGTTAAATAACTCTTATCAACAGAACTATCAAAACCCACTAAGAAGAAATAATGATGGAAAATTTTCACAACTTATAGGATCACAACCAAGATTGGTGATTGAAGTGGCACCAAAGAAAGGAAACATCTGCGTGTTTCATTTGACAATAGATCATGATAGTGAAAGTTTCCTAGAAACTTCTCGTATGATATAGTTGTTATCCACTAATGAGTTAAGCACTGCAACCTCTTGCCTTGAGTCAGATTCATACTCAAATGGAAACCCTAGAAACTTATTCTTGGAATATGAATCTAGTTCTTAGCCAAAGGGTGAATGTTATGTGACTATTGATGGAACTTCATACATAGTGCTAACCCAAGGTCAAAAACTCAAAAGGCCATACTCCAATTATGCTCCAGGAAATGATCTCAAAAATTCATCAAATAATATTCACATTGATCAAAGAGCATCAACGTCTCAAATAGGTAACGACAAGACTGCTTTTGATTTCATCCAATTTTGTGAAGAGTCAAAAATTCAAATCTCCCCTATAGATTAACTAAAATCTCATCCCTTTAAGTTGAAAATATTGGTAGATCATTGTAAAGGGAATGCTTTAGATTTGGATCATAATGTGACCATTGAGGAGGAAGATGAATCATTCACATCTAACCTATTCAATCAAGAAGATTCCACTATCCTAGCAACCTCTCTTGGGCAAAAACCTGACCCATTCTACATCTAACTATATATCAAGGTATGCAAATTAACTATATAATAGATTCAGGTGCATCAAACAATGTGATATCTTATTCCATAGCTAAAGCCTTGGGCCTCATCCTTACTAAAGTTCATGGAAGCTATTATTATATGGATGCTAAACAAGTCCCCTTTCTTGGACAAATAAAAGATGCTTAAGTAGCCCTAGCTTCCTATCTAGAAAAGAAACTATAATTGACTATCCTAGTTGCAAATATTCTCACAAGCCATGGCCTTCTCTTAAGTAGGATTTTTTGCTGAGATTTAGGATGAGAAATAAAACTTTATTGGTCTCAAATAGTTATTCTCATATGGAGAAAGAAAGTTAAGTTGGAACCTGAGGAAAAGGCAAAATTTATTGTCTTAAAGTCAGACAACCCTAAAGCATAGGTCCTCTATCAAGAACTAGAATTTGGAAATTAAATGATGTTTATTGAAGATACCTTGAATGAGAAAAGAATCAAAGATATAGAACCAAAAATCCTTGGTGAAGAAAAAGAGTCTTTGTCCATATGAACATTAGAATTTGATGGAAGTTGTTTCTCATCAGGATCTAACATAGATGTAGTATTAATACCTCCCAAAGGAGAGCCTGAACCCATGGGTTTTAAATTGGACTTTATAAACACTAATAACACTACATAGTATGAATCCTTACTCCTTGGAATAATTATTACAAAGGAAAAAGGAATAAAGGTCCTAAAAGCCCAAGGTGATGTAGAAATTATTGTAAGACAAATTAAAGGGCAATACTCGGTGAAGAACCATAAATTGAAAAACTATAGAAATAGAGTTTGGGATGAAATAGAAGGCCTTGATGCTTTTCCTATTGAAGCAATACCAAGGGAGATGAATAAAAAAGCTGATTCCTTAGTTATTTCTACTTCCTTACTGTTACCTCATCTTGAATTCAAGGATAGAAAATTCTAGGTTGAGTTTGTGTATCAAGCCTCTATTCCAAACAATATAGAATCCTAGAAAGTCTTTGAAGATGACAATATTTTGCAATTGTTTATAGAAAATGACAAAGCTACTTGTAAACACTTATCAAAGGAAGACAACCATGGGGACCTCAAACATGAGCAAAGGGAAGATCAAACTAATGAAGTCCAATTATGAGGTAATATCATCCTCCATATTTTGTATGTTTGGAAAGATTGTTTAATAGATACGATCCCTACATCAAGCAAAAGAGAATGGAAAAAGGTCCTACTATAGGTGAGTATGAAGGAGTGAATATTGGAGATACTCATAGTCCCAAAATGATTAACATTGGAAAGTGTTTTTCACCTAAAGAGAAAGAAGCTGCTAGACAACTTTTCATAGAATACCAAGATGTATTTTCCTAGAGCTATGAAGATTTGAAAGGTTATAGGGATGGAAAGGTAAAACATCAAATTCCCCTAAAGCCTAACACAATTCCCTTCCGAAAGAAATAGATGAATTATAATCCTAAAGTAGTTGATGCTATATTCAAGGAAGTTGACAAGATATTAAAAGAAAGGATTACCTATCCCATTCATCTTTCCACTTGGGTAGCCAATATAGTGCCAGTCAAGAAGAAGAATGGAGAAATAAGGATCTATGTTGACTTTTAGAATTTGAACCAAGCATCATTGAAAGATAATTTTTCTCTTCCCAACATGGATTACCAATTACAAATAGTAGCTAGGGCCAAAATGATGTCCATACTCGATGGTTTGTTAGGGTACAATCAAATAGAAGCGGAGGAGAAAGATCAATACAAAATGGCTTTCACTACTCCATGGGGTATGTTTGTATACCATAGAATGCCATTTGGACTCATTAATGCTAGCACCACATTTCAAATATGCATGAGAAAAAAAAATTCCAATTTAAAAAATCAAATTATTATTATATACTTGGATGATTTCACTGTGTTCTCAAAGAAAAGGAAGAAACACCTAGAAGATTTGAAGAAGATATTGCAAAGGTGTTGGGAACACAGAATCTCCCTAAATCCCAAAAAATACATTTTATGTGTTATAGAAGGAAAAATTCTAGGCCATATAGTTTCCCACAAGGGTATCAAAATCAACCTAGAGTGGGTTGAGGCCATTCGAAGGTTAAGCCTGCCAATAAATAAAATAGGAGTTAAGTCATTCTTCATATAGGTAAATTTCCTTAGAAGATTCATCCTAGATTTTGTAGAGACTACTAAATGAATTGTAGATATGATGAAAGGAAATTCAAATTTTAAATGGAATGAGGCTAGAAAATAAGCTTTCCAAAACATAAAGACTACCATTGCTAATGCTCTAGTACTATGTCATATGGATTATAAATCAAATTTCATCATTTACTATTATGCCTTTGAACACACTTTATCAACAATCCTAATGCAAAACAACAAGGAAGGGATACAAGCTCCTATAGCCTTCATGAGTATACCTCTAAAAAACCATGAGTTGAAATACTCACAAATTGAAAAATATGCCTTTGCAGTAGTTAAGGCACTGAAAAATTTTAGGTTTTATATCTTGCATTCACATTCTATGGTCTATGTATCGAATGTAGGAGTAAAAATTGTGTTGACACAATAGGATATAGGGTATAATGCTTGAGGGAAATGGATAGAAAAATCACAAGAGTACGATATTGAAATCAAGCCTACTAAGTTAGTGAGAGGTAACGCCTTGTGTAAATCAATTGCAAAAACTAGAATTGTTGAAGAAATAGAGGAACCAAGAGAGGAGTAGCTAGTACTGGTAGTTAGTAGGCAAGATTCTTGGTTTGAGAATATTACTTACTTACTAACATAAAAAGCATGTCTACAAGGTGATGATACAAAAATTTGCCTTTATTTAATGATGTTTAAGATACTTTGTTGATACTCTATTTATCTTTGTTAAAAAATTTGTGGACCTATGTTTATCGAACCTATGATAAACCTATGGCATAGAAACTATGCCATCTTCTTGCTAATATTATATATAGTATGCAGTATTTCATATAGTTATCAAAATGTGCATTGTTATATTTGAATTTAATTTGATAAATTTTTATTTGCAAACATGTTTTATGTTATTACTAACCTATTAATGAAGACTGAAAGATTATTAGAGGATTCAAAAGCTAAGTGTCAATAGCATTTAAGGAGAAGAGAATGCCAAGGAGCAACCACAATGGAGGAAGTTCTAATAGTTCCAGAAGACATGATAGTGAGTAAGGAGGAACTATGAAAACTTATTAATTTCCCTACATTTACTCTATGGTGAGAAGATGTTTAGACTTTATTATTCTTGCCTTATGTTGTTATTCCTTCTTCCCACCTGTAGTTTTTATCTTCCTATTTTCTCTCTATTGTGGATTTTAAGCTAGATCATTTACTTTTATGTTAAGGAATAAATGGTGATTTCCTATATATATAGGAATCAACCCAAGTCTGTTAAGTTTTAGAACCAGTTAGAAGAAATAGTTTAAGAGAACAAACCATTAACTTTTATAGTTTTGTTTTTACAACTTTTGTGTTATGTAATGAATTTATGAAATCTAATGAAATAGTTTTTGGCTTCTATCTTCTGTTAGTAGTTTAGAGAAGCTGACCAAGGGGGCACACTTGGAAGGTGGATTAGATTAGGATAGAATAGATTTATTTCCAAGCATTCTTAGTTTCATAATTAGATGTTGTGAGTTCCTTCCTATAGAATCACACTTTGTGAATGTTCCTGCAGCATATGTGAGAATTATTTTAGTGGAAGGGCCAAGTTGGAATATTTGTTATCTTTTTAATGTATTTCTAATATTCATAGAGTTAAGTGTGTTAGTTACCTACAGTGATAGTGTGAGTTCTTTTCTTTTCATTTTTACTTTCCTGTAGCATAAGCTTAGTGACTCATTAAGAGACCTAGTGCACGTATTGTGCAGACCATTTCAAGTATACATCGCTAGGTTGATAAGATTAAATGCACCTCATAGTGGGAGAGATAGTCCTTAGTTTGAATATATTATTCCTAAGCAAGGCCTAGTGCATGACTATGATACACCTATTGTGAGGCAGGGCATTTTTGGCGTCATTATTGGGGATGATGTCAAGATAGAAGCATTTTTTAGTCATAATTCCTAGATAAAGTTTTTTTTAGAAATCTCTAGTTTGAAGTTTCTTTCACCAGTGTGAAAAATTTAATTTCATGCATTGAAGAGGAAGACGACAAGATGAATATGGAAGATTTCTTCCATGAGGATCTATTAATTTGAATGAAGAAGTTGAGTTACCTTTTGAAGACACAAGCCCTATTTTTCCTACAATATTATCATCAAGAACTAAACCAACAAATGTATCTGGTCTTCAACCTTTCACTGAAGTATTGGCTAGTTTTCTTAACAACAATACTTTGAATCCACTAGTTGTTAATCATCCAGTGCCCAATGTCCCTTTTCAATAGCAACCTCATAATCTAATACCTCCAGTCATGGCACAACCTACTTTTCCATTTCCTCTTCCAAATCTTGTCACTAATGCTAATCTTAAGAACATACCTCCCACTGCTCTTCCAAAGTTCTATGGCCTTGCAACTAAAGACCTTGATACTTTCTTGTTTGAATTTGATATCCTTTGTCATATTTGTTACTACAACACTAATGCCCATAAGCTTAAATTTTTTCCAGCAACATTAAAGAATCATCTCTATGATGGTTCATGGGCTTAGGAGCCAATGTAGTAGGAAGTTGGGTTGAAATGCAAGCTCTATTTCTGGATAAATATAAAGAATATTGTAAAGAATTTGGTTCAAGAGGGGATGATATCTTCAAGATATCAAAGAAGGAGGAAGAAAAATTGGAAGATTATGTTTCATGTTTCTTATATACACTGCAAAAGAACCCTCAGCATACATTTTCTGAAGATTCACAAAAGCTAGTCTTTCAGAGAGGTGTGAATGATGATTGTCTAGAAGTATTGGACTTGATGGATGGTGGTGACATATATCAAACTTCTTGGGATGATCTCAAGAAGATCTATCAAAACTATTCAAGGTCAACCATGAAGAAAGGCCGAGGACCTTGTTCCACAGTCACTAAAGGAATCACTCAATGAATTTCAAAGCTTGAGATATCTAACCTATTGTCAAATTTTAAACAAGATATCATAAACAATATTGCTACACATCTAGATACAATTACTACAAAGAAGCAACAAGAAAAATCTTAATTACAACTAGCTAATTATTTTCCTCATTGCCGAAAGCAAAAGAAGGATTGCCAATGTAAACTGGTTGCAAGCATGGAGAACCAGCATCTTCCAACTGAGTATGTCAAGATAGATGGAGATGATGATAAACTATTCTTTTTTTCTCAATGCTGACCATGGGCCCAATGTCAAGGTATGCCTCAAGACCCCTTGCAAAGTTCAAATTCATATGGTAATCAATGGAAAAACTATAATTTCCAAGGTCCTCCACAAAATCACTCCAATTGGAACAATGCTGGGCAAAATAACCCACAACAATCCCAATGGCCTTAGAATTCCCAACCACCCTGGCCTAATCAATAGAACCAACAAAACCAATATAACTACTAGAAAAACCTACAAAACCAATGGTAACCACCCCAAGGGAATTGGCAGTCTACGAACCAATGGAAGGGATCTCAACAATGGCCTACCCAAAATATTGGTGCTCCACAATTACCCCCTCTAGTTCAACAACCTACTCTAATGCCACCACCTACAAATCCTAGACCTCAAAAGAAAACATAGTTACCCACACAACCTCAGCCAAATCCAAATAGCCAATAGCCACAATAGCCCATGTATAGTGCTAATACTCAATAGTATCCTTCTTACACCCTAAATTTTGTTGATATACATGTAAGATCTACTACAACTTTACTAGCACCTAAACCATCTCTTATAACTAAAATACTAGATTCTCCTATAGCATCAGAACCTTCAGTTGCTAAACTTGTTGACTCACCTAATGTCACCATGTCAACCCCAGCTCAACTAGCAATAGAACCCCCTTTTCCAAAAAAACTGATACAAAAGAAACCTAAATAAACTAATGAACAACCTTTTGACATCGTTGATCAATTAAAAAATATACATGTCCAAATACCACTATTTCAAGCTATCAAGGACATTCTAGTCTATGGAAAAGCTATTAGAGAAGCTTGCTTGAAGAAACTTGGAAGGTGTAGACACTCAAAAATGGTTCGCACCTATGGTTTCATCACTTCTTCATATTAATTCATCCCATTTTCTCTTTCTACTAACTTTGATCTTTTGGCCAAATCTATCATATTTCATCATTTGTATCCTTTTTCACATCAATTTCATGTCACTTCAAAATCATTTCATATCAACCCAAAACCATTTCATATCAACTCAAAATCATCCCAAATCAACTCAAAATCACCCAAAATCAACCATAATCACCACAAAACATATCAAACATCTCAATTCAATCATCATCTATCCAATCCTAGGCATTGTTGTGGCTTTCAGTGCCTTGGAAACCTATCAACCTATCAAACCTTATCAATCTAGCCTTAGTACTATCATGGCTCTCAGTGCTAGGTCAAACTATCATTCATGTCATCCAATATTTGACATTGTTGAGGCTTTTAATGTCAAATCATGGCATTATCAAACATTTTAATAATATTGACAATGTCTATTAATGTTATTATGATAAACCTTATCAATCAATCTCGATCATGTAGCATTTTACAATGCCAGTTAAATGTTACATATCAATCAATTCATGTCATGTGTCCTTGGCATGTTATCAATTTTGATCAATCAATAAATTTTACCATGGCTTTTGTCTATCTACCATCATCATATTCAATCCATATTATCATCACATTTTCATCAAAGGATACTATCACGTTTATTTAATCAATTTTTGCCAATCATCTACTAATTTTCTCCATTGGATTAAATAACCCATTATTTAATCCTATTATTCTTTCTAATTATTCTTCCTAATTATCATCCTCAATTAATTAATTTTATTAATTAATTGGTTCATCATCCACAAATCATGGAAATTCACAATTTCCTAAGTTCCATTTTCCATCATTAATTCCATTTTTTACCAATTTCTATTTTGTGGAATAAAGGATTTTTAATTCAAATATTCCATAGAATATTGACATCATCATGATCCTTGGATATGACACCTCGTGGATTCTCCTTTGACACTTGGATAAGATATGTCATAATAAAATATTCTTATTCTCTTATGCACCTCCATATTTGGCTTATTTGTCATAGATTCTTGGCTTTAAGTGGGATTGAGGAGTCTTATGATACATCATAGATTCTCTTTCACATTTAGCCAAGTTTGACTTTCATGCATCATAGAATATTACATTTGGCATATTTTTTCATATGCATCATGGCTTCTCAAAGGAATATCTTGCCACATCACATATCTAAGGGTCACAAATCCAATGCTCTCATCCTCCATGTGCATTATAAAATGATCATTCTTCCTCTCATTTCTGGTCCTACTTGTTGAGCATTTTTCAAGTCCTTAGCTTTTCTCATCTTTTGCACTCTTGTTCTCACATTCAAATCACAACTTCTAGTATCCTCGTAGCATTACCATTATCATAGGCTTTTTCTTCAATTTTGTGGGTACTATAGCCAAGTTGGAGCTACAATCATTTGGAGAAGAAAGAAGGACATGGGAGCTACAAATGAAACAGGGGGTTTCTATTGCTTTCTTTATTAGTTTGGCTTTCATGGTAGACTAGTGAGTGCTAACATATGTTGATTGAGTTTATTATTTTCTCATAGTATTTTATGCATTTAGCCCATTTTCTAGTCCTACATGTGGTGAACCCAATATGAACATGCTTATCTAACTTGGCTTTTCTTGTTTTGTGCTTGTAGGTGCAAGAAAGGAGCTCACTTGGAAGGGTATAAAGGCTATCTACACTTCCATATCACATCTAAATTAATTAGGGGGTCTAGTAACACACTTTTATTCTCTTATTTCATGCATTTTGTTAGCTTTTTTTCGTAGGGTGCACTCTGCTCTGTCAGGGTGCACTTGGGACCCCTAGGAGCAATTTTAGGAGTCTAGGAGCCACTAAAACCTCTTTCTACTGTCTCTAACTTACCAACTACATTCAAAACATACCAACTACATCATTTATTTATTCTACACTATTTGGTCACCCTTGGAAGTATAGGTTTCAAAATTTACAATTTCTAGGTCTTATTTAGACACCATTTCCCCATAGTTTGCACCTGACCTCCCATCTGCATCCTAAAACTACCAACTACACCCAACTAGGCCCCAACTATATCATGGATGTAGTTAGCACTATCTAGGAAAACTTGGGAGTGTTCTGAGTCATTTTGGCCTTCTAGAGTGCAATCTGCTCTGTCAGAGCACACCTGGTTCATAGAAAACACACACATCACTCATAATCTACATGTAAGGTTTCCATTTACTTCTAGAACATAGATTAGATGATTTTTTGTTACTAATTGTCTACTTGAAGCATGTGGTAATCGATAGATGAAGACTTTATCATAACAAACTACTAATACTTGCTTTGCAAGATGTTGTTCAAGACCATTGTGTTCTTGTCAAAACCATGTGTGTGGATTTTCTAGAGTAGATAACACTTCATTTCATGCTTAAAATAAAAATTTTCTTTTCTATTTGACGTGTCTATAGTGTTTAATCCCTATGGGTTACATTGGACATATCCTCTCCCCATGCCATTCGTGGATCTTGGGTGTAAGAAAAATTTGTGTAACTTCTATAGGAGGCCTACCTTGGACCAAGATAATCGATATTGGGTATGCCAGGAGATGACCTTAGAGCAGTAATGAACCAAAATCTAGCTCAATGTTCTATCCACTATATAAAATTTGATTATGGTGGAAGTTGTGTTTATGGTATTGTTGTGTGATAGCTCTCCTCCATTACCCTTGTGGTGCGTCAAACCCCGATTCTTAGGGCTGGGAGACCTTCTGCAAAATTTTATCATTCACTTGCTAAATGGAATGCTCTTACTTAAAATCATCTTTTAGTGGCCAAAATCATTTCTATCCACTAGCTCAAGGGGTCACCCATGCCCGTGAAGACATCCTAAATTCTCACAGTCCTTAGTAAAGGCAACAGTCCCTTGGGAAACCATGCTCCTTGGGAAGCAGATCTTGGTAGCCCTGAGAAGTGAATGCACTATAAGGGGGAGCCTGTGGTGCCAAGATCCTAGGTTGTTCACTCTAGATAAGCATGGCCAAACTTTGGTTCAAGTAGGAATTCATTGGGTGTAGTCTTAAAAGCCTACGTTGTGGTGTGCTTGTTCACTTTTAATAATAGCTATTCTTATCTTAATGTCTCTTGCATGCATGTGAAACATTAATCAAGATAACAAAAAACATTCAAATTTACACTTTGAAAACTTGCAAACACTTTTCAAAACATTACACATTGTCAATGTTAGTGTAGTTTTTTATTTTTCCTATTTTGCTAGGTTTTTCCTATACTTTTAATAATATCACTTAGGTTAATAAAGCATGTCTTATTAGGTGAATGGTTGTGAGGTGTCACCTTCCTACATGTGAGCATCCATTACCTATCTTAGGAAGATACTTTGCTATCTTTAGTCTGATAGATGGTTGCTCCTCATTGGTTGGTGTTGCCACCTCCTCCCTCTTCCTAGCCTATATAAGCATGCTACCTAGCTTGTATTTGCATCTATTATTTTTTGCATCCTCTTAATGTTATTTTTCTTCGAGCATTTGCATTACTCTCTTAAAGACTAACTCTGTGTTGCTATTTTTATTTTGTATCATTTGCATTCATAGTTTAGATATTTATTCTTTGCACTAGTTTTCTAGGTTATTAATCTTTTCAGATTCTAACATGGTATCAGAGCCTTTCTATGTGCAAGAGTAGATTTTAGTTTTCTTATTTGAGAGATTTGGGGGGGGCTAATAAATTTTATTGTAGTTTTTTGAAAAATGAAGTATGCTCTTCTCTTGCATCTTTGGATGATCTTGAGAATTAGAAAAGTTTGGACAAAAACAATTTTTCTCTAGGGTTTCAATCTCAAATCTGACAACCAACTTGCATATTTAGACTTTTCAATCAGTATTACAAGTTTCAGTATGCCATTGATGGACTTAGGAAGCTGATCCAGCATTTGCATGTCATATTTTGGTTGCTGGGGTCGTTTCTTGATTTTTGGAGCCAATTTTTACTATTAAAAGCGTCTGATTTACACTATAGCAACATCTTTTGCACATTAGCAAGAAAAATGCTTTCAAGGTTTTGTTTGCAGCCCTGAAAAGCCATCTGGGTATCTTTTAGATTTTGCATGAAATCTATATATTTTGCAAGATTGAGTGTGGAAAGCTACAGTCGTAACCCTCTCCATTGGCAGTCGCAAATTTGAACGCAGTTTTCAATTGTCTCATTTTTGCTCATACGGACTTTGATTTTTACAATTCTTGTTATGACCTTGGCTTTTTTTTTGTGCTCTATCCATTAGTGGAGTTGTTTTTTTATTTTCATGCATGAATTTTTTAGAAATTGTAGATTCTTGGCCATAACTGTGCACACTTCTCATTTTGGAAACTTTGAAGGATCATAACGTTCTCATACGACCTCATATCAAGGCAATTCTTTTTTGAAAGTGCATGATTTTTTGAGTAGATCACAGTGGTGCTATTTGTTTCCTTGATTATTGTGCCTAAGTTTCACTTTCAACATATGTTCTTCATGAGGGTTTGTAATGCATTAAAATCAAGACCACTAAGTATTTCTTTCTAGTGGTAGTTGTAAATGCACTAAAATAAAGTGCCAAATCATATTTCTTTTGGGGGGGTTCTTTGATTGAGTAAAAAGGGGAGGCATTTTCATGGCTGGGTTCTCTTTTTTTTAGCATTTATTCTCTGCATTTCTTCATCATGGATCAAACAAATATGCCCATCCTAACTCCATACAATTACTTTGAGTGGAAATCACACGTGAAAAGTCACTTAAAGAAAGTAGGATTAAATAGGATAACTATAGGACTTGAAACTGAACCTGATAAAGATGAAGATAAGCCTAAGTGGTTTAATAAATGTGATGAGGCATATGGAACATTGTGTTTATCTATTTCTCCTAACTTGCTATTTCACATTGAGTCTTTGGATACACCAAATAAGTATGGATAAAGCTAGAAATACTATTTGGCACACAAGATTCAATGAGGGGTCATATGTTGAAAAATGAATTAATTAGTTTAAGTCCAAGAAATTTCAACACAATCCAAGATTTCTTCACCAAATTGAAATCACTAAGGCTGTAGTTAAAACAATATGAAATTGAAAAAAAAGATAAACAACTAATTCTTAGTATTCTCTCTAAGCTAAGTTCAAAATATTCTATGATTGTCTCTACCTTCTATGCTACTAAGGGTGCACTTGGTTCTCAATTCACCATGCCATCTCTAGATGATTTTTCTATTAATCTCACTCGAGAATAGGACAAGCTAATCCAGATGGGCACTCTTAAGTCCTCTAAGTCACATGCCTTAGCAACCAACCAAGGCACAAAAGAACAAAAAGGACAAAGTAGTAACAACAATAGTAAGGATGAGAAACAAAATAATAGTGAGGAAAAGAAGGATCAGATACCAATTACTTCAAAAGAAACTATTGATACCTCATCCTCTAAGGGCAATAAGCCTAAGAAAGAAAAGGTTAAAAGTGCCTATTGTAAAAGACTGGGTCATGATGAACATAAATGTTTGAAGAAACAAATTGATCACTTGACATACATTCTTCAGAAGAATAATATTAGTCTTCTTGAGTCTATCAAACAAAGTTCTAATGAAGAGTCTAAAAAGGAAAAAGAAAACAACAAGGGGAAAGGAAATGGCAAGGCTCTTGTTGCAGTTGCTTCCTCACCATCCACTTGGGTTCTTGATTTGGGTGCTTTGCACCACATGGCTTCATCTAAGGAATATTTTGCATCCTTGGAGCCATGTACTATGCCTTCTATTTTGATGGGTGATGATACTCCTATTGAGGTGTGTGGGAGAGGGTCTGTTGATGTGGGGGATGGCACATTCCATGATTTTCTTTGTGTACCCTCATTATCAACTAATCTCCTATCAATATACCAAATCACTCACACAAGTTTAGGCAAGTGGGTTGAGTTCACTCCTGATTCAATGGAGATATGTGAGTTGCATAGTGATTCTATGGTTGCAATTGGGAGAGCAGATCATCAGTCATGACTCTATCTATTTTCTCACTTTGTTCCTGATCCTCTTTCATCTATTTTGCTCACTCACTCTAATGATGTGAGTAAATTATGGCATGAGCAGTTTGGCAATCTTAACTTCCACTATTTGCATTAGCTCAACTAGCAGAGCATGGTCATAGGGTTGCCTTCGGTTCAATTCTTAGGAGGTATTTTCCAAGGTTGCATTCTTCATAAGAATCCTAAGGAAAATTTTGACAAAAGTAAGGTATGGAGAGCTTCACAGATACTAGAGTTAGTTCACAATGATTTGATGGTCCTTTTCAACATCCTTCTTTTAGTAGGGCTTGATATGTCCTCACATTCATTGATGACCTTTCTCGATATACATGGGTGTGCTTTCTCAAACAGAAGTCGGAGGTATTTGATCATTGTGAAGACTTCAAAAAATTTGTAGAAAAGAAATCTAGGAAAGCCATCAAGGTTTTGCGCATAGACAATGGTGGTGAGTATGTCAACCATCAGTTTGAAAGATTTTGCACGTTAGAGGGGATTGATTTACAGCATTCAATTCCATACAATCCTCAGAAAAATGGTGTTGTAGAATGGAAGAATAGATCCTTGAAGGAAATGACAAACTATATGATTCACTCTAGATCTCTTGCACAACAATATTGGGTAGAAGCCATTAACTGTGCTTGTTATATCGAAAACTGTGTTCCTTACTAAGCCTTGAAGGGAGTTACTCATTTTGAAGCATGGAGTGATTGAAAACCATTAGTTAAGCACTTTTGATTTTTTGGCTCCCCTGCATGGGCCCACATTCCTACAAAGAAACATAAGGCCTTGGATCCACAAAGTAGACCTTGCATATTTTTAGGCTATCCTGATGGTGTGAAGGGTTATCGGTTGCTCCACCCTACTACACATGAGTTATTCATTGAGAGGTGTGTTCAATTTGAGGAGGGATCTTCAAGCTCACTTTCTATCACTTCTCCAACTCCTTCTACCTTGATATTAGAGTCACATGGAATACATGATAGATCTTCTGATGAGTTAGATTCACCTAAATAGTCTTCTACCTCTACTTCTAATGCAGAAAGTGATTTAGAGAACTCACCTCCTTCCTCTCCTAGTCATCATTTAGAGGTTAATGATTCCCCTCTAGATTCTCCATCTTCATGTCCACTTTGGGCTAGATAGACCTTGCAATCTGGAGGTGATTGGGTTGGGGATCCATCAGATACTAGGTGAACTCATTCACAATTCTAGGATGATCTACATGTCTTCATTGCTACTGCCTCAAATCCATAGTCCTTTCATGAGGCTTTTGGTATTCTTGAGTGGGATACAGCTATGTAGGAAGAGTGTAGCTCATTGATGAGGAACCACACTTGGGATCTTGTCCCTCTTCCTAAAGAAAGAAAATGTGTTCCATGTAAGTGGATCTAGCAAACAAAATTTTCAGCAGATGGGTCAATTGAAAAACACAAGGCTCACTTGGTCGCTAAAGGATTCTCCCAAGTTCCTGGGATTAACTACTCTGAGACTTTTGTGCCAGTTACCCAAATGAATTCTATTTGAATTGTTCTTGCCATTGCTACAGCTAATCATTGGGAAGTACATCAAATGGATGTGAAGAGTACTTTTCTTCATGGTGACCTTCATGAGGAGATCTACATGGAGCAGCCACAGGGATTCCTTTAGGATTCTTCACTTGTGTGTCATCTTTATAAGTCTCGCTATGGCCTCAAACAGGCTCCTCGGACCTGGTATGCCAAGATGGACTCCTTCCTTCTATTAGTTGGGTTCACTTGGTGCCATTCTAATCCTAATATCTACATTTTGCAACAGGGTGATTCACTTCTATTTTTGGTTTTGTATGTTGATGACTTGCTGATCACAAGAAGTTCTTCAGCCACCATTAAGGCTGTCAAAGTGGCCCTTCAGGATAGATTTTTGATGACTGACTTGGATTTTTTGCATTACTTTCTTGGGATTGAGATCCTTTAGTCTCCTTCTGGGATCACCATCACACAATCCAAGTATGCTCTAGATTTTCTCTTGAGGTTTCATATGGCTGACTCTAAGCTTGCTTCAACTCCCTTCCTTTTTGGAGTTAAACTTGAGGCTCAATGTTCTTCTCCATTTGTTGATGGAACTTTGTACCACTAACTTCTTGGGAGTCTCATTTATATGACTCATACAAGACCTAACATCTCCTATGATGTAGGCATAGTCTCTCAATTCATGCAGGAGCCCCATGAGTTGTACTAGAAAGCAACCAAGCAGATCCTTCACTACATTCAAGGATCTCATAGTTGTGGGATTCACTACACAGTAGGTATTGAGCTAGATTTGGTGGGCTACATGGATTCATATTGGGTAGGTTGCAAGTATACTTTAGGGTATAGCTTCTCACTTGGGTCAAGTCCTATTTGTTGGTTGAGCAAAAAGTAGTTTTCTATTGCTCTATCTTCTACTAAGGCTAAGTATCGAGGAGCTATAAATGCTACCACTAAGGCAATTTGGCTTCAAAATCTTCTCACTGAGTTTGGTATCAAGATTAGATGGCCATCAATAATATTTTGTGACAACCAAAGTGCCATTCAGATCTCACAAAATTTGGTTCATCATCGGCGGACCAAACACATAGAGGTCCAAATGTACTACATCTGGGAGCTCATCCACGATCATGTCATTGACCTTCACTATTGTCCAAATTTCAAGAAAGTTGCTAATATCTTCACCAACTAAGAGCAAGTTCCTTCATTTGTGAGCTTTGCTGGGGGTGTGGGATGCTTCATCTTCTGGGGGGCCTCTTCCTCTCACTCAAATTCCTAACTTTTTTTTTGGGGGTCTCTTTTCTCTCTCTTTTGGGAAATCTTATGTACATGGGTACCTCATCAGGCTCGACTTGTCAAGACGCATTTCTACATCCACCTAAGCTTTGCTTATGGGGGGTGTTAGTGTAGTTTTTTATTTTTCCTATTTTGCTAGGTTTTTCCTACACTTTTAATAATCTCTCTTAGGTTAATAAAGCATGTCTTATTAGTTGAATGGTTTTTGAGGTGTCACCTTCCTACATGTGAGCATCCATTAGCTATCTTGGGAAGATACTTTTCTATATTTAGTCTGATATATGGTTGCTCCTCATTGGTTGGTGTTGCCACCTCCTCCCTCTTCCTAGCCTATATAAGCATGCTACCTGGCTTGTATTTGCATCTCTTTTTTTTTCATCCTCTTAATGTTATTTTGCTTCTAACATTTGCATTACTCTCTTGGAGACTAACTCTATGTTGCTATTTTGATTTTGTATCATTTGCATTCATAGTTTAGATATTTATTCTTTGCACTAGTTTTTTGGGTTATTAATCTTTTCAAATTCTAATAGTCAAAACATTTCAACCTTTTTCCAAACTTTGCAAACTTTGGTTCAACATATTCAAACCTTAGAAAATATGGCAACTTTTGATCCTAAATGTGCTTCACAAAATGTAGATCTCATTCTTGCATAATGTCCACTTGCACTTGCCCTAGTCTAGGCCTCATTCTTGCATCATATATACTTCATATTGTACCTTTTAGTCCTCATTTATTATCCATTACCTTTCATATTACATCCATTTGGGTTTAGTTTACCTCCCTTAGGCTTTGCATTTCCCCCCCAAAACTTGCATGTTGCATTGTCCATCTTGCATCTTTGCATACCCAACCCTCATCTTGACCACTTTAACCATCATTATAGGTGTCCTAAGTTTCATTTTTAACCTTCATTGTAGTCTTAACATTGTCCTCTATTTTTTACCTCATGGTGGCATCAATCTGAAAAACATAGCTCTCAATATTGCCTTAGTTTCAGCCCAGTTTACCAACTGCATCTTGAAACTACCAACTGCTCCCAAACTAGCCCCCACTACATCATGGATTTATTTGGAAATATTTGAGTGCACTTCATTTTCTAAGGACCCAATTGTTCCAGATAACATTTTGAGGCTTCTATAGTGTCCTTAGGTACCTGGTTAGCTCCCCTTGCATTAGCTTGCCTAGATCTGCATTTTGCATCACCTATTCTTCATTACCTTCACTTAGGAAATCATTCCTTAGGTCATAACCTCTATTTTTCATCTCCCAACCCATCATAACATCAACCCTGGCATCTTAGCTTCCTAGCATATCAACTTGGCAACCATACCCTTCAGAATCAACATACATTCACCCCAGCTTACCAACTGTGCCCAGAAACTACCAGTTGCATCCAAATTGGCCCCAACTACATGATATGTGTATTTTGTGCTATTTTAATTAACTTGGCACTGTTAGGGTTCACTTGGGCACCTACATGACCATTTTGGGCCTCCAAACTGCACTTTAGAACCTTAAAACTGCATCTAGGAGCCTATGTACCTCCCCATTCTGCACTTGACCCAAAACCACATCTTGCACCCAAAATCCCATTTTTCATCATAGGAATTGTCCATATTTCATAACCAAACAGCACCATAATCCTTTTGATTCCCCTAAACATCATTTTGAACCCCAAAACCTTTGAATTTAGTCAAAAATCTAACAAAAGTATGAACTCTAGAGTATTGCATTGTGTCAACGGATGATGGATCTTGACCATGGTCATTTTATCATTTTCTTTTATCATTTTCTTTGTTCAAATGCCACTAGTTTAAAGGTATATTTGGCTTTTTCATTTTGATCTTATTATTTTTGTCCTTTTTTTGGTCAAGATCTAAAGTCTATTGTCATAACATTAAACTCTTAGGTTAATACCTTGTAAAGATTCACCTAAGTTCAAAACCTTGCATATACCTCTATCATTAGCATAATAATATTCCTAAACATAATTTTGACTTACCCTAGTGGTATATCCCCTTATCTTGCATTGATCAAAATCCTAGCATTATTTTCACTACCAAACCCTATCAAAGTGTCCATCAACCAAATTGTCCTTTTAATCACTTATCCTCATTTTTCATATTCCAAATGTCATTATCAACCATATAAAACCATCCTTTACATAATATACCTTGAATAAACCTAGCTTTATTGTCATTACCAAGTCCAAAACATAACTATAACCTTCGTTTTCCATACCATAATCTTCATTTTGCATACCTTCAAAATGACACATTGCATTTGCATTTGCATAACATCCCTAGGACATTTCCACTTTGCACATCAAAACCCTAGCTCATTTATAATTTCCTCACATTACATAAAATCCCTAAACACTTAAAATCCCAAAAACACCCATATCTTGCATGCCCATATCTTAGTTATCAAGTTTTGACCTCTTTTACCAATTGCAAGCCTGTTTTACCAACCGCACACTTCAAGTGCGCAATTGGTGTTTTTTGGATGCACTTGGTAGTTTTAGAGTTCACTTTGTAATTAGGTGTTTCATTCTAGATTCTATAACCCTAATTTATACTTCCACACCTTGCATTGCATCCCAAGACCTTAGGAAACACTCTAAATCACTCAAAACAATCAAAATTTTCATTTTAGGCACCCTAGCACCTCTTTTTACCCATTGCATGCCTCTTACTTACCAACTTCTCACTTTTAGGCCCCAAACTACATCATTGGTGCACTTGGTACTATCTAAGTGTAGGTGGTAGTTTAGGTGCACACTTTAGAGGCAAACAAGTCCATTTAGGGTTTCTCCCATTGCATCTACATTCTTAGGTGTCATGCCAGCACTTAGTAGGACACAATCAGCTCAAAGACCTAAGGAAATTTATCAACCTTTATTTTATAAGGCACAAGAAAAACCAAAACCTTGTCCATGATAGAAGAAGAGCAAGAAGACCCAATAACCATTTGACAAAGACCAAATCAAGGCATCACAACCTTTACTTGTGGACCCCTTAAATATGTATCTACTAGAGCACCATAAGCAAGCTATGACACAAAAAGCATTGAAAAATGAACCTACCATGAGATTTTCTTCAAACACTTCCCCTACACATGGGATGGTTCAATAGAGTCCAAAATTTGAACCTATATTTGTGCCGATACCACAAGGAGGAGGAAGTGTACCAACCACACCCAAATATGAACAATCACATTCCTTTGAATTTAGCCAACCTAACACAAGTTCCTTCCACCCTAAAAAATCAAACACACAATAGGGTACTATACACCTTAGTGATGACTCTAACACTAATGGCATCACTAACAAAGAAATGGCTAGGACATGTCAAGACAAAAACTTTAAACATTTTGCAGCCCAAGAAATTGTCAAATTCAACCCAAATGTGGAAGGACCTAAGTCCAAACATCAAATCAACACAACCATTTAAAACATACAACCCATGATCAATTTGGACTTAGATAAGCGAAAAAAACCTCTGGAGTTTTCAAACACAATAATGGCACCTATAAGGTCTCATCAAGAATCAACCATCAAAATCCTCTTAGGTACATTTGAAAACATCAATGTTAATCCCTTGTTTGACAAAATACCACCAATTCCTAAACACCCCAAAAGGACATTAAGACTTTATTTTAGCCACATGATGCAACAACAAGATGCACCTAAAGGGACTTATGCTCTAGGGATGCCATGCATACCTCCTTTGGAGACAAATCAACAAAGTGCACCTTTGCTCCTAACTCTACCAAGTGTTATGACATCAAATGTTATGGAGCCTCCCATGAGTACACTATGTGAAACATCAACTACAACAATCCATATTGATGCACAATAGAAAAGTCTTATTGACATTACACCTATTCCCAAAAGGAATGCACCTCGTTTTCAAGTCAATATGATGTCCCAAGGAGAAACCTCTAACACACAAAGGTGCCAAAGCAACAATACCAACATGATGGTCAATTCGCAAGGACTTAGTCAACTCCCACAACAACATCAACCTATAGTGGTACAAGGACTTAACACTTCCAACCCTCAACCAAGTCTACATCCACTTGACACACATTCCACATATCAACGATAACACAAAACATAACAACAACAACCTCAAGTTGTGCAAACATCCAACATCCCTAATACACGGTCCAACATAAATCCACGTGACCTCCATGAAATGTATCAACAAAAAATCCAACAACAAGTGATGTTTTCTAAACAACAAGAGCAACTCAAGCAACAGTTGGAATATCAAAGATGACTTGAGGAGAAAATTGCATACCAGCAACATTTATTGCAACAACAACATGTGCCACAACAACCTCAATAGATACCTCTACAACAAAAATCACATACATGGCCTCACATAAAACCAATAGAGGTATCCCAATGACAACCACAAAAAATGGCACAACAACAACACATGGTACATTAATCGTAGTTGATACTGCAACAAGTGCCAAATCAAATACCACAACAAGTACCCCAACAATAGCAACCCTTTTTTCTTTTAAGTACCAACATACCTCCACCACCAAGTTATAAATCACCAAACTCATCAAATATAGAAATGTCAAAACCAAGCAGACATAGTTCTCACCATAGCAAACAGTCTACTCATAGGCACAAAGGACTTGAAGTAAAGACTCTCAAGCAAAACCCTAATGAAGAGTTGTTGCAACAATTCAAACAACTTTCCAAACAAGTTGAGGCATTGGGAGTCCAAAAAAATAGGCTCTATATATAGAAAGGGACTTACATCCTAATCCATTTGATAAAAGTTTGTATATGCCTCCATTCCCAAAACACTTTGTAGCTCCAAGGTTCAAAAAATATCGAGGAAAAGGAAACCTTGTTGATCACATTAGAGAATTTTGTGCCTCATGTACTAAACTTTATAATGAGCTCACTTACTTCATGAGATTGTTCCCTCATTCTCTAGGTGGGCTCGCACTTGAATGGTACTCCAAACTTCTCGGTAATATCAAATCCTGGTCAAAATTTGCAGACAAGTGCATCTCCCACTTTTCCTTTAACATTACGAATGAAGTGACACTTTTTAATTTATGCTCAACTAAACAAAAGATAGGAGAACCATTTATCACATTCTTACTATCCTAGAGAAGCTTAGTCAATCAATGCTCACTAGACATTCCTAAAGAACAACAAGTAAACTTGTGCATTGAAAACTTAGTCTTAGATTTAATGTATGAACTCAAAATCAAGAGCCCAAGCACCATTTCTAAACTAATGAAAAAGGGGGCTAGTATTGAATATGCTCTTATCCATAAGGGAATCCTCAAGATAAACAAGGAAAACACAAACACTAGTTCCTCTAATGACAAGCAAAAAAAATTCTCCAAAAACAAGAATGTGACTAGTGATGGTATCATGGATGCATGAAAAATTAGCACAGCACAAGCTCAATTGACTTTGAAACGTGCAAACCCTAAAAATTCACAAACCTCTAATCAAACATCAGCTCCATAGTAGAAAATTGAGACTTCCACATAGGACAAACCCTAAAGACGTCCTAGATCCAAGGATAGGAAATTCACACCATTGGGGATACCTCTTGAGAATATGTTGCAACAATTACTAAGTAATAACTTCCTACAGTTATTCCCGATCAAAGATGAGCCATTAACTAAAGTTGATTGGTGGGATGACAAAAAGTATTGTGATTACCATCGCACCAAAGGACATAAGACTTGATCATGCTTCCAATTGAAACATGCAATATAAGACCTTATTGATGATGGTGTAATCATAGTTGATCCATCACTATTAGAATCCAACTTTGACCACACTATATTCAAAGATCCCTTGGATAATAACAAAAAAGAGAAGCCCTCCAATTCAAACTCAAACTCACAAGCTAATGTAAATTACACGTGCATGGGATATGACTACATTATCAACTATTTCAATGAGTCAGATTCCCACATATCCACATTCACTTTGAAGGCTGAAGACCCTTGTTCTATTGTCACTACATACCATACCAAGATCACCCTACCTAGAGCTCCATCTAGACCTACTACTTCTACTAGAATTTCACCCCCTAGTAGACCTGCTACCCCTACTTCATCTTATTATAGCCTTGTTGAATAGCTTGGCAAGACCCTTGCACAAATACCCATCTTGGACCTACTTCATGCATCTCCCCAACACCAGAAGATCTTGGATCAAGCTCTTAAAGAGTGAATAGTCCCAAATAACATGGATATTTCCCAGCTCCAAGCCATGGTTGGAAACCTATCTACCTCACAACATATTACCTTTTCCCCTTGAGATATTCCTAAGGAAAAACCTAATCACAATGATCCCCTTCATCTCAAAGTCTTCATCCATAATGCCAAAGTTAGATGTGTCTTAGTAGATGGAGGAGCAAGACTGAACATCTATACTCTTAAGGTTGTCAAAGGTTTGGGTTATTTTGAAGATGATGTGGATCCCCCTCAAAGAATCACAATAAAATCTTATGATGATGGTGAATGCTTCTCCAAGGGCATCATCACATTACCTGTCAGAGTTGGCCCAACTATGAAAGACACATTATTCCATGTCCTAGATATAGAAATGAATTGTAACATGATACTAGGATGCCCTTGGCTTCATGCTATGAAAGTAGTATACTCTACATATCATCGATGTCTAAAGTTTTCCTATGAAAATGTGGAGGTTACCATCCTTGGTGATCCAGATCCTTTCCAATTTTGTGCCAATCTAAGAGATGCTACTACATACCAAATCCCAATAAATAATGAAGCACAACCCACAAATTCCTCTAAGTATGTGGATGCTGATATACTCCTTAGTAAGGCCAAGGAAAAGATGAAGATTGAAGACAATCGATGTGGAGATTACTTTATGTCTCAAGTCTCTCACATTAGGGAGTCACCACTTTCTCCCCTATCTTATGGTAAATCACAACTATTGCAAGACCAAAAATCTAAGATTGGTACACAAAATGCCACTTCTATCAATGAGGATACATCTATATGTATTGAGAAAGAAAAAGAAGACCAAGAACCCACTTTGATATCTCCTAGCCCGTACAAACTTGAATTTACTATCATGCAAAAACAAGGCTATGATGGCTATAGTAGTCTTGGATCTCAGAAACAAGGAATCATTAAACCTATCACTATAAAAGGATGACCTCCTAGTTTGGGGCTTGGATTTAAACCATTATGAATAGGTCTTCCTAGTACTACGGTACCTACATGTAAGACTATGGATGTTTTGAATGATGAAAAGGCATCTGAGGATATCCTAGTAGAAACCAACAATTCTCTAGCTTCTGAGCATAACCCCAATGATACAATAGAATCTAATGCACATATCCATACCTTTCACCAAATCCCTTTCAGCCCTAATGATGACATCCCCTTAAGTCATCCTAAACTATTAGATTGGGACCAACATGGACCACCAATTCTTGATCAATTCGACAATGATGATACTCTTATAATAGACTTTGAAATATATGGAGGAATTATGGACAGTAATCATAAAGAAGTTTTTTCTTCTAAAGAGAACACATTGGCATACTTTGGGGAGCCAACTCCACCTTCTAGTTACAAAGCAAAAAGAGAAAAGGATAGCAAGCATAGATCTCTTGGTGAAAATTGAAAGGCGCCATTAGACCATAAAAAATCAAAAGCTAAGCAGCTCCCAATGATACAAAATGAAAAATATGATGCAATGAATATCAATGTTCTAGTGTTCAACATGCCACAAAGTCTTTTGGAGATCTCTCAATCAGCATTCATGTGGAAGGTCATTGGTCTCAACCCTCCCTTATATCCAGTTGTTTATCCCCACATCCAACTACCAAATTTTCCCAACACCCAAGATAAAATCTTTATCCAACAAACCTTTGTATATGTCATCATCAGTGACATCCCACATGACATATCTATTGACCCATTTATCCTGAGATGCCTTGATTCGCAAGAAGCAGGCATTGTCTTACATAGTATATCTCAAGGCCTTTCCAATGGTTTAATTTTAGCTACAAACTCGGAACAAATACTATGTAGTTATGGTCAGTCATGGATCTAGAGATTATCAGCTATCAACAACAACAACAAATTTCTTCTCAACATTGGTCAACAAAGTTCTTGATTCTGTCTAAAAGTACTAAAAAAATATCAAAAATCATTGCAAAAAGTCTTGAAAAATATCAAAAAATAGCAAAAAGTCCTAAAAAAAAGTAAAAAAATTCATGAAAAAATGGACGCCTTGATGAAAACCCAGCAAATAGGTGAATTGGCACAAAAATTTGAGTCAAGAGAAAAATTCCATCCAAAAGTAAAAACCTAGCAAATAGGTGCCATGTGTAATCAATTTTTGCTCCTCCATCTATCAGGATTCCATCTAGTTTTTCCCCCTTTGTCATTCCCTGATCATACCTATTATCTTGCAAGAGATCCTTGGCTCCTTGACCATGGCTCACGAACTAGTAGATATCCATCATTATCCTTACTAAAAGCATCACTAGTCTACACACACCCTGTCATTGGCCTTTGTACATAGTTTATGTCTTGTCTAGGGGCATATTACCTACATGGTGCATAAGTTTGAACTTGAACTTGGGGCATATCCCTAAGAACTTTTTATCCATTCGACCTATCACATAACATATTGGAGCTAACACTTGTATATGCTTTTACAATCCTAAAAAATCCTAAACATTTGAATATGATATTGGAAAAAGCACTAAAAAATCATAAAATGTCTTGAAAAAAGCACTAAAAAATCATTAAATGTCCTAAAAAAATCACTAAAAATCATATAATGTCCTAAAAAAAGCACTAAAAATCATAAAATGTCCTTAAAAAATCACTAAAAATCATAAAATGTCCTAAAAAAATCACTAAAAATCATAAAATGTCTGAAAAAATCACTACCAATCAGAAAATGTCCTGAAGTAAAACCTAAAATTTGTAAAATGTCCTGAAGAAATTAGACACACAAAAACATCAAATATCCCCAAAAAACCCTAAAATTCATAAAACCCATAAAAAAATTTGCAATAAACCTTTTAAATATTCATTGTGCATAACCATCCCTTTTACATACACACTTGCACTTAGTAGACTGAAACTCAAAGCACTACACTTTCAAGACAATCACACTATCTAAGCAATGTGAACCAACAATCAATCCAACATGTCACTATGAACCTATCAACTAAATCCACAAAAAGAGCTATCACATTATCAACATGTCAAACACCATCTAAACACCTAAAAGCACTCAAAATCAAGTAATAATGGACAAGAATAGTTGTTGGCTCACATTGTTTAGTAAGTGATTTATTTTTTCTTTGATCATGTTCCTATGTCACTCGATGATATAAACTAATCTATGAGAGTGGCTAGGATGGTTCATGGTCATCTTTTTCTATTTTGATCTATTAAAATGTACCTTTGAGAGTCTGGGGCATTTGCATATGCCTTAGGAAGGACAAGGTCATTTTTTTTGCATCATGCTTGTTTACACAAAAGGCTTTCATTTTCACTCTGGCCCTTTATGCCATGATGTGTTGCATTCCATTTGCCATATCAAAATAAAGCTCCATTTGACATATAATGCACTTTCTAGAAGAAAAAGTCTTCACCTAAATATAATTGGTCCTCATCTCATCTCCTTCTATCATTCACCTCTTGGTACATCACTATGATCATGTATCCTAATACACCAAATCATTTTCAACTTGCATTCATGCATCCTTGCATCATCCTCCACTATCAATCAACCTTATGTGGCTTTCCACCTAGTCCAACCTTAGTCTAAAATTTCTCTCACCATCTTTAACCAAATCTAACCATGTTTGATGATTTCACTCATGTTAGGACATATTTCTATCATTTTGGGCGTGCACACATAGTTTTAGGTTATTTTGAGTCCAAACAGGTTGATTCTAGCCCCTAGAGCCTTCTAGGGTGTAGTCTGCACTTTTAGAGCATAGTTGGGCCTCCCAAGTGCATCCTACGTGCACTTGGTACTGTCATGATGCACTTGGGCTTACCAAGTGTGTTCTAGATGCACTTGGATGAGTTTTGGGCACACTTGGGGAACTAGGATGCCCAGAACTGCTCTCGAAGCCCCTATGTTGCACTCCAAAGGCCATAACTTTTACGTTTCAACTCTCATTTACAAACTGTCAATTGCGTTGGACTCATATCTTTCTTGTGAAAATAATGAGCTATAATTTTCATTATTTGGTCATCATATTGAGTGGTAATCCTTGAAACTAAGCTTGGGCTCCTGATTGATTGATTTTGGCCCTCAGAGCCTTCTCGGGCACATCTTACACTTTCTAAGCATGCCTAGGATTCCCAAGTGTATCATGGGTGCACTTGGTACTATCATGAAACACTTGGGCTTAGCAAGTGTGCACTAGATGCACTTGGATGAGTTTTACAAGCACTTGGGGTAGTAGGATGCCCAGAACTGCTCCTAGAGACCCTATGTTACACTCTTGATCCCATAACTTTTATGTTTTAACTAAAATTTACAATCCATAAATTGTGTTGGATTGCTTCCTAACAAAAAGAAGTGTGATGAGTCTAAAGAATAATGCAATAGTTTGAAGCTTGAATCTAAAAAGGGATAAAATAGAGTAAATAGAGGAAGTGTTAAGGAAACAAGTGAGCAGTTGCAACGGAGAGAGCTGGTAGAGCACACTATGTTGCTCTTAGACATAGAATCTATAAGAAGGTTTAATGCATGTGGATGGATAGGGTATTTCTTAAGATTAACTACATATGATGAAGAAGTGGCTACAAAATTTATAAGGAAATTCGATGAGGGTGAAGCTTCTATTTGGGGCTTAACAGTAGTTGCAATAGAGGAGTGCATCACAGAGGTAACTAGGTTATGTGTGGTTGAAGAACATTACCCCAGCATGCATGATGCTAGGTCAATGAGAGCCCAATTTACCAAGCCACCTGATCCTAAATTAGATGTCACAAAAAAAGGTTGCAAGAGAATGTCATTGCCACCACCATACAATGAATTAGCCATGCACATAATCAGGTATTTTATATGTGAAGGAAGATTTTGATACTTGCATGCACATCATTTCAAGCTACTTAGTTTTGTAAGGCATAATCTTTCTGTGAATATTCCAAATTTATTGTATAACATTCTTTGCATTAGTGTAGAGGAGACTCAGAAAGGAAAAGAGAATTTTGTTACTCATCATGCTTTAATTAAGTTGTTAATAGAGAGGTCACTTAGGAATGTATCCCCCTTAACATGAGATGAATTTGTGCAACTTAAAACCCTACAACCCCAAGATAGCCCTAGTGAATAGCATAGTGAGGAAAAAGTAGGCAGAAGGTTGTAACACAGGAAGAAACCCCTATAAGTAGAAGCCCTAGAATGAGAGGAAAAGTTTCTACGGATCCTATTCTGTCTAAAACATCCACTAGGGAATTTCCTATGAAAATTGTGTCTAATCATTCTCCTCCTCATCCTAAGATCACAAGCACTCCTGATAGTCTTACTAAAGATTGTAGGGAAGAAATTAAAGAAAATCTAGATGACACCCTAGCAAACTTACCAGGTAGTTCTAGTTGTAGGGATGAGATCGTTCCTGAATATGTTGATCCAAACACTACCTTAGTTACACATAGATCAACATGGATCACTAGTTTAGTAGAACATCTATGGAAAGAACAAACAAAGAGGAAAAGATATCATTAGGAAAAGATTATAGTATCTCAAAATGAGGAAATTGCAGAATTAAGGAATAGCTAGAAAGCCAAAAATAGCGCATGGACTATGCTCTTAAGCTAGCTAGACAGGCCCTTGCTTCTAGACAACCAACTAGAGTTTATGCTCTCTACTTGAAAGAGAGATTTCTTTTGTTTCAATTAATGTTAACCCTCAAGAATGTGAATAGAGAGTTCAAATCAGCACAAGAATTTTATGGACTATATCAGACTCTACCACCATGGCAGTAGAACTTATTGTGTGAGTTATATGTTCATAGTTTTGTTATTCCTTTGGAGACTAGATGAAATCCCTTACTTTACATAAGAGATGTACACCTAAAAGCCCTCATGTCATGGATGTGCAATGAAGTGAATTATGATAGGCTATTGAATAACTATAGAGATGAGGAAAGAACAGAACCTTTACCTTTAAGAGTAGAAAGTAGTAAGCTAGATGAAATGCTCAGAGATTAGTTCACATTGACCTATGGAAAGAAGAATCTAGAAGTGAGGGAGAAGATCTTTGCTTCCAGAACTAAGGTTCATGCTGAATATGAAAATTTTCCTTACTTTGCATTTTAGAGAGCCATGACCATTTCTAGGAGTAGGGGGGCTAGACTACCTAAATCTCTTAAGAAGTCAGAACCACACATCCCTATTAACTTGGAAGAAACACTTCATAGAGTTCAAAAATATCTAGAATTAGGAAAGCAACCCAGACTAGAGTTGTGGTGTCCCTTAACAATGCAGCCTCCAATGTTCCTATGGCCCTAGTATGACATTAATCTTGATAGACTTAACAAGTTGTAGGATGATCATAGGAGAGAATTGTTGGAGAGAACCAGAGGATTTAACTACACTTTTAAGAGCAATAGAAAGGGAAGAATAGAAACTGGAGAGTTTAGGTCACTAACAAGGAATTACAATGCTTGAGGACAAGCATTAGTTTGGCAGGGGACAGATGATGAAACCAAAATTTGCCTTTATTTTATGATGTTTAAGATACTTTGTTGATACTCTGTTTATCTTTGTTAAAACATTTGTGGACCTATGTTTACCAGACCTATGATAAACCTATGGGGTAGAAACTATGCCATCTTTTTGCTAATATTAAATATAGTATGTAGTATTTAATATAGTTATCAAAATGTGAATTCTTATATTTGAATTTAATTTGATAAATGTTTATTTGCAAACATGTTTGGTGTTATAACTAACCTATTAATGAAGACTAAAAGATGATTAGAGAAATTTAAAAGGTGTCAACAGCATTTAAGGAGAAGAGAATGCCAAGGAGAAACCATGGTGGAGGAAATTTTAATGGTTCCAAAAGACATGGCAATAAGGAGGAACTATGAAGACTTATTACCTTCTTTGCATTTACTCTATGGTGAGCAGATGTTTAGACTTTATTATTCCTACATTAAGCTGTTGTTCCTTCTTCCTGCCTTTAGTTGTTATCTTCCTATTTTCTCTCTCTTGCAAGTTTTAAGCTAGGTCATTTACTTTTCTATTATGGAATAAATGGTGATTTCCTATATATATAGGAATTAACCCAAGTGTGTAAGTTTTAGAACCAGTTAGAAGAAATAGTTTAAGAGAATAGACTGTTAACTTTTATAGTTGTATTTTTACAAGTTCTGTGTTATGTAATGAATTTTTGAAATCTAATGAAATATTTTTTGGCTTCTATCTTGTGTTAGTAGTTTAGAGAAGCTAACAAAGGGGGTCCACTTGGAAGGTGGATTAGATTAGGATAGAATAGATTTATTTCCAAGCATTCTTATTTTCATAATTAGAAGTTGTGAGTTCCTTCCTATAGCATCACACTTTGTGAATGTTCTTGTAGCATATATGAGAATAGTTTTAGTGGATGAGCCAAGCTGGAATATTTTTTATCTTTTTATTGTATTTCTAGTATTCATATAGTTAACTGTGTTAGTTACCTGCAATGATAGTGTAAGTTCTTTTCTTTGCATTTTCACTTTCCTACAACATAAGCTTAGCGACTCATTAAGAGACCTAGTGCACATACTATGCCAACCATTTCAAGTATACATCCCTAGGTTGATAAGATTAAATGCACCTCATAGTGGGAGGAATAGTCCTTAGTTTGAATATATTATTCCTAAGAAAGGCCTAGTGCATGACTATGATAGACCTATTGTGAGGTGGGTCAGAAGGCATGAAAAAAAAATAGAGAAGAGCTCTCAAGTTGAAAGTGGCTAAATATGTAATTTGGGATGAAAAATTGTTTTAAAAATCTATAGATGGTCCTTTCCTCTAATGTGTCAATGATCAATAGCAAGAAAAGTTTTTGAGAACCTTCCATGATGAAGTGTGTGGTGAAAATTTCTCATCTTCAATCATGACTTTCAAAATATTGAGATAGTGTTACTACTAGTTGGGAATGTTTAAGGATGCCTACTCCTGGGTGAAAAAATGTGAGAAATATAATGTGTTCACTAGACAACCTCAATCAATCACTCTACCTCTTAGACCTATCATCATTGAAGCTCCTTTCCAGAAATGGGGTCTTGATTTCATTGGGCCTATCAACCCAGCATCCAATGTTGGTCACCAGTATGTTATAACTACGAATGATTACTTCACCAAGTGGGTAGAAGCCAAAGCAACAAAAAAACTACTTCTAAAGTGGTGTGTGAATTAATTAAAGAAAACATCTTGGTTAGGTTTGGTGTCCCATCAAACTAGTGATGGATAATGTGACATATTTTTCTTCAGTTGAGATCACCAATTTTTGTTTTGAGCATGGTATCATAGTCAACCATTCATCAAATTATTTTCTATAGGAAAATGATCAAGCTGAATCTAGTAATAAAAATTTGATGAATATTGTGAAGAAATTGGTGTCAAATAATCAAAAGACCTGGCACAAAAAAAAATCATGAAGCATTATGGGTAGATAGGTTGACACCTAAAAGGGAAATTGGTGTATCTCCTTTTGAATTGGTCTATGGAACTAAAGCTAATCTTCCATTACCCTTGGAATTAGCTACAAACAAACTAAGGATAGTGATTGAAGATGATATATATAGGGATGGTTTAGAAAAGAGAATTTTGTACTTGAGAAAACTTGGAAAGGAAAGAGAAGAAATCATAGATTATATCACACAACACTAGATGCCTGTGAAGAGCCTATTTGATAAAAGGGTGAGACTACAAAAATTAATGATAGGGGACAGTTTGTTACTATGGGATAAGCAAAGAGCACCAAAAGGTATCCATAAGAAATTTGATACCTTTTGGAAAGGCCCATTCACTATTTATTATGCATTCAAGAACAACTTGTTTAAATTGGCATATCCAGATGGTGAGGTGCTACCCCTGACATACAATGGTCAAGATCCAAAACTTTATAAAATTTCAAATTGAGAACAGATAACCCCTATATGTACTATAGTTATGTCTAGCTCCTATTTCTGTTTTCCTAGCTAGGTTTCCCTTGCTTTTTCCTTTTCCTTATTTTTCCTTGCTTTAATTTTGTTTTGTAGCCACCTTTAAATTTTGTGAAACCAGAGATTCTAGATTCCTTGCTTAGGTATAGCTGAGCTAAGTCCCTACTCAAAGCTATCTATTGACCCACTTTTCATCCTCTAACCAATTTGTAAAGTGAAATTTTGTGTTTTAATAAGGTCCTAGGTGTATTCAAGTCTAAGTACCCTTAGCTGGAAGGAATCTTCATCAGATTTTTCATTTTCCCCTTCTCCACATTTCATAATTAGGTGGTTTCTTTCCTTTGTATTGAGGGATGTTGTGGGTAGATTAGTATCTAATATGATGGAGATTCACCAAAATTGCAAATTTTATTCACAAGAGTTATATTTTCTTGTGGCCCATCATTTTCTCCATGAGAACAGAAGCTTGCAAAAATATAGACTTCATTTTCCTCCAAAGAGCACCAAATGATGTGTATGGGTCAAAATAAGAGGATAATAAGATGCCCTATGAAAAATTAATGTTCCTCTTACAATTATCTATCTTAGGAAATATTCAAGATTCATTTCAGCTCTTATAATCATTCCAAGAAGAAAACTAGAAACTAACTTCTTCACGGTGGGTTTTCAACCCATGAAGTCTATTTTCCACAAAAGGTAATCCTGAGGGAAAAGAAAAAGGTGGGCCCATAATGATATTGCACACTACTTTTCTACATTTCCAAGCTCAAGTTAAAAGCAAAGTCTGGGCAAAAAAATGGAAATTGTCTTCTCCTTGGCGGGTTTTGAACCCATGAGGACAATTTTTTGTATTTTAAAGAAAATCAAGTTGGTAAGTGGATTGAACCCATATTTCATGTGAAAAACATCTCAAGATGATAATGGAAATAATCTAACCATTGCGGGAAAGATCTATTAAGCAGAATTTGATTCAGTGGATATTTTCTTATGGGGTTTTTTATTCGTAACTTCCCTAAATTGGAAATGGAAAAGTGAATATGAGAAATAGAAAGTTACCATTAGGCCAATAGAAAAATGAAAAGACATTTAAATGGCCATTAAAACTATTCATTTAATATTCCAATGGATCTCTCCTTCAATTCATTCATGTGACACAAATTCTAAAGATCAACAGGTGAATGGAAGCCCCTATATAGGTGTAAACATGAACAGTTACAAAACTACTACTCTTTCTTGAGTTGTTATTTTGTTAAAATTGCAATAATTTTTCAAAAATCTAGTATATGCACATTTTCTATTCCTTTCATTTTTTGGATTCAAAATTCAGTTTCAAACAAAATGGCAACTAGATTTGTAGGTTTCGAGGAATTGAATAGAGTCAAGTCTTCACTACAGAATTTCATGGAAACTTCTCTTCATTTCTATGACATTCAAAATTTATAGAAAAGAGTGAGATCAAATTCTATCCATCCCATTATTGAGAAGCTCTAAGGATGTGGGATAGTCAAAGTAATGGGTTTTCCAATTGTAATCCAAGCTAGAGTTGATATTTGAATGCATAAATCATTATAACCTGAACACTAGATAGATTGTATTTCTAGATGACACAATATTGATCTCCATTGATAGACAAACTATGATAAATTTCCATTGAGTTCCAAAGTAGGATTTTTCATATTTTGACAATTAGTAGAGCCATCTCTAAGTTTTTCATGAAGAAAATGATTTGGAGAAAGGAAATCATACAATCATGGTTTCAAAATCTATTAAGTGCAAAGAGTAAGGCTCCTAAGACTCTTTTTGGTACTAATCTCAAGCCTAAGATTGTTGACATCTTGGTTCTCTTGCACAGATTGAAAGGTGAGGTAGAAGCTTTAAACTTCATTAAGAAATATTTCCTTTTGGTGTAATTAATCTGCTCTAACACCCAATATATTGATTGTGCTTACAAGGTAAGTGAGATTTTTTTGAATTCTCTTAGTGCTATGAAACTCTACAACACCTTCTATATGTCCTCCTTTCTAATTTACATGTTAGCTTCTCTATAGTTATGGCTAGGTCTCCCAAGAGTAGAAAATTTCCCTGATGATGTGAAATCTTATGAGTTCAACCCATGTTTACAATTGGGAAATAGTTACACAGAGTATATAATAATCAATGATGCATTTATGATGAGAATTTTTAGGGAGCTCTAAGGATTCCCAGAGAGGAGATTCAGTCCTGAAGCTATGGTGGACATTAGTTAGTTTAGGAGTTACTTTATCTAGTTCTCATCATTTTCATATTTGTGTCTTATAGCTTTTGATGGATTTCCCTTGAAGTTGTTGAGATATCCAAGAGATATGATCATGTTGATCGAGATCATGAGGCAAGAAATTCAAGTGATAATGCTAAGCAGGAGTCTAAAGAAGAAAGGTTATGAGTTTCCTATGAAGGTGAGAGCTTTCAGTTGTAAGTCCCATTCTAATGTAAAGAACATGTTAAAGGTATTTGAGATGAAATATAAATTGGAGATGTATGAGGTTTTAAGGCCTATGTTTGATCCAAATAGATATGCAAGGGAGGTGTTGCAAATTGGAAGTGTTATCAAATATATCACCACCATTGAAGACTATTGGGCCGATCGCATAGATGAATTCAAGAGCCATGATCATGCTTTCACCAAACTCACAGTAGATCAAGTCAAAATGTATAAAGTTGATATCAATGTGGAGAGAGTGGAAGATTATGGGTATAATATGTATAGTAATACCTATTTAACAAAGATAAGAAATACTCCTATCAACTCAAAGCCTTATGAGGATACTGGAGAAGATCTAGATGACATGATGGCCCAAATTATTAAATAGACTAGGAAGTGGTTGGAGTGGACTACAACAAGAAGGAGTCAAATTAAAAGCACACCCACTCAAGCTTCTCTAACAGTTGCCCCTACTTCCTCCTCACAAGGTGGCACATTAGTTATAACCTTGGCCATAACTTAAGGACCAGCTCAACCAGCAAGTGGAGGTAATCAACCTCAAGACAAAAATATCCCTATGGCTAAGACTTGTCAGGATATCTCCCCCACAATGATTGGTGGCTAGTCAGAGGCTAAGAAGAAGGTGGGTGAACTAAAAGATAGTGTAATTACTCTAGTTCCCTCACCTCATAGTAGTCTAGTTCTATCTGCAAGTATCGCACTTCTCCTCCCAAGAAGCCCTCATGTGCAAGTAGTGGACCTAGGAGATAGTGGAATTAGTGATAGTGAGTCCACTGAGTTAGATGAAGCAACCAAGAAGACTGAAGATATAGAGAAAGGCCAAGAGTCATTAAAGCTTTTTTCAGAAGCACAAAAGAATCCCTTCTCTTTGATTGTGAAATGGAAAATGTTTAGCATAGAGTCTCTAGGGATGGCTTCAAAGGTAATAGGCATATATTCATGGTTAGAACATACTCTATATAGGAAGAGAAAGATGAAGGATGAAGGTTCTCCCAACAAGGATACCTTATCCCTTGCTAACCACATTTGATCTACATTGACTAAGGTTAAGAAATAAAGGACCTTGTATATCCTTGGGCAAGACCCTAAAATAGGGCATTTGAAAATGGAAATAGAAAAACCTATTAAAGAAGGAAGGATTGAGGATATGACTATAGATGATTTCACCACGCATTCAGTGGATCTTGGGGAAGCTAGACATGATACCAATGTCAGCTTGTGGAAGTCTACAAATGAGGTGATCAAAGGATAGCTAGAATGCCTTAAGTTATTGAAGGTCCAGATGAAAGTGGAAATACAAGAATTGAATTTTTAATAGGACAATTAGTCACCCCTTTGGAAAGCATCTGTAGGATGCCCATTACTAGATATCCCACTACTGTAGATGTCCAAGCACTTATCTCCCATCTCTAGGAAGATAAGAATTTTGGGCAAATCGGTAGAGAGTGGAGCGAGAAGATCAAGGTAGAAGGACTCTCCATTATATAACAAATTGGTAATGCTATATTAAGATTGGGAATAGAGAAAGATAACATATCATCAAATAGAGCTACCTTGGTTGTAGAAAAAACCAAGAGTGATGATTGTGTTTCCTTGTTGAGGTTGATCATCTTGATGAAGGTAAAGGATGCTATTGAAGAAAATATTTTTCCTAGAGGAGATGAGCCCCTAGTTGAGTGGTTTCAAAGCATGCAATTTAGATCAAAAATGACCATGGTGGCAGAGGAGGGACTTAAAGAAACTAAATTCAAAGTAAAGAAGGAGCAAGATAGAGATTATGAACTACTAAGAGGTTTGCATACAAACTCAAATTCTAGTGGGCAAGGGAAGGTAATCATTGGAGTAACTATCATGCAAACAAATTTCTCCAATTTCATAGATAATTTGATAGGAATGACCTCTAGTCACCAAGATAGAATTTTGAGCTTCAGAGGCTTGGTAAATGTGTGCATGTAGACATGGAAGAATTATATGACTAGTTGGGTGTTATTAAAGATCTGACTCAAGAGCATTCTAAATGGCTCTTGAGATACACTAATGTATATGTCCATAAACATAAAGAGCTAATTCCAATCATTATTTCTACCAAAGCCTATAGGGAAAAGGTAGAAAAAGGAAAGAAGTGGAAGTGATTCATATTTTTCCTTTTCATTTTTGTTATGTAATAATTGTAATAGATGAACTGGCTCCTTGCCCTTTGTTATTTTTGAGGAGATGAACTAATTGAACTTCCATTGTAGTGGTCATCTCAAAATCCTATATGTATGATAATGAAAGATTAATAAAAGGTTGGAAAATTTTTGGTGTGAAGTACTTGATGTTGCAGAGTCAATTGAATGGTATTTTTGTATCAATTATTTTCTACTCCATTTTGTTTAATTGTTAATTGCTTGGTTTCTCTTTGTTTTGGATTGAAATTAATGAGGAACAAATAGAGCTTCATTCCCCTATTTTGAAACAATGAGTTGAATATGATAAGTACTATCATTATAAGCTTAATAGAGATCCTTTAGATATTTTCATTTGATTTAATCTCTCTCTCTATGCAATTTAGTTTATAGATAGATTAGTTAGCCTTATTATATATTAACTATGATTTCATAAGATGTGTGAGCTCATAGACTTAATCAACCCTCAAAATATCATTTCTTGCCTAAGTTAAATCCCATATAGGTTTTGCTTGGTTTACCTCTCCTATTCTCTAGTTAAGAACATAACCTATTTAGATTTAGAAGTAAACAAAATTCATTGCAAATTTCACAATAAGGAGTTGTACCTAATAATTCAAAGGAAAGTAAGTATTTCCAGAAGTGACTTTCCAACTATTTTAATTAGATATTGTTCACAAATTAGGGCATTGAAGAGTTAAAATCAGAAAGAACAATCTATTTACTAATAGGGTGTCTCAATTATTCCATAAAGAATTAAAGCCATATCATCTCCTTAGCTACATTTTTAGTATCAATATACTCTACCTCTATAGTGGATAAAGCATTCACCTTATGTAATTGAGAAATCCAACTCGGTGTTGTCCCACCAATAATAAATAAATATCTTGCAGTACTGCTACTAGTATCTAGATCTCCTTCCAAATCTAAGTCAACATAGCCATGTAAATTAGTAGTAGAGCCCCCCAAAATTAAATATTTGATAGATGTTCATCTCAAATATCTGAGAATCCATTTGACTACATTCTAATGCTCAATCCTAGGATGACTCATATACTTGCTAACAATGTTGGACTAACCACCAATGTTCCCCTTTAGGATTTTTGATATGGCTTAACTACCTCTTATGTTTTATAAGTCTAGTGGTTGTATCAAGCATTAATAGGTTGGTCTTTTTATGCAACAACAATCCTAGCTTGTAACAAGTGGTATTAGAGCTTGGTCACAGGTTTGAATCTCCTTTTGTAATATTGAGGGGGGATTGTTGGACTAACCACCAATGTTCCTCTTTAGGATTCATGATATGGATTAACTGACTCTTGTGTTCTATAGGTCTAGTGGTTGTATTAGGCATTAGTAGGTCGGTCTTTTGGTGCAAAAATAATCCTAGCTTATAAAAAATGACTCTCATTACATGTGCAATATCTAGCCTAGTACATACTATAGCATACATTAAACTTCCTACAGCTAAAGCATGTGGTACCTTATAAATTTTATTCTCCTCTTCTTATGTCTTTGGAAACATTTCCTTAGTCAATTTCAAATGACTAGGCAAAGGTGTTCTAATAGCTTTGGCATTCTCCATAAAAAAGTGTTGCAACACCTTCTCTATATAATAAGCCTGAGATGGATTCAATTGCCTATTATTTCTATCCCTACAAATTTTTTTACCAAGGATTTTTTTTTTTGAACCAAATCCCACATAGCAAAAGAAAGTGCTAACTATTGTTTCAAGCTATTAATGTGATCCATGTTAGATCTAGCTACAAGTTTATCATGAACATATAGACATAAAATAGTGTAGCTATCATCATCTAACCTCTTAAAATATAAATAATGGTCTCAATGACATCAGGTGTAACCACGCTCATTCATAGAACTATGAAATTTAAGATATTATTATTGAGGTGCTCACATCAATCCATATAAATATTTCTTCAATATACACACTAAATTCTACTTACCTTTGACCTTATATCCATGTTTTTTTTCATATATATTTCTACATCCAAATCACTATTAAGAAAAGTTATTTTAACATCAAGATGCTCTAAATGCAAATCTTTAGTAGCCACAATACTTAAAACCATATGAATAGAAATCATTTTAATTGGAGAAAAGATCCTATCAAAATCAATAGTTCCTTTTTCTATGCAAATCCTTTTATAACTAACCTAATTTTTAATATTTTCTTACCTCCATCCTCTTCTTTCAGCTTGTAAACCCATTTATTTTGTAAAGTCATTTTTCCCTCAGGTAACTTATATGTAACTTACATAAATCCCAAGTCTTATTTTTTAGCAAGGATTCCATTTCATATGTCATTTCATATTCCCACTAAATATTTGTATCCACCTACACAACTTCATCATAAAATTTAGGTTCATCAACATCTGTTAATAAGTTAAAGTACAAAGAGGGAGAAGTTTACTTAGCCTTGTTGACCATCTAACATTTACTCGGGTTTGTGGTATTTTTTTTTTATTGTTGTGAAGCATGAGGGACTACTAGAATATCATCCTTTTGATTATCATGTAGTGCTACATAATCATTTTATTTCTTCTCATGCTACTGCAACATATCTTTGTAAAACACTTTCACATTGAATGTGACATCCTTGCTTCTTACAATTTCATAATTTTCAAAATCCCAAATTCATCAATGCCATATCCAAAAAATATACATTTCTTTGACTTAGCTTCTAGCTTGGTTCTATTTTTAGAATTTATATGTATAAATTCTTCACAACTGAAGGTTCTGAAAAAAGAATAACTCACCTTCTTACTAGTCCATACTTCCTCTAGAATACCAAAGCTGAAGGAGTAGAGGGGCCTCTTTTGATCAAATGTACAGTGGTATTAATAGCCTTTACCCACATGTTTAAGTGTAGCCTAGTATGCAACCTTAGACTCCTTACAGACTACATTATTGTCCTACTCATGTGTTCATCCACTCCATTTTAGTGTGGAGTCCTTTGAATAGTTATATGTTTTTGAATAACACTAGTGGAACTGTTGGCTATTTTTAAAAACTATAATGTTTCTCTAAACCCAATACCAGGATGTAGAATATAAAACCAAGCCTAAGGACTAGCTAGATCCCATATTTGAGAGGATTAATCTCATATTTAGACCAACTTCTATAGAGTATAAAGACTCTCTACACTTTAGGCTCTATAGTGCCAAGGAGGGTGCACCTTAGGGATTTGGATATGACTTATTTATAATTTTCTCCTTCTAATATTTACTCATTGATACTTTTCCTTCAAATCTATTCCCTATAGAAGAAAAATGGTTCATATTCTTCTTGGATTTGTAATGAACTCCTTGATTATAGTAGCTAGCGATAACTCAAAAGCAAAGCTATTACAAATAAGTGATGACCAAAAATTTTAGTTCTTCATTACATAAATGGAAAATTTATTTTGATTGATATATGTATTGTGCAATCATATGAACATATCAACTTGTAAATAAATTAGTTGATGAGTGCCTTATCCATTTTTATACAGAGTCAAACCAGTAATTTTAGACCTATTTAATTGACTTGTAATTAAATTTGTTAGTAGTTAACCCTGAATTTCATTCTTATGATATCCCTCCCATATACCTAGAAACCCTATCAATTCTTTAAAGCATTTACTTAACTCTTTGAATTAAAAGAAATCAATAAAAATATATACAACCCATCCAAGCTACATTAAAATAAAATAACTTTCTCCATTTCAATCCCAAAATTACATATATAAGAAAATGGAGACAAAACTTAGAGACACAGATATGCAGAACCTTCCTTTGTATTAATCTTCTTTGAAAATAATACAATACTAGTATAAACTCAAAGTATAACTCAAAACTTGATAGACTTAATCATTTAATGCTCATTGTATTCCTAGATTTGTAAAATATTGAATACACCATACAATTGACACAAAAAACTAGATTGAATGTGAATAGCATAAAAAATAAAAAATCTACAGACTTTGGACCCTCCCTCCACATCTTGTAAATCCTTATATAAAATGATTGCAACAAGCTTAAAATGGGAGGACATGCGTCAAAATCTTACTAGAAAAATGAGTGGCTAGATATGTCTGAAATGTTACATTTAAAATATTCTCTACATTTCAACAAAAATAGGAAAGTAGTTGCAAACTTGTCGGGTGACACTTACTACAATTATCTTTAAATTAATTCATTTTTTCTTTTACTTCCTTAAATTGCATAAAAATTCAACTACTTTGTATTTTCTCATCTTACCTTATATAACCTACAACTTGCCAATAAAGAATCCTATTAGTTCTCTTACTATGTCTAGGCATTTGTTTACTGTGATGATTTTATTAGGTAGATCTAGCTTCTTTACCATCAACATGATTAGCCTCTCCAAGAATTGTACATATGATCCCCATAGATTAAAATTAGTTGATAGCCATGCAAATACTTCATTGAAAACATGCTCAGCATCTTGTAAAGAGATATAGTTAGCATGTGCCTATTGAGAAATCTTTTACAATGTTTCTACTATGTGGCCTATCATGCTTTTTAGAATAATTGTCCTTACCTCACCACCTTTTTGTGGAGATAGAACATCAATTCTCATCCTTCTGGGATTTTTTTCCTCTACCTCCATCTCTTCTATCAAAGTTTTTTTTTTTTGTGATCCCTGTTGGTTGTTCCTAGATTCCTTGTACCATGTTCTTCTCTGCATTAGTTAGTTTCTCTTTCAAAGATGCAACCTCTACTTATAACCCTTGAGCTTTGGCTTCCAATTCATCTATCCTTTGTTTATAAACATGGCTCTTCCTATTCTCTCCTTCATAAAGTTTCATGACATCTATGTACTCATGGAATGTTCTAGCCAGTCTTGTCTCTATTTCCTCCACTTTGGCCTCATTCATGAATGAGAAGTGTTTCATTGGCTTGGATATCTCTATAAATGAGGTACCCTACATGGTCCAGACTATCATATTTCCTTGATTTATGTTCTACACATCCATTAACTTAGGATTATTAGTTGCAAGCTCCATGCTCCACACTACTAGAGACTTGTAATCAATGTTAAATCATGATCCCCTTTGAAGTTCATCAGCTCCATATGCTTCATAAGATATAGAATTCTCTTGTATTCTTATCTAGTCAAGCATGAAAGCCTGTTCTAGATCCCATCCAAGTCCTATAAAGGTGTCTATCCTCTTTGCGAGTATTTACCTCACTCTCTGGATAATAGCCATGAAGCTTGTCAACCAATTCTTGCTTCTCCTCATCTAATTCTCCTAGATTCAACTTCAAGACAAATTCACTCTATTTTATTTTATAGAGGAAGATTTTAAACTCTATGGATTTGATGAATTCATTATCCTTTATAAATTTTTGAGCTTGGATGATCCTTACATCCAATCTTGCTACTACTAGTTCTATATTGGTTAGAGAATTCTCAACTACATTGACCCTATCCTGTATATAGTTCTGCCTCATATCAGAAAAATATTGGTTTGTTCCAAGAATAAATTGAAGTGTCCTCTATTTTAATCTTTTAGGTATGTGGACCACTTTCTATCTCTTGTTACCCTTGGTAACCCATGATGCTTCAGTAGGCTCATCTTCTTCAATTTCTAGAGTTACATTTGGCTTCAGGCTAACAGGGTTTACCATTTCCTCTTCTCCAATTTTCCCTTCAGGCATTTGTTCCATGATCTCTAGATGATCATTCCTCATCTTCTTTATTCTTTGTAGATAAGGGATATCCATATAAAAACCTTTAAAGTTTGAATCTACCCTTTTTATCTCATTTACCACCCTCAAAACATCATCAAATTTTGCTAACTTGTTAGCAACCTCCCCTTTAGTGACAATGTTGGCAATCAGGTCCTCATGTGGTAATCATTATTTATTTGGCAACACATAATTCCTAATTTCTTTCAAGGTGTTCTTCATCCAATTCTTTATAGGAAAAAGTTGACGAATTAAAATTGTGGAGGAAATAATGGATTTGATTCAAGGATTCTTTTCCAATTGAAAAGGCTCCTATTTTGAAATATCTACATAAAAATGTGCCTCTATGCACCTTAGGCCCTAAGTATTCTTTGTTAACCATGAACAATGACCACATGAATTCAATGATGGATAGTCTTTGAGGGATAAACTTGGGCAATATGTGGGGTGTTTGAGGACATCCATAGACTCTCATGGGGGAAAAAGATGGGAATAAGAAAATGTCTCCCTAATTTTTATCTAATCTCTCAATTTTAGGGAGGAGGACTACTCTCAAAAGAATTTTCAATGTCCCAGGATCCCTAAAGTAACTAGGGTCTAACTTATTCATAATAATAGAACTAAAATTATTGGAAAAAGAAATAGATTCATAGTAGTGATTTAATATGTCCCATACCCATGTCCATAGTTGAACTAGTAGCTCTCCATTAGCATCAGATGTTTGATCAATAAAATCTAGGCTAACATACCCCACATTCTTGTATAAGATCAATGCATCAATAATGAGTAATGATGGAATTGGAAATTTCCCATTTCTCTACTCTGTGACATCCCAATATTTTCTTTCATCTTCTCCAAAATATAATTTTCATAATCATATTCTCAACCATGATATGATTCCTATACATCTCTAGCCACAATGTATTCTACCCCATATGCCACATCTAATCCATCTTTTCCTACCATCTTTTGGACACCATACATTGTCTTCACAAAATAATTCTTGAACTTATCTAGAGGCATCATCTTCACTACTTTATTTGGATAGTCCCCAACCTTCTCGAGGTTCATTGGGATGTGTTGCAATGTGGATTTACCTATATAATCTTTGGTATTCCTTTCAAAAATTTCTTGAAGGTCAACCAGGGTCAATGATTCACTCATTGCACCATCCAATCCAAAGGCTCAATGAAAGAAGCATGGTCCAATGTGCATAGAATGGTGCCATTATGTCTATGGAATGATTTGGTAGCTATCTTATATGACCTAATAAGGGCTTTTACCAACTCAACATCCAAAAATACTTTTGTAAAGATGAGCTTTTGCAAATTATTCCTCCATGGATTGCAAACAAGGATTTTCTCTATTCTATTGTGATAGAAATACTTTAATAGCTCATACCTATTAACACCAATGCATATAGCATCTTTTCAAAATCCATAAGGGTCTTTAAAATGATGATCATTCATAAAGATGGAATTTGAGGATTCTAGAAACAACTTGATCCATTCATCTACAAACCTATTTGGTTTTCTCTGCCTGGTAGCTTTCCCTCCTTTATAAGTAGAAGTCTTTGTAACTTCAATATTTGTGGCTTGAATCTCCTCAACTTCTTTATCTAATATTGTTACTAAGAATTAGGAATCTTAAAACTCTATAATTTTCACTAAAAACTATAAGTTTCTCACAATAAAAGCTCAGCAACTACTAGAAATTCTCTTTTTTTGCAAATGGTAATCTAGAACTGGCCTCTGAAAAATGTCCTTATGTTGTGCATACTTCATCAATGAACAGTATGTATTGAACCACTACATGCACAAGCTTTAAACTTAGTTTTTCCTATTAGCTCAATGGAGCATCAACATAACTATCCAGCTCAGAGTTTCTTGTACTTTACTCAAACTTTATTGGACAAGATCTTAAGTTACTTTCCCAATTCCAAAAAGGGGAAAATTTTCTTCATGTCTTATTTTAGAGCTCTAACGATCTTATGACTCTCTTTAAATTCAAACCCTTCATATCATCTTTAGCAAAGAATTTGGCTTTTATGATCTTACGATCACTTGCTTATTGTATGATTGATGGTTTCCTTCAAATCTTCTGCAATCTTACAATCAGCAGTTTACCATTAGATCAGCACATTAGCTAAAATGTCCTCTCCCCAGCTATGATCTTATGCTTAGAAACTTATAAACTCTTTCATAGTATCGGCAACATGTATCTTATCCAATATGATCTTATGATCATGGCATTGCATAACATTAGATCTCACCTTCCCTTGCTTTAAAGTCTCTCAATCATAGTTAACTAATCTCTTCATAGCTTCAAAAGTTATCTCTTAATCACTAACTTTTCCTCCCAAAAATATGACCACAACTTTACGTAGCATCGAGATTTGTCTAATCTTTTCTTATGATCTCTCAATCATAGTCAACCAACTTTTTTTGTAACTTTAGAACCTTTTCCTTAATTTCTATCTCTAATTCTTGATCATACACTAGTCATTACCTTTCTTCATCATAGCTCTAGAAGCATTAACTTTTACCTTTATGATCTTGAACCTAGCATTGCTTCATAGCTTTGAGAAGATCATGATTTTTCCTCTTGATCTTACAATATACTATTTTTCATATCTTTGAAAGATTAAATTTAAATTTATCTAAAATTCTTTATGCTCATGTGCCTAGCCCCACTTTATCCATGTGTCATTGTGTCACTTTCTCTCTTTGGCTAATCTTTGTGCATCTTTGAGAAGTGAGAAAGTGACAACCATAGATCTTCAAGATCTGATAGTTCCTATAAAATGTAAACTCTATTATTAGATTTAGTACCTTTGATCAACTAGAACTTACTATTTGGACAACACATTCTAACATATTTCCTTTCTTATGATCTTACACCTCTCACTTTTGTAGCTTTCAAAGTCCCTCTAAGAAAACTTATGCTTACACAATCTTCCATTTTTCATAATATCATAACCCTTGATAACCTAAATAGCTTAGATCCTTATAATCTTATGATCCTCCCTCCTTTGTATGGTTGAGAGTCTCCTTTTTAGTCTTTATGATCTCATAATTACTAGTTTATCATAACATCTTATCACTCACCATATACCATGAGATACTTATAATGACACGAAAATAGGATGATCATAATATTGGAACCTTCATAACAAACCTTCATGATGCTATGATAACATTATCTACTATAACATCAAGAGATCCAACACTTTACCTTTACGATCCTCCACTAGCCTCTACTTTGTAACATCAGAATAAGGAAATATTAGGATTATGACCAAATGCTAAACCTCCCCATCATAAGATCATATCATTTAATGGAAAACATGAAAATGACATACGATCTCTTGCTTGAACACAAAACCTAGGGTAAAGGTTAAAATTGATCGCAAACTTTAAGAAATTTTTCCATGACAATGTCAAGACACAATCCTCAGGGTAGCAGACTATCTTGCTAGGGAAAAACTTCAAATTGGGCTAGGGAAAAAATTTAGGTTATGGTTTTTTTCCTAGAAACTGATAACAAACAAACAAACCCTAATAATACAAGACATTTCAAGGTATTTTGGCAATCAAATTTTCAAAATTTTGGCACAGTGGAAATAAGGGCTATCAGTGGCTATGCCTGGAGATGATGGATAACTTGTATCCATGAAAGATATTATAATTTTTGGTTTAAATAGACCACATACATAAAACTATGACAAATTATATAGAAACACCTAACCAATTAGGGAAAAACCATAGAAAAATAAGAAAAAATTAGGCTATATAGGGATACATACATATATATAGAAGGAAACACATATGCATAGGAATTTACAAAAATATCCAAACCTAACTACTATTAATGGAAATTTAATACCTTCAATAGAAGTATTTCTTCAAGAATTATCCATGAACTAGAAATTCAAGAATGCGTCCTGATAGCTCTTTTGTGAAATAAGAATCCTCACCCCATGTAGAGTCATCCAGATTTGGGCCAAGCTAGATAGGATAAAATTTTCCATGCTTTCCTTTATCCTCAATCATTGCATTCCACATTAGGACTAAATGATTTGGTTTAAACTTTCTTGCTACTACTTTTCTATCATACAAATGCTCTATCTGTAATTGTAGTTTTACATTCCTAGCAAAGGCCTCTTTCCTTGTTTCAGTAAACCCTACTAATTCATCCATCCTCTCTTGCATATCATCAATGATATCATCATCATACATCTATATGTAATTATATAGGCCTATCAATTTATTTTGAGGCATTCTAGCATGGATTCCATATACTAGATCAAAAGGTGAAACACATATTGCCCTCTTGACAGTTACTATGTTAGCCTAGACTACTAAATGAAACTTAGAATCCCATGTCTTCTTGTTATCATCCAAAGTCCTTTTTATGGCTTTCAAAAAGATTTTTTTTGTGGATTCAACTTGTCCATTCCCTTGTGGATGATAGGTTGATGATTTTAATCTATTAATTTCATACTTGTCGCAAAACTTGGTAAATTCTTCTAACTTGAAGGACATGGCATTGTCAATCACTATTCTCTCAAGACACCCAAACCTTGTTATGATGTTATTTAGTAGAAATTTATTAACCACCTTACTGTCATCTTTTCTAGTAGGAATAGCCTCTACCCACTTTGTGAAGTAATATGTTACCACCAATATCTAGGAATAACCAATACTAAACTTGGTTGAAATCTCACCCAATCCATCCCCCATTTTTGAAAGGGTGCCTATACTTCCATTGATTTCAAAGGAAAATTCCCAAAAAAAAATTAATTTTCTTGCAAATCTCTGGCAAGAGTCACACTTTCTAACCAAGATTTTTGCATCTTTAAATAATCTAGGCCACCAAAAACCTACTCTCATTATCTTGTGTGTAGTATCTTTTCCATTTAGTGACCCCTGCATACCCCTAAATGCATGTCATTTAGTACTTTTTCTGATTCATTTTGATCAATGCACTTCAAGAGTATTCCTTCAAAATTCCTCCACCATAGACCCTCATTAACAACAAAATATCTAATGTCATGTAACTTAATAGTTCACTTTTTACTATTTTTCAAATGGGATGGAGCTTCCATGTGTTACAAGTAATGTATCACATTCTTATACTAGTCACACTAATCCATATCAGATGTATTTGACTTGAGGTCATCACATACAAGATTTACTTGATTAGCATCCAAATTTGATTAAGCCATCATTTTTTCTAATCTTTGACCTCTCACTAATTTGGTGATCTAGATTTCAATATTAAACTCTTGGCTCCTATTTATCCATCTGAATCTTCTGCCAATTACCTTTTGCTGACAAAATATATCTTTAAATGCTGCATTAGGTAGAAATACAATGACAACAGCACCTACTAGGTAGAAACTAAAAGCTTTGACCAATTTGACAAGTACATATTCCTATTTTTCATTAATTTCATATTTATGTTCAATGGGCTAAAGGGATTTACTAAAGAATGTAATTGGTTGCTCATAGCCTTCTCCATTTTTTTGTAGCAAAACTGTTACTATTATATGAAAAGATGCAAAAGAATAATATGAATGGGCTTTTCATAATATGGTTTCCTAAGGACTGGTGCATTTTTAATAGCATTTTTAATCTCTTGGAAGGCAATAGTAGGTCCACCTTCTCAATTGATAGTTGCTCCTTTCTTCAACATTTTTTAGATGGGTCTATTGATCTTAGCAAAATTAGTAACAAATCTTCTCAAAAAAATTAACTAGTCCAAAGAAATATTGTATACCTTTAACATTATTGGGCTTCGGTACCTTATCTATTATTGTCACTCTTTTAGGGTCAATCTCTACTCCATCTTTGGACACAATATGACTAAGCAATTTCCCTTCTATTACTCCAAAAGTACATTTCTTATTTGGAGATATAGAAATTACTCCAACTCCTAATCCTTCTTTATAATTTGCTCCATCAAAATACATAGTCCATAAGTTTTGTGAGTCAAACAACTTGTTACCTCTTATGCAATCAGTGAGGGTAGTTTTTCATTTTCTTGAATGACAAGTTCAACTCTAAAAGAATTAACCTCAATATTCATAAATATGTAGCCTCTTTATTAAAATTATCTTCAAACATATGAGTGACCCTTGGTTCTCTATCAATTTAGATAGCTTTATATGCTATGTGAAATGTAACATATGACATGTCACATTTTAGGCAACCTCTCATTGAAGCACACCATTTTCTAGAGAGTAAAAACCCATAATGTGGAGCAATTTTAACTACTAGGATAGTGTTAGTCAACTTAATATCAAGGTTGGCATCTAGTCTAAAAGGTAAAGCATTGATTGTACCTATGACAAGTGCTTCCCTTGCATCCATTGCTCTACATCTATCCTATTTGGCATCTATTTACATGTCAAGGGCTTCCATAACTTTGAAAGGCATAATAGTGTTTGATGTCCTAAGTCAATCATGTAATTTTTTTTTAAAAAATTATTTATGACTAGACTGGGAAAGAAAAGATCAATGTCTTCTATGTAAGTTGCATATGAATTGTCCAAATAAATTTGGGGTATTTGGCACATGACTCATTAATCTTATTTTTATTTTATTACAAGTGGTATTTGTTGCATTACTAATGATTCTTGTTTGACAACATTACTACTTCTTATCCCACCCAACCAAGACAAAGCCTTATTTTTGTGTTCTTCTATTCTAAACATCTTAGATAAGGGAACATTGATAGTAATTTGAGATAGCATTGAACTGATATCAATAGGATCATATGTAAAAGATTTGGGAAGATTACCTTTGATTTTCTTCTCCTGAATAGTAGGTTCCTTTACTTTCTTGGTCACGTAAGTACCTGACTTCTTCTCTTGTACAATATCTTTGACTATTTCTATTAGCATGAATGTTGATGATACTGCTTTGGGGAATATCATGAGCATTGGAGAATATTGACATGTTGCATTCATGAATTTGTTTGTAATTGATGCCAACATAACATGGTTTTTGTAAACATGGATATAGTAGTAGACAAAGATCTTGATAGTAAGAATGATGGTTTGATTGTCTAGTGATGCATAGTTACAAATATGTTTGGCACAGTATCTTGATGACATGGTCAAGTGCATAGAGTCTAAGTCAAAGACATATGGAAGTTGTACCTAATTTATAGAGAGCAGTTCAAAGAGAGAGTATTGGGAAAGAAATTCCTAATGGTTGTTGGCTATCTTACATCTAAGGTGTAATGAATAGACATGCAGTTAGTGAATGATAGAGTATGGTCCACTCATGACATTAGTGAGTGTGTAAGCCCTAGTATCACACATGTGAAGTATTGTATAGACTTTGAGCAGATAGTGCTATTGTAATTATATTTAATTAGTTATCTTATTATAATTAATTAAGAAAGCCTTAAGGTCAACTCAAGAAATTATTATGAAGATATGGTATAAAGGAAATATGTGTTCCTTGATTGTAAAAGGTATGATGTGTGTATTGAATTATTATGATCTTTGTTGAAGTGCAAAGTGTTAAAAGGATAAGAGTGCTTACTAAATGCATGTAAGCAATCTAAGGGGTTATTAGGTGCAAGATTTGTGATCTAGTTACAAGATCAGAAGGAGAAAAGGTTTGGTTGATAGGATAGAGAAAGATGAAGGAATGGTACAATACCATTCTATTATTTCACAAGGAATAATATAGAGATCATTTGGATAGTGGGTTCATTGGTCTTGCCCTTAAAGCTATTGGGTAGTGGATCCAGATATCTTCCACAACTCCTAACAAGGTTGGCACAACTCCTAATAGGGTTGGAATCTCCTAATAGGGATTCAAAGTCTCCTAACAGGGACTCATGTACTAAATGTTGTAATAGACTCCTAACAAGATCTATTATCTAATAAGGAATATTTATATTAGTACATCATCTTGTTGGTACCATCCCCACTGAGGGTTTCCCTAGTTAACATATCTAGTTTTATTGTGTATGAGTATCTTTTTGTGGTTTTAGTTGATATTACTCATATGGTTAAGATTTTTTAAGGTTTATAATTGTGATATTAGTTGGATAACTAATTCACCCCCCACCCTTCTCATTTATATCAATGGAATATATATTCTAATAATTGGTATTAGAGCATTAGGTCCTTGAAGGTGATGCAGAGCATCCTGGGTATAAGAGCAATCTTACATCACCCAAAAATATTTTCTTTTTAGTCTTTTCTATTTTAATAAGGACTAGTAGATAGGGTGGTTACTATTTATGGAAACTTGCTATTTTTAGTAAGTTTGTCATACAAGCTTGCCAATAGTAGCATGTTGTGATGGTTAAGTTATTGAGTTGTTATCATTGCCATCAATGTTCAAATCTAATGGGGATGAGGTCCCCCATTTGTGCCCTGACTGGTTCATAGCTCTAGGTAAAAGTGTTTACCCCTCTTTAAAAAAAAATGTTTATCATACAAGCTTAGAATGTTCTCATTTTCTATATGAAGGTTTATTTTAGAGTTATAAACCTACCATAAAAATCTCATTTCTCTAGCTTAAGTATTGGAGAAGTTATTGTGGATTTTTGGTGGAAAAATTTGTAGAAAAATCTTTAGGCTCACCATTAGAGGCCTTAGAGTGCCTGAATGAGGTCCAAAAACTCAAAGGAAGGGCACTTATGTTGCTTCAAGCCTGTAGATTAGAAGCTGCTATTTTCAAAAAATGGTTATAATAGCCAATCAAAGTAATGGTTTGAAATTTATGGCCTTCCAAAGTTGGGCTACCTAAAATATCTAAAATAATAATCAAAGATGTATTTGGCAAACTCTATATGTATTGTTGGGGTCTATGAATCCTAGGTATTAAGTTTCATTGTCTAGAACCTTCCCCAGCGACATAAAATTGCCTATTTAAGAAAGGCCTAAACATTATCTAGAACAGTTCTAGGTGATAGTTCATAGCTTGTCTTGTAGATTATTGTAATGAAGGCACCCATTTGGGTTAGCATATTATAATTGTGAATTCTATAATTCTGCATTTACAGTGCAAATAAGAAGTACATATTTTGTTCTTGCATTTTTTGTTGTTTCTTTATTTTCTATTATGGTTTATGGTATTAAGGAGAGTGCCCTTAATCAAGTGGTATCAGAGCTAGAGCTCTAAAGTGTGTGAACATATCACTGACTATGAGGTAGTTTGCACCAGGACCATGGTTTGGGCTAAGTGTGTAGATAGATCACTAATTGTGAGGTAGTTTGCACTAGGGTTTTAGTGAAAGCATGAAAGTACCTCCACAATGAGAGCATGGTGGAAGCTTTAAAGGTCTTATACCTAAGGATTTTAGAACCCTCTAGAGGCAAATGCAACTCATGCAAGAACAAATTCATAGAGTAATAAATCTTGTCATAGGAGATGATGAAAGTGAGGGTGAAAGAGATGAAGAAGAAAATGTGGATCCAGACATAGTAGAGGAAGTTCCTAACCTAGAGGAGGCAAAACTTTTTAGTGTCATTTCTAGTATTGAAAAAAAAGACCTAAGTTTGATGTTCCCACATTTTTGGGAAATCTCAACCTAGAGGAATTGGTTAACTAGATCAATGAATTTGAAGAGTACTTTGATTATGAAGATATTGAAAATTTGGATAGGGTTGAGTTTGCAAAGGCCAAACTAAAGGGTCATGCACAGATCTGGTGGTAGGAGATCCATTTGGATTGAAATAAAAGAATAAAGGACAAAATCACTAGATGGAATCGAGTGGTAGCTAGAATTAAGTAGCAGCTCATTCTCATGGATTATGAGCTTGATCTATTGAAGAAAATGTAAGGGTTGAAGTAAGCAAAAAAAACAATTCAAGAGTATACTAAAGAGTTCTATCGAGTTCTCATTAGAACCAACCATGTAGAAGCTAATAAGAAGAAAGTTGCCCATTATCTTAATCAGTTATTGCCAAGCATCCAAAATGAAATGAGTCTTTTTTGAGTGATCAGTATTGAGGAGGCATACCAAATTTCCTTAAGGGTTGAGGAGAAACTAAGCAAGAAGTTTGATAACAAGAATAGTGGAAGAGGTCATGGTGGAAGATATGGTAGATGATCTTATGGAAGTCAAAAATGATGATCACAAGAACAAGGATGGGGCTAGAACTAGCAATCATAACTAGAGGGAAAACAATTCTAATTGTTTTCATGATTAGAACAATAGAGATAAGAGAAGAAGAGGCAAAGGATAAGGATCTGGAAGAGGAGGCTTATGTGGGAAATGTTTTCATTGTGGAGAAGAAGGAAATAGAGCATTTGAATGTACCTAGCACCAAGGAAGGATGGATTGAAGAATATAAGGCTAGGCTAGTGTTGCACATATTGATGGAGATGCCAGATTATCACATTCTAAAGATGTTGAAAGAGGAGAGGTCCTAGTTAATAGAAAAGTCATGTTGAGTGGTGAGAATGAACGTGATCAAAGAAGGAGCTTGTTTCACACAAGGTGTAGATGTGAAGAGATTTTTTTTGATGTAATCATTGATGGTAGAATTACTAAAAATCTAGTATCAGAAATGATGGTCACAAAGTTGAGACTGAAGAGACAAAAACACTCATGTCCATACCATATTTCTTAGGTGCAAGATGACCACAAGGTCATGGTCAATGAGTAGTGCTCAATGAAGTTCAAGATTGGAAGCTACTAGGATGAGGTATTATGTGATATCATACCTATTGACATATGTCATATGTTGTTGGATATGTTGTGGCTATTTGATAGGCATGTTGTACATAATGGGTGAGCAAATACATACACTCTGACTAAGGGTGGAGTGAAACATAAGTTGAATATGTTGAAGGATAAAGAAGAAAAGGTATGTAGTGCTATCAGAATATATTTTGTTGATGGAAAAGAGTTTCTCAAAGGTATGAAGTGTGAGCATATGTGTTTTGCTATAATTCTGAAAGAGAGTAAAGAATAAGTAGAGGAGGTCTCTATAGAAGTTGGAGATATGTTGGGATAGTTTTCTAATATTGTATCAGATAATGTACCTAGTGGATTGCCCCCAATGAGGAAGATCAGTCACCAGATGGATTTGGTTCTAGGAGCCAATTTTCCAAACAAGGAAGCACGCAAAATGACACTAGTAGAAAGTGAAGAGTTGAATAGACAAGCTTGTGAGTTGTTCCAAAAGGGGTTGATTTGAGAGAGTCTAATTCCACATGATGTACTAGTAGTATTAGCACCAAAGAATAATGGAGAACAGAGGATGTGCATAGATTCTCATGCTATCAACAATATCACAATCAAGTATAGATTTCCATTGCCAAGGATGGATCATATTATGGATTATTTTAGTGGAGCTAAGTATTTCACAAAGATAGATCTAAAGAGTGAGTACCATCAGCTATGTATTAGAGAAGGTGACGAGTGGAAGACTTCTTTCAAGAAAAAAGAAGGACTATACGAGTGGTTAGAAATGCCTTTTGGGATAACCAATACACTAAGCACTTTCATGAGGTGCATGAATGAGGTACTAAAGGAGTTTCTGGGTAAGTTTATCATTATTTTCCTAGATGATATTTTGGTCTTTAGTAAGATATTAGAGGAGAATTTGATCCATATTTGCAAGGTGTTTGATAAGTTGAGGGAAGAAAAGTTGCTAATAAACCTAAAGAAGTGCAATTTTCTAAAGGAGGAGTTGGTGTACCTAGGATTTTTTGTCTCCACAAAAGGTCTAAAAATGGACCCAGAGAAAGTGAAGGCTATCCTTTAATGGCCTACTCCAAGGAGTGTGATAGAGGTAAGATCTTTTCATGGACTAGCTAGTTTTTACAAAAAGTTCAAAAGATATTTTAGCAGTATTTGTGGACCCTTGACTAAAACAATGAGAGAGGATATGAAAGAATTTAAGTGGACTATAGGAGCAAATATGAGTTTTAATTTGTTGAAACATAAGGTTACTAAGAAACACTTTTTAGCACTTCCTCATTTTAAAAAGGTGTTTGAAGTAGATTGTGATGCTAGTGGTACTATAATAGGAGTTGTTTTGATCTAAGAAGGTAGATTTATTGCTTATTTTAGTAAGATATTGAATGATGCAAAAAGAAAATATTATGTCTATGATCAAGAATTTTATGCTATAGTTCAAGCATTGAAGACATGGAGACACTATCTTCTTCCTAAGTAGTTTGTTTTGTATACTAATTATCAAGCTTTGTAATATTTGAATAGTCAAGGAAAATTGAACCAAAGGCATTTGAATTGGGTTGAGTTTTTGTAGAGTTATACATTTATTTAGAAACCAAGAGTGGGAAGTCTAACAAAGTTGTGGATGCTCTTAGTAGAAGACAACTTTTGCTGATAGAAGTGTAGATAGAGCTGCTTGGGTTCAAGGAACTTGATACTTTGTATCCAAATGATCCTAATTTTGGTTAAATGTGGAAGGCATATATAGGATGTATTACACTTGATAGGAAAAAGTGGTTGGATTTAATGATCAAGGATAGAATGTTGTATAAAAGAAGCTAGATCTGCATTCCTAGAAGTTTAATGAGAGAGAACATCATCAAGGAGAAGCATAGTGGAGGATTGGTTGGACATTTTGGTAGGATTAAAACAATATCTTTTTTTGCTAAGAATTATTATTGGCCATAGTTGTAGCAAGATGTGAAGAAGTTTGTACAGAGTTGTAGATTATGTCAAATGGAAAAAGGAGTGAAGCAAAATACAAGGTTGTATCAACCATTACCTATACCAAAGAAACCATGGGAGGATGTCAACATGAATTTTGTTCTTGGATTATTGAAGACATAACGAAGACATAATTCTATTTTTGTGGTGATTGATAGGTTTTCAAAGATGGCACATTTTATTCCTTGCAAGAAGACTAGTGATGTTGTTCATGTGGCAGAATTGTTTTTCAAAGAAGTGGTGAGACTACATGGTCTACCAAAGTGTATAGTTTCAAATTGAGATACCGAATTTGTTTGGTATTTCTAGCACAAATTGTGGAATAAATTGAAGCAAGAGCTCAAGTTTAGTTCATTGCATTATCCATACACTTTAGACAAATAGATGTGGTGAATATGAGTTTAGGAAATTCGTTGAAATGTTCGATTGTAGACAACCCAAAAAGATGGATATGATTTTTGCATATGTGGAATTTACATATAATAATTTTGTCAATAGGAGTACTAATAAATCACCATTCCAGATTGAATACAAAAGTAGTCCCAGAAATGCTTCTGAATTGAGGCAATTAGATAAAGAAGAGATAAGTAGTGTTGAAGTAGAAGAATTTGTTGAATATTTGAAGAATATCCATGAGGAGGTTAGGAAGTACATCATAAAGATGAATACATAGTACAAAAATAAGGAAGATGTAAAAAGGAGGTATAAAGAATTTTAGGTTGGAGATGAAGTCATGCTTCATTTGAGAAAGGAGCATTTTCCAGTGGGTACCTATAATAAGTTGAAGATGAAGAAGTTTGGATCGTGCAAGATAGTGAAAAGACATGACTCTGAAAATGCCAATAAGTGGAGTTGCCTATTGAGTTGAATATTTCACCAGTATCTAATATTTTAGATTGGATAGAGTATTATGAAGGAGGTGATGGAGATGAAGTTGCAGAAGTGAAATGAGATTGAGGAGATACTAGACAGTCATGTTGGAAAAAGTACAAGGAACAGAACTTATGAAGAATACTGGGTCAAATGGAAGGGGAGGTCGGTAGAGAATTCATCATGGCTAGCAAGGGAGGAGGTCAACCATCTTGATTTTCCTATAAGCACCTCAGACTTAACAGAGTCACTTCTCAAAATTACCTAGGTGTCTAATGTAGGAGCATCCTAGGTGTAAGAGAAATCTTGCATCACCAAAAAATCTTTTCTTTTCAGTCTTTTCTATTTAAATAAGGACTATAGGTAGGGTGGTTACTATTTATGGGAACTTGCTATTTTTAGAAAGTATTTCATATGAGCTGAGAATGTTCTCATTTTCTATATGAACATTCATTTTAGAGTTATAAGTCTACCATAAAAAATTCATTGCTCCAACTCATGTATTGGAGAAGTTATTGTGGATTTTGGGTGGGAAAATTTGTATAATAATCTTTAGGCTCACCATTGGAGGCCTTGGAGTGCCCAGATGAGGTCAAAAAACTCAATGGAAGGGAACTTGTGTTGTTCCAAGCCTATAGATCATGAACTATCATTTCTAAAAAGTAGTTATAATAGCCAATCAAAGCAACGGTTCGAGAGTTGTGGTCTTCCAAAGTTGGGCAACCTAAAATATCTAGAATATTTTTCAAACATGTATTTGGCTAACTCTATATGTATTTTTAGGATCTATCAACCCTAGGTATTAAGATTCATTTTCTAGAACCTTCCCGAGTGACATAAAATTGCCTATTTAAGAAAGGTCCAAACATTGTCTAGAACAACTCTGGGTGATAGTTTGCAGCTTGTCTTGTGGATTATTATAAGAAAAGGGGCCCATGTGGGTTAGCATATTATACTTGTGAATTTTGTAATTTTTCATTTGTGGCACAAATAAGAAGTCCATATTTTTTTCTCACTTTTTTTGTTGTTTCTTTATTTTCTATTATGGTTTATGGTATTAAGCGGAGCACCCTTCATCAAAAGGATAAGCTTAATAGCTTTGGGAGATCAATGGTGAATCTTTTCAGAAAGGGTAGCCCTAGATTTGATGGGGCCAACTATGATAATTGGAAGGAGAAGATGAAGACACATATGTTGTGTATGGGTTTGGAAAATTGGATCTTGACAAAGAGTAAGAATATAATTGTTGATGAAGCAAAGCTAGAAGGTTGCAGTGAAGAAGAGAGAGATTTATTCATGTGTAACATGAGAGCAAGAGAAGCTCTAGTAATAGTTCTTCTAAAGAATGGGTATAGTGAGGTAAAGTCACTTGAGACATCTTATAAAATTTGGAAAGCTTTAGAATCTACTTTTGAAGGTGATGATCATGCAAAGAGAATGAGATTATAGAATTAGATATGTGTATTTCAAGGTGCTAGAATGATGGAAGATGAATCTATAAGATGTTGTATTGGTAGAAAATAAAAAATGGTTATAGGAATTTGGTATCATGGTGGAACCAAGGAAGATGATGAAGTCATATGGAAGATCTTGAAAATTTTGACACCACCTTTCAAATTGATAGCTTAGATGATTCAGCTAGTAATGCCATGCACTAAGGGTTTCACAAAGGAAACATTGCTTGGAAGATTAGAATTAGCAGAAGCATACTTGACATAGTCTAGAGAACTTGCAAGAGTCAAAATAGTTTTTAATTCCCTAAATATTCAACCTAATTTAACAAGGAGTGCAAGCACTCATGGAGATTTTGTTAGTAGCAGCAGATCTGATGAAGATAAAAAGATTGATAAAGGAATAGCCCTATTGGTAAGAGAGAAAAATATGGTAAGAAAATCTTTAAATGTTGAACTTCTAATGAATTTTTTCATTATGCATCTAAATTTCCTAAAAGAGAGAAAAAGGTATAAAGGAGAGTTTAACACTAGAAGAGATAGAGATAGAAATTGTTCGTATGCAAATGAAGATGAAGAATCTAGTGAGAAAGGTCAGATTGAAAGTGATGATGAATTAGGATTTGTGGCTATCAAGGAAGATGATCTTGATAGAGAAATTAGAGAAGAAAGAGCTCTAGTTACACAAGTGGAAAAGAATTCTAATTGGATAATTGACAGTGGTTGTTCACATGACATGACTCGTGATATGAATAAGTTTGTTAAGTTCAAGAATCATGATGGAGGTATTGTTATAGTTGATAATAATGTAGCCTATCATATAACTAGAATTAGATCTATTACTCTTGATGGTAAAACTAACATTGATGGTGTCTATTTTTTTGATCGATTGAAGCATGACTTTTTGAGTGTTTCATAGTTGGTGGACAAGGGTTATCTATTGCAATTCACTGAGAACACCTACATTATCAAATACAATGATGGTAAGATGATTGGAACTAGTACTAAATCTAGAGGTAATGTATTTCAATTGAATCATATTGAAATGACATGTTTGGTAGATAAAGTGAATAATAGTTGGTTGTGGCATAGAATATTTAATCACATAAATTTGATAATATTGTGAAGGTTAGTAGCACTTTTTAGTTGGAGACTTGCCTAATATTGTTAAGCCTACTAATTTTGTGTGTAAGGAATGTATTTTCACTATGTAGAAAAAAGTATCATTTCCTAGCAAGAAGTTCACTACCATAGGGAAGTTAGAGATCATTCATAAGATCTGAGTGGACCTTCTAGAATAAGAGGATACTATGAGGATACTATAGTAAAAAGTATTTTATTATTTTTTTGATGATTTCACTAGAATGATATGGGTAGCTTTTCTTAAAGATAAATTTGAAGCTTTTGAGAAGTTTAAGATATTTGAGAATAGAGTTGAGAATGAATTTGGTGTTAAGATAAAGTATATGAGATATGATAAAGGAGGAGAATTCACCTCTAGAGAGTTTAAAATATTTTGTAAAGAGAATGGAATCAAAAGGAATCTATCTGCACCTATAACACTTGAACAAAATGGGATTGCTGAGAGAAGAAATAAGTATGTAACAAAAGCAGCAAGAGCACTGTTGTTTGAGAATGATGTTTCTAAGAAATTTTAGAGAGAAGGATTCAATACAGCTATATATACTCTAAATAGAGTATCGATCAGAAAAGGTATGGACATGACACCTTATAAACTATGGTTTGATCATTCACCATCACTTAAGTATTCCAAAATTCTTGGGAGTAAATTTTACATTAAGAGAGATGATGACATTGATAAGTTTGATCTAGGAAGTGATGAAGGTATGTTTCTTGGCTATTCATTGAAAAACAAAGCTTATAGATGTTTCAACTATAGAGCTAAGATAAGAGTTGAATGTACAAATGTAAAGATTGATTAAAAGTTTGGAACTAAGGAAAAGATGGTAGATTATAATTCAAAAGGAGAAGAATATAATCTATGAATTGTTAGATAGAATGTTGAAGTTTTCATTGAGAGTTTAACATATTTTGTAAAGAGGAGAACATAGATTTGAACCAAGAGAAGAATAAGATTTGAGAGGTCAATTCCTACCCCTAATAGGAATCTAACAAACAATCACCCTCCTGAGTAGATAATTTGAAGAAGAGACAAAGGGGTGGTGACAAGGAATAGAGTAAATAAGGAGATATGTCTAATATCTCAAGTTGAACCTAAGAACATAGATGAAGTAGTTAAAGATGATCATTGGATTCAAGAAATGAAGGAAGAATTAGATCAGATAGTAAAGAATGATACATGGGAGTTAGTTCCTAGACCTAGAGACAAGAATGTGATAGGCACCAAGTGGGTATTCAAGAACAAGATGACTGAAAAAAGTGAATTTGTCAAGAACAAGGATAGACTTGTATGTAAGGGGTATTCATAACAAGAAGTCATAGACTATGAGGAGACATATGCACCTGTAGACAAAATGGAAGAATTAAGTATTTTCCTAGCTTATGCAACAAATAAGAAGTTCAAGGTTAATCAGATAGATGTTCAATTAGCTTTTCTAATTGGAGAACTTGAAGAAGAGGTATACTAAAAAGCCTAAAGGTTTTCCTTTATCAAAATAAAAAGACATGTTATGCATATTAAAGAAAGATTTATATGGTCTAAATCAAGCATCTAGAACTTGGTATGCGAGGTTGGGTAGTTATTTGGCAAAGCTTGGATTTTCTAAAGGTATGGCGGACAATAACTTGCATTTGAAAGAAGTTGAAAATGTTTTGTTGATTATTGTAATTTTTTTTTTGACATCATTTTGGAGATAATGATGAAGCAAGTGATAAGTTTTCTAAATATATGAAGAATGAATTTGAAATGAGCATGATAGAAGAAATGAAGTGTTTCCTAGGATTGTAGATTATATAGAACAGTGATGGTATTTTCATTTCACAAAACAAGTACTTGAAAGACTTGTTGAAAAGGTTTGGTTTGGAAATTTGTAAACCTATTGGTACAACTATGATAACTAGTCACAAGTTATCTAGCAAAGATAAGATGCCTGCAATAGAGCAGAAGAAGTACAGATCCATGATTGGAGGTTTGTAGAGGCTGACTCAAACTAGACCAGGTATAGAAAATGTAGTTGGGCTTGTAGCTAAATTTTAAACTAATCCTAAGGAATATCATTTTTTTGTAGTAAAGAGAATATTCAAAAATATGAAAGGGATATTTGACTATGGAAGTTGGTATGATAGATTGAGTGGTTTCACTATATGTGCATATACTGATGCAAATTGGGTAGGCAGTATAGATGATGGAAAGAACATTATTGGTGGAGTATTCTTTCTTGGAGGAAGATTGGTTTCTTGGCTAAGCAAGAAGCAAGATTGTATTTTGCAGAGTAATGTTGAGGCAAAATATGTTGTAGCAGCAAATAATTGTAATCAATTTATATGGATGAAGAAGATATTGAAGGATATCATAATTGAGTTTGAAGAACCTATTATCATTTACTCTAATAACACAAGTATAGTGAGTATGTCTAAGAACCTTGTATTACATTCTAATACTAAGCATATATCTATTAAGTATCATTACTAAGAGAGAAAGCACCAAAAAAGGAGATCAGATTGGAGCATGTAAGTGTAGACACCTAAATCTAATTACATAAATAAGTAATCATATTTAGTCATCTCCTAAGACATTATTGATTGAATATTTACTATTTAATTAATTAATTGTCATCCCCTAGTTTATTTATTTATTTAATTAACTATAGTCCAATTGATAAAATCAAATGATCACCCAAAATCAATTTATCAATTAAATCCCTCTTCCCTTATTAAATTGAATAAATCATCAAATCTATTCAATTTAATTCCATATTCCCATTTTATTGAATAAATCATTTAATAAAATATATAAAATCCTAAAAGCCTCCCTAAACCCTATCCTAACCCCTAATCCAACCCATTCACCCATATTAAACTCATTTAACCACCTAACTAACCCATCCCATCAAAGCTAAATCACTCACCCTTAACCCCCCTTCTAAGCTAATCCTAAATCCTCTTCTAATCATGTGCACAATCATAAAAATGGGTTAAGACTTGCTAACCCAAGCCAAAGTCAACAAATATCTTCTCCCCTCACCCTCCAACATAAATGACCCTTACACATCTCTTACACCTCTCCCATCCTCATTTACATCTCTTACATGACTCTTATATACTCAACCACCCTCATCAAGCCTTTTACCAACCCATTTCCTATCCTCTCACATGCATTCTCCTTGTAACACTTGTCACCTCCCCATTGGTGCTAAACTAGCTCAATCCTTCTGCTCCCTTTTGAGTGCATCCTGACCCTCCCTCACCATCTCATCATCTTGACATCTTTACCATCCATTTCTTCAACCCTTGGCCTATAAATTGAACCTCCTCCCTTCACAAAATCATCCACCTTTCATGCAAAGTTATAATGCTATTTTGAGAGCTCATAAACTACCAAAATACCATTATAATGTTGAAATACCTCCATGACTCCATTGTTAGAACCCTCATCCATATACACACTTGGTAAAAACCCCCATCCATTGGAAGCGTGAGCACAATGTGAGCATACATCCCCTCTCATCAGGGACATAGCTTTATCATCATGAGAAGCATTTGAGGAGTTTACCATTCTTGGTCTAATTTCCTCCATATTGTTTTCTTTGGTCCTATCTTAAGTGTTAACTAATTTAGTTGTTTTAAAGCTTTCATTTAATAGTTAGTTTTCAATTTACACTACTAAAACTAGGTGATATAGTAAGTACTAAAGATTAGATTGTAGATATATTTATGAAACCTTTCCCTAAAGATACTTTTAAGTACTTAAGAGGTATGCTTGGGGTTATGCCCCTACCTACTTTTGAGTAGATGATGCAGAGAGTACATTAGTCTACTAGCACAAAGCACTATTGTTAGCCTAAACTAAATGTTGATGCTTCCTATATGTGGAAGTATCTGGTATGTATTGAGGCATTGAGTAATCTTGGTATTTAGTATTGAACAGTGTCTTTGGACACTTGAGCTGATTGAAGAGTTGAAGAAGTAGTTATAACAATTGGTATGTAATTATTGGTATTTTGTATTTTTTTGAAGTATTTGACATTGATGTTAATGGGGAAGAATATGCATGAAAAATGTCTTTTAAGATATGGGGGAGAGATATTTTTTAGAGAGATTTAGAAAGATTCATGAAAGGAAGCAGAAATGTGCACCTAATGTATTGTGAATCATTTAGTGTGAAGTAAAAAAATTAATGCCTAAGAAGAAGGAGTATGCACATATGTGCATCTATGTTTGAGATTCCTTTTAGTGTGTCAATAGTTGATGTTAGTCTCTAAATCCAAAGGATTTCAGACTTGCTTGATGGAGAGGATTTGAGTAGACAAGAACAGAAGTAGCAGCAGAGTATTACTTGGTATTCTTGGAATTTATATGTTTTTCATCTATGTTGCCATCAATGCCAAAAGGGGATATTGTTAGCATGAATGTTGATGATACTACTTTAGGGAGTATCCTGAGCATTAGAAAGTATTGACATGTTGCATTCATGACTATGTTTCTCATTGATGTCAACATAGCATGGTTTCTATAAAGACTAGCTGAGTAGCAAACAGAGATATTAATAGTATGAAAAATGGTTTGATTTTCAAGTTATGTACAATTACAAACATGTTTGGCATAGTTCCTAATGATGTGGTCAAGTGCATAGAGTCTAAGTCAAAGACATATAGAACTTGTAGTTGATTTACAAAGAGCAGTTCAAAGATAGAGTATTGGGAAAGTAGTTCCTGATGGTTGTTGGCTATCTTACATCTTAGATGTAATGAAGAGATGGACAGTCAACTAGTGATAGAGGATAGTCTTCTCATGATGTTAGTGAGTATGCAAGCCCTAGTATTGCACATGTGAATTTTTGTATAGACTGTGAGCCAACAGTGCTATTGTAATTGTCATTAATTAATTATCTTATTATAATTAATTGGAAAAGCCTCAAGGCCAACTCAAGGAATTATTATGAAGATATGGTATAAAGGAAAGATGTTTTCCTTGATTGTAAAAGGTATTATGTGTGTATTGAAGTATTGTGATTGTTGTTGAAGTGTGAAGTGTGAAAAAGAGTAGAGTGCTTACTGAATGCATGTAAGCAATCCAAGGGATTATTGGATACTAGATTTGTAATTTGGTTACAAGATCATAAGGAGAAAAGGTTTGGTTGATAGAATAGAGAAAGAAGAAGAAATAGTACAATACCATTCTATTCTTCTGCAAGGAATAATATAGAGATCATTTGAAAAATGGACTCATTGGTTTTGTCCTTGAAGCTATTTGGGTAGTGGGTCCAACTATCTTCCACAACTCCTAACAGGGTTTTAATCTCCTAATAGGGGTTCAAAGTCTTCTAACAGGGACTCATATATATTGAATGTTGTAACAAACTCCTAACAAGGTCTATCCTCTAACAAGGAATATTTATATTAGTACATCATCTTGTGGGTACCTCCCCACTTGGGTTGTCTCTCTAATCAAGGGTTTTCCTAGTTAATATATATGGTGTTATTGTGTATGAGTATCTTGTTGTGGTTTTATTTAATATTACTCATGTGGTTAATATTGTTTAAGGTTGATAATTGTGATATTAGTTGGATAATTGATTCACCCCCCCACCCCCCTAGTTATATTAATGCACTAGATATTCTAACAGTGTTAACTCCTTCAAACTACACTTTCTTTTGGGTTCCCACTTTTTGTTCTTATTATCCTTGATCTTAGCTATCATTGTACTATCCTTTTTATTTTCATCATTCATTGTATAAGTGATATCTTTAATAAAAATACTAGATGGCTTACTAGCAGCATTGTTAAAAAAAAATTTCTTAGATTGTAAGTACTATGTACTTGAACTATCATTTCAGTAGTAATTCAGTCAATCTCCTCATTTCATGGTTCTCTCAATTTCATATGATCCATGTCTAACATAATGTTTCACATCTTGTCTCCCTCTTGATCTTCATCATCTAAAAATACTTCTTGATGATGCAATTGATATACATTTCTCTAATTTACGACATCATTTTTAGAATCTTTTATATTAGATTCCTTACCATTATCACACATATTTTTCATATTGTATGATACATCCTCATGGTTCTCTTCTTCCTCTCCCTCTTCATTTTGTTCTTGGTCATTTTGATCAAAAATATTGAGCAACTACATAGTAGTCAGGAGAATGAGGAGACTGGCATATAATGCACCATGGTACATCATTCATCATGTTTACAAAATTACTCTGTAATGGATCAAGTGTACCCTTATCCTTACTGCCTTGAGTAGGATTAGGGATGGGTTTACCATCCTGCCACTAAATTGTATAAGGGTAATTTTTTTTCTAGGTTGCTTGTTATAATTGTTGTTGAATTGGAGCTTATCACTAGCATTTGGCTTATTGGCATAGTATGCTAGTGGATTCCATTTCTTGAATAGATCCAAGGCTTGTCTCATTGTATTATCCTTGGGCTTCTTAGTTGTAACAGATTTTTCACCTTCTTTCTTGTTTCCCCTTGTATTGAATAGTTTTGGGTCATCCCTTCTTCCCAACTTACCAGAGGCTCTTCTATTATTCTCAATATTTATAGCCATGTTATAGGCATCCCTCAATGTTCTAGGATCCTTGTTCCTTAGAGTATATGTCATCTTACTATCAAAGTCATTAAAGTAAGTTGTGAGACACACATCTTCACCAAGTGTCATTACTTGGAACAACTTATACATCCCTTTTCAAAATCCAACATTGAAGTAAAATGTAGACTCATTTGGGTTCTTCTTTATGTTGTTAAACTCATTCAACATAAAACTAGCATTATTGTTGTCACCATATTGATCTTTGAAAATCTTCTCTAAGTCATTCCATGAGGATACACTACCATTAGGAAACCTTCTAAACCAGTCCCTAGCATCTTCGCTAAGAGAATGAACAAAAAATTCCATTAATACATCTTCATGCTCTACCTTATAGTCCTTAAGCATATCTATAAATTTTCTTAGGTGCTCTTCACTAGTCATAGCATTATTGCCTAAAAATTTAATAATCTTGTCTCTCAAATCATTAGAGATAAGATGTAGAAACCAAGGAATGCTTGAAAAGGATACTTATTTATATTTCCCCATATAAATGGGTCTTCTCTAGAATCCTACAACAAAGTACTTTTTCTAGTAGTTTGGGTTTGCATTGGTACTTGAGTCTGTAGGACTAGTTGAGTAATAGGTATTAACTACTTGTAGTAGAGGATGGGGTAGGGGCTGACTATGATATGTTTTGGCCAGTTAATAGAGGTCCACAAGTAGGGATAGAAGGAATAGCTTGTGAAGATAGAATGGCCAAGCTACTAAGGAAGAATTGGAAATAAATAAATCTATTTTCCTTCTAGTTTCAACAGCTTGGGCTTCATTTTCAACTTTCTCTAGATCTTTGGCCAGATCTTCTCTTTCTTTCTTGGCCTTTTCTAAATGTAAGTCAAGTTTTGACATGACAAAACTTGCAGATTTATTAGGAAGGACTGGGGGCTCATTTATTTGTACTCCTACAACCTTTTACTTTCCTTTATTAGGGTGTTTTAAAATTAAGTCTATGACTTTAGGTTCAATAGGCTTATAAGATTGGACTTTGGAGATAATAGACCCCTCCTTCTCTTTAAAAAGGAACTCTTGCTCTTGGAATTTGGATCTCAAATCTTCAACATCCCCAAATACATCTAGATGTAGTTTAAAGGAACTCTCTTCCAACTTCTTATTCTACTCCTTCGAAGTAGTCATTCTTCTAAGAAAGTTATCTCTCTCCATAAGAGTATTTATAGGAATTTTTTACTTCTCCTTCTCCAAATGTATGAATTTGGCATCTTCTTCAGCAACCCTTTTCCTAAGAACTTCTATTTCTGAAAATAATTCTTCTAGGTTTGCATAAGTGGCTTCTAAATTGACTTGGTCATCCAAATCTATGAGATTTCTTTCCTCATATGGAACTTGTCTAGGATTGAATCCAGCATCCATAGTACCCTTATATCCCCACCTATGGCTCATTTCCTTCACCACATTTGGTCTAAAAATAATATCCCCTATAGAAAACACATCCTTATCATGATAAACTCTCTCTTCTTGATATGGGGCTGTGAACTTTTGACCAATAGTATAGTAGTTTCAAATTTAGAATTTAAAGAAGAGGATTCTCCTTCTACCATAGGTTGGTATTGTGAATGGACTAGCACATTACCCCTAGGCTTCCATGTAGGATTAGAATCTACTTTCTTTTTAGCTTGGTTCTATATATGAGCAATGTTAGTATGCTAATAGAAACCAAATTTAAATAAAGCTTCTACAAACTAAAAAAAATTCATAAACTTCAAGATAGACTAAGATGAGCTCTCAATTAAGAATATGAGCCTTTAATGGGCTCTCTCAATGAGAAGCTCTCTTGTTGAGTGGCTTTGTCTAAATAGATAGGATGTATGCTCAAGCTTATGCTTCAAAAAGGGCTTCAAATGGAGTTGGAATTTGGGTGTGAGTGTATGGTTTTGATGTAAAATGGCTTCTTAAAATGGCATTATGACTTTACTTCATGGATTGTGTTGTTTTTCGAAGGGGAAGGATCCAATTTATAGGCAAGAGGCTTGAGGGATTGAGGACTAAGATGCAAGGATGGGGAAAAGCTCATGGAGGGCTCAGATTGCATGAGAGGAGAGCACATGGATTGTGCTTCCTTACAGCCAATCAGGGAGTGACACATGTCACATGGTGAGAGGATGGAGGAAAGGGGAAGGATGAGTCAACAAAGGAGGCTCAAGGGATAAAATCTTCATAAAGACCCTCATAATGGCTTGTAAGAGAAATAAAAGGGCTTGGAAGAGTCATTTATGGCCTAGTGGGCTTCATAAAGTTTTATGGTTGGGATACTTTGAAGGAGATGAGAGGAATTTTGACTTGGGCTTGATTAGGAAGGTTTTAAGCTTGCTTAGGATTGTGCAAATGATTAGACAATGGATTAGGATGGTTTAGGATTAACTTAGGGATAGGCAAGTGGATGGCATTTAATGAGGGTGGGTGAAGGAGGAGATATTTGTTAACTTTGGCTTGGGTTAGTAAGTCTTAACCCATGTTTAGAGAATGTGACAAGGTTAGGAGGGGATTAGGATTAGGTTTAAAGACATCTTCTAGAAGAGTCTAGACTTTGGATGAGGATAAAGACTTTCTAGAATAGTCTAGAACTTCCTAGGATGAGGATGAAGACTTTCTAGAAGAGTCTAGAACTTCTTAGGGTGAGGATAAATTAGATTTTCAGGAAATAAATTAGATTTTTAGGAAATAAACAAAGTTTTATTTATTTCAAGGGTTTGGGTTGAGGAGATATTTATTAAAACTTTTTTAATAAACATGAGGATTAATATTTAATATTAATTAAATATTTTGAGTTGAGATTAGGGGTAGGAAATGATGGGATTAGCCTTTAATCAAAATTAAAGAAGGATTAGAAGATTTTGGAAGAGGTTAGTGGTCTTAAGGAAATTGGCCAAGTTTTGGGCAAAAAATAAATTTTTTATTTATTTTGGGTTTTTTGGTCAATTTGTTAATTAAATAATTAATAAATAAGGAAATAATGTTTAAATAAGATTTAAACATTTTTGGGAGGGATTCCTTAATTAAATATTTTTAATTAAGATAAAGGGATTTAATGGCATAAAAATTAATTAATTAATTAATTAATTAATAATGATGTCATCAGGGACTTTTTTTCAGAAAATAAAAATATTATTTTTTAAAGGATTTTTAGGTGTCTACATTTTTCCCCTCTTTGATGTGATGCCGCAAGTGGCATGGCATCAAAGATAAGAAAATAAGATGCCCAAGGCTAGAGCAAAAGAGGAGAGAATGGACTATGAGATGCCCCCTCAAGAAGGTGGCGGGGAGAGAAAGTGAGTCTTGATGGCTTCTTGAAAAGTACAAGAATCTCGGATGAGCAAGGAGACTCAGATTGGAAAAGAGAAGGAGCCGAATTAGCTCAAACTCTCACTATGGGAGAATGATAAAGGAGAATCAGATGCACAAGAGGAAGCAAGCTTAAGAATTTAGGGAAGGTGGAGGATGAAGGAGCGGAGTGCTATAAAGGAATCCAAGATGGGGAGATGGATGAGGGGATTAAAAAGCTGATGCAACAAGATTTCAAAGAGTCAAATTGGTGGAAGATGGATTTCGGAGATCCCTAGGACTAGGATTGTGGATCTCGAAAGATGAGGCTTGGTGGATTGATTTGGATTGGTGGATCCCTAAGACGAGGATTGTGGATCCCTAAAGCTAAAGGTGAGGAGTGATTCAAAGAGATACTGATGCATAAGCTAGGGTAGGAGAGACGGATGTTGGATATGGATGGGGGATAATGGAGATGAAGGAAAACCATTGAAGCTTTTTGAGCAGGGGGATACATCAAAGAGAAGTACCACCATGTAGTTGAGCACTAGATTTGCTATAGGACTATTGGTTAATTGCCAAGGTTACCAAGAACATCAAGGCCTTTTCACCAACTATCCAGAGGACTGACGAATTGACTCAAAAAAAACACGCAAGGATTGCCCCAGCATCACACATGATTCCTAAAGGAAGCAGCGTGGAATCGACACTAGATAACCCACAAGCAGAAAAGAAAAACAAATGAAAGACCTGATCAAGACCTTATGCTTAGATTGCCCCATTCACAGTATACCATGATATGGAAGATCATGGAAACCTTGAGGAGGGAACAAAAAGATTTCTTGGAAAAGATACTTCAAGACCCAAAAGGGAAGATTCCAAATCAAAAGGAAGCGAAAATCCAAAAGAGAACTGTTTACCAATGAGATGGGTAGGACGAGGTACTAACAGACAAAGATCGGACATGAGGAAAGCTATATCCTACAAGGATCTATCAAAGAGTACCTAAGCTGGTGGATCTAGATGAGTGATGCATCTGGCAAGCTGAATTAAGAAGGATAACACTTTTGTGACAGGAGATCTAGCTAAAGGATGCATTGGAATAGCTAACCAAGATTTGTGCAATGTGTGCAAGATGTTGATCAAGGATGAACTGATACGAAAGTTGGACAGATACAATGGTACTAAGCTAAAGAGGATGTACAAGCTAACAGACCAAGATATTTACAAGTGAGCTAATCAAGATATGGTAATAGTTAACGGACCAATGATAGGGATGATACAAATGGATAAAAAGCTCAGGATGAGAGGATAGCGGGATGGTTCGATGTTGTGTAAGATGAGAAAGCTAAGGATGGGGTGATAGCAGAAGATATGGATTTAGGGAGGATGCATCCAATGATGATGAGAGATGTGTGACCAAGGATAGCTAGAGGAGCAGGATGAGATGGCTAGATAGGATGGTAGATAGCTAGGATTATGATGGATATAAAGAGATGACATTGGTTTTGCATGAGGATAGCCTAGAGCTAGATACCAATGACAAGGGAGGATGGAAAAGAAAAGATCTCCAAGGAATATAGTGCCCCCAATTAGAAGATAACATGCAGAAGGAGGTCTTATGATGGATGTGATAGGATTGAAGCTAGGATGGAAAAAGCTGAATGGGCTAGGGAGATGGATGATAGTTGGGATGGTTGGTTGAAGCTGCACGAGATAAATGGATGGTGTGAGATGGAAGATGGAGGGTGGAGGATAGGTGGATAGATGGAGTTGGATGTCAAGAGATGACCAAAAGCATGAGGGTGATAGGCTAAGCTGGGGATGGCAGGATTACGCATGATGCTTGTTTGCCAAGTTTTCATCATGGTACTTGTCCAAGGCACTTGAATTTCCAAGTTTTCACCAGTGGACACTTTATTTTTCTTTTTTCTTTTTTTTTGACTTTTTGACTTTTTAACTTTGGACTTAGCTAGAATGATTTTGGCTTTCTTCAGTTGTTTTTGGCTTTTTTGGGATTTTTCACTGGTTGTTGGAATGTTTAACTTTGTTGCTAGCTGTTGGTACACCGAATGTGTGATTTATGCAATAGATCATATTAGATGGGATTGAGGAGATGGAGGGATGAAAAGGCTAGAAAGGAGCATGAGATGGAGATGCTTGTAGGATCAACATCGGCAGTAGATGGGGAATAGATGGTAGACAGGGGCTTGATGGAGGATTTGTGGAAGCACGCTTGGGGATATAGGCACCCAAGATGGAGTTAGGAGATGGGGGACATGAGTCACTGGATGGGGGATTAGCAATGGTGGATGCCATTATGCATTGGGTTTCAAATTTTTTCTTTGGGATCCACATGGTTTTGGATTTTCTTTTCATAGGCTTTTGCATTATTTTGCATTCTTTGATTGGATTTTTCCTTTTTGGAGTATGTCTTTTAGAATAGACATATGGTTTCCTAGGATGTAGATTTTTAGCTTTATGCATTTTGAAGTTGGCATTTACATTGTTGTGGTAAGCTTTGGGAATATGGTTAGGAGAAGCTTTGTGAGATGGAGAGGATATGGGAGAGTGTGTAGGGGGATGATGATGGATGATGTACCTTGATATGTCCCTTTGCTGATCTTGCATAGGAATGGAGGGAATAGGATTTGAATGATGGCTAATAGGAGGATGGAGGATGGTTGATTTTGGGACATAGGGACCCAAAATGGATTTAGCGGATGAAGGGGGGATATGGTAGGTTATTTTAGGTTGCAAAGATGGTGGAGGGGGGATGACATAAGATTTCTTGAAGGAGTGATGAGAGACTGACATGGGGGTTTTGGAGATAGGCTTGGTTTAGGGGTGTGGTGTACCAAAACCTTTAGATGGTGAGCCTTTGGATACATGTCCAAGACCATGAAATCCTAGATTTTTTTGTGCAATAATAGGCTTTCTGATTCCTTTCTCTTGTGGTCCTAAATCTTGACCTTGATAATTCCATTGATTGAGCATTTGAACTAGTTGAGGATACTTTTTTCTTGCAAAAAATGGTGGAAGTGCTTTATCAGATGTACTGCAATAGGGAGATACTATTCTTAATTCTTCTGCTGAGAGGAGGCCACTATGGATGAATGTAAGTGAACCAAGAGGGTATATTATAGATGGTGAAATAGCTTGGATAGGTGGTAAGATGGAAGCATGGAGTGGAGGAGATGGTAAGATAGGATCTTGATTTAGCTAATGGGATGAAAAGATATCCTGCAGTAGAGGAGGTATGGCTTGAGGTTTTGGAGATGGAGGGGATAGTGACTGCACTATGGATGGAAGACATGGTACGATGATATCTTCATTTATGCTTTGGGGGATGTCAACATGCTTTTGGGAAGGATCTTGATAGGATTGGTTTAGAGTGGATGGTGCGATAGGAGGTGAAGGGATGGACTCTTCAAAGGCAGCAGATGGATAGATGGGAGATTCAGTAGTGGAGATGTGAGTAGAAGATGGATGCATAAGGGTCATTACGGGAGATTTGGGAAATACTTGGAGGTGATGTGGATAGGATTTGGAGGGATTTGACAAGGGGTGGGATTTTGATGCTTGCAGGAAGTGGAAGGACTTTAAGCAATTTGATGGATGGTATGGGGATGATAGCTTTGGGAGATGGAGGTGATATTATAGATGGGGAAGCTTCATCACTGACTACTTCACATGGTTGGATTAGATGACATGGCTTATCGACTGCTGGAGGCGACTTTTCTTGTATTTTCTCTAGGATATTCCTTGGAGACTCGTGTGTCAAAGGTGGAGGTAGATTGACAAGAATAGCTAGTGTGATGGGGGTGGAAGATTGGAAGCTTGGTTGATTGGGTGATGGAGGAGAAGTTGGGATATCAGATGGCATGACTAGATAGTTTGGAAGAATGCATGGATTTTGTGGGATGCTTGGGGGAATGTTTCTAAGGCTTTCAATATACCCATCATAGTCAACAAGATTTTCATCATCATTGGAATAGGAGGTGGCGGGAGCAAGGAAAATACAATCGAACACATCATGATAGGTTTGGGATTTCATGTTTTGATGATGAGTCAGATGGGGATGGGGTCTTGCATATGGATGAACATAGAAGCTCATGGTTGGATTTGGATTAAGCACAGATTTTGGATTGGCTGATGAAGGATTTTCTAGGGAGAGTCAAAGCTATATGACAGACCTAAGGAGGATTGGCTAGATATTTTTGGCTTTCCTTTGGATGGAAGACTTCAAGGGCATGCTGTCAAAAAGTGAGAGTTTTGCTTTCCTATGCACTGGATTGGTGGAGATTGTGCAACTTAAGGATAGACTAATGCTCCTATGGGCATGACACAAGATTGACCACTTTTGGATCCCAACCTTTAGCTCGAGGTGATGAGGGATAACAAGTGACAAAGCTATATTACCCTAAACAAAGCTTTGTCAAAGGGATAACCTTGGTGAGGCTGGTGGATTGGTCAAATTGATTGGATAGAAAATTCTAGTAGAATGACCACAACTCTCTAAAGGCTTGGGTGTGATTTTGGATTGGGTTGCTAGCTGGCTAGGGGGGATGATTTGGAGAGACTTTGGATTTGGAATTGTTCTAAAGCAAGGAACTAGATAGATTTGGTTGCAGCGGGGGAGCTTGGATGATTTTCTGAAGAGGCAGTGACTACGCTAAGTATGCCTTGAGTTGGGAGATTTCTACTTTTTTGGGATTTTGACCAAAGTTGGCAAACATTCATTCAAAAGCTATGAACAAACAAGCAGAAAAAATTTTGGAGCAAGCACGTCAAACACACCAACATCCTAGGAAGCTTTCTACAAGGATGAAATTTGTTATAGCTAGGGAGTCCTTGATATATGCAAGGTACGTGAGGCCCAAATCTGTAGATGAAACCAAAAAGATGTTACACAGCCGAGAGGAGCAGTAACCCACTTCTCCTCTTTCACTTCTCAAGGGTATAAAGTTCCTTGAGGCTTAGCCCGAGTGACAAAATCTTGATTCCAAGAGAGGTGTCTTTGGATTCACCTCCCAATTTTTATACTCTGCCAAAATGTTGGAGTTGAGATCATCCCAAGGGGTGATGAAATCCCCAAGAAGGCCTCCTAAAAAGCATAAAACAAGACCACATACATGATCTTGGGCTTTAAAAGACATGTGTTTATTCCAATTGATGATTTAGATTTTGTAAGCTATGATTGAAGACACTTGTGATTATGGAATACAATGTTCATTTCAATTTGACAGCATCATCAGTATAATGAAAGTCAAGAGATCGTCAACATAAGAAATGCAAGCATCATTGAAACTATGTCCAAACCATGCAATATTCATTGATTGTTAGGCATTCAAGATTGAGTGTGAGTTTGTTTTAAGCCCAAAACAAAGATGTGTGAAACTTAATTTGTCAAGCGCGTGCCCGAAGGCCCTCCACATCAAGAGTTGTTCAATTTTTATGCCCAAATGAAGTGTTAGCAAGACTAATGCGCATTCAAGGAATTTTCTAACTTAGAAAAACCACTAAAAACCCAAGTGAGTGGAGTTTGATTTGCGTGGAGCACTTAACACCCTCTTAGGTGGACCCATCCCCATAGATGGCACCAAGATTGCAACCAATGGTTAAATTGATGGGTGATTAAAGAGGGTGAGTCCAATGACAAACTCACTCAAATTATTTTTATTTGTTTTTATAACTTAAAAGATTACAAAAATGTAGATTATTTTTATGCTCCAAAAGATTATTATTTGATCTGTGGCATTCAAGATTGGATTTGTTGTTTTAATCATGCATTCATAAAAAAAAAAACTTGATTTTAATCCATGGCTCTCAAGAGTGATTTTAGCAACATGCATTCAAAGACAAGTGATTAAACATTCAAGTTTTTTTCCTTTGAGCATTCAAGATTGAGATTTTGTGTGTTGTTTTAAGAACTTTGAAGTTCTTTGTTTTAACCTTAGATCATTCAAGATTGTTTTGGACTCAAAGGTGAAAATGACTCTTTGGACTTTGGTTTTCATTCAAGATTTTGTGTTCTAGTTTGCATATTTTAAGCCTAAAAATGATATTCCTAGATTGTTTTGATGCATGAAAAACCTAAGAAACATTCAAGATTTCGCAACAAGACATTTGTTTGTAACAAATAACAAAGCTTTTAGGAAAATTTTTGGCAACCATTTAGGACTCTTAGTTTTCATGAGATTTTTAAAAGAACTTTAAAATATTTGCAAATGAGGTTTATTTTATCCTTGATTGATGCTTTGATTTTGATTTAGATTTTAGTGTGCACTTAGTGTTGATTTTGAACCTTTTGAAATGGAAACTTGAAGTTCTTTTTAAATTCCCAAAAATGAAGTGTTCCTAACTTTGCATGAATGCATCTAAAACCTTGATGTTGCAAGGATGCAAATGATTGGATTGGTTTAGTTTTGCTTGTTAAAAGATTTTTTCTTTTTTGCAAATTTTTAATTTTTTAATGGATTTAAGTATGATTTGGGGGTTCATTTTAAGCACTAAAAAGAAGTGTGTATGATTTTTCTTCCTTAAAAAAAATGGCCAAGATCTCCCACAAGAAGAAGAAGAAGTAGATGGAATAAGAAGAATAGAGACAAGAAGAGGAAGAAGAATTCCAAGTGCTTTGTCCAACTATAAGCTTGAAAAATCTGCAAATACTATGAGATAGACTATGAGTTCCTTTGTCTTCTTCATGCTCATGTGGACCTACAAAACCAATTTATACAATCCTACCAATCACAAAAACAAGAAAAATTAGCCAAAAACAAGAAAAATTAGCCAAAATTAGCAAATGACATACAAAACTTGACTAAAAAAGCTAATGAAGATGACCCATGCGGGGTCCCACCGGGCGTGCCAAAATGTATATGAGCAATGTTAGTATGCTAATAGAAACTAAATTTAAATAAAGCTTCTACAAACTAAACAAAATTCATAAACTTCAAGATAGACTAAGATGAGATCTCAATTGAGAATATGAGCCATTAATGGGCTCTCTCAATGAGAAGCTCTCTTGTTGAGTGGCTTTGTCTAAATAGATAGGATGTATTATCAAGCTTATGCTTCAAAAAGGGCTTCAAATGGAGTTGGAATTTTGGTGTGAGTGTATGGTTTTGATGTAAAATGGCTTTTTAAAATGGTATTATGACTTTACTTCATGGATTGTGTTGTTTTTCAAAGGGGAAGGATCCAATTTATAGACAAGAAGCTTGAGGGATTGAGGACTAAGATGCAAGGATGGGAAAAAGCTCATGGAGGGCTCAGATTGCATGAGAGGAGAGCACATGGATTGTGCTTCCTTACAGCCAATCAGGGAGTGACACATGTCACATGGTGAGAGGATGGAGGAAAGGGGAAGGATGAGTCAACAAAGGAGGCTCAAGGGATAAAATCTTCATAAAGACCCTCATAATGGCTTGTAAGAGCAATAAAAGGGCTTGGAAGAGTCATTTATGGCCTAGTGGGCTTCGTAAAGTTTTATGGTTGGGATATTTTGAAGGAGATGAGAGGAATTTCAAATTGGGCTTGATTAGGAAGGTTTTAAGCTTGCTTAGGATTGTGCAAATGATTAGAGGATGGATTAGGATGGTTTAGGATTAACTTAGGGATAGGCAAGTGGATGGCATTTAATGAGGGTGGGTGAAGGAGGAGATATTTGTTAACTTTGGCTTGGGTTAGTAAGTCTTAACCCATGTTTAGAGAATGTGACAAGGTTAGGAGGGGATTAGGATTAGGTTTAAAGACATCTTCTAGAAGAGTCTAGACTTTGGATGAGGATAAAGACTTTCTAGAATAGTCTAGAACTTCCTAGGATGAGGATGAAGACTTTCTAGAAGAGTCTAGAACTTCTTAGGATGAGGATAAATTAGATTTTTAGGAAATAAACAAAGTTTTATTTATTTCAAGGGTTTGGGTTGAGGAGATATTTATTAAAACTTTTTTAATAAACATGAGGATTAATATTTAATCTTAATTAATTATTTTGAGTTGGGATTAGGGGTAGGAAATGATGGGATTAGCCTTTAATCAAAATTAAAGAAGGATTAGAAGATTTTGGAAGAGGTTAGTGGTCTTAAGGAAATTTGCCAAGTTTTGGGCAAAAAATAAATTTTTTATTTATTTTGGGTTTTTTGGTCAATTTATTAATTAAATAATTAATAAATAAGGAAATAATGTTTAAATAAGATTTAAACATTTTTGGGAGGGATTCCTTAATTAAATATTTTTAATTAAGATAAAGGGATTTAATGGCATAAAAATAAATTAATTAATAATGATGTCATCAGGGACTTTTTTTCAGAAAATAAAAATATTATTTTCTAAAGGATTTTTAGGTGTCTACAGGTTCTTCCTACCCCCATGAGCTAATTCTATGTACAATGGTACTTTTGGGTTGGCCTTCGTAAAAGCTCATGTATTTTTCCTCTTATCTACCATTAGTTAGAATTGTTTGAAATATATAGCAATAGATACAAAAAATTTGAACTAAGTTACCACCCTATGAAGGAAAAATATTTTTAAATGGATTTAGAGACTGGAAAATATCACGAGAAAAGACTTCCAAAAATGGATTTGACACAAAGGGCCAATCAAAAAATTGTTAACATTGCACATTGGGTGATACAACTCTACTTTGTAGAAAAGGCACTAGAAATGTATAAATAACACTAGAGATTGTAGCTCATATAACAACATTCTTTACACAACTCCCCATTAGAGTCACCATTTTGTTGGTTTTTTTTTTTTAACTACTAGGTTGCTCTAAACCCAATACCAGGATGAAAAAGATAAAAACAAGCCTCAAGACTAGCTAAATATCATATTCAAAAAGACTCTCTACAATTTAGGCTCTACAAGGCTAAGATAGGTGCACCTTAGGGATTGGATATGACTTATTTTATGATTTTCTCCTTCCAATATTTTCTCATTAATATTTTTCTTTCAAATCTATCTCCTGTAGCTTTAAAATGGTTGGTACAACTTCTAATAAGGTTGGCACAGCTCCTAATAGAATTAATCATTCAATGTTCATTGCATTTCTAGATTTGCAAAATATTGAATACAGCATAGAATTGACACAAAAAACTGGACCAACTGTGAATAGCATATAAACTAAAAATTCTACAAACTTCTAACCCTCACTTCACATCTTAGAAATCCTTATATAGAAGGATTACAACTAGCTTCAGATGGGAAGACACACATCAAAATTTTACTCGAAATATGAGTGGCTAGATATTTCTGAAATGTTACATTTAAAACATTCTTTGCATTTGAACAAAAATAAGAAAGTAGTTGCAAACTTGACTAGTGACACTTATTACAAGAGCCTTTAAATTAATTCCTTTTGTCTTTTACTGCCTCTAATTGTGTAAAACTTCAACTACTTCTCACTAGAAGAGCCTTAATCTCTCCAACCACCTCCCAAATATATATGTCCCTTTTTGTGAGTTCTTTGGTTGTCTTAACTTCATCTAAGTCTTTGGTTGCCTTAGTCCATCTAGCATCTGTTGTGGCCCTTGATTCTAATGAAATTTTATTCAAGTCTATTTCATCTTTGAATAATGAATCAATCAAGTTATTGAAAGGGACATCACTATCATCTTCAAAAATTGATGTTGTGCCTACTTGAGTTATCATTGAATCAAAAGAATTTGATCACTCCTACCAATCTTTCAATTTGTTGTTAGCATCCAAAATTGGAGGAATGCAGGGCCCAATCCCTTGTGATAAGATTTTCATCTTACCCCATATAATCTACAACTTTCCAATAAACAAGCCAATTAGTTCTCTCACTATGTCCAGGCCTTCTTTTACTATGATGATTTTATTAGGCAAATATGGGTTCTATGCCATTAACATGATTAGCCTCTATAATCTTTTTAGAACAATTGTCTTTACCTCACCACTTTGTTGTAGAGATGGAGCATCAATACTCATCCTTCTAGGATTTTTTTCCTCTACCTCTAGCTCCTCTATCTGAGTAGATATTTTTATTGTGACCCATGTTGGTTGTTCCTAGATGTCTTATACCCTATTCTGCTCTGTATTAGTTAATTTTTGTTTCAAAGATGCAACCTTTGTTTCTAACCCTTAAGGTTTGGCTTCCGATTCATCTATCCTCTTTTTATAGACATGGCTCTTCTTGAGCTCTTCTTCATATAGTTTCCTGACATCTATGTACTTATGGAATGCTCTAGCCAGTCTTATCTCTATTTCCTCCACTTTGGCCTCATTCTTGAATGAGAAGTGTTTCATTTCCTAGGAGATATTTGTACCTAATGTACCTTGCATGGTCTAGACTATCATATTTCTTTTATTTTTTCTTTGTGCATCCATTAACTTATTCTTATTAGTAGCAATTCTTATTAGTAGCAGGAGCCATGCTCCACACTTCTAGAGACTTGGAATCAATGTTAAATCTTGATCCCCTTTGGAGTCCATCAACTTCATATGTTTCATAAGATATAGTATTTTCCTATCTTCTAATCTAGTCAAGTGTGAAAGGTTATTCCAAAGCCTAGCTAGGCACTAGAAGCATACCACTCCTCTATACTATGTCTCTAGCCTCTTCAAAAGTCATCACCTCACTCTCTAGATGATATTCATAAAGATTGTCAACCAATTCTTCCTTCTCCTCATCTAATTCTCTTGACTTCATCTTCAAGACCAATTCACTCTATTTTATTTGATAGAGGAATCTTTGAAACTCTATGGATTTGATCGACTCATCATCCTATATAAATTGTTGAGCTTGGATGATTCTGTCATCCAATCTTGTTATTTCTAGCTCTAAGTCAGTCAGAGAAATCTTTGTTGCATTGACCCTATCTATATATAGTTCTGCCTTAGATCAAAAAAATATTGGTTTTTTCAAGGCATAAGTTGAAGTTTCCTCTATTTTACCCTTTCAAGTATGTGGACAACTTTTTGTCTCTTGTTACCCATGGTAACCCATGATGCTTCACCAAGCTCATCTTCTTTAATTTCTAGACTTACATATAGCTTTGGGCTATCAAGATTTACCCTTTCCTCTTCTCCAATTTTCCCTTCAGTCTTTTGTGCCATGATATTAGCATGATCATTCACCATCTTCTTTATTCTTTGTGGATAAGGGATATCCATATAAAAACCTTTAAAGTTTGGATCTGCCCTTTTTATCTCTTTTTTCACCCTCAAAACATGATCAAATTTTTCTAACTTGTCAGTAGCCTCCCCTTTAGCCAAAGTATCAGGAATTAGGTCCTCATCTGGTAAATCTTTGGTATTTGGAAACACATAATTCCTAATTTATTTCAAGGTGTTCTTCATCCAATTGTCTAGCTTGTATATTCTATAGGGAGCAGTTGACAAATTAAAGTGGTGGAGGAAAGAAAGGATTTGATCCAAGGCTTCTTTTCCAATTGAAAAGTCTCCTATTCTAAAACATCTACACAAAAATGTGCCTCTATGCACCTTAGGCCCTAAGTATTCTCTGTTAACCATGAACAAATGCCACATCAATTCAATGATGGATAGTCTTGGAGGGATAAATTTTGGCAATATGTGGGGTGGTTGAGAACACCCATAGAGACTCATGAGGGAAAAAATTGGGAACAATAAAATGTCTCCCTAATTGTGATCTAATCTCTTATTTTTAGGGAGGAGGGCTAGTCTCAAAAGACTTTTTTATATATCAAGAACCCTAAAGTAACTAGGCTCTAACATCTTCATAATAACATAATTAAAATTATTGAAAAAGGAAACAAAGTCTGAGTAGTGATAGACTTTATCCCATACCTATGTCCATAGCTAAACTGGAAGATCTCCATTAGCATCATATGTTTGATCAATAAATTTAGGGCTAAAATCCACTTCCTTATATAAGATCAAATGCATCAATAATGATTAATGATGGAATTTGAAATTTCTCATCTCTACACTCTATGTCAGCCCAATATTTTCTTACATCTTCTCCAAAATATCATCTACATAATCATATTCTCCACCATGATATGAGTCTTATACATCTCTAACCACAATGTATTCTACCCCATACACCACATCAAATCCATCTTTACCTACCATCTTTTGGACACTATACATTGTCTTCACAAAATTATTCTTGAACTTATCTAGAGGCATCATCTTCACTACTTTTTTTGGATAGTCCCTAACCTTCTTGAGGTCCATCAGAATGTGTTTCAACATGGATTTCCCTTTGTAAGCTTTTTCTTTAAGGTCAACTAGGTCCAATGTTTCACTCATTGTACCATCCAATCTAAAGGCTTCAATGAAAGAATCATAGTCCAATGTGTATAGAATGGTACCATTATGTCTATGGAAATATTTAGTAGCTAGATTATATGACCTAATAAGGGCTTTTACCAAATCAATATCCACAAATACTTTTGGAAAGATGAACTTTGCAATATTCTTCCTCCATGGATTACAGATAGGGATTTTATCTATTATATTGTGATAGAAATACCTGAATAACTCATACACATTGACACTAGGGCATATAGCATCTCCACAAACTACATAAGGGTCTTGAAAATCATGATTTTTTACAAAGATAGTGTTTGAGGATTCTGGAAAAAACTTGACCCATTCATCTGCAAACCTATTTGGTTTTCTCTGCTTAGTATCTTTCCCTCTTTTGGAAGTATAAGTCTCTGTAACTTCCATACCTATGGCTTGAATATCATTGACTTTTTTATCTGACATTTTTTTTGAGAATTATGAATCTTAAAACTTTGTAACTATCACTAAAAACTATAAGTTGCTCACACTGAAAACTCTACAACTACTAGAAATTCTCTTTTTTGCAAATGGTAATCTATAACTAGCTTCCTAGAAAGTCCGTATATTGTGTGTACTTCATCAATGAACACTATGCATTGAATTCCTACATGCATGAGCTTTAAACTCATCTTTTTTTACCACTTCAATGGATTGTTGACATAACTATCTAGTTCAAAGTTCCTTGTACTTTACTCAAACTTCATTGGCTGAGAACCTAAGTCACTTTTTCATCTTGAAAAAGGGGAAAAGTACCTTCATGTCTTATTTTAGGGCTCCTACAATCTTACAAATCTCTTTAAATTTAAACCCTTTGTATCATCTTTAGAAAATAATTTGGCTTTTACAATCTTACGATCTCTTTCTTATCACATGATCGAGGGTTTCCTTCAAATCTTCTACAATCTCATGATCAATAGTTTACTGTAAGATTAGCACATCAACTTCAATGTCTTCTCCTTAGCTAAAATCTTATAGACAAGAGTTTATAAACTCTTTTGTATTATATCCAACATGTATCTTATCCCATATGATATTACAATCATGACATTGCGTAACATTAGATCTCACCTTCTCTTGCTTTACTATCTCTTGATCATAGTTAACTAAGCCTCTTCTTAGCTCCGAAAGTTATCTTTTAACTACTTCCTTTTCCTCCCAATCATATGACCAAAACTTTGTGTAGCATCAAGCTTTGTCTAATCTTTCCTTATGATCTCTCAATCATAGTCAACTAGCTTTTGTCATAACTTTGAAACCTTTCATTTAATTGATGTCACTAATTCCTAACCTATGCTAGTCATTACCTCTCTTCATCATAGCTCTAGAAGCATTAACTTTTTTCCTTTTATTATCATATGCCTAGGGTTGCTTCATAGCTTCAAAAAGCTCATGATTTTTCCTCGTAATCTTATGATCTACTTCTTTTCATATCTTCAAAAGATTAAATTTCCACATATCCCAAATTCTCTATGCTCATGCAGCTAGCCCCACTTTATCCACATGTCATCATGTCACTTTCTCTCTTTGGCTAATCTTTGTTCAACTTTGAGAAGTGAGAAAGTGGCAACCATAGATCTTCAAGACCTTATAGTTCCTATGAAAACTTTGTTATTAGATTAAGTACCTTTGACCAACCAAAACTTGCCATTTAGACAACACATTCTGACAAATTTTCTTGCTTACAATCTTAGGCCTCTCACTTTCGTAGCTTTGAAAGTTCCTCTAGAAACACTTATTCTTACTTGATCTCCCATTTTTCATAAGATCATAAACCTTCATAACCTTAGCATCTTATGTCCTTATGATCTTACGATCCTCCCACCTTCGTATGGTCGAGAGTCTCCTTTTTAGCCTTTAGGATCTCATGATTACAATTTTATCATAACATCTTATCACTCACCATATACCATGAGACACTTGTTAGAGTGGGTTTTTTGTTGCACCAAAAGACTGATATGTCAATGCTCGATACAACTACTCAACTTATAGTACATAGGAAGCAGTTAAGCCCTTGTCATGAATCCCAAGGGGAGCATTGAACAAATTTCCAAAAATCTCCCCCTGAGCATTACTTGAGGGTCTAAGGATTCGAACCTATGACCAAAATTTGATACCACTAGTTAGATTGGGGTTGTCATTGCACCAAAAGATCAATCTGTAAATGCCCAATACAACTACTCAACTTATGGTACACAAGATGTGGTTAAGCCCTTGTCAAAAATTGTGAGGGGCGTGTTGAAAAAATGTCCAACAACACTTACTATGACATGACAATAGGATGATTGTAAGATCATAACCTTCATAAAAAAACCTTCATGGTGCTATAATTGCATTGTCTACCATAACATCAGGAGACCCAACACTTTACCTTTATGATCCTCCACTAGCCTTTACTTCATAACATTGGAAGAGGGAAATATTAGGCTTACAACCAAATCATAAACCCTCGATCATGAGATCGTACCACTTGATGGAAAATATGAAAATGACATATGATCTCCTACTTGAACACAAAACCTAGGATAGAGGTTAAAATTGATCTTGGACTTTAAAAAAAATTCCATGACAAGGTATAGACATAATCCTTAAGATATCAAACAATCCTACTAGGGAAAAACTTCAAACTGGGCTAAGGAAAAAAAATTAGTAAACTGATAACAAATAAAGGACAAACCTTAACAATACAACACATTTCAAGATATTTTCACAATCAAGTTTTCAAAATTTTGGCACAATGAAAATAAGGGCTATCAGGAATAATAATCTTCAAACTCATTTCTGCAATACTCACCATCATTATCAGATGTGAGAAATTTTAGCCTTTTACCAGTCTCATTTTCAACCATTTCCATTTCTTAAAAGTTACAAATACATCATATTTTTTTCTAAGGAAATAAACCCATACTTTTCTAGTTGCATCATCAATGGATGTAACATAATAATGAGATACATCAAGGGAAGATACCTGAGCTTTTCCACATAGATATATATATGCACAAGCTCTAATTTTTCATTTTTATTATCCTTCATACTCTTCACAAAACTCACCCTCTTTTTCTTTCCATAGACACATATTTCACATAAATCCATATTGACACATTTTAGACTCGGTAAAACTTTCTTTGAATGAAGTAATTTTGTACCTTTCTCACTCATGTCCAAGTCTTTTGTGCCATAGTTCTATTTTAGAATCTAAAAAAATTATTTGTTCTCCCTACTCAACTATAGAAATTTATCCTAAACATTCATTTCTCTCTAAAACAATTAAAGTAAAAGGAACATTATGACTTGTAAAAATATATAAGGTGCCTAATTTTACACATTTTTATAGTAGTAAGGAACCTTTTGAAACCTTCCAATTTTTATCATTAAAAATTATTGTTCAACCCTCATCACCTACTGAAATTAAATTCCTAGTTGATCTCAAAACATGTCTTACCGCTTGTAGAAGTCAATGATTCTCATTTGATAACTTAATCTCAACTTTCCCTTTTCCAAAAATTTGATAGGTTTCCTTATATCCCAAATAAACAAGCCCAAAATCCCCTTGGACAAAATCAATAGAATAACCTCTATCGGAAGTAGCATGAAATAAAGCCCCTAAATCTAAACTCCATGAGTCATCAACATTTTCTAAAGAAAGAAGAAAATTGTCCTCTTTAGATTAATTAGTTAGCACATTTTCCTCCTTGTTTCCTTCTTGTTTATCTACTTCATATTTCTTCTACGACAAGCAATCTTTCTTCTTATGCCTCGGTTTACCATAGGACTAGAAACCTCTTGGTCCCTTGGATTAAGGCTTATCCTCCTTTGATTTTCCTCTCAATTTACCACAATTTCTAGAATTTTTCCCTCTCTCATTTGTTCTTCCTCTACTCTCTGTGTTCAAGACACTTTTTGGTGTAGATCCACCTAAGATTCTCCTATAAATTTCCTCATTCAAAATGACACCAATGACATCATCAATTTTTAGGGAATTAGCAACAGAAATGGAGTTACTCACAATCACTACCAAGTTATTCCAACTTTTAGGCAAAGAATGTAGAGTCAAGAGAGCCCTAATTTCATCATCAAAATTGAAATTTATAAAAAATAATTGACTAGTAACCATATTAAACTCATTTAAATCTACAATAGATCCACCTTCTACCATCTTCATACTAAGTAAATGTTTCATGAGAAATACCTTGGTTGAAGCAAAAGGATTTTCATACAAATTTTCTAGGGTTTGCGTCAACTCTTTCATCATCTTCTCTTTTGTAATATTAAATGCCACCAATAATGCTAGGCACAAATGAATACTTCCAAGTGTCTTTCTATCCAATATTTTCCAGTCCTCATCTATCATAGTTGTGTCTTTCTTAGATTTTCCTTCAAATGCCACCATAAATCCTTTTAATAAAAATAGTCCTACATTTTCATTTTTCATAAATAAAAAATGTTCCCATTAAATTTCTCAATGTTTAGCTTACTCTTCTTTGTCATTGCTCCCACTCAACTGTGAGACCTTATTGCCAAAAATAAATAAAATAACTTCCCTCTAATACCACTTGTTAGGATTAAAGAGATAGAAATACAATTACATGAAAAATATAACCAATATCACAAATAAATAGCATACACATAAGAGAACACAAGACGCAAACATTTAACATGGTTCACCCAATCCTTGGGTTGCATCCACCAACTACAAGTCTAATATTCTTATTACCTAGTTATTACAACCTAATTTTAATTTCTAATCCCTTATTGTTCAATATCACCACAAGAAGCTACTAGATCATCATCATATATTAAAATCCCTAATCCTAACTCATTTTATACAAACTTTTTTGTCCCTCACAAAAATTAGGGCTAGAATAATTATAACATGTTGGCCCTTAGAAAAATGGTCAAAAAAAAAAGCTCTGAATCCCAGTGTGGATATATGCTAAGTGTACAATACTTTCCTAATCAGTAACCACAATCTAACACCACCACTCTATCAGGGCTAGAATCATGCCTAGGTGGAATCTCAAGTATGGAAGCTATCATACTCAATATATGCCCACATATCTAAGTAGTTGGATATCCTCTCAGCTAATGCTCTTCATACTCTCTTGAATGAAGTGTATCAATTATGGCATGTGATATTCTAAACCAAACACTAGTGCCTACAAATTACATCAAATTAGACATTAGTACCAAAATTTTATCTAGTCTGATCATTTTGGACAAGGTCAACTTCCTCCTAATTAGGGTCGACTTCCTCTCGATCAGATTTGAACTTCCCCCAATCAAGGTTGACCTCCTCCTGATCAAGGTCAACTTGCATCAAAAAGGTTGACCTAACTTATTAGGGATGACATCTACCCATCATAACAATTAGAATCTCCTTGAAACATGAAATATACATCATCAAAATAAAAAAATATGCTCCAAAATTTTCAAAATGTACATTCTAGCACTAACCTCAAGTAGAAGGTGACCAGATTCTCCATTTTTTTTGGTTATAGATCCTTCTTCATCATCTTCAAAACTCTTTTAGTTGAACTTATTCAGACTAAAAAGGTAACAAATGAATGGTAAGAACCTCTATTTTTTTTTAAATCAAGATTAATTAGGTTTTCAATTAGAGTTTTCATTTCTATGCATTTTGAATAGGAATTCACTATTTTCATCATAAGTTGACCTTGATAACTCTTATTTTCTTGCCACCATGAGTGTTGGAATCATGGTTCAATTATCTTCCCCTTTAAATTGGTTGAGTTAATTCTTGATAAATTTCTCACTACATTTGATGGTCCTATTGATCAATCTTCATTTTTGGTTCATAGGGTTAGCTATATCACTATGATTCACCTTTCCTAAAAGAGTAATCCAAACTAGGGGGCATAATGGCACCTATTAACCTCACACAATAATTCTCAATAAACTCTAGGTGATTTTAGATTTTCACTAACTAGTGTTCTACAAGATGCAAGTACTAACACTTTCTTGCAGGATTGTGGCTTCTAGACTTTTCTATATCCCTTTTCCTCTAAAATGCTTTCTTTACTTTAGCTTGTGTATTCATGTAGTATCAGATTAAGATAACATAGGGGCTAAATGTACCATCCTAATTTTGAAGCACTTTAATTTATGACTATTTAGCACTTATTTAATGTAAATTAATGATAAATTTTCATTTAAGATGTATTTGCACCTCTCTTGTATCTTCTTCTTAAATCGAAACTATGCAGTGTTGAAAATGTAAGAGTGTAACTAAGAGAGGAGGGGTCAATTAGTTGCCACACATTAAAATCCTTTTCCCTTAGATGTCAATACAAACTTTCATTTATCATGCAATACTAACTACCTTGGTTAACATTAGAATATTATGATTCTTAGTTAACAAAAGTTAATCGGGTTTGGCGGTAAACTAGCCAAATCCAAAAAAAATTCAATTTATTCCATCTTAAAAAGATTAAAGAAGAAATTAGTGAAATCTCTCTCAAGAGTCTCCTTCAAATTGTACCTTCATGCAAACACTCAAAACAAAGATTAAACTGCTCTGATACCATGTTAGAAATGGAAAACGAAATATGTAAATAAGCAATACTAGGAAAGAATCTAAGTGAGTAAATGCATGAAAAGATATTACCATAAAATAGGAGAGAGAAAGCTTCAAGCTCCAAAACCATGAGACAAGATATTTGGAAAGGGGAAAGCAAAGAAAAACCCCTTGTGACATTATGAATGAGTCAAGAAAAGCCTAAGAAGAAAGAGAGAGAGAGAGAGAGCAAGAGAGCAATGGCTCATACAATATTTGAGAAGAGGAAGAAACCTCATTGTTAAATGAGAGAAGAGGGTCATCACTTAAATAGAGATGAGAGAGAGGAGTTAGAATGTAACTCCCATGTCTATGAATTCCACCATTCATAAGTGTGTGAGGCCAAGTGTGAGATTCCTCTTAAGGAGGAATAATCTAAAATTAGAAATTACAATATATATTTGTCCTCACATATTCCACTAGATGACAAAATAAGATGTAGTGGAAAAAGGACAAAAAATAAATATATTAGGATACCTTGGCTTATATCCTAATATATTGCAACAATAAAGGAAGAAGGTCTAACCTTGGTTTATAAGCACACCAAGGAAATATTACAACTTATAACATATTCCACTTATCCACTTTTACCTCACAAATTGATCTTTCTTATATATCATAAGCTAAAACAAGGTGGATTGAATACCCTTCCAAATAATCAAAAAATATTCAAATAGTCAGCCTCAATCAATTAAATATTTTCCAAATGCATTATACTATAACTCGATCAATACTAGGATTGAATGCTTGGTTAACATTGTGACTCCTTTGATGCCTGACCACTCAGTCAATATTGGAAGCCCTTTGATACCTGACCACTCGGTCTATACTACAAGAAGGAATCCCTCTATCAACCAACTATTCAATTAATACAAGAAAGTCTTCTTTACCCAATAGCTTAGTCAATACTAAGATATACAAGGTTAATATTGCAAACTCTACATTACTTAGTTAATACTGACATCTGTGTAATATCAATGACAACATACAATTGAAGAATTGCTTTCAAAAAACTCCCTCTTTGGTATTGATTGAAACATAATATGTCAACATAGACTAATAAAGATATGAGCAATTAGATAATATCCTTAGTTTCATTTTGATTCTCATCCATACCAACTCCCTCTGAGATTCTACTTGGATTTGTCTCAGTTGCTTCCTATCAACACTTTGTTGTGAACTTTTATCATTTTATCTCTCTCTTTTTTGTACATTCCATCATCTAAATATCCTCCTTTTGAGATACAAAATTCTCTCTCTTTTACTCCGATACTAAACTTTCCCTTACTCTTCCTTTCAACTCTCCCTTGTTGACAGTTTTGAACTCTCCCTCTTTGACATCAAATGCCAAAGCATATAGACTTTGAAATTACCATGTACCTTTTGTATTGTTTCATATGCAATATGCTTTGCATTTCACACCTAAAGTGTGATCACCTACATCAACTTGATTGATCTTTAATAGATCTTGGTTTATGCCTCACTATCTTTTTTTTTAGTTAGTATGAGATAGGGGAATAGCCCCTAGTTTAGCTCTTAGATACATAAATGTATCATTAGCTAAAGCCTTATTAAATATATCTATTATATGCTCCTTGGTATTCACATATTCCAATCTCACCTCTTTATTTTGAACCAATTCCCTTAAGAAATAATACTTGATTGCAATGTGTTTTTTCTTTGTGTACATCACAAGATTTTTAGATATGTTGATTGCACCTATGTTATCATAGTAGATAACCATGGGTTCCTTGATTTATTCCTTCATTCCAAACATTAGTTTCTTGATCCATATAAGGTTAAAATAATTTATTGTTTTAGCAACATACTCTACTTATATTGTGGATTGAGAGATACAATTATGCTTGTTGTTTGTCCAAGACACTAGCCTCTTTCCAAGAAAGAATGCTCCTCCACTAGTGATTTTTTCATCATCAATGCTTCCTTCCCAATTTTCATTAGTAAAGGCTCTCAACTTAAGATTTCCTCCTTTCTTATACCATAATCCATATTCATTAGTTCCTTTAGATATCTCAAAATTCTTTTGAGTGACATCATGTGATTTCATTAGCATTAGCAAAAACTCTTACAACAATTCCAATTGGTAATGAAATATCAAGTTTGGTGTGTGCCACATACTAAAGTTTTCCAATCATTAATTTGTAAGTAGTCTGGTTTACCTCCTTTGAGTCATCATTCTCTAAGAGCTTATGTCTAGTAGACATAGGTGTCCCAACTATCTTGGAATCTTTCATTCCAAATAATTTCAATGTTTCCCTAATGTATTTTAATTGAGTGATATATATTCCATCCTTCATCTAATGAGCTTGCAAACCCACAAAGAATTTAATCTCTCCAAACATAGACATTTCAAATTTTTTCCTCATTTCTTCAAAAAATGTCTTACATAATATCTCATGTCCACCAAATATGATATCATCTACAAATATTTATGCAATTAATATCTTATCATGTGGTCCTTCTTTGATATATAGATTTCTATTATCATTTGTCTTCTCAAAACAAATTTTTACTAGATATCCATGCAGTATTTCATACCATATTCTAGGACCTTTTTTTAATCCATATAAAGCTTTATGAAGTTTATATACCATATTTCTTTGGCTTGGATTAATGAAACCTTTAGGTTGTACAATGTAAACTCCTTCTTCCAAGACTCCAATCAAGAAAGTAGATTTAACATCCACCTAATATACTGTGAATCCCTTTTGTACAGCATATGCTAGAATTATTATGACTCCTTCAATTCTTGCAATAGGGTAAAATGTTTCCCGATAATCAATACCTTCTTCTTTAGCATAACCTTTGTATACAATTATTTCCTTATTTCTTGCTTCTTCTCCTTTCTCATTTAACTTGTTTCTGGATATCCATTTTGTACCAATCACATTTTTATCCTTAAGTCTAGGAACAAGAGACTAGGTTTTATTCTTTTTTATTTTCTCAATATCTTCATTCATTACTTCTATCCAACTTTCATTTTATAAAGCATCTTTTATAGATCTAGGCTCAAATTCACTAAGAAAACATGTACCTTTCAATTTTTTCCTTATTAGTATACCTAATGTCTTTCCTCCAATTATTTGTTCAAGTACATGATGCCTTCTAACATATTTTTCAAGTCTTGGATCTTTTTCACTTGATTTTGAACTTGGCTCACCTAGTTCTTCAAGATCTTCTTCATTTTATTCAGGCTCTTCTGACTAATCTGGATGCAACTTAAGTTGCACTATTTTTTGCTCAGGTTACACTTCTTGAGATTGCAACTTGGGTTGCACTATTTGTGACTTGGGTGCCTTTGTCTATGACTCAGGTTGGACTACTAGTGAGCTGTTAGGTACACTTGGTTGTTGATTTTCTTCAACCTTCTAAGATAAATTTTTAGGTTCATCTTCATAATAAACAAGCTTTATGTAATCTTTAGGCTCTTTTCTGCTATGTTCTTCACTTTTTATGCTAACTCGTCAATATTTACATGGGAAATTTTTATCACTTTGTGAGTAGTAAGATTCAAACATTTGTATGCCTTTCTTCTATTAAAGTAACCTAGGAATATACCTTCCCCACTTTTTGCACCAAGCTTCCTTTTCCTTGTGTCTTTTAGGATACAATATTTTCTACCAAATACTCGAAGATAACAAACATTAGGTTTGTACCCATACCATAATTCCTAAGGTTTTTTTTGTACCTTTATTTAGTTGAACTTGGTTTGGTGTATGAATTGTTGTGTTGATTGCTTCTCTCTAGTATTTTGGTGTAACATTCTTCCCTAACATAAGTATTCTTGCACATTCCATGATGGATCTATTTCTTCTTTTTGCTATTCCATTTTTCTCTAGAGTTCTAGGTTTTGATTCCTCTTTCATTACAAAACTCATTAAATTCATTTGAGATGAATTCTCCTCTATTTGATCTCAGACATTTTAGATTCTTCCTTGTTTCTTTCTCATCCCTAGCCAAATACCATTTGAACTTTTGAAAGGCATTAGACTTCTCTTTTAAAAACATCACAATCATAATTATAAAATAATCATCAACAAATAGAATGAAATATATATCTCCATAGTAGATTTCTAGACCTTTTGGCCTACATAGATCTATAATAACTAGTTCCAAACCTTCTTCAAAATTGTAGGAATTACTTTTGAAACTTATTTTACTCATTTTTCCAATTTGATATTGTTTGCACATGCCTATCTCAAGTTTCTTCAAATAAAGTATGTCTCTTACTCTTTTGTTCTTTCTTATGGTGATTAGGTTATCAAAGTTAACATTACACATCCTCTTATGCCATAGCCAACTTTCCTCTATCTAAGATAAAAAGAATGTATTTCCAACGAGATCTAGGTAAAACAAATTACCTTTTGTTTGATTATCAGATCCAATTAGGTTTCCTTTTTGATCTAATAGTTTAGCTTTGCTATTCATGAATTATAATTTTTGTTGGTGTTTTTCAACTATTAAGAAAAAAAATACTTAATAACAAGATAGTAAAGATCACAATAAACTAAGGATCAGTTACTTCCCATAAATAATTATATGTGCTTCATATCTGGACCCAATCTTCAACAAAATCAAGATAGATTTTCTACTCTTTAGGCTCTGTAGAACCAAGGTAGGTATACCTAAGGGATGAAATATTTTCAATCTAATAATGCATGCATATTTTATTCATTCCATGACAATTTGCAATAATATACATCCCTTAAAGCAGATTTGGTCACAATTCTTCTTAGATTTACAAATACTTCTGGCAATAGTAGCTCACTAAGACTCATAGGTCAAAAGCAAACAAGTGTTGACCAATCTTTGACATTTTTTAAATAGTGAAGTAAAATTGATTTTTATTTTTAAGCTTGATGCTTGTTCATGACTTCTCCATCTACAAATTGAATTAATAGATTAGTGCCTCATCCATTGGGATTCAGAGTCCATTCAATTTCTAGATCTAATTGAATGCATTACAATCAATAATATGAGTAATTCTCACTGAAAATCATTCTTATAGACATCCTTCCTATTACCATGGAAATCCTATCAACTTCATTGAAGCATTTACTTAATTCATTGAATTAAAGGCAATAGTGAATTGACATACAACTTGATTTAATTGCATTAAATTTAACAAGCTTTGCTCATACAACTTCAAAATGACCAGGTAATAAAAATGGAGACATGATTCAGTAAGAACGAATATGGGGATAGTTTGTCTTTGTATTAATTTCCTTTGGAAATTGTATACAATTGAAATAAAACTCAGAATGACTCAAGATAAGACATCAATATCCTATAAGATTTACGTATTCTTAGATATTTGCAAAGAAACATACCATTAAGTTTACAACAAGAAACTATACCAAACAAAGCTTAGTAAAAACTAAATTTATGCAATAAATTGGACCCTTTCTCTAGCCCTGGAATCTCACTTATATAGGGTGAGATGCAACAAACTTTATGCATAGAGAACTAATAGCTATCCTTTAGAAAAAAGATATTTACATTTTTTACTGTCGTAAAGGGCAAAAAATTGTGCAATAGAAAAACTTTACATCATAATATTCTTTTTGGTGGGCCTATTTTCTGTTACAATTTCAAATGTTACAAATTTCATGATTGGCTCTTTTATTATTGTGACTCCTCATAATATGTAGCCATTAGGTTTGATAATGATGTGTCTGTCTTTGATTCATGAAAATTCACTTCAACTCAAGGATCTCCACTTGCATCGTCATGTATTGTTAAAACAGTAGTTATGTCTAACTCCTCTTCTGCCACATCATCATTTGGGATCATTGTGCTTTCCACTTGAGCTGGTTGTTCTTCTTTGTCTTCTTTTGCATGCACTAATGTATCATCTATTTGGTTCTCATCCTTCCACGTTGTCTTTTGGTATTTCCATTTTCTTTAAATGGTCAAAATCATCCCTCCATTTTTTGAAGACTATATCATTAGGCCAATCAAAGCTCAAAATTTCTCATTGCTTCTTAACCACCCAATCGACTAATTTAATTATTTCAGAAAAGTCCTCTCTAAGGGAATTATAAAATAGTTTCACTTTAACAAATTCTTTATTTTTCCTAGCCCATACCAAATGTCATTTTTAATTAATGACTTCATTTATTCTTTGACACAATAAATCATTTAATTCTTCTCCCTGCTCTTCTTTCTCTTTTATTATGTCAATCTTTTTGAGTGCCTAGGGAAAGAGATCAAATTTCTCTCCTAAATATTTTGAGAGACAAATTATCATTCTTTTTTGCACTACCACCCTTTTATTATCAAAATTAGATAGATTCCTGGTCATATCAAAAGTTTTTTTCTATTTATTCACAAGAAAAGCTAATAACTGAAATGCATAAGAGGGTGATATCCTTATCTCTTCCATCCCATTTACTTACGATAGGTTTCAAAACCTCCTCACCACCTTTTATTTCCCTCCACATATCCAATATGTTCACCTATTGTTCATAGAATGTTGGCCAATCAATCTTATCTACCAGATATATGATTGTTTTTCTAAGTTTTTATCAATACTAATAATTTAGCTCATCTTTCAAGGCCCACAACCTATTCTTTTCTTCCTCAGACTCCTCAGTAATATAAAACTCTAGCCTTTATGGAGTATTAGGAAACTCAATAAAGGGAGTAGATTTTGAAAGCTTCGCTAATGGGCGAGTATAAGTAATTCTTGGCTTATTGGATCGTCCCATCACCTTATTTTCTAGTTCAATCCTCTGTTGAAATTCTTTATTGTATGTAGCAATAACCTTTTCATATTTATCATGTAATTCTAACTTTTTCCTTTCATCTCTTAGAGTTGTGGCTAAGGAAAAGTGGGTTGATCCAACACCCAAATGTGTAGCTTCTATACTAGTAGTTTCTTCAACTCTTTTCACAATTAGGTTGCCTATCAACCTAGTATCATCAAGCTAGGAAGAGATAGTCCTAGATCCTTTCCTTACTAACCAAATAACCAAGGCTACCTAGTCTTTGCAAAATTTAGCACCTTTTATTTCTTTCTTCCTCTAATCCTCTATACTCAACCTATCTGCAATAGAATTAAAAACCAAAGCATCTGCTATATCCCAATTGGGTAGCAACAAAACACCAGATTCTTCTACCATTTGTCTCCCCTCTTCAGGGGTCAAGCTTTTGAATTCATGCATCATTTCTTCTTTGACCTAATTCTGCACATCTGCCTCCTCCATTTCTATATTCTCTATTTCTTTGACAAAATTGTCATCAAAGATAAACTCATGGAAAGTGTATTCCGTCATAGGGTCCAACTCCCTTCCTTTGTAATCTACCATAGTTAATTCAAGGCTTAGCATTGGAGGTTCTTGATCATTTCCCTCTTCTAACTCTACTTGAGTGATGAATACTCCCCCTTGGGATTCCAATTGCTCCATCTGCTCCCTGGTGAGTTGTTCATCTCCAATTTGTAATGGGGATTGTGTAGGTGAATATTCTTCAATGTGAGGTGTTTGTTCCTTTATTATTTTATGCCTCTTGGGTTAGGGCTCATCAGGTCTTTCTTGAAGAATAACACTGGTTGATCCCATTGCCTATGTCCCTTTATCTATAATGGTTCTTTTATTTTGGATCACATTATAGCTAGGTCTCTTCTAGAGAACCAACTACCCTGATCCTATTATAGGAGTGAATGCCAATCTCCTCATGACCTCTCTGGCTTTTTCTATAAAAGAAATGATAGGAAATAGTTTCTTTTCATTCATGACCTCCATGATTTTTGGAAAAGTAGTCATGAGTTTATTCAACTTGACTATCTCTATTTTTGCATCAGCAAGAGGCTTGTAATTATAATCAAAACAATGGATGAATTCCAAAATTCTAGAATAAACTCTCCATTTCTCTTTTTTGATCTCTTGCTCTTGCAAAGAGAAATCATTCCTTATTATATCCTTAAGGAAATAAGGGTCATGTTTTTTGGAGCCAACTTTAGCCCTTAGTCTAAACATATCAAAAAATCCCTCAGTATCACAAAAAATAGGAGTGAGACACAACCATCTTGTATTGGTGCAAGAATTTATACAAAAATAACCATCCACCTTTTGTAATTATGAAATGGTGGGCTACAATGCAAATGAGGAAAATTGAACCTCTATTTCTTCTCATCAAATATGCCTCCTTCAATCCCCCTATTTGCCATAACATCTCAACTATTATCACCTTCAAAGGTACTTAGTAGGTCAATACATGAGGGGTCCCCTAGAATCCATAAAACCTAAAAACTATTGAAACATGGTATGGTATGATATCAACCCAATTATGTGACACTTTCAAATCAAAAGGATTATCCATAGGTTTTATAAAATCCAATAGTGCCTTGGGGATTTCAGGATTGTCCCTTAATAAGAGGATACTCAATCTAGAGGCAAAATATTGATCAAACCTAACAAAATTGGTTTTTTTTGCATCCCTAGTCATATCTGCACTCCATAGATGGACTTTGAGGGCCTCCCCTTCATGCAATCTATTCAAAACCATCTCCTTTTCAAAATATGTAACTCCTTTAAATATGAACATGTGCATCAACAATGAGTAGTGGCAACAAGTCTTTTCTACCTTGCTCTTGGCAATTCCAACTAACCCTATATGGATTTCTTTTGCTATATAGGATGCAAATCAAAATTAATATCCACATCAAAATAAGAAATTTGAGCCATCATATACATAAATTTTACTAGCATAAAACTATGTTCATCCTTGCCAAAAGCCCTACATAAAGCCATATATATTTCTATGGCTCTAGAGGTGAAAAACTCCTTCTTAAAAGGCTCTTTTATAGATGTTGTGACCAATGGTAGATTGCCAATTTAGGCCAAATGTGCCCTCAATGCACCTTGCCTAACCTTATCCTTCTTTGATAAGTATTCCCTTTCTAGCCTCGGTAGGTCAATGGTTATATGGTAATCTAGAAATGGCTCCAAACCAAAGACCTTTCAAATTTCTTTAGCACTTATACTTATCAAGCATCCCCCTCCAATCTTCTCACTATCCTAGCTATAGGTTCATAGTTTTGGGAAATGGCCATGAGTAGGTCAACATCCATGAATACATCAGGGACCACTAGTTTTCCCAAATCAAAATTCCAAATGTTTCCATGGGGAGGAAACAATTTCCTCTCTGAAAACCACTTCTTAAAAATAAAAAGGCCTAATTTAGTAGTAGTAGCATCCCTAATCCAATTCCCTCTATCATATAAACCATTTACAATCTTGAGCCTAGGGTTTACAGAAATTAACTTTTTCATCTAGGTAAACTCAGGCAATAATTCAAGAAAATCATCATCTATATTTCTACTTGCATAATCTACTTGTCTTAAGAAAACCTTCTTTTGAGGTGTGTTTACTACTGAAATAGAATACTATAATTCTTCACTGTCTAATGGATTCAAATACTTACTTGGCTAAATGTTTGTCTTTCACTACAATTTTGCACCACATTGTGAATATTGGAAATTCTTTCACGCTCTAATCACACCAGGAACAATTCTTCAATGGCTTTGAGCTCTCTAAAAATCTATAAAAAAAAAGTGTGTAGAGAAGTGGTGAAATCTTTGCATTATACTTTGTTTCTAGTTCGCATGGGGAGCTTTCAATCTTCATAAATGAATCATAAGGAGAAACAAGGTGGCATCACCTTCTATTTTTAAAACACATGATTGATTGCAAAAAAATTGACGATCCAAGAAAAAAATCATGAATGACTCACCTTCCACTTGCCAGGTTGGAAATAAACCCAATCAATTTTCTCCACATAATCCTTTCTCTCCATTGTTGGAAACTTGTTCTGGACCCACTGGCACTTGTGGACATGTGTTGCACTCTCACTATGTCACTATGCATAAACATTGAGAAACTTCTGCATGCCTCATAGTGACCATCATTGATGCATTTTTGATTGGATGATGAGGATTTTACAATTACTTTACTTAAACTATGGTGAGTCCTTGTGTTTTTCCTTTGGTTGCCATGTTGCGTGCACTAAAGATCAAGCAACTTCTTATAGAAAATTGGCAACAACCTTCAATGCATTTTTGATCTAATGGCTCCAACTAACAAGTATCTTTCCTCTAAGTGTGAATCCATGTAGCATGTGACATGAAATCATTTTGACATGTTGGCAAGGCAGTTATAACATTTAACCTTTTAGTGTTGCTTTTTAAATTCAAGTTCCACAGTGTCTTATTTTCATAGAAAGACACTATGTTATTACTATATATGAGAAATATGTTAGCAAGTAATACTAATCTATCAAAATAACAAAAGCATTAACTAGCATATAAACCATAACATAAATGAGAGACTAAAGAGGAAACCCCAATTGGAAATGTGAGCCAAATGAATGGACTCTCCCAATAGGATTTAGCTCCTTGCTTGGTAGATGGGTCTAAGGATTGGGATGTATGCTCAAGGTTCCCAAAAACTAGCTTCAATGGAGATGGAAAATGGCAAATTGGTAGCTTTGTGAGCTCTCAATTTGGCATCATAAGGGTATGGTTGATGGCTTTTGGCTCTCAAAAGGGCATTATAACTTTAGCTCCAAGATTGTGATGAAATGGCTTGGGAGGGGATTCAATTTATAGGCTAAGGGCTTAAGGGACGGAGGGCTAAGATGGAAGGAAAGATGAAAGCTTAAAGAGGGCTAGGATGCACTCAAAAGGGAGCACATGGATTGTGCTTGTTTAGCACCAATCAAGGAGTGACACATGTCACAAGTTGAGTGGATGGAGGAAAGGGTAAGGATGAGTCAAAAAAGGAGGCTCAAAGGATAATATCTTCATAAAGACCCTTCATTATGGCTTGTAAGAGCTTGTAAGAGTCTTTATGGCTTTTGTAAGAGCATTCATTTTTGGGTGGTTGGGATATTTTGGAGGGAGTTGAGATTGTTGACTTTCCTTGGCTTCAGAAATTCTTAAGCTTGTTTAGGGAATGTGACAACATTAGGGGGTGGATTAGGCTTGGGTTTAGGATTAGATTAGGGATGTTAGAGATTTGCAAGTGGATGGCATTCATGAGGGTGGGTGAGTTAGTGGCTAAGCTTGGTTAGTATGGGTGGATGGGGTGGATTAGGCTAAAAAGAGGGTTTAGGAATAAGTTAAGAGTTATTAGATTTGAGGGTTTTATTTATCAAATAGGTTTATTTAGTAAATGGGAATTTCAGATTTAGATAGAAAAATATGATTTAATTGATAAATGATAAGTTATTTGATTTATCAATTAGGACTATAGATGATTATTTAATTTAATCAGCTAGGGGATGGCAAAGGATTAATTAAATAAGAATTTAATTAATGATGCCTTTAGAGATAACTAAATAGGATTACCAAAGCAATGTAATCAAATTTAGGTGTCTACAATTACTAGAAAAAATCATGAGTTTTCCAATCATGACATAGTGACCACTATATTCTTTAAAGGAATCTAGCAACATGAAATTCACATGTTCTCATTGTTGTTATTGTATTTACTACTCCTTGTGTTCCATAATGATCACATGGCTCACTAATGATGAAAAAAAATTATGGCACTCATTTTACATGTTAATCCCACTATTTTTTTACTTTTTTGGGAAGGCACTATGTCATTACCAAAAAAATCATGATTTTTCCAATCATGACATAGCAACCAGTATGATTTAGCAAAAAATTGGCATCGTGAAAAGAAAACACATGTTCTCTCTTTGGTACCTCCTTTACTGTGCCTAATAATATCTAACAACCCATCACGTTGGCAAAGCTTATTTATGATAGACAATTTTGGTATCATATCCACTTTTGGTCTCATTGTGTTTTACTTTTGTGGGAGGTCATCATGTCGCTACTGGAAAAACCCTCCTATTTTTTGATCGTGTCATAATGTCCACCGTTGATCTTGGAAGATCTAATGGTGTGGACAATTTACCTTTGAAACCATGTTTAAGAACTAACTTGGTTCCACTTAGTCACCATGTCACATGTATTAAAACCATGCAAATTCTTATAATGACTTGGTTACCATGACGATGCAGAATTTTTGGGGAACTATGGAGCCAAAACAAAATTTCTTAAAAAGGTTCCCAAAAATATATATATTATTTCAAAATAATTTTCCTGCTCAATTTAAAAGGTGAGAACATATATGACCTAAAAGGCTCACTTAGGGCACAAATATTTCTTTAATTAGGGTTTCTCCTAGGTTTAACCAATTTTGACAAAATCAAACCCTAATTTATTCATAAAAGTCAGGAATTCCTAGTAGAATGTTTAGGAAATGACAAGGCAAAAATATGACCAACACTTTGTATCCTATATTTTTTTGTTGTGCTACACTAAGTAGATTATGTCTTAATCCTTCAAGCTAGTAGGCATTCTCACATTTGATTCCATCAGTTAACAATATGAATCATTTTCCTTTTGCATAACATGGTTCATCATTTCAAAATCTAATGCTTCTACCATCATAGTGTTCCAAGTATTCAAATTTAGTTTTATCATCACTCATGTGATGAGAACAACCACTATCTATGATCCATGTATCATTTTTTCTAATATGAGAGATAAATTCCATTTTTTCATTTTCCTCATTATTAGATTCATCTTTAACAACAATATAGACTACTTCATCTTCATCATTACTAGAATATTTTGCAATGTAAAATTATTTCTTACATTTTTCTTTGTAGTCCTTGTAGCCTTTGAAGTCTTTCTTTCTCTTGAACTTGATGAACCTTTTCTCATATTTATCTTCTTTGTTTGGACACCTTGCAATAATATGACCAACCTCTTCACATGAGAAACAAATCAATGGAATTTTTTCTTCTAAAATTTCCTTTCCCTTTTGCAACTCTTTTTGTTAGAAGAGCTTCATTGACTTCAAGGTCCTCATATGATTCTTCTTCTCCTTCACTATCAACTTGTTTTACTTTTTGAGTTTCCTCCTTTTCTAACAAGACTTAGTTTGGCTTTGAAGGTAAATTCAAGATTTTTAGAAGTAGGAGCATATTTATCAAAGTTATCCAACTCAAAAGAAGTTAATCTTCCCACAAGAGCATCTAAGGTTGAATAGTTGAAACTCTAATTGCATAAATAGGAAGAAGAGTTCATAGTACCTTGTTGATTACTATTACATCATCACTTTTACCTCCTATAGCTCTAATTAAACTTGCACTTTCTTTGATCCTTTCACTGTATTGGGAAATTTTCTTACCTTCTTTCTTATCTCTTTGCACATTTTTTTCACCTCCGTAGACTTTCTACAATTTTGCACACATATCAAATATAGTAGGACAAGCTTTGACCTTGTCAAATTCAGAATTGTCCAAAGGAGAAGATATATCAATCATCATTATACTTTGATCCTTTACTTCTTTCATTTTCTTCATAGTCATAGGTTTGGATGGTGGCACAAATTTTTTCTCCAAGTATAATAGACCAACATCACTTATTCTTGATAAATGTAGCTTCATCAACTCTTGCCATGCTAAAAATTTATATCTATTAAGCTTAGGGATCTTCCTTCTATAAGACATCTTCATCTTTAGCTTAAGTCCTTAAAACCTTTTCCTAAAAGCACCAATTTCTTTGATACCAATCGTTGCAAATGTAAGAGTGTAACTAAGAGGGGATGGGTGAATTAGTTACCACAACAATAGATCCTTGTCCCTTAGATGTCAATGCAAACTTTCATTGATCATGCAATATTGACTACCTTGGTTAACATTAGAATATTATGGATACTTGATTAACAAAGAAATCTTAAGATTATTTATCTATTTTATCCTTAAGTAACTTAGTTTCATAAACATAAAGCATAAATAACATGAACACATATGAAACCAAGATTTAATGTGAAAACACAATTTGGGAAAAATCACCTCGCAACTAGTCAAATAATTTTCACTCTTTTGAAGTGATTCCTAGTAAGAGCCAACCCTATTAAAGGTTACAAAATATATTGTTAAGTATGACACTATTAGAGGATTTAGATCACCCTATTGAGAGTGGTCTGGTTAGAGGTCTTTAAACACTTCAATCATGAAATGTCACTAAGATATTTCTTTACTACTACAATGGTTAGAAAGAAACAAAAATTTTGACCTAATTGATGAAGAAACTTCCTTTACATATTCAAATCTTTGTTCTAGTTTGGCCTCTAGATCCTTCATGATTACATGTTCATTGCAAGTTGTCTTCCACAATTTCCTTCTTTGCCTTTTCCTTCACTTACATAGCCATCTTATTGTTTACTCCAATTGTCCACTCTTACCTCACAACTTGACCTTTCTTATATATCATAAGCTAAGACAAGTTGTCTTGAATACCCTTTCAAATAATCAATAAATATCCAAATAGTTAACCTCAATCAATTAAATATTTGATAAATGCATTATGTTGTCACTTGGTCAATACTAGGATTGAACACTTAGTTAACACTATGACTCCTCTGATGCCCGACTACTTGTTCAATACTAGAAGCCCTTTGATGCCCAACCACTTGGTCTATACTACAAGTAGGAATCCCTTCATTAACTAATTTCTCAATTAATATTGGAAATTCTTCTTTATCCAACTGCTTAGTTAATACTAAGATATACAAGGTTAATACTACAAAATCTACATTACTCACTTAATACTAACATTTGTGTAACATCAATGAAAACATACAATTGAAGAATTTCTTTCAATAAGTAGCACCTAATAAGTTCTCTTAGGCATTCCTTTCTTACATTGCAACTCTTGAGGTAGGATCTATTTACTTGGGTCATCCCCTTTTCCTTTCATTTAATAAACATAACTCTTTTCCACACCAAAATAGGGTATTCTCAAAATATGGACTTGATTTTAGGATTTTAAGAACTATTTGGCAACCTTGAGACTGCTCTAACAGTTATGCTACTTGGTTTTCAGGGATGGATTCCATCCATACTCAATCAAGGACACATTGTGTCCCTATAGGACTAATTAGGGATGCAATGCATTCATGTAAATGTCTCATTTGGGGTCCTATTCATTGGTCCCTCCTTATGGTTGGGATCTAAGGATTTTGATCCTTGCATTGCACTTTCAAAGCCCATACATGAGCATCACACACACTACATTTGACATAATGACTATCTAGGGAGGTGGAAACTACCAAAATGGGGGGTTGACTAAGGGAAACCCATACATATCCATCCAACACAACAAAATTTATATACCAATAGATCTCATAATGAAATATTAGTCATAGACTAGAGTACCCTTTTCATCATTTATGAAAACTATAAAATCATGATCATTCTCACACTTATTCTTGTAAGGTCAACTAGATCATCCTTGGCATGCAAGGTTGACCGAGTCACCCTTGATCATCCATTTCAACTATGACAGATCATTGAACAATTTTTAGGTTTTGTTTGTCTCATAGTCTTTAGCCTAGATCCAACTTTATTCATCCTTGGAAGTAGCACAGCACACAAAATTTGAGGTTTGAATATATATAAGTACATTTATCTCTCTTATTCATTTCAACATATTCTATTTAATTCAGCATTGTCACATTTCTCTACTTTACATTTCATATCTTGTAAAAACCTAAAAAAAACTAATCGAGATCTCAAGGACAAGGTGTGTTGGAAATATTCAAGATATGACAAGTTACTGAGAGGGGAGGGGTGAATCAGTAACTTTTAAAATTTTGAACAATAAAATTGCATACTGATATATTCGCCATTCATCCAAGTAACCTACTGTAAGCATGAAACAAAATCATTTGCAACACTTGAACACACAGATTTGGTGACCCAGAAACCTTCCAAATAGAAAGTAAAACTGGGGTGGGGATGAAACCCACAAAGCTTCGTTACTGCAGTATGAAGTTGGTCGGTTAAGGCTTACAATGACCACTTCTAGTGATCTGCCCTGTTAGGAGCACAAAGGATTGCTAGATCCACCTTGTTAGAGGATTTACAAACATACAATAAAGTATGCACTTTGTTAGGAGATTTACAAAAGACTGTTAAGTCTACCTTGTTAAAGGATTTACAAAAATTGATTCACCTGTTAGAATGAAATAGTGGATCTGATTACAACTGATTGCTGATAAGATCCGCTATGCTCTGATTCACCTTGATGTGATAGATAAAACTTTTCTGCTCCAAAACTTGACCTTGCTGAATACCTTCACAACTCAGCACACATACTTTCGCACACATGTATTTCTTTCACACTTTCACAATTTCATTCATTACCATTATATTTGAATGATACAATACATTGCATATATATACCATCCAAATAAACAATACATGCAAGGTCGGCCAAAACAACAAGTGCAAATCTCTATACAAAGTCGGCCCAAGGTAAAAACTCAGGTTCACTGAACTGACTCAGTGTCCTTCTGATACTCAGCGTCCACTGCGTTACTCGACATCATCATGCACTCAGTAGAAGTGAAGGCACGGTCCATACTAAACACTTCGAGTAGTTCTGAACTCAGTAACCACTGGAGACTCGGTAGAAGAGATGTCACTCGGTGAACACTTCTATCTGAACTGTAGCTCGGTGATCAAAGGAAACACTCGATAGAACCTTGTGACTCGGTGATAGTTAGTTTCCTTGATAACCGTCTGAGCTCGATAAAATTAATTTCCTTGATAACCTCAGGAGCTCGGTTATCATGAAGTTCTCGATCAATACGAAGTACATCTTCACTCAGTCAAAACTGATTCCTTTCTTTACCTCGAACACTCGGTAAACACTGGCTGCTTTGTTCACCTCGATCACTCAGTAAACACTGACTTCTTTGTTCACCTCAATCACTTGGTAAACACTGAGAACTAGGTAAAGCTTGGCTTACAAAGGAATGTCTGGTGAGAACTCGGTAAGCATTCAGAATCCAATAAGTGTTGTAACTAATGACAAAAATGTATCATAATGCCAACAATCTCCCCCTTTGGCATTAGTGACAAAAACACTTATGAGACAAAATTTATCTAACATGCTGATGACTGATTCTGAATATACATAGCTTCATTATATACAACTCCCCCATAGAATGTACATACAGTATTTACATGAGCTGTATATCTCTTCCTTTGTACAATTTTTCCGAAAACACTTATTCACCCATAGTATACATATCCAACAATAATCTCCCCCTTTTTGACAATAATGCCAAAGAATAAAAGAATATATATACTTATATAGAAACACCAAAATGAGAGATGAACTCTGAATGTACTTGAAGAATAAGCTGGAGAGTCTTATCCCAATTCTCTTGCAAAATTTTGCAGGTGGAAAGAGCTACTTGAACTTCAGCCGAAAGTTCAATCACATGGTCTGCAATGGAGAAGTTATTATCATGGATTAATGTCTTTGAATGTGCAATGTGCTTCTGCATTGAATCCATGATGGGAAGGATCATGTTTTGGATATCTATCAATGTAGATCGGATCCTTGCCTCTTCTCTCAATAGCTCTGCCTGCTTCTCTAACAAAAAATTTGATCCTGAGGTGATGAGATGAGCTTGAACTGGGGTCAAGCTTCAAGTTCTATGCGCTCACCTTCAGATCCTCATCAATTTTATTTAGTTTCTCTCTTATTCCCTTACTGTACTCGGTAACATCACAAAGCTTAGCAAAAAGAGATGTTACATTATTAAAAGAATTTTCCATATCTGCCAAAATTGAGGTTAATGCAACCTGATTTATTGCAATGTTCTGGGCAATGTGCCCCAACACCTTATTATCAAATTTCTTTGCTGCACGCTCAATCATCTTTTCTTGTCCGGAGGCATCTTCATTGAATTTATTAACTGCCTCTTCCAATTGAATCAAAATGTGTTGAGAAGTATCAACATCAACACCTATAGCCTCAGTAATTATGTTCTGGGCATCCTCAATTATCCTGTATTCCTTATCCCTTTCCGATCTTAACTGCATCTGAGTAGCCTTTTTCTCAATAAGTTGACTAGCATACCTCATTTCTTCAATGGTAGCATTATCAAAGTCAATCTTTGGAATTACTATCTCTGTGTCCAAGTCAATGTCTTCAGGAATTTCCTTTCAAGTGATCATAAGTCTTAATGGTTGCTTTTGTTTGACTTTTGAGATGACTGGTTTGACCTTTGGAATAGACACAACAATAGAGACAGAAGGACTAGCAGTAAAAACTGGGATGCTTGAGGGTTGAGTGCCAATAGGAGTATGTACAGGGTCAAAAATTTGAGTACTGGCCAAAAATGGTGATACACTCGATAATATAGTATCTAAGCTCACTGTGCCTGAAGTAGATGGTGACAAAATTGTAGAACAAATTGGAGTAGTCAAAATTGGAGAACTCATAGCAATACCAACTGATGATGATGGAGTCGAGGGGGCCAACTCGGTAGATGAAGAGGGGTGCAGCTCGGTAGACGAAGAGGGATGCAGCTCGATAGATGAAGTGGTAGTCACTTCCACTGATGATACCTGGAGCTGAGATATGGCAGGTGTAGATGGTAAATCTGGTGTAGATGAACCTGCTGAAGCTGACTCCAACCTTGATGATGTCACAAGTTTAGCTGGGGAGTGAGGAAGGGATGCAATAACTACTGCTGCAATTTTTACTGGATCATCCTCCTTATCTTCCTCTTCAGCTTCTTCCTCTTTGTCTTCTTCCTCTTTCTCTTCTATCATTGCATGCAACTCTCCTGGTGTAACTGTGATGGATGGAGCACTATCTGATTCATCACTGCTGTTGCTGTTGTCATCATCCTTTATTTCTACTGGGTCTACACTGGGCTTATGTAGATGATAGATGTTTGTAGCATTATTTACAACATGCTCTATATCTTTGATCAAAATCAAAAAAGTGTGGAATCTGATCATCATTTTACCTTCATAGGTTTTCAATTCAGATTTTACCTCTGCTCCAGTGAGACTAGGCCAAAGATTCTTCATGGATTGCTCATATATATCTTTTACCGTCTTGGTGGCTAACTCCCATCTTGACTGTACTCTCTCCAGTAGTTCTTTAGAGATATGAGGAGCAATCTGGTCCGGGGAGTATTTCCATTTTCCCATTTTGTTAAGTACCAGTTCCTCAATCTACATTTTCTCTGCATCAGTCCTTGTCTCAAATTTCAATGCCTTGAAATTTGTGATGCCAGCTCCTTCTTCCAATGATTTGAGCCTTTGCTCGAATGTAGGTGCAGGCTTGACCAATACAGGTTCCTGAATACCTTTTCTTGTCCTCCGAGTAAATACTACAATAGGCTGCTTCTTAGGCTTGGTAATGATTACCTTGCCTTTCTTCTTTGCCGGTTACTCTTCTTCTGATTCTTCTTCTCCTTCTTCGCCTTGCTGCTGCTGGTGCTTGCAGATGTCATTGCTACTCAGTGAGTGAAAAGGTTTCGTAAGAATACTTCGCTGGAAAATCTCTTCAAATCGCTTGAACTCGCTTGAAAGCCTCTTTTTTTTTTGTGTAAATCTCGAATTCGCGGTGAAAAATGAGGTCAAAATCTGCCCTTTTGATGAAAAATTTGCCATTAATGTTCAGTACAGAGGTAGCTGTGATTGACAGACTATCATCCACTAGCTCAGCTTAAACTTCGCAACTTGGTGACCAAAAGAAAATAGGTTAAATCGACCTTAACTCGGTAAGAGAAGAACCAACCATGCTCGGTAAGTGCAACTTGGTGAAAGAAGCCTTATTGCACCCAACTGAGCTCGGTAAGGTCATGTACCGACCATGATCCTGATGTATCTAAAATACTGATTTGATCATATTTTCATTCTAGGACTGCTTAGGATATTGCTTTGTAGATACAGTCCTGGTCTTATCCTGATAAGTCTTAATTGGAAATGGTAGAGTCACTCACTTCTTGAGTGACCATTCCATCACTTGAATTATCTGGCTCGGTAGACTTAGGAATCCATTGCTGCTTCATCTGCTTTCGAATATTGTCTACTTTGATTTTCTTCTCATCCTTGACTTTCTTTATGTTCATGCAATTTTTAGATATATGACCAAGTTCTATACATGTATAACATCTTACAGTGGTATCCCTTTTTCTTAGGTGATGCCTTGCACAGTTTATGCCAGTATGACCATATTCTCCACAATAATGACATCTGCACCAAGTGTTGTAGTCCCAACCAAATATTGCTTTGACAAGTTGTTCAGTTGGATTAAATGATTTGGATTTGCATTGTGATGCCTTATGACCTTGCTTTTGGCATTTGTGACATTTACCTTCAAATTTCGGTTTCTCTTTGCATTCATTGGCTTTGTGTCCATGCTGATTACAATTGTAGCACTTTCCATTAAATTTGCCTTTTCCATTGCTCCAACATCTGTTAGATGTATGACCTAACTTACCACAGTGGTTGCAAGTAGGTCTTTGATTCTTTTGAGTACCATGTTTGGAGGATTCACCTTCTTCCTTGTATCCAAGGCCTGCTTTACCATTTTGTTTATGAAAGTTTTCTTCATTTTGCAGATTCAATTGATCCATGTCCTTTTGAGATTTTACCATTCTCTCATTGACTTGTTTTTCAGAGATTAGATCACTTTGTAAGCTTGCATTGATTTGCCTTTCAGTAATTAAGTCATTTCTCAAATTCTCATTCTCAGATCTTAGATTCATAATTTCTTCATTTGCATTAGATAATTGAGTTACAAGATTTTCAAGCTGAGAGGATTGATTATTCCTTACCTCTAAGTCTTCAGCTGCCTTGTTCCTTTGCTCCAAGATTTCACATAGCCTGATGGACTGGATTTCTTGTTCCCTTTTGAGCTTTCTTACTTCTTCCTGCAGAGATCCATTCTTTTCTAAAAGTTCTTTGATTGCTTTGTCAGCTTCATCTGAACTACTTGATGGTGAGAGATCTTCAATCTTTTCTTCAACATACTGATGGTCATTCATTTGCCTTGCAAGTTCTTTTCTTCTTTTCAAGGATTGTGAAAGATGCTCTTTTGCTTCATTGAGTTGAGCCATGGCCATTTTCAGATCTAGCTTTTCATTTTCAATAGATTTGTCAAGTCTGAATATCTCCATTGTCCTTGATCTTTGCTCAAGCTATGAAACTTTTATCTTGAGAACCTTATTTCTCTGATGCCAATTGTTGGAAATATTCAAGATATGATAAGTTACTGAGAGGGGAGAGGTGAATCAGTAACTTTTAAAATTTTGAACAATAAAACTGCATACTGATATATTCACCATTCATCCAAGTAACCTACTGTAAGCATGAAACAAAATCATTTGCAACACTTGAACACACAGATTTGGTGACCCAGAAACCTTCCAAATAGAAAGTAAAACTGGGGTGGGGATGAAACCCACAAAGCTTCTTTACTGCAGTATGAAGTTGGCTGGTTAAGGCTTACAATGACCACTTCTGGTGATCTGTCCTATTAGGAGCACAAAGGATTGCTAGATCCACCTTGTTAGAGGATTTACAAACATACAATAAAGTATGCACTCTGTTAGGAGATTTACAAAAGACTGTTAAGTCTACCTTGTTAAAGGATTTACAAAAACTGATTCACCTGTTAGAATGAAATAGTGGATCTGATTACAACTGATTGCTGATAAGTTCTGCTATGCTCTGATTCACCTTGATGTGATAGATAAAACTTTTCTGCTCCAAAACTTGACCTTGCTGAATACCTTCACAACTCAGCACACATACTTTCGCACACATGTATTTCTTTCACACTTTCACATTTTCATTCATTACCATTATATTTGAATGATACAATACATTGCATATATATACCATCCAAATAAACAATACATGCAAGGTCGGCCAAAACAACAAGTGCAAATCTCTATACAAAGTCGGCCCAAGGTAAAAACTCGGGTTCACTGAACTAACTCGATGTCTTTCTGATACTCGGCATCCACTGCGTTACTCGGCATCGTCATGCACTCGGTAGAAGTGAAGGCACGGTCCATACTAAACACTTTGAGTAGTTCTAAACTCGGTAACCACTGGAGACTCGATAGAAGAGATGTCACTCGGTGAACACTTCTATCTGAACTGTAGCTCGGTGATCAAAGGAAACACTCGATAGAACCTTGTGACTTGGTGATAGTTAGTTTCCTTGATAACCGTTTGAGCTCGGTAAAATTAATTTCCTTGATAACCTTAGGAGCTCGGTTATCACGAAGTTCTCGGTCAATACTAAGTACATCTTCACTAAGTCAAAACTGATTCCTTTCTTTACCTTGAACACTCGGTAAACACTAGCTACTTTGTTCACCTCAATCACTCGGTAAACACTGACTTCTTTGTTCACCTCGATCACTTGGTAAACACTGAGAACTAGGTAAAGCTTGTCTTACAAAGGAATGTTCGGTGAGAGCTTGGTAAGCATTCAAAATCCAATAAGTGTTGTAACTAATGACAAAAATGTATCATAATGCCAACAAGGTGTATTATTTTACTTATCTTCATAATCGTTAGACATCACTTGGATTGAATTGACCTACTAAGATTTAACATCTTTGAGGGTTAATTTTAAATATTCTCTTTCCTTGAACTCAATCATTTTAAGGTGTGTGTGGTTATGTGATTAAGTTAGGGTTATTTTTCTTGATTCGTATTTCCCCCTACACACTTTTGGTGAACCTGATGTGAAACATTTCCAATTTTGATCTTGGTGTTAGATCCTCCTATATAATCATATCCTTTATGGTTTTATATTTAATATTTAATATTTTATTCCATAGTAAAAATTATATGTATATTAGATTTCTTATATGTTCTTGCATTTCATTATTTCAAATATACAAAATATTAGATAGTATTAAATAAAAAAATCATTGTATTTTTTGCAGCTTACAAGATTTTTTATTTATTTTATGAATACTTTGATGATAGATTTAGGGATGGTACTTTAGATAGGTCTCTTTCTTGTAAGGAAGATGTGTTGGAAGCATTATCTCATGATTCACTTCCATAATATTCCACCTCTTTTTCAACCAATCTTTATGATAAGTTGGGTGCATGCTTACCTCTTTCCACAATTGTGTGTTTCATTTATGGACCTTGTATACTCTATGAAAATCTGTTAAGGGTATACCTATAGACTCTTTGAACTATTTCATTGATCCAAATTTTTTTGCTCATGCTAATCACACTTGGAATAACCCTCAACCTATTGTTCTAATTTCTATACCACCTTCTCAACCTATGCTTCCTCAAGCACCTCAATTTCCAACTACTTTCAAGGAGTATGATTTGGTGGAGAAACCAAGAACTTACCTACATACATTTTGATTTGGATTTAATCCTTCTAAATAACCTTCAATGTTCCCTCTAAAATTTATCACATACATTTCCCTTGAATAGTGGATTTATTGAAAAATACATTTTTATTGGAATTTAATCCTTATAAATAATCTTCAATATTCACTCTGAATGTTAATCACATTTGTAGTGAACCTCTCAAACTGATTAGCCCAAATCTTTTTGATTTTGAGAAAAAAAATTGAAATGGATTTATTTCTTGATGATGATGCTTTACTGAAATTCCTAAAAGTTAATGATCATCTTTCTTCATTTCATCACAAAAAGAGAAGACCTTATTAATTAAATATTGATGGTTACTTTGGTGAAGATGTAACTTATGATAACTTGTATGATGAAATTTACCTCTTGAGGATCCTATGAAAAGTGACTTTCTTATAATAGAAACTATTGATGTTCAGATATATTTTGTTGATGCTAGAAAAGTGGTTAAAATTGAAAAATATTTGACTTAAGAAGAATAGGAACAATTGACTAATCTATTGAAGGAATTTAAAGATATTTTTGAATGGTTTTATTTTGACATGCCTTGCATTGATCCTAAGATTGTGACACATAACCTTATTCTCAAATCAAATGTTAAACCTATTTAATAGAAAAATCCCAAGATGAATCTAAGTTTTTCTCTTCTTGTTAAAGGAGAGACCGAAAAGTTATTGGATGTTGTCTTAATTTTTTTTTTAATTATTCTCCATGGATATGAAACATTGTTGTCATTTGTAAGTGAGAAAATAAAATTTGCATGTACACTGACTTTCAAGATTTAAATAAAGATTACTTAAAGGAAGAGTTCCCTTTACCTAATATTGACATGATGGTGGATTCTATTGTTGTACATTATATTTTTAACTATCTTTCATGGATGGATTCTTTGGTTATAATTAGATATGCATTCCCCTTAAAGATCAATAAAAGACCATAGTTATAACACCTTGGGGAACCTTTTGTTGGGTGATGATATATTTTGGATTAAAGAATGCCAGTGCAACTTATCAACATGTTATGACTCTTATATTTCATTATTATATACATAGGATTCCTGAGGATAATGTTGATGACATTCTTGTTGGATCAGTTAAGCATGAATAACATGTAATTATCTTGAGAAAGACTTTTCAATGGATACAAAGTTGCAATGTGTTTGAATCCTTGTAAGTCTGTCTTTGGGTTTGATAGTAGAAAATTTCTTGGAATTATTATTTCTAATATCCATATTAAAGTGGATATTGAAAAGATGGAGGCTATTTCCATTATGCCTCCATCTAAGAATATATCATAGATTCAGAATTTACAAGAAAAGATAAATTATATTCCAAGATTTATTTCAAATTTGGTTGATAGAACTATTCCATTCACATCCTTTCTTAGGAAGGATTCTACTTTGGAATGATAATTGTAAACAAGTGTTTCAATAATTAAAGGATTATCTTGCAAATCCTTCTATCTCAAAGCATACGCAACCTAATAAGCCTTTTTATCTTTAAACATCAACTTATCTTAATGCATTAAGTGTGGTGCTTATTCAACATAATGATTATGGTAAAGAGCATCTTATTTATTATATCAGTTGTACTTTGATTGATTATAAGACATGGTATGCATAAATAGAGAAGTGATACATTTCCTTGGTTATTACATGTCAAAAACTTCATCATTATCTTCTTAATGGGGATGACAATGTGATATTAAAATTTGATTCTCTAAAGAAACTATTTTCTAAAATAGATTTATCTAGGTGACTTATGAAATGGGCTATACTTTTTGAACAAAATTTGATTTGAAATTGTTAGAATAAAGGATTAATTTCATTTCATTTTATTAAATTACCTTTACTTCCTTCTTAAGTTTTTTCTTTATTCACATGCATTCCAATTTAATAATTAAATATTAATTATTAAATGTTATTTACCTCTTAGGGTTTCCCTTTTATATTTTACATTCTCCTTATATAAGGATTGATCAATTGTAAATTTCATTCATTTTTTCAGTCTAATAATATATTCTTCCATATTTTTAGAGCCAAACCCTTGTCTTCTCTTTGTTTGCTTCTATTTGACAGGTTCTTGCATGCAGGTGTTCTTTGAGTTTTGTGGATTTGTATTGCTCAAATCCTTCATGGTATCACAGCCAAATCTGTTATAGCTTGTTCAATTTTTGAAGAAAGTAGGAGTGAGGGTTTGTTGGATCAAATCTAGTTATTTTCAAGTTATTTTTGTGAAAATATGGGTCCTCTAAATTTTAGAGCACCTTGAGGCCAAAAAAACCTCACAGTTGGATTTAGAGTATGTCAAAACCCCTATTTTCATATAAAATTTGTCAATTTTGGACAACATTGATTAGGGAGGCAAATTTTTTTTGCATACTAGGGCTATACGGCCCTCGTATGCATTTCGATGTGGTTTTTTACAAAAATGAATAAAAATATATGTTTTTTAAATGCATTTAGTTTTTAAAATGCTATGCCACCTTCGCACCACCGCCACCAACTTCTCTTGCTTGCGCGTTGCCTACGCCCTTTTTGAGCACCTCTCCCACCCAGCTTGCGGTCACATGGGGGGTTGGGGGTTTTTTTTAGCCCCTTTCCAAACTTTTTCAAGGGTTCACAAATAAAAAAATCTTTTTGGAGCCCTTGTCAGTTTTTTGGCTCTAACTTGAGTGTATTGTATCATTTTTTGGGAAAAGAAATATCATCCAAAAGTTAATTCCAAGATGAACATGATGGTGAAGTTATTTTTTAGATTTATCCCAGTTTGGTACCTTTTTTTTCTTGAAGTCAGATGATTCTTTCTACCTTTTGGGGGGCATAACTTGCTCATTTTAGCTTTATTTTTTGATCTAAAAGAAGCATCAGAAAGCTCTTCTTAAGCACTATCCAGATTCTCTATTATTCTCATCGATATTTTAAAAGGTACATGATGTTGGAAATATAGATGAAATAACTAGGGGGTGAATCAATTACCACAAAAACAAATCCATAGATCCCTTAGATGTTTGATAAAGTAGTTACTATTGTTACTCGATAAACATATAGGAAAATGTTGTAACTTAGTAGATGCAGTGTATGTTAACTTGTTACTAATTTGAAACATTCATAGTGATCAACATGCAACCATAAAAGAAATAACATGAACACATGAGACACCAAATTTAATGTGGAAACAAAATATGAAAAAAAGAACCAAGTAACTAGTTACTAATTTTCACTCTTTTGAAGTGAGCCCTATTAGGAGCCAAACTGGTTAAAGGTTAAAAAAAACACTATTAGGTGTCACCTTGTTAAAGGATTTAATCACCCTATTAGGAGTGGCCTTGCTAGAGGTCTTTAGAACAATTCAAAAGAACTATCACCTTGTTAGAGGATTTACAAATAGCTGTTAGACCAACTCTGTGAAGAGATTTTGAAATCACTTCTACAATGGTGAGAAAGTAACAATGAAAATGACCTAAATGAGATGCAACTAAATTGCTAATACAAATCTCTATTCTACTTCACTAGATCCTCTCTAATCAAATAAAACTTTGCTACTCCTCAAGGATACTTGACTGTCCTTCAAAATTTTCTCACACTTTCTTCTTTAATCAATACTTGCATGCTCGCTCATCCATCCATACTTTAGAATTCTCAACTTGACCTTTCATATATACCTTTCAGATTATCAAGTTAGCTCATTTACAATTTACAATTACCAATAATCATTACATCAATCGGCTACAATCATTACATGAAATATTTAAACTTTATTTCCCAAAATAATAAAATCCTTCATTGGTTGACCCTACTTAGTAAACACTACTTCAAAACTAATTTCCTAAGTTAACCAATAGAGGTTCGGTTAACACTACGAACTCTGCAAAATCCTTTGGAGATTGAGTGAACTTGGTGAACACTAACTTTCCTTTGTTAACCTTGTGAGCTCAGTTAACACTGGCATCTGCCACAAAATCCTTTGACACCTGAGTAAGCTTAGTAGAAAATGTTTTCATAGAGTAATTTCTAGGAACGCTTGGTAGACTTTGAAACTTTCTTTGCTAATCAACTCAGCTCAGTAGGCACTGACTGATAACTGATATGACATTTGTGTAACATCAACAAAAATACACAATTGGATAATTCTATCCAAGAATCTCCCTCTTTGGCATTCATGGCCACAAACTTCTCTAATATAGTAATCTTCCTCTGTGAAGGAATTACATAGCTTCTTTTCCAAATAGAAAACTCTCCACAAACAAATTCAAATTTTAGAAAAGATATGATAGTAAACTCTCCCTCTTTAACAACACATACCAAATGAGTAATGATGTACCTTAAGTGCTAATTCATATGCAATGTTTCGATGACTATGATGCATCAATAGATAGATCTTCAACTAGTTTCCTATTGATGCATCACTAAAACATTTATTTTAGTGAGCTTCAAATAGGGGAATGACCCCTAACTTACCTCTTAGATACAAGAATGCATCCTTAGGTAATGGCTTGGTGAATATGTCAGCAATTTTTTCTTTTGAATGGACATATTCCAATCTAATCTCTTTATCCTACACCAATTCTCTAACAAAGTGATACTTTATAGGAATGTGCTTGGTTTTGGAATGCATTGCTAGATTCTTGGATATGTTAATTGTACTTTTATTATCACAAAACATAACAACTAGTTCTTTGATCTCAACTTTCATGCCTTACAACAACTGTTTAAACCAAACAATGTTAGAACAATTCACTGGTGCTACAACATATTCTAATTCTGCTATAGATTGGGATGTGCAATTTTTCTTTTTGCTTGTACAAGATACCAACCTTTTTCCTAGAAAGAATGTTCCACCACTTATACTCTTTCTATCATCAATGTTTCCTACCCAATTAGCATCAGTGAACACTTTGAAGTCCAAATTTCCTCCAAATTTATACCATAATCCATAACCTTCAGTGCCTTCAAGTATCTCAAGATCCTCTTGATTGTCATCTTGTAATTTTCTCTGGGTTTTGTTGAAAATCTTGCCACTATACCAATTGAAAGAGCAATATCAGGCCTAGTATGAACTACATACTGCAATTTTCCAATCATTGATCTATATAGGGTCTGATCTATCTCTTTTGATTCATCATCTTTGGTAAGCTTTAGTCCAGTACACATGTTTGTTCCAACTAGTTTACAATCTTCCATACCAAACTTCTTGAGTATCTCCTTGATGTATTTAGACTAAGTGATGTAGATACCATTCTTGCTCTATTGAATCTAAAGACCAAAAAAGAACTTAATCTCACCAAACATAGACATTTCAAATTCTTTGTTCATTTACTCTAAAAATCTTTGCAAAGATCATCATTTCCTATAAACAAAGTATCATCCACAAATATCTCTACCAAAACAATCTTCTTATATGATCCTTCCTTGATATACAAGCTACTATTATCATTAGTTCTCTAGAAACCAATCTAAATAAGATAGTTATGCAATCTCTCATACCATGCTCTAGGAGCTTGTTTTAGACCATACAATGCTTTTTGTAATTTGCAGACCATGTCCTTGTTGTCTGGATTAACAAAACCTTCAAGTTGCTCAATGTAGACTTCTTCATCAAGTATATCATTGAGAAATATAGATTTTACATCCATCTGATATACTTTAAATTTTTTATATGTTGCATATGCTAATAAGATCCTGACACCTTCCAATCTTGCAACAAAAGAAAAAGACTCTCCATAATCAATTCCTTCTTCTTGAGAGTAGCCCTTACACACTAGTCTAGCTTTTTTTCATGATACCTTACCATCTTCATTCAACTTGTTTCTGAATACCCACTTTGTTCCAATCACATTTTTATCTTTAGGCCTAGGTACAAGAGTCCATGTTTTGTTCTTCTCTATTTTCTGCATCTCTTCATTCATAGCCTCAATCCAACTTTCACTTTCCAATGCATCTTTGACATTTCTAGGTTCAAAATCAGCAAGTAAACAAATACCTTTTAGCTCACTTCTTGTCATAGTACCTTCAAATTTGTCTCCAATAATCTAATCTGGTGAATGATGTCTCCTGACATACTTAGCTAATACAAGTTCCTTGTCTTTTGAAAGAATTGCATTGTCATCCTCTTGCACTTCAACTTCAGGTTCTCGTTGCTCTGGCTCGATAGGTTCAGACTGTGACTTGGGTGGAACTTCTTGCAACTCGGTGGCTGAGGAAGACTCGAGAGTACAAGTTACTTGATTGATAGATGTATCTAGCAATGTATCAATTTCAATGAAAAAAAAACTATTATAATCTTTCGGTTCTTTTTTACTTTCTTGTTTAGTCCTTTCTACAAACTCATCTACTTTCACAGGTGTACTTTCTATGATTTTGTGAGTAGACAAATTCAACAATCTATATGCCTTACTCTTGCAAGAATATCCCAAAAATATACCATCATCACCCTTTACATCAAATTTTCTAGATTCTTTCAAAATGTAACATTTACTTCCAAATACTTTCAGGTAACTTACATTGGGTTTATAGCCATACCATAACTCATAGGGAGTTTTGAATGAGTCCTTTTTTAGCTATACTTGGTTCAAGGTATGAACTATAGTGTTGAGAGCTTCCTTCCAATATTTGATAGAAATGTTCTTTTCAATCATTAGAGTCCTTGCACAATCCATGATAGATATGTTCCTCCTTTTAGCTATTCCATTCTACTCGAGAGTTCTAAGAGTTGATACCTATCTTTTGATTCCTCTTTCAATGCAAAAGTTATTGAATTCATGGGAAATGAATTCACTACCTCTTTCTAATCTCAAACATTTCAATCTTTTCCCTATTTCCTTCTCTACACTAGCCGAGTACCATTTGAATTTCTCAAATGCTTTTGACTTCTCTCTCAGATACATAACAGTCATCATTCTAGAGTAGTCATCAACAAAAAGAATAAAGAACTTTTCTCTAGTATAGCTCTCAATACCAATAGGTCCACACAAATCAGTATGCACAATTTCCAAAATATCTTCAGACGAATAGCTTTTGTTTTTAAAACTAGTCTTTCCCATCTTACCAATCTAACAATTCTTGCATAGACCAACATTAGGTTTCTTCACACTAGGGATACCTCTTACTTTCCTAAATTTTCTTATGTTTACCATGTTATCAAAATTTACATGACATAGCCTTCTGTGCCATAACCAACTTTCTTCAAATTGAGCAATAAAACATGAGCACTCACTAAGTTCAAGATAAAACAAGTTACTTTTTTTTTGTATGCCTAATCCAATCAACTTTCTTTTGTCATCCAATATTCTTGCCTTTCCATGCATGAATTCCACCTTGAATCCACTATTAATTAGTTGTGCCACACTCAACAGATTATGTTTTAGTCCTTCAACCCAATAGGCATTATCATATACAAGTTCTTTAGTCAATGAGATTTGGCCTCTTCTTTTTTATGCAACAAGGTTCATTATTTCCAAACCTTACACTAGCACCATCAAAGTCTTCAAAATGTTCAAACTTAGTTTTGTCACCAGTCATATGATGAGAACAACCATTTTCTATGATCCATGTATCATTTTTGTTCACATGAGAGATAACAGCCATCTTATCTTCCTCATCATTATCAGATTCATCTTTCATAGCAATATAAACAATTTCATCTTCACTATTATCAGAATCCTTAGAGTCTTTAGCCATAAAACATGTTTTCTTACCTTTGTCCTTGAATAATTTTAAATTTTTCTTTCCATTGCACTTGTGACCTTTCTTCTCATCTTTGTTTTTCTTGTTTGGGAACCTAGCTGCAATATGACCGATTTATTCACATGAAAAATAGATTAGGGAAACCTTACCTTTGTATTTCCCTTTGCCTCTAGAATATTTCCTTGCAAGTAGAGCTTTAACTACTTCAAGATCACTGTCAGAACTTTCTTCTGATTCTTCTTCACTTTCTAATTGAGATTCTTTTATCTTTTTTCCTTTTTCCTTTAGTGAAAGCTTGGCTTCAAATACTAATTCAATGTTCTTGGAAGCTAGAACATAATTGTCATAGTTATCTAGCTCAAATGTAGTTAATATTCCTACTATTCCCTCCAGATTTATCTTATGATTTTCTTCACATCTTCTTTCTTGAATTGTAGATACTCTAATTGCATAAATGGGAAGTAATGTTCTAAGAACTTTACTTACAACTACTTCCTCTTTGATATCTCCTCCAAAAGCTTTGATTACACTAACACTTGTGTTCTCTTTTGACATATTTGGCTTATCTGCTCTCATTCTCATCTGATCAAACTATCCTCTTAGACTTTCTTGTTTGGCTCTCCTTACATTGTCATCATCTCCATAGATATCCTTCAACTTGTTCGACATAGCAAAGGAAATTTTCCAATCCTTAATATCATCAAATTCTTCATAGCTTAGAGAAAATGCAGTGTCTATCATCATGGTATTATGAGTCTTCTTCTTAGCAATGTCATTAATAAATAATATACAAGAAGGAGTTGTGTATTCTTCATCAAGGTACTTCAATCTTGTGTCTCCAATGGAAGCCAGATGAAGTCTCATCAATCTTTGCCATTCTAAAAAGTTATCCCTATTAAGCCTTGGAATTTCCCTCTTGTAAGACATCTTGATCTTTAGCTTAGATCCTTGAAATCCTTCCTGCAAGCACCAAAAGCATTGATACCAATTGTTAGAAATATAGATGAAGGAACATAGAGGGGGGGTGAATCAGTTACCACAAAAACAAATCAATAGATCCCTTAGATGTCTAATAAACTAGTTACTAATGTTATGTGGTAAACATATAGGAAAATATTGTAACTCGGTAGATGTAGTGTGTGTTAACTTGTTACTAATTTAAAACATTCACAGTGATCAACATGAAACCATAAAAGAAATAACATGAGACACCAAATTTAACGTGGAAACCCAATATGGAAAAAACCACCAAGTAACTAGTTACTAATTTTCACTCTTTTGAAGTGAGCCCTATTAGGAGCCAACCTAGTTTAAGGTTACAAAACACACTATTAGGTGTAAAATTGTTAAAGGATTTAATCACCCTATTAAGAGTGGCCTTGCTAGAGGTCTTTAGAAAAATTCAAAAGAACTATCACCTTGTTAGAGGATTTACAAATGGTTGTTAGACCAACTCTGTGAAGAGATTTAAAATTATTGCTACAATGGTGAGAAAGTAATAGCGAAAATGACCTAAATTAGATACAACTAAATTGTTGATACAAATCTTTATTCTACTCCACTAGATCCTCTCTGATCAAATAAAATTTTGCTACTCCTCAAGGATACCTAACCATCCTTCAAAATTTTCTCACACTTTCTTCTTCAATCAATACACTTGCATGCTCACTGATACATCTATACTTTAGAATTCTTAACTTGACCTTTTACCTTTTAGATTATCATGTCGGCTCATTTACAAGTTATAATTACCAATAATCATTACAAGAAACATTGAAACTTTATTTTCCAAAACAATAAAATCCTTCATTGGCGGACCCTGCTTGGTAAACACTACTTCAGAACTTATTTCTAGAGGCTCGGTTAACACTGCAAACTATAAAAAATCTTTTGGACACTGAGTGAACTTGGTAAACACTAACTTTCCTTTGTTAACCTTGTGAGCTCAGTAAACACTGACATCTACCACAAAATCCTTTGACACTTGAGTAATCTTGTTAGAAACTATTTCCATAGAGTAATTTTGAGGAATGCTCGGTAGACTCTGAAACTTTCTTTGCTAATCAACTGAGCTCAGTAGACACTAACCGATAACTGATGTGATATTTTTGTAACATCAAAGACAACACACAATTGGATAATTGTATCCAACACATGTGATTCTTAAACTAAATATTTTTTCCTCTTTTCTTGTATATGCATTCCTTCTAGCAACTAGGGTTCAATTTTTTGCATTATGGAGGGTATTTTTCCTATTATTTTTTGTTATAATATTAGCATGTCATAAAAAATCAAATACTTTATTAAATCATTGATTGAGACCTCTTTTCATCTAGAACTTTTGACCCCTCCTAACTATCACACATAGAAGTCCCTGATGACATAGCTTCTCTAGTCAAAAGTTTTGTGGTCTTGTTTAGATGTAGTTTAGTTAGTTTTATAGAGACCTTTTGAGGTCATGTAGCATAGGAACAAGATGGATAAGGCAATAGGGTTTATTTCTTTTCAAGTATTTGCTTCTCTATAGTTTTAACTTGATGGGTGCAATACCCCTCCAGCTATGTGGACCAAGCTTGACAACTTATTTAGTACAGTGAATGAGTTTAGGGCACTTTAGATTGAGGCAAAGCTTACTTCTCTTGTACCAAAATCTTTTTTTTCCATTGAGGAATTCTTAATGAAGTTCAAACAATAAAGATCTTTATTGCATGGTTTTTGGAAAATGAAGACTGACACTAATTGCATTTATCTGATTCTTTCAAAGCTTCATGGAAAATTCTAGTTTTTTGCTTCTACCTTCAATTCCACCATGGATACTTTGGGTACTAGATTTATCATGACATCCTTTGAGGTTTTTTGTGACCATTTTACTCCAGAGAAAGCTAAGCTCTGTCAGTTGGATTCTTTCATAGGCTCATAGAATTATGCATTGCTAGCTCTGACACCTTGTTTAAAGAAGGATGAGAAATAGAAGTCACATCCTACAGAGTCTCAGATTGATTCTAGCCCTCACATCTCATCACACCCACCTCCACCTAAGGGGGATAAACCAAAGCCAGGTAAACTAAATTTTTTTATTGTAATAAGCCCAATTGTGATGAGTCACATTTCTATGAGAAGAAGTTAGATGGCTATGTCAGAAAAATTTTAGATTTGACAACTCTCCTTTAGAAGAGAACCATTGATGCTCCTTCTACTTCTCAGAGATCTTCTTGTTCATCATCATTTCAGTCAAATGATAAAGACCTAGGAAAGGGTCATACACTATGTGCAACTACTACTTCAAATTCTTCTAAATGGTTACTAGATTTAGGTGCTTCACACCGTATGGCATCTTCTCAATATTTTTTCTCTTCTTTTGAGGCTTCTCCTACTCCACACATTTTGATAGGGAATAACATTGTTATGACTATATGTGGGAAGGGTTCTATTGACATTTATGATAGTACATTTCATGATGTACTATATGTTCCATCCTTTTCCCCCATCTTTTTGTTTATCATATTATACATAGCGGGATAGGGAAGATAGTTGAGTTTGCACAAGATTCAGTGCACATCAAAGATAGTGAGATAGGAAATATTGTTGCTACAAGGACTATTGATCATTATTCCCACTTTACATTTTCTCTCATTTTGGTCCACCATCCCCACTATTGGAGACTCACTCTCTGTCTTCACGAGAGAATACTGAGGTGAACTCAATTCACTTGAACTTATGTGTTGTTCTTGAGACCAATATTATGACTTCTACACCTCTACCTCATGTTCAAATTCTATCTATTGTACTATTTACTCTTCAGCATTGCCTAACATTGCAGCTCTAGTCATTGATCCACCTAGTGTAGTTGTTAAGGATATATTAGATGGCATACATCCCCTCTCAAATGATAGATTCAACACACCTGTTATCCCAACTCCATTGGAGATTCCATTTTAGGACTCTCATGCATTCTCATTTGAGCATTAGCTAGGACTTCTAGCTTCACCCTATATTCATGGGTTTCATCCTCCTTGTCTAGTACCTTTGTTTCTTTCAAATTGAAGCCACATTTGTCTATTCGTTGACACAAGAGTTCTACCATTATGGGGGGGGCTATGGAGTCTCGAGCCTCTATCATGGGGTTTTTTTTTTTGTACTTATGGTTTTGAGAGAGTCTCTTGAGATATATCATTTGTACTTTTTTCTTTCTATCTCTTTTTGGAGTAGGGTTTTTCCCATTGGGTTTTCTATATTTCTCCATTTCATAGAGATTTGGTTGTGATTGGGTACTTCATCAGGCCTTTTTGTTGGGACCCAAGTTTGCTTTCAACATTATAGTTTCCTCTCTTTTTCATGCATTATTTGTAGCTGCATTGTTGCTCATCTTAAGGGGGTGTTAGAGTAAAGGATTAATTTCATTTCATTTTATTAAATTACCTTTGCTCCCTTCTTAAGATTTCCCCTAATGCACATGCATTCCCATTTAATAATTAAATATTAATTATTAAATGTCATTTAGCTCTTAAGGTTTCCCTTTTAGGTTTACAATATCCTTCTATAAAGATTGATCAATTGTAAATTTCATTCATTCTTTCAGTCTGATAATATATTCTTCTATATTTTTAGAGCCAAACACTTTCCTTATCTTTTTCTTTGCTTCTCTATGACAAGTTCTTTCATGCATGTGTTCTTTGGAAATGACCATTTAGTTGAGGCTCCTTCACATAAAATTATCACTCCTATTGACTTTCCCAATGTAGTAATATTATCTATGGACAAAGATGAAATTTGGGAAATCTACTTCATGGGTCTAGGTGTCAAACCAATGTTGGTGTGACTTTTATACTTGTTCCTCCTAATAAATTGATTCCTCTTTCATATAAACTCACTTTCAATGCACAAATAATATTGTGAAATATGGGGCTCTTATTTTTAGATTGTGAGCTACCTTATCCCTTCAAATTAAGAAATTAAATATCATTGGTGACTTGCAATTGATTGTGCAATAAATAAAGGGTTTATATCAAGCTAAAAATGATAATATGAAAAAATATCTCCAACTCGATCTTGATTTATTGACCAAATTTTTGTCTTATGACATCCATTTATTTCCTCAAAAGGATAATAGGCATGTTGATACTATGGCTAGTATAGTATCCTTGTTATGTCTTGGTGATAATAAGGATTTTCAAATCACTATTCATACTTTTTTAGAACATTTTATTTTTTATATAGTAGTCTCATGGTAGTTTAGTGTTGTAATTTGAATTATGGTGAATCATTTTCTAAGATCTTTAAGTACTTTAAAAATGAATCTTTTTCCAAATCTTCTTCTCAAAATGTTGGTAATTGCAATAGAAAACTAGATGTCTAATATATCATCTTGGATGACACTCTATTTAAAATATCTTATGATGGCTATTTACTAAGTGCCTAGAAAACAACCATCTCAATCACTTTACAAGAAGCTCATGTTGGATCTTGTGGTGGAAATTTTGGTGGAAACTGATTCATAACAAGTTATTAAGAATGGGATATTTTTGACATATAATGGAACTAGATTTTTTTTTCTTTTTTCAATATGTGTCTATAGTGTCAATAATATGGTAATCTTGTTCATGCTCTTGCTATTGTGCTTTGCACTTAGCTGGCTTCCTGGCCTTTTAGTGCTTGGGGTCTAGATCTTATTGGCATAATTTCTTCTCATTCACAAGGACATGCTTATAGCTTAACAACTAAAGATTATTTCACAAAATGGGTTGAAGTTGTTCCTTTTCAATCTACTATAGCAGAAATTATTTGTAATTTCATCCTCCAAAATATCCTTTCTCAATTTTGCATTCCTTCAACTATTATTTCTAATAATGGAACCTCTTTCAAAAATAAAGAAGTTAGGAAATTCATGGAGAAATATCGCATTCATCATCATTTTTTTACTCCTTTCTATCCTCAATCTAATGGTCAAGTTGAAGCATTTAACAAGGTCATTGAGAAAGTCTTATAGAAAATAATGAATAAGCATGGAAAAGATTGCAATTCATAGTTAACATATCCTTTATGGGCTTATAGTCCTACTTTTTATAATACTACATACACTTCCCTTTATAACCTAGTGTATGGTATTGATGTTATTATGCCGTTGAAATTATAAATTCCTTCTCTTTGAGTATCTTTTCATTGGATTATTGATAAAAAAGCACTTTTAGATAACAATGTCTACAAGAATTAGAAGTGTTTCATGAAAAATGAATCAATGTATTGGAACATTTAAGAGCTTACCATAAATCTCTTCAAAATCATTATAATAATAGATTACTTGAATGGTCATTTTTAGTGGGTGATCTTTTTCTTTACAAAAATTTATGAAATATTAATGCTTTGTAGGTTAAAAATGAAAATTCAATCCCAATCGGTTATGTACTTTTGTGGTTATGAAGTTTATGTTTCTAGTGTTTATAAAATAGTCTATATGGATGGCATTCCTCTCAAGGAACCTATTAACATTATGCACCTTCATCTTTATTATGTTTAAGATATTCTCTTTCTTATACTTATGTTTCTCCTAATAGAACATTTAATTGTGTTGTATTGGTGTGTAATATTTAGACTACTCGAATATTACTTTAGAAACATTAGTATTTTATTTATCATTATTTTATGCAATTAATTAAATATTAATCATAGAAATAACAATATCTTAGATATATATATCATAAAAATTTGGTATAGATGAAGGCATCATTCAAAATATGTCTTTAATGTATCATCTATCTATCTAAAGCTATCCATGTCAATGTTTCATCAAGTGATGACTCTATGATCTCTCATGTCTATGGTGAGAGGAGGATGGCCTCTGGGATATAATGTTGTGAGTATAGCTCCTAAATGAGATACACTCATACAAATGCTCTTGTATCACTTGTAGCTCTCTCTCCAAATCCACTATGCGATGCTTGAGTCTCATCTCTAGAGTGGTAGATGCATAGATATATGCATGTTTGTGTAGATATCTCTATCCTTTGACCTCGTATTGATGGGTAGATGGTATCCTTGAAGCTATAGTCAAGTCTTCCAAGACCTCACTTACAAAGCTCCTGAACTCTCTCTTCGTCATTAAAATCAAAACATATACTACTTTATTAGTATAATCTTCTCTTTCTTAATTTCTAATCCTAATCTATAATCTATTTACACCCTACCTACCTCTCCCTTAGATTTTTTTGTATCTCTCTCTGATAATGAATGTGGGAACATGTACCAACAACTCTCTTAATGTACTCAATGTCTCACTTGTGAGAGTGATGTATCACTCTAGGAGCATGGTCATCATGATCATAATGGTATAGCATCCATAGTAAACTCTAGCTCTTCATCCATCACATGATTTGGTAGGGGCATCTCCTCTTCTCTCTCCTCTTAGTTGTCTCCTCTATTGGAGGTTGTTGTCTCTCATCTCCTCTCCCCTTTGTCTTGTGGATCTCCTCATTTTTCATCTCATATGATATCTGATCCTTTCCCTCCATCTTTGCATCCTCTCCTACTACCATGTCATACTCTTTTCTATCTCCTTTATGAGCTCTATAAAATAGACTTAGATCTCATGTGGGGTAATCTGGTGTGAAGATAGGTCTTACTCTATATTCCATCTAGTAGTGGATATTCTCCTATGTACAACTAGCATATGTTTGGTATAAGTTGGACATCCTTTCTTTCATCTACATTAGTGGAGATGATATCAGTTACTCTAGGCTAACATATGGCTATGACTCTCTTGATATATCTCATGAGATGGAAATATCATGGAACTACCCTTGGAACACCCTATTGTAAGCCAAACTACCTCAATACTTGATCATAGTCATACGATATGATCATATAACTTTTTCATCCCTCTAGGAATCTCCTCCTCTAAAAATATACCATCTAGTATGTAGTCTCAAGCCACTCTACCATCTAGTGATATGGTCTCCATACAATCTCCTCCTCTAGCATGTAATTGAATCTCACTCTCCAAAATAGTATGTCTATAAATTTTCATATCTCAGAAAGGAGGTCGGAATAAACTCTCAAAAGGCTTTTCTCTACTTCTACAGGAACTCTTGTTGGCCTAGTGCATGTAAATTCTCAAACAATCACACCTAGAAGAGTATACATAATGTGAAGCTATCTCTCTAGTATCTTGTAATTCTATTGAATTCTACATATAGAGTAGCTAGCTTACTCATAACCCAAGCAAACACTACTTGATCTCTCTCTACGGCTTCTACCAAATGTATAAAAGGTGATAGAAATACTATCCCCTTACCATTTGGGTCATGATGTGCTCAATATAATACATATTCACCATCTTACCAAAGGAATATTGCCTATAATGATGTCATGTAAATTTATCTGATCTTCCCTAGATCTCATCAATGATATATGTCATGTGAAATACTCCTCATCTACAAATATGTGATTCGCATCTCCACCAACATGAGGCCTTACTAGGAGCCCTCTAATAGGAAGGCAAAGTATTTTTTATAAATCCTCTAAAGTTGTAGTGATCTCCTATTAGAAGACTAAATGTACAAGTATCCTCATCAAACTACTCTACCAAAGCTAGAATCATACCTCGGTGGAATCTAATGTATGAAAGTTGACCTATCCCATATATGGCTACATCTCTAAGAATTTTCATATCCTCTCCTCTCATTCTCTCTGTAATCTCTTGAATGCAGTGTATAATTATGACATTTGATGCTCAAAAAGAGACACTAGTGCATGTAAATCACATCAATACCAAATTTGAAGCTAGTTTGGTCATTTTGGAGAGGGTCTACTTCCTCCTTATCAAGTTCAACCTCCTCTTGATCAAGGTTGACTTGCATCAATAGGGTTAACCTAGTTAATCAAGGTCAACATCTACCCATCCTAAAAATGAGACCATCCCCTACACATGAAATATATATCATCAAAACTAAAAATAATATGCTCCAAAAATGTCAAAAACATACATTCTAGCACTCATCTTACATAGCAGGTCACTGGCTGCAACGGTTACTCTAAGAACCTCCATCCATGCATGTTGTCTCTATCTCCTTCTTCATCATCTTCAACACTCTTTTAATTCAACTCTTGCAAACTACACAAGTAAAAATAATAATAATAAGAACGTTTATTTATATTTTTTTCAAGGTTAATTTGGTTTTCAATTGGGGTTTTCTTTTCTATGCATTTAGAATAGGCATTCACTCTTTTCATCATACCTTGAGCTTGATAACTCCAATTTTCTTTTCATCATAAGCATTGGACTTGTGATTCAATTTTCTTCCCTATTAAATTGGTTGAGTGAAGTCTTGATAATTTCCTCACTAGATTTAAAGCTCCTTTTCATCAATCTGCATTTCCAGATCATAGGGTTGGTTATATCACCATGTTTCACCTTTCCTAAAAGAGCAAGCTGAAATAGGGGGCATATGGGTACCTACAAACCTCATAGAATCATTCCTAGTAAGCTCTAGTTTAGTTTGTATTTTCACTAACATGTGTTCTACAAGATGTGGCTACTAGTACTTTCTTGCAAGATCATGGCTTTTGGACTTTTCTATATCATTTTTCCTCTAAAAGGTTTTCTTATTTTAGCTTGCATATTCATTTAGTGTCATATTTAGTTAAAATGGGGGCTAAATGTATTGTCCTAAATTAGAATCACTTCAATTTATGATTACTTAGCACTTATTTAATGTAATATAATGATAAATTTGCATTTAGGATGTATTTGCACCTCTTTCATATCTTCTTCTCAAATGATAGCTAGGTAGGACCTAATACATCATCCTAGGCATTCCTATATTATGACACAAAACTTGAGGTAGGATATATCCTCTTAGGTCCTCCTCTTTTCCTTTAATTCAATCACCATAACTCTTTTTTTATTTTGAAATAGGGTTTTCTCATAGTCTAGACTTGATTTCCAAATTCTTAGACCTATTTTGAGGTCCTGAGACTGCTTCATGGGCTGTTGCACTTGGTTGTTAAGGATGAAATGTCCCTACTCAATCAGGGATATGGTTCATCCTTATAGCCTTAAAAGGGATAGGCCCTTACCTTAGAATTATAGGGTAGGGCATGAAGATTAATTGAATTAATTGTACATAGAATAAGAGCCCCCATTAATAACATTTGGTTGGAGAGAACTAACTAGAGTTTTTAAGCCAATCAAGAAGTCACATCGTGTGTTATTGGTCGCAAACATTCTCCAAGTGGGGGCCCCATTCCTTCTCTTTAATAATAAATTTAATTAGGGATGTGGTGCATCCGACCTACACAGGTCCCATTTTGGGTCCTAGTCATTGGTCCCTCCTCAAGGTCTGGTCCAAAACTAGGTTTTCAAGTCTGGTCAGCCTACGAAAGAAAATTAATCCAAAATCCTTTATAACCACCATTAATTTCTTCATTGGGCATGAATAAATTAATTAAGCATACGCAAGAGCACTCAAGAAAGATAAAGCAAGCACAAGCTTACTATTGTCACAAAAGCTTGTACCCTTGTCCAAAGTTTTTACCTAAGGAAAACCTTGTGAAACATGAAAACAACCTCCAAGTTGTCGGACTTAAACTATGAGGTTGAGTCTCCAAAGAAGGTTGACTTTCTCTACTATTAGGATACATTTAAACTATTCTTGAAGAGAAAAGGGGAAGGAATACATTAAAGTAACTATCTAATCTATACTAAAGAAGTGATGCACTAAAATAGGGTGTTGAGACCAAACTCTTCCCATAAATGCATAGTGCCATTATCATGATGGTCCAAAGATATATGGATTCAAACTTATGTTAATCTATTAACTACATGTAGATTAGACAACCACATGAATGACATAAGGAAAAAAATGCTTCACTTCTTATCATTCATGGGCCAACTGAGATAAAGAAATATAGATTATAGATATCTACAGTACATCGAAGAGAGGCAGACAAAATTTGCATAGTATATCAATGGTTGAAGGAGATAAGATAGAATGTCATATATTTTAGAGGTAGAGAGAAAATTCAATAGCATGCCAAGGCAATACCAGAGAAACATAGAAGATCTAACCCTAAGAAAAAGTAAAACATATACCTTTATAGTGTAAGAATAACTCAAATAGCTTCTACCCTAATATAGAATTCAACAACTACAATCAAATTTATAGAGAATAATTACTACGAAAATGGAAAAGATCTGATCACAATGCAAATCTAGATGTGAGAAGATCACTTATCCACCAAACAATCTCTGAGAGGACAAGAATGCTGATCATTAACCATCTAACTACGTAGATGGATCAATGGGTAGTGATGGAGTGTTCTATTGCATTTATCAAGCCTGGGGAATGAAAAAAGTGGTTGTAGGAGATCCAAAAGATTGAATCTATCATCAGTTTTCCCTATTAACAACTTTCCAAATTAGGCAAAAGTGAAGGTCAACCATATTCAACTATCGCTCTATATTTTTCTTGCTACCTGATTGGTTGGGAGTTCCTCTTTGTCTAGCTTGGTGGGTGAAATTATTTATATGTTTTGGTTGACACTGAACTCATGATCCTACAAGCATTAGTTGTGATCAAAACCCTTTATATTACCTTTTGTTCATAACCCTAACTTCTATGACCTTACAATCACCAATACTTCATAGCATCGAGCCCATCCTTCACTCTCTTTATGATCCTTTGATAGCAACAAGATCATATGACTTCATGATAGAATGGTGGACCTTAACACCCTTAGCATAAGGTTGTAGTACCATTATCTTTTCCTTGCAATGTCATGGCATGGTTGATTTGACCTTTACAATATTATGATTGTAGTCCATCATGATATTGGCATCAAAAAATATCCTTGTGGCACTTACGATCTTATGATCACCTACTATCATAACATCAAGCAAGACCTTGCTTTAGCTTATGGTCTCTTGACCATCTATGATGTTATGACAACTCAACCACTCAACCAATAGGATCCTCATAACATCTTATCACTACTTGATTCACCTAACGATCCTCTAATAAATGAATTATCATAAGATTAGGACCATACTATCTTATCGCCACTCTAGGATTTTAAAATATAGAATTGAATCTTGTGGTCATTAGGTGTGTTCAAATATTTAAAATTAATCCTTAGTAGGAAAGTAGTCTTGGCCAATATTTTTAGTGATTTGAGGGGGTGCAAGCTTGCTTGGCATATGACTAGTGGCCACCAAAAGATCCATTGGGATATGGAGTCTTTGAAACCATGAAACTCATCAAATTTATCACTTCTACCACATTATGAGATATAAAACATATCTTTCTACCTCTACAACTTTGTAAAAAAAATTGGAACCAAAACTCTATATTACAAAAAACATAACATGTTCTCGTGAAGTTCTTTGAAAATAGAAAAGAATAGGAAGCAAACTACTCTAGCTATGTATAGAAAAACCTCATCTTTTCTTTAGAAATAGGACTTGAGATATATTCCATTTACTAGAATAGATAGAATTTCACCATCAAGTTTTCTTAACTAGAAAGCATTGGCCTATCTACAACTAATAATTACATAGGGACCACTCCATAAAGTATCAAATTTTGAGTGCCTCCCTACTTTTTCTCTTTCTATATCACACTTTAGCACAAGATTACCCTCCCTAAAATTTATGACCTTAGCCTTCTTATGAAAACTCCTCTTCATTTTTTGGTGATATATTTCTAAGGTTTGTATTGCTTGACTTCTTTTCTCCTATAGCTCCATCAACTATGTCATTCTTATAGACATAGCATCATTTCTAATTAGTTCCAACCAATGAGCCAGCTCAAGAACTGGAAACTCCAATGAGATAGGAAGCCTAGCTTCCTTTTCATTCACTAACATGAAAGGAAAATTTCAAATAGCCCTTTTAGGTGTTATTTTGTCAGCCCAAAGGGTAGTCTTCAATTTCTAGTGCCAACACCTTTGATTATCTTCAATAGCCCTCTTGATGATTCTAATCAAATGCTTATTGGATGACTTAGCTAAACCACTACCTTGAGGGTAGTAATTGGAAGATGTGCTCAAGTAAATACCATGATAAAATGTCCATGCACAAAGCTGAGCTCCTACAAATGATTTTGTGTTGTTTGATATTATAGTGGAAGAAGCACCAAATTTGGTAACAATTCCATTAAGGAATTCTACAACTGAAGCCTCTATAGAATACTTCAAGGCTACTACCTCTATCCACCTTGTAAAGTAATATGTTGCAACCAAATCCCACCTGTAACCAAAACTACAAGGTAGATTAATTAGACCAATAAAATCTAATCCTCAATAAGCAAAAGGTTGATCGACCTGGATGGGATGAAGTGGGAGGGCTACAAGTCTCTATTTACCTGAGAAGAAAGCACATTTTTCACACTTCCTTACATGTATGTGGTAGTCATGGAATAGGGATGGCTAGTAGTAACTAGCTCTCATGATCTTCATTACAGTGGTTCTTGCCAAAAAGTGGCCACCATCAAGACCATTGTGAAGCTCCTTAATTATTCTCTCTACTCAATCTATGCCAATACACCTTAGCAAGGCTCCATTTAAGTCTCTCCTAAAAAGAACATCATCAACTATAGCATAGGGAATTGATTACAGTCTAAATTGTCTTCTTTTAACTTTTTCCAACCCTTGAGGATATCCATTCCTAGCTAAGAAGGTCTTCATATCATCTATCCAACTCTATGGATTATCATTCCTCACCTCTTATTATTCTACCAACACCAAGACAACTTCCTCACTAGGCTCACAAGATGAGATCATCTATTTGCATAACCATTTCCCTCTTACTAGTTTAGTAGTTTGGATATCCACATCATACTTCATCACTTTAGTGATCCAACCTGCCCTTTTCTCACTAATATCTCTGTTCAACAAGAAATCCTTAACACTTGCATGAGGGACTAGAAAATGGATTTTGTTATGAAACAACAAGTTTCTAAATTTCTTCAAGGCTCTTTTGACCACAAGGGCCTACTTTTCCACATATTTGTACTTATTTTCATATTCTTTCAGCCCTTTACTAAAGATAGAAATAGTCTACTCTTCAATTTTTTCATTTAATTGAGTCAAAATAGCAGAAATACTTGACTCACCTCCTAAGGTGTAAAGAATGAAATTCTTATCAAAATTTGGATTGATGAGAGTAGGGGTTGAAGCTATGGCCACTTTTATTTCTTCAAAACTTACTTTCCCTTCCTTGGTCCATGAGAAGACCATATTCTTCTTAAGTATTGTTGTAAGATGTTTTGCCATGGTAGCTAGATTAGGAATAAATCTTCTCACAAAATTTATTCTACCACAAAAACTTTGCAGACCTTTCTTTTGACTAGGAAGAGAAAGGGCAAGTATTGTCTTTGTTCTTTCTAGATCTCTCCTAATAATTTCCCTTGATTAGTGGCAAAGACACACTTGCTTAGATTCAAGGATACTCCATACTCTCTACATATTATAAAAACTTGCCTGAGATGACCAAAATGCTCTGCTACATCTTTTGAATATACTATGATATCATCAACATAGATGATTTGATCACCATTTTGGTCATGCAATCTTGACTAATTTCTATCCAAGAACTCTACTTCGTTCTATAAGAAACTCACAAGTTGTGCATTAGATTCAAAAACCTACCAATTGATATTATGATCAGGGACAGCAAGTCTAACCACCACTTTAATCTTCTACTTCTTCTCATCTTTGGGGCTTCTTGGGACATCATAAGATGCACCCACTACTGCTAGTCTATCAACATGTCTATTTTCTCTTCTAGGGATGTTTTGATATTAAATGTATTGAAATCTTTGAGAAAATTCCATACTCTATGTTTATAAGGCCTGAGAAAACCATTCTTAGTGACATTTTGATTCCTCACCTAATTAACCACAAAATCACCATCTCCATATACACTTAATGCTTGAATTCCTCTTTTTTGAGCAAGTAAGATACCCTGAATCAATGCATCATACTTGGTCACACTATTCATACAACTAAATTGAAGCCTAAATGAGAAGTAATACCTTTCTAGTGCAAGAGAAATCACACCAACCCCTAATCCATTTTTATTTCTTGGTCTATGAAAATACATACCCCATATCCCACTTGTGTCTTCTTTGGTTATCATTAAGTTGGAGACAAGTGCATTCTTTTTTTATATATAATAGGTTCCAAGGCCTATCTCTAAGGTTTCTAATATAGGATCAAACTAATATAATTAGCCAACTCATCCAAGAGGAAAACATGTGTCTTGGCTAAAGAAGTAGCAAGCTCATTTTCTGTGTCATTTTCATCAATTTCTAGGATGGTACAATTCATATTGATGAGATTAGGAGTGTAGGGATCAATATGATGGGGGACTAATGGTTTTTCTCTAATTGAAGCTTTGTTTCCATAGCTAGTTCTAAAAAACATATATGACCAATCAAAAGATATGTAACCATCTATTTGAGCAGTAAAATATCTTGAAAGACAAATGGAAAAGTGTGGCTTAACCTCATCAACTGATATATCTTGAACTACAGTAAACCTAGGCATGCATGTATGGTTATTTCAAAATTTCTAAGGATTCTCACAATCTTTACCATACTACCATCTAACCATAATACATCCTTAACAATGGGTTCATATTTCACTTCTAAAATATTAGCAACACATTTGGGCATTACTGAATGATGTAGAGAAGCCTAAAAATAAACCAATGAGTGGGATGGATGTTGATCCCATTAAAATCCATGAAATAAATTCCATTCTTAAATACATCTCATGAGGAAAAACAAAACTCTTTCCAATACTAGTTTACAATACTTCACCATTCACATGGCCTGACTTCTATACCCGAGTACATTATTCATAACTCTCAATTCTAACATTTTCTTGCAAAAAAATTTGGATTATTTTTTCCAAATTATACCATTTAGAAAATATACAAAAATGATTCCAATACAATATAAAACTTACAAATTATGTGCTATAAACCAAGACCCATATTTTTTGTCATAAATTAGGAACAAAACTAGTAACCCTACCTAGGGCATCAAATAAATTGCTCAAAATGACTCCAAATAAAACCAAAAAAAATTAAAATTGATCCTATATAAATCTATTTTCATAATCTATAATCCATTAATTTATCCAATACATAAATCATTTTATAAGATCAAATCTTTGTTTGCACCTTCAATAGAGATCCTTAAAAACTAGTCTTTAGTCAATTGCACATAACTTACACAAATCTATATGAAAATGACTCAAACCAATTGTAAATACAATATATTTTAAATATATTTCCAATGAATATAAATAGATTTATTTTTCCATCCAAATGTGTTTGTACCAAACATTTCAATCTGACTAGAGTTGGGCATCCTCAAATCTGCAATTTACAAGCTTTGCCAAAACTTGCACAACTTCTTCATTTCTACATGAAATAAATCCAACCAAATCCAAAAGAAAGGTTATTTTCTACTCTATCCACATATGTAAATTTTACATGGTCATACAAGACATAGAACCAACACTATAACTAAAAACCCAATCAAAATAACAACTCATAATATTACCAAGTTTGTTTCAAAATGTATCTCTTGCTTTCATTAATGATTTGGTTTAGCCATACATCCATTTTATAGATTTTTTGGTTGGTTATAACTTCCAAACCACCATTTAAACTATCTCCTTACATTATTTTAATAATTAGGGAACTATGACAACATTTATGCACTTTATGCATTGTCACATTACAAGTTTTGTATAAACCCAACATAGACCAAAATTATGACTCAAATGAATTTAGGTCTTTCACATTTAGATTTTTAACCTCAATTTTATTTTACATTAGGTGTATCTAAACCATACTTCCAACCTTGAAAATTTGTCAAGTCCCTTGGAAACCTGGAATCATTAACCTGCAAGAAAAAAGATTAGACCAAAAGTCTTCATCTTTACCTTCATTTGCCTTTGCCTCTTCATGTCTTTATCACCATCATATTTTCCTTTAAAGACACAAGACTACCCTCAAAATCACCTTCTCAAATACTCCTATTAGTGGAGCATTCATTTGATGGTGCCTTATCAGTCAGTGATCCACCTTTACCATGCTGCTTTGAACTCACCAAAACCAACTCTCCATGTGCCTCACCTAGGAATCCTCCTCTTTGCCTCTCTCCCTAGTCTCTTGGCATCCACTAGACCTTCCCATGGCCCTTGATAGAAGTTCCATATCTATCAACACAATAACACAAAATATTCCTTTTCAATAAGATGGATAAGCACCTGTAACCAAAATCTCATCAACAAATCAAAACCAAATATTCAAGGTCCTAGTGTGGATTGCCTCCTTCGGCGCTCCACCCACAGACTCAAGATCTTCAAGCTTTGATACCAATTTGATGCAGAGAATCTTAAAAATAAATCAATTAGTAGGATACATTCTGACACCATTAAAATCCATAAAATAAATTCCATTTTTAAAGACATCTCATGAGGCAAAACAAAACTCTTTCCAATACTAGTTTACAATACTTCACCATTCACATGGTCTGACTTCTATACCCAAGTACATTATTCATAAATCTCAATCCTAACATTTTCTTGCAAAAACCTTTGCAGTATTTTTTCCAACTTATCCCCTTTAAAACATAAACAAACATGAGACCAATCAAATAAACAAATTTCAAATTATGTGCTTTGAACCAAGACCCCTATTTTCTATCATAAATCATGAAAAAAACCAATAACCTTGCCTAGGGCATCAAATAACTTGCTCCAAATGACTCCAAATGAAAACAAACTAATTTCAAATTGATTCTATATAAATATTATTTCATACTCTATAATCCATTATTTTATCCAATACATAAATTATTTTATAAGATCAAATCTTTGTTTTCACCTTCAATGGAGATCCTTAAAAACAAGTCTTTACTCAATTACACATAACTTAAACAAATATGAATGAAAATGACTCAAAAAAATTTGAAATTCAAGATAGTTCACATATATTTCCAACAAATATAAATAGAGTTCTTGTTTCATCCAAATGTATCTGTACCAAATATTGCAATCTGACTGTAGTTGTGCATTCTCAAATCTGTAATTCACAAGGTTTGTCAAAACTTGCATAACTTCTTCATTTCTATATGAAATAAATCAAAACCAAAGCCAAAAGAAATTTTATTCACTACTCTATCCACATATATAAATTTTACATGGTTTCAAGGCTATATATGGTTGTACAAGACCTAGAACCAACACTAAAACTAAAAACCCAATCAAAATAACAACTCAAAATATTACCAAATTTGTTTCAAAATGTATCTCTTCCTTTCATTAATTCTTTGCTTCAACCATACATCCATTTTTATAACTTTTTTGGTTGGTTATAACTTCCAAACCACCCTTTAAACCATTTCTTTACATTATTTTAATAATTATGCAACTATGACAACATTTATGCACTTTATGCATTTTCACATTACAACTTTTGTATGAACTCGATATAGACTAAAATTATGACTCAAATGAATTTAGATCTCTCACATTAATATTTTTAACCTCAATTTTTATTTTTACTTTAGGTGTCTATGCACCACTGAACTACTAGCCCCTAAATCAATCATGCAGTTATGGACTGGCTTATCTCCTATAATTAGAGAAACATAAAATCGAGGAGGTTTAACCTTTTTACTTGTTTCTACCTCCTTTGATGGTTGTACCAAAATCATGGCATTCTCCATGCTAGTTAGAGCTGATCTCTGATTTTAATGCTTACCAACTCCTACTACAGTAGCCTCTTTTGTGATGGTATAGTAGCAATAGCATCCCACATAGAAATGTTCACAGTGGTCTTCCTTATTTGATCTACCAAACTAAAAGAGGCATTAGATGTTTTGGTAGAATCCTTAGAAGTAGAAGCTTGAGGTGGAAAATCCTGAGGGTTATTCACATCTCCTCTACTTTCTTTTTTCTTTTTTTTCTGAGGGACATTAGCAAGTTGAGTAGCATTATGTTGTTGGGAAACTATCTGTACATGAGGCACTGCAATTGACATTGAAACCAAATTAGGAGGAGGTGGAGTAACCTCTTACATATCTCTTCTTTTGCTTCTAGTATTGTAAGCAAAGGAATCCTAGTTTACATTACAATGCTCTTCCAGTATATGGTTCATGAAAGAACAACCATCCTATAGAAAAGTATCAATCAGTTGATTAGCATTGTGTTGTTGGGAAATTTCTTGCTCTGATATAGTTTAAGCCAAATTAGATTCTACCTTCTAACACATGCAATATCCATAGGAGTAGTTACAAGAAGGGTAGAAATCTTGATCTTGGGCAAGATTGTTCTAAGGGATGTTGGTGTTTTAGTCGATAGGTCTATTCTAATTGTGAGGGTGGTCGATAGGTCTATTCTGATTGTAGGGGACATTACTTTAGTTTGGAGGTCTACCATGAATGGGACCTTGACTTTGGAATTAGAGAGCCTTATTATTTTGAGATTGTTGCCTCTTCATAGTCACCAACTCATTTCCCATTTTTGTACTACTACATTATTGTCCTCCATCTTCTTTTCTTCATCTAGCATCCTACTATCTACATTATGCATCAATATCTGCATCATGGCCTCAATATTATCAACTCCATTAGAGGATGTGGAGGCCATTGGGACCACAAAAAGAGGTTGACTTACAAAGGAGAAATGAATAGGGGCTACAGTAGGCTGATGATTAGGCATGTTGGGGAAGAAAGGAATTGGGCACCTTGGAGCTAACTTCCCTCCCTATATCAAAATATTTTCCGCTCTTATGGAAACCTCATAAGCATTTAGTAGAGTGTCCCCTCCCATAGATTGTATATTGGTAGCAATATCATTGTTGAAGGCTCTAAGATAATACAAGAATGCATTACTAGGAGAGGACTTCACTACAATAGATATTCTGTCTCATGCCTTCTAAAATCTACAATTGAAATTAGTCATACATTCATGGGGGGCCCTCCTGATAGTTGTCATTTGTTCTAAAAGTGATAGGTGATCACTTTTTTCCTTAAAATGTTTGCATAGGGCTTCCCCTTACCCATCCCAATTAGTAATAGAGTTATGAGGCAAACCTCTATACCATTGTAGTGCCTTCCCTTTCAAGGATGAGGCTAGAAGTCTCACTACTACATCATCCTTGATGATACCATGAATATTATAGATGTTAGACAGCTCCTAAATATGGTTAATGGGGTAGATGGAGATTTCACTAGTAAACTCAAGTATACTTTTAAGATATGATACTATTATATCATGCCTTTGGGCTAATAGGAGGGGGCTCCCACCATTAAATGTGGAAAAAGCATGAACTCTAGCCATGTAAGCAAGTGATCTATTCATATGAGAAAATGGTATTCTAGGTTGGGACCTAACAATAGGAGGAGTGAAGATAGATATTGCAAGGGTATGTGTTAGTATTACACTCCTAATTGATGATAGAGATACACTAGCCTTTCTTCTTGGATTAGAAAAAGAAAAGCTCTTGGTATTGGAAATCACCTCTAGAAGATTCCCTTGTGTCTATCTTGGGCATGAATCATAGAAACTTTGGTCTAGAAACTAGATTGTGTGTGAAGCTTAAGAGTTTTCAAGTACTTTTGAACAATGAGCCTCTTGAAGGCTTTATACTAAATGCAGTACTATCTCCTTAGCATGAACATGAAATATTTCTTTGAAGCCAATAAACATTAAATATTTTAATATATGGCCCCACTAAGCATGCCAAAAATTGGTGTCACAAAAGCTTGCATCTTTTTCCAAAGTTTTTACCTAAGGACAACCTTGTGAAACATGGAAACAACCTCCAAGATATGGGACTTGAACTATGAGGTTGAGTCTTTGTAGAAGGTCGGCTTCCTCTACTATTAGGATGCACTTAAACTATTCTTAAAGAGAAAAGAGGAAGGAATACATGAAAGTAACTACTATACTATCTTGTCAAGGCTCTAAGATTTTAAAATATAGCATTGAATCTTGTGGTCATTGGGTGTGTTCAAATATTTAAAATTAATCCTTAGGGAGAAAGCATTTTTGACCAACACTTACCTCATGTGGACAAGCCATTATGGACATCCCAATTTGTCTTAGTATATTTGTAAGGTGAAAGCAAAGAGGCTTGGAAACATCCTTTGAAGAAAATGATTTCTTTATCTTCCTCATCCTCTTATACCATTCAAGCATTCAAGATTCAATAATGGAATATCAAATATAGATTATGAGTACAGCCTAGAGTATTTTAGCCTTGAGGACTTACTATGCTTTCTAGGTTTTCCTTAGATCTATGCATTATTTCTTAATCCATATTCAAGCCCAAAAATTATGCTAGGGATTGGATCTAAGGATTTAGATCCTTGCATTGCACATTCAAAGCTCATACATGAGCATCACAATCACTACATTTGACATAATGGGTATCTATGGAGGAGGAAACCCCTAAAATGGGGGGTTGAATAAGGAAAACTCCTACATAGCCACCCAACACATCAAATTTAGACACCAAAAATGTTGGTCTTAGAATATTTTTGACATTTGAATGTCAACACACTTAACCACTTCTTACATTGAAGCCGAGTACACTATGTATGTTGAGTCACAGTGTGTGCCAAGTCAAATCTCCAACAGGTGTCGAGTGACTTTAGGTGATGAGTAAGCAATAGATGTCGAGTGATATATAGGTGTCAAGTCACAGTTGATATCGAGAAAATAAAGATGCTTCATATGTCACGTGTGCTAGAATCATACATGTGTTGAGCAAGATAGAATGTAATAGGTGTTGAGCGATCCAAGATCAAGTGTGTGCCGAGCACTAGTAGTCCAATATGTGCCAAGTAACATAGAATTAGCATATGAATTTGTGCCCTCACAAACTCAGATGTAAACCATTTTTGGAGCTGACATAGAAGGATTTCAAAGGAAGATAAGGATAACGTTGAATCTTTTGCATTTCCTATGCGATCAGCATGCAACTAATCAAAAAAATGGAAGAGGCATGCAACCAATGGAAAAAATGCAAGGAATGTGTTTACTTTATGGTTATTTGATGTATTTACATGCATGGAATTTACTTTCAGTTATTTGATTTAAAGGACTAGAAAAGGTTTAAAATGTGTTACTTCTAATTCAACCACCCCCCTCCTCCCAAGAGTACTCTTCCCATTTTTAACATTCCAAAAATTGGTATCAGAGCTCTAGTTCTCACAAGGAGAAGCCTAATAGCTTAGAGAGAAGGTCTGAAGATGGAAGTCTTCAAACTTGGGAAGATCATTGACAATCAGGTGATTGATATGCATCTTGCTCTACATAAATTGGAGGAAGCCAAAGAAGAATTAAGAAAGTCCTTAAAAAGAAGGAAGGATATAGCCATAGCTGAAAATGACATGCATTACAAGGAGATTGATACCACAAAAGTTTTTTTCAATGGAGATTCTAAGGAATTTGATGCAGCAATAGCAGAATTGATGGAGAAAAATAGAGCACAAGCTGAAGAAATCAGATTACTCAAGCTTGAACAAGAGTCACAAGCCATAATGTTTTGTGAAGTAACTGAACAAAAGAAGAGAGCCATTGAAGACAAGGCCATGATAGAAGATGACAAGAGAAACCTTACCAATATATTAGAGAAAAAGAAAATTGAGTTTGAAAGGATCTCAAACATGCAACAAGACAACTTAAGCTAGATGATGAATACTCATCATGAGCTAAACATGAAGGACTTTGAGATTTCCACCTTGAAAATGCAAAACGAGCAATTACAGAATGAATTGAAAAGAGAGAAGGAGATAGTTGAAAGCTTCAACAAACCCAATGAGGCTATCAAGTACTTTGAGCAACTACTAAAATCACCAAGTGCTAGTAATAATACTTCAAGACTTGGTTGCACCAACACTAAACAAGGAGAATCATCCAAGACTGTAGAAGAAAGGAGTAAAAAAGGTAAGAAGACTAAACCTACTTGTCATTTTTGTGGTAAAAAGGGGCATACCTCTAATGTATGCAGGAGTAAGAATATTCATTAGCATGATAAGCCTACCAATGCAAGCTTTTGTCACAAGTGCAAGAAACAAGGACATCAAGCACATGAATATAGAACCAAGACCATGAGGAGACTAAGATTTGAACATCACTACTAAAATTGCAAAAAAGTATACATAGAGCATTTGAATGAAGATCAAAGCCTATGTGGACATCTAATCAGCCTACAAGAGGAAGTAGCCATGGTCATCACTACAACTAGGATTACAACACTAGGTATATCTATCACTATTGTCAGAAGTATGGACATATTCCTAAAAATTGCATAAGGACACATTTTAGAGGGAATTACAATAGATGGTTAAGTTAGACTACATGTTTCAATTGCTTAAAAACTAGTCATATCAGCAGGAACTTCCCAACAAAGTCAAAAGCACCCAAGACAGAAGTCAACAAAAGAAAAAACAAGGTTGATGTTGAACAAATAAGAGGGAAAATTAACAAGACTTGGAAGAAGAAAGATGAGTGTAGCACATCAAATGGAGAGATCACTTCATCCAAAAGGTCAAGTGATCACGCTTCATCCAACTAAGCAAAAGAAAGATGTATAGGACTTATATACAAAGCTATATCATACATCAATTCCAAGACAAAGAAGTACTACAAGGAAGAAATTTGCATGAGCAAAGATGCCAATTCAAAATTTGAAGTTTTTGCAAATACTATCAAACTGTCCCCAGATGCCAAGTAAAGCTCCAATGGATGTTGAGTTTCTAATAGCGATTGAGCTGATAGTTGAAGCCAAGTAAAATAGAAATCTAGTGGAAGTTGAGTAAATGAAATACAATGGGAGTTGAGTCATGGTGAATTCTTCAAGTGTCGAGTTTATAGTTGTATGCACAAAGCATTTAATGCTAGGTTTTGATAGCTATAAGGCCAAATTTTGATCATTTTCATGTCATTTGAATGCAAAGAAAAGATGAGAAATGAGTAGGAGTGATCATCCAACAACTTTGAAGCCATTTACATCAATCTCAACAGTAATTCAGCACACATTTCAATTATTAACGTATTTATCAAGTGTTGAGCTATGAAGAGTTAAAGTTTTTAATATATTTAAACCCTAGTTCAGTATAATAGCTTCTAGTTCAAGAAACCCCAAAGGAAAGGAAGGTCATGAGGTTTAATTAGTTAGAAATGAGGTAAAACAACATGAGTTCAAACCCATTCCTAAGGTTGCATATAAAAATGACCCAAGTGGTGCATTGTCTATCATCCCATCCAAAGTACTCATGGTGCAAGATGTGAGAAAGTGTTATAATTGCAAAGTTGGTGCAGTAGGTGATCTAGAGATATTCCAAGCTTATGATAAACTATGTGAGAACAAGATTCTGAAAATGAATTCTAGATTGTTGAGAGAAAGGGTTTGACCAATGCCTTAGTTTACCCTACAGGATTCAAAACTGAATGGATATGGATTGTTTTGAGTAGAATTCACAATGGATGTTTATGGCTAGAAACAAGACTAGTAAAGATCACAAAAAGGATAGTGCACAGGGTTACAATTTTCCCAACCCTAGATCGACCTAAGACCCTGTGCAGTGATTCCAAAGAAATCATTGAAAGGAATATTGGAGCCAAATGGAATAAGAGGGTTATGACTATTGACACTATAACTAACCCTCTTCTAGACTTTTTTGTGAGAGTGATATACCACAAATTCTATCAATCCAACAAATTGAACAATGTACCATCCATAGCTATTGATGTAGCATACAAACTGGTAAAGAAAGACCACACATATGATCTATCAAAACTTGTGTTGCAGCAAATTAATGAAAATCTAGGAGCAATAAGGAGATCAAAAGGTGCTCAAGGAAAATTCGGTTTAGTTCTTATATGTATATTCTTTTATGTTATGGAAGAGTTTCCTTCTATTGGAAAGGTGAATTAGAACCCTTACAAAATTGCAATTACACAAATCAATGAGTTCATTTATCAAATGGGTGACAATTTTAAGGCACAAATGACAAGTTACTTTGAAGATTTTGAGAAATCCATGAAGCAAAGGGTTAGAATACTAGTTTCTAGTGAGAAGCACATAAATGACATATGCTTCTTGGTTGACATTGACAACACCTACATCCAAGTAGCCATACCAAGAGTAAGATGGCTAAGGCCATTTGGATATGAACTTGATATAGATGAAGCCTCAGCAACAATCACAGTATTGCTTGCAGAAGAGATAGACAAGAAGACTCCTCACTTTGGAACATATGATGTTGTCAAATCCAAAGTTGAGACTGAATTAAAGACAACCACTATTATCAAAAAGAAAGAAAAATTAGTAAAAAAGATAAAGAATAAATTTGGAGCAAGTATTGAAGGAGAAGTAGGAGGTGAAGAAGAAGAAGAAGTAGAAGGAGAAAGTGAAGAAGAAGAAGAGCAAGGCCAAGGCCCAATGGAGTTCACCCAAGGCTTAGGAGAAGACAAGGAGGAAGGTGCCAAGGAAGCACCTACAACTACCGAGAAAAAAAAAAAGAAAGGCAAAAACATAGCCTCCAGCTCAGTCCAAACCCAAGAAGGTTACTAAGCTAGCTCAAGCCAAGCCAGCACCAGCAACAAAGGCTACTACAAGGGCAACAACACAAAATGCCAAGGAATAATCAAAAGAGTAGAAGAAGGCCAATGAATAGCCTACTAAAGATCTAAAGAAAATAAGAAAGTATTTGGCATAGCCAAATACAAATAATGAAGAGAGAATAGAATCAGAGCACCACAGCCAATTTAAAGTGGTAAGTCATCCTCCAAAGTCTACGATTGATAAACTTTGTGAAAAGATTAGGATTATAGATTTAAATGATTTAAAGACTCTTGATTTTAATAAGCTTATTAGGAAAGAGAAAAATAAAGTAGAGGAATCTGTGTACACCATGATGGCAAAATTCAAAAACACACCTCTAGAACTTGACAATACCATGCCTAAGGAACTATATGAGATAGTTGAGAATAAATGGCATTGTTTGAAAATGGAAAGGGAGATCAGAGAATCCACCCTAGCTCAAGTAAAGCCTAACATGAAAAAAGGACAAATAATAAAGGCAAATAAGAAACATGTTGGAAAATTTGCACCTAAGTATAGAGCCTTTAGCATCCTACAAAACAAAATTGAGGATGTAGTAAATAAATCCACACAATTGTGGAAAAAAATTTATAAGATAATTGATGATAAGGAAGAAGAACTAAATAAGGTAGAAACTAATGCCAAGGAAAAGATAGAGGAAAAGAAAACTAAAGAGAACAAAGGAAAGGAAGAGAAGCAAGAGGAAGCAACAGAAAGAGAAGTTGAAGAAAAGAAGAAAGAGGAGGAAGATATGAAAGATGGGGAGGATAAAGAAAAAGGAGAGGAGGAATAAACACAAAAAAAAGATATGACAACAACTGAATAGCAGCAAGAAGAGGAATAGAGTGTGCAAGACACACAAATGCCACCTCTTAGCCCTCCTCATGCAACCATCACACCTACAGACACAATAATTATTAAGGATGTTCCTAACAAATCAATTTAGAACATCAATCCCCTAACTACAAAGGATCTCTCCAAGATCCTTCACCAATCCACTTTACAGGCATAGTTATGCACAAGCCCTATATTGGTGAGTGTAGATGAACTACAAAAGGCAATAGTAAAACCATAGAGAGAAAAGGTGAAACCACAAGAACTACCTTTCACTTACACAGCTACTAGGACTAGAATTTTGATGCTTCCACCACCTATAATAGCAGGTGACACCATATAGAGGCTGAGTGTAGTGGAAGGAAAGTTAGATGACAAGGAGGACACATCAAAAGAAAAGGAGCAGGCTTCCATACAAACATTGGTAGAACTACCAAAGACTAGCACTCCTACAAAGAACCTTCAAAAGCCAAGCACTGAAGTCACACCTTTGCAAATCTCTACTCCAGGCTCAAGCTCAACCAGAATGGCTAGGGTATTTCACTATGGAGACCCTAAATTAGATGAAGATATTGTAATACCTTCCTATGACTCCAAGACCATCACAATGGCACAAATCAATGAAATTTAAAATGCATTAGACAGAAGGATGAGGCAAGAAATACTCAGGAAAGAGTTCAAACACAAACAAGCACTACATGAGATTAAAGACATCTTTATGGATTCCTTTAGCTTGAAGTTAGCAAATGAAGCAAAGCCCATAATAGAGCAACTATCAAATATAGTTGACCAGGTGACCAATGAAGACTAGGAAACTAATGCTAAACTCATGGAATGGTCAAAAAGAAAATTTCAAGGGAAAGTAAATGAAAAGATATCAAGTGGTATAACACTTGAACATGTTGAGTTGGCCAAGAAAATAGACAAGGTCAAAGCTATACTTAAGAACATTTTCTCATTGTACAGAAAGTTGTGTGATTTTTCCAACTTCGCACATGAAACAAGTCATAGAATAATGAGCTTGGAAAGAAATTTGAAAATTCCTAGCATACAACTACCAAAGGATCCAGCTCAAAGTGAGAAGCATTTTGCATAATCACTTCACACTCAAAGGGAGTTAGTTGTACTCATAGCAGGGGAAGCCAATATAAAGGCTAAATTGATGCAAATTCAATCCTCTATTACCCCACATTTGGAAGTCCTCCGCAAGGAACAAGTATATGCAGAAATAGTTCTAAAGAAAAATCCTAATCTTTCTTTACTTGATGGACTTGTACACCTTGTTGCAGAGACTACCATCTAGCACAAGTCACTTGACATTGCTTTGGAGAATTGGGATGCAGCTCTAAAAATAATAATGGAGGTAAATAGAAACTTTTTGGCTAAGTAAGGTATTACTCCTTAGAACCCTTTATTAGTGTCAAAAAGGGGGAGATATATGTTTTAGGGGAGATATAAGGGAGATATAATAATTTGATATAACTAAGGGGGAGAATACTATAAAGACAAAGTAAGGTGGAGATACAAATTTTTGGCAATCATATGGAAGATACAAATCACAGGTATAGAATACAAGAATACGGCAAAAGACAAAGAATATTATGTATATAGAATTTTGGTTGCAAGAATGTCAAGTCACAATTAGCTTAGAGGGAGTAACAAGGTATTTTGAACAAGTTTTGAATAAATTTTGAAATTTTGTACATATACAGAATAGATTCGATAGGGTACTCATAAGGTCAATTCAATAATGCATAATTAAGTGTTTTTGAGACTCATGTCAAAGGGGGAGATTGTTGGTCTTAGAATAGTTTTGACATTTAAGTGTCAACACACTTAACCACTTCTTACATTGAAGTTGAGTACACTATGTATGCCAAGTCATAGTGTGTGTCAAGTTAGATCTCCAACAAGTGCTGAGTGACTTCAGGTGTTGAGTAAGTAATAGATGTTGAGTGATATATAGGTGTCAAGTCACAGTTGATGCTGAGAAAACTAGTATGCTTCATATGCCAAGTGAGCCAGAATCATACATGTGTTGACCAAGATAGAATGTAATAGATACTGAGCAATCTAGGATCAAGCATGTGCCAAGCACTAGTAGTCTAGTATGTGTCGAGTAACACAAAATTAGCATATGATTTTGTGCCCTCACAAACTCAGATGTAAAAAAAATTTGGAGCTGACATAGAAGGATTTCAAATGAAGATAAGGATGAGATTCAATCTTTTGCATTTCCTATGCAATCAGCATGCAACCAATCAAAAAAATGAAAGAGACATGCAACCAATGAGAAAAATGCAAGGAATGAGTGGGAACTTAAGATTCAATATGGATCGTAGATCCATACCTAATCCTAAGTCTTCACAATCTTTAAAAGGAGTTCAAAAACCCCATTGCATGTGTGGAAGAGAATAGTGTATGGGGAAACTATATAGAAATTCAGTGTGAAGTGTGGAAGACTTAGAGGAACAGAACAGCAATTATACATCCAATTGATCAAAACAAAGCAAGGGATACAAACAAATATCAAATCAAGCAAGGATCATATCAGAGACAATAGATCAAGTACTTGAATCCGGTAATTAAAGATTGCATACTATCAAGTTTATTCTTCTAATACCTTCTTGTCATTGTATTAGATGTTGGAAATCCTATATTGATAGGTTAGCTTAAGAGCTAGGTGGGAGAACCTTTGGAGATGGTGATTGAAAATCCTATTGTATTAGGTGGGTTTAATAGCCTATTGTAAATCTCTTAATAGGGTGACACTTCATGTAAAGTGTTTGTAAATCCTCTAACTAGGTCACTATTGATACAATGTAAAACTTTTAATAGGGCAGGCCTTTCATAGGGCAGACCATCAGAAGTGGTCAAACAATTATTGTTGCAGTGATTTTTGTGAGTATCATCCCCACCCTAGTTTTACCTTCTTATTCCTGGAGAGTTTCTAGGTTACCAAATTTTGTGTTATGTGTGTTTACTTGCATGTTTTTACTTTATGGTTATTTGATGTATTTACATGAATGCAATTTACTTTTAGTTATTTGATTTAAAGGATTAGAAAAGGTTAAAAATGTGTTACTTTTGATTCACATCCCCCCACTCTCAGAAGTACTCTTCCCATTTTGAACATTCCAACAAAAAAATCTTTGAATGAAAGATTAGTCATGGATCATAGCACCTTATTATCATTTATCAAAACTATAAAATTAGAATCATCATCGCACTCATTCTTGACAAGGTTGACTATGTCACCTTTGACATGCAAGGTTGACCAGGTCACCTCTGATCATCAAGTTTAGCCCTAATAGATTATGGAAGAATTTTTTAGTTTTGTTTGTCTTGTAGTCTTCAGCCCATATCCATCTCTATTCATCCTTGGAAGTATTACAGCACACAAAAATTAAGGTTCAAATATCTAAGATAAGTATCTTTATCTCTCTTGGTCATTTTAGCATCTTCTATTTAATTTAGTACTATCATAAATCTCAACTTTACATTGCATATCTTGTCTAAAACTAAAAATAATTAATTAGGGTCTCAAGGGAAAGGTGTATTATTTTTCTTATCTTCATAATTATTAGATCTAGGCTTGTGTTTGATTTTCATTTATCACTTGGACTACATTGACCTACTAAGATTTAATATCTTTGGTTGTTTTAAAAGAATCTCTTTCCTTGAATTCAACCCTTTTGAGGGGCGTGTGGTTATGTGAACTTAGGGTTAGTTTCTTTGATTCAAATTACCCTTTACAAAAAAGGCATGCTTTTATTCATCTCCTTCTCTAATGTGAATAGGGTGATATCCACTCTTCAAATCTCTCTTCATGAAATAAATAGATTTGTTCAAATAGTCCATAATATCATTCATCCTTAACAAAGGAAATCTATATTTAATTGTGATCTTATTAATAGCCCTAGAATATGTACACATCCTCCATTATACATTCTTATGTGGTGCTAGTATTATTAATATGGCACATGAACTTAGACTCTCTCGAATTAACCCCTTCTGCAACAACTCTTGTACTTGTCTTTTAAAATCTTCACTTTATGGTGGTGTCATTATGTGCACTACCTTATTTGGAAAACTATTTGATGTCTAATCTTCCTTACTAGTGGTAATCCATTAGGCACATTATCAGATACAATATCCTGAAATTCATTCAACAAATCCACAACTTCTACAAGTACATCTTATACTTATTCTTTACCATCTTTTGTAACTATAACAAAGCACATATGCTCATGTCTCATACTCTCTAAGAACTTTCTTCCATCAACAAAACATATTTTGGCATTATTGCATACCTTTTCTTCTTTCCTTCAATGCCTTTATCTTATGTCTCACTTTATCCTTTTTCAGACAATGGGTATTCACACAACCATCATCTACAACATGCTTGTCAAACTTCCATACCCTACCCATCAATATATAGCATGCATCCATGGTTATGATACCACATAGTACATCATCATGATAGCTCTTCATCTTTAACTTCACTAGGTATTGTTCATTGACCATGACCTTGTGTTCATCCTACACTCAAGCAAACCAGTATGGGCATGGGTGATGTAGGAGCATCTTGGGTCTTGGAGCAATCTTTCATCAACCAAAAATATTTCTCTATTTGTAAAGTAGCATTATTGTTGGAGTTGTATATTATGTATTTTGTGTGCCTATTGTGGGAAATGTAACTAATTTTGTGCAATGATTAAAAGGCTGAAATTTTTAGGTATTAAATAGGGCCTATAGAATCATCTATTATTAAGATCTCAAGTCCTAATTCATCATGGTTTGGGTGATATGACCATTTTTCTAAGATATCAATTTTATGTCATTTTTCATGTCAGGTTTCAGCACATGACTTTCATGATCGATGTACACTTATCCTTAATGATCCTTTATACACTAAAGGGATTGTAGATGACCTAAAGTACCACCTTTAGTCAAAAGCACAAGTTTTAATTCAATTGGAGCTAGGAGATATTGCCATTTTCTTTGAACATCAATTTTTGGGTTGTTTTCACAAAAACGTGTGGGGTTTTCATTTTGCATAATTTCATATGAGGAAATAAGATCTTTTTAAGATGGGGCCATGTTCTTGGATCATGTTTGGACCTAAATATGACTTGGTATTAAGTTTAATTCATATTTTTGATGGTTTTGGTTTACTCTTCGAAGGTGAACCTATAATGTAATTAAATGTTTGATTAGCCAACTTGTGGCTTAGCTAGCTATATAAAGAGCTTGAATTAATGTAAGAAATTATTAGGAGATTATTATGATATGAGGTAGAAGATAGATCATGAGAAGATCCTATATAAGAAGGTTAGATGTGAGTTTGGACTTGATTTCATAATTCTTTGTATATGGTCGTAACCCAGAAGGCCTCATAATTGGGCATGTTTGGATATCTATTATGAATGTTAATTGATTACATTCATATGGTTGCATGGAATCTGGTCTCATGTTCTATGTTGTTTATTTAATTTGTATGTTTCTTTCATGTGTAACTCTAAGTAGGAGATGTTTGTGGGTTTAACTTAGACTTATTCCTGTTAAATCTGCTCATCCCTATGTCAGGTGGTATCAGAGCCTAGTTCTTTCTTATGGATTGGGTCGTGGAGAACCTTATTGGATTGATTGTAGGGTGGTAGATGTGAAATTTGACCTATAACTTGCAGAAGGTTACGATCTTGTAGGAACTAATATCAAGATGGTTCATGGTAGAGGAAATGTTGATAATGTTATATTGGACATGTTGAGATAGATTGCAACCTAACTTGAAGTTGTAGAGACAGCACAAAGAAGAGGTGTACATCTTGAAGATGTTAGTGATGAAGGAGAGGCAGAACCTAATCCTAAACCCATACCTAAAGTTGAACAAGATGAGGAAAAACTTTTGAGAATTTTTTTTGAAGCTAATTCTAGACCTACTATTGAAGCTTCTCACTATGATGGAAGACTTGACAATGATGCATTGTTAGATTGGACCTCTAAGATAGAAAAAATATTATAAGTATGAATTTATTCCTAATAATAAGGTTAAGATTGTAGTAACAAAGTTGAAAGGCCATGCATCTCTTTGGTTGGATCATTTGCAAATTGACAGACAAAAGAGAGGAAAACAAAAGATCAAGACATGGATGAAGATTCTTGGAAACATGAAGAAGAAGTTTCTCCCAGCCAAATCCTAGGTTAGTTTGTTGAGAAAATTGCAAAATTTGAGGCAAAAGGGCATGAGTGTGAAGGAATATACTAAGAAACTCTACAAGATAGATATTAGATCTAGACATATTGATGATGAAGTTGAGAAAGTGGCTAGATATTTTAATGGACTTAGAGTATCAACTCAAGATGAGATCAGCTATTTTAAGATGGATATAGTGCAAAAGACATATCAATTTTCTTTGAAACCTAAAGAAAGGATTTCAATAGACATGATCAAAGGTAGCAAGGAAGAGGTGGCAGATTTCAAAGAAGTAGATGTAGGACCTATGGATAAAGTAGTAGATCTAATGGAACAATGCAAGATAAAAGATGGAAAGATGAACCTACTAAAAGAGGTAATTACTCTAGAGGTATCTATACTAGTTACTCTAGGAATAATAATAGTGGAAAAAGAGAAGATAGATCTTGGTTTAAAGGTACTTGTTATAAATGTGGTGAAGAAGGACATAGGGCCTTTGAATTTACTAACTCTAGAAAGAAGATTGGAAGTAATACTAAAAATACTTTAGCTTATGAAGAAGTTGTTGAAACACCTAATGGACCTAAAAATGGTGAGAACTTGATGTTAAGAAGGATTTTGTGGAATGAAGAAGCTAATGAGGAACCTATTTTGAGAAGAAGCTTGATCAAAACTAGATGTAAGATCATTGGAAAATATTTCAAAGTAATCATTGATGATAGAAGTTCAGATAATTTGGCATTTGAAGAGTTGGTCAAAAAATTTCAGTTGTAGAGATTGGGACATCCTAAGCCTTACCATGTTGCTTGGATACAAAAGGAGCATAGTTTACTTGTAAGTGAACAATCCCTTGTCAAATTTAAAATTGGGAATTATCATGATGAATTCTTGTGTGATATTATGCCTATGGATTGACCTTGGTAGTATGATAGAAAGGATTTGCATGATGGTAGATTGAATCAATATACTATTTGGGTCGAAGGAAAAAAACAAGTATTGTTTCCTTTGGTGGAAAATTTTGATGAAATTCAATGTACTACAATCAGAGTATGTTTGGTAGAGGGTAAAACATTTGTAAATGAAATGAAAGAACATAATGTTTCTTATGCTTTGATTCCTAGAAAGACTAAGAAATAAGATGAATTGGAACATGCAACTGAGATTGAACCTCTATTGACTAAATTTCATGATATCATTTTTGATAATGTACCTAATGGTTTGCCTCCTATGAGAAGTATAAGTCATTATATGGATTTGATACATGGAGCTAGTTTTACTAATAAAGCACCACACAAATTGACACCTGATGAAAAGATTGAGTTGAATAGAAAAGTGCAAGAATTGTTGGAGAGAGGTCTAATTAGGGAAATTTTGAGTCCTTGTGCAATACTTGTTGTGTTAGCACCTAAAAATAATGGAGAATAGAGAATGTGCACTAATTCTAGAGCTATAAACAAGATAATAGTGAAGTATAGATTTCCATTGCCTAGGATGGATGACATAATGGATAGTTTCAGTGGAGCAAAGCATTTTAAAAAGATTAATTTGAAAAGTGGTTATCATCAAATTGGAATTAGAGAAGGAGATGAATGGAAAACTTCTTTTAAAACTAATGAAGGAATGTGTGAATGATTGGTTATGCCCTTTGATTTGACTAATGCACCTAGTACTTTCATGAGGTTGATGAATGAGGTTTTCAAGAAATTTTTGGGTAAATTTGTGATTTTATACCTTGATGAAATTTTAATATTTAGTAAGATTAAGGAAGAACATCTTGAGCATATCCGACAAGTATTGCAGAAATTGAAGGAAGAAAATTTGTTGATTAATATGAAAAAATGTTCATTCATGAAGGAAGAAATTGTATACCTTGGTTTTGTAATTTTAGAAAATGAATTGAAGATGGACCCTTAGAAGGTGAGAGTTATTCTTGATTGGTTTACACCAAAGAATGTTCAAGAGGTAAGATCATTTCATGGATTGGCAAGTTTTTATAGGAAGTTTATTAGAAAATTTAGTTCTATTTGCAGTATTAACTGAAACTATGAGAGGAGATAAAAATGATTTCGAATGGACACATGGAGTACAAAGAAGTTTTGAAGCATTGGAACAAAAGATTGCAAAGATACCTACACTTGCTTTGCCTAATTTTATTAAAGTTTTTCAATTTTAATGTGATGCTAGTGGAAGTACATTTGGAGTTGTTTTGAGTCAAGAAGGAAGACCTATAACTTTCTTTAGTGAGAAGTTGAATGATTCTAAGAGAAAATATTATGTTTATCATTAGAAATTATATTCTATTGTTCAAGCTTTGAAGAAATGAAGACATTATTTGATGCCTATAAATTTTGTGGTTTATACTGACCATAAAGCTTTATAGTATTTGGGACGTCAGCATAAGCTAAATCAGAGACATATGAAGTGGGTTGAGTTTTTGAAAAAAAATTCCTTTTCATTGAAGCATAAAAGTCGACAATTGAATAAAGTTGTTGATTCCTTGAGCTGGAGGATAAATTTTTTGATTGAGATGAGAGTAGGGGTACTTGGTTTTGATGATTTGAAGAATTTATATGAAACTGATCTTGATTTTGTAGAGCCTTAGAAAGCTTGTACAGAACAAACAGTGAGTGATAAATGGGCTGATTATTTCATTCAAGAAGTAATTTAGTTATGCATACTTAGAGGATCTATGAGAGAAAACATAATGAAGGAGAAACATAGTGGTGAACTTGCTGGGCATTTTGGGATTGATAAGATAGTGAAACTAATTTTAGAGAGATACTTTTGGCTATAGATTTATAAGGATGTGTAGAGAATGGTAAAAAGTTGTAGAATTTGTCAAATAGCAAAAGGAACTAGTCACAATTTGGGATTCTATTCACCTTTTCCTATACCTAATAAGCCTTGGGAAGATATCACTATGGACTTTGTTCTTGGTTTACCTAGAACTTAGGGGGGTAATGATTCTATCTTTGTTGTGGTTGATAGATTTTCAAAGATGGATCATTTCATACCTTGTAAGAAAACATTTGATGCATTACATGTTGCTAAATTATTCTTCAAGGAAGTGGTAAGATTGAATGGTTTGCCTAAATCTATTGTTTCAGATAGAGATATTAAGTTTACTAGTTATTTTTGGAAGACGCTTTGGAAGAAGCTAAATAAAGAGTTGCAGTTTAGTTCTACATTTCACCCTTAGACATATGGACAAATTGAAGTTGTGAATAGAAGCTTGGGTAACTTATTGAGATGTTTGGTTGGGGATAAGCCTTTTAATTGGGATTTGGTTTTGGTACAAGCAGAGTTTGCATATGATAATTTTGTGAATAGAAGTACTAAGAAAACACCATTTGAAATTTTAACTAGATTTTATCCTAAGGGAACTACAAAATTGAGAGACTTGAGCATGGAAATAAATAGGAGTGTTGAGGCTAAAGAATTTGTTGATTTTATGAAGAAACTACATCAAAAAGACAAAGATAACTTGAATAACAATAATCTGATCTATAAGGAAAGAATGGATCATAAAAGAAGACAAATATTTTGAAGTTGGTGGTGACATAATGATTTGCTTGAAGGAGAATAGATTTCTAGCTGGAACCTACAGTAAGCTAAAAATGAAGAAGTTTGGGCCTTGTAAAATTTTGAAGAAGTTTGAAAGTGGTAATGCTCTTACTATTGAATTACCAGAGGATATGGATATTTCACCTATATTCAATATTGCAGACATATATGAATACCATGAATTAGATCATGAAGCAGTTAATAAACTAGATTATCCTAAAAAGAAATTTGATGGAATTAAAAGAGGTTTGGATAACAAGATAAGAAAAAGCACCAGAGGAAAATAATATTTGGAATACCTAGTTCAGTGGAAAGACAAGCCAATTGAAGATAGTTCTTGGATTACACAAGTTGAGTTGGATCTTTGTGATTCAGGTCAGAATATGAGTAGTATCTAATGTGGAAATCAGTTCTTTATTAACCCTAGATTTTTGATGTAGGAGAATCTTGGGTCTTGGAGCAACCTTGCATCAACTAAAAACATTTCTCTTTTTGTGAAGTAGCATTGTTACTGGAGTTGTATTTTTTGTATTATGTGTGCTTGTTGTGGGTAATGTAACTAATTTTTTACACCAATTCAGAGATTGAAAATTTTAGGGATTGAAGAGGACCTAGAGTAATATCTATGGTTAATATAGAAAGCTATAATTGATCATGGTTTTGGATATATGGTCATTTTTCTAGCATGTCATTTTTCTTCTAGTTTTCACATCAAGTTTCTACACATGAATTTTGGGATGGATGTGCACCTATCCTTAATTAATAAGCCTTTTATCACTTAAATTCTTTTAGAGGATCTAAAATACTACCTTTAGTTAAAAGAAAAAGTTCTAATTCAATTGGAGCTATGAGATATCATTGTTTCCTCCAACATCAATTTTCGGGTAGTTTTCTCGAAAACATGTGGAGTTTTCATCTTGTGTAATTTTGTATGAGGAAATAAGATCTTTTTAGGATGGGGCCATGTTATTGGATCATTTTTGGACCTAAATATGACTTTCTATTAAGTTTCATTCATATTTATGATGATTTTGGTTTACTCTTCCAAGGTGGACCTATAATGTAATTAAATTCTTAACTAGCCGACTTGTGGCTTAGCTACCTATATAAAGAGCTTGGATTGATGTAGGAAATCATTTAGGAGATTATCATGATATGAGGTAGAAGATATATTGTGAGAATATCCTAGAGAATAAGGCTAGATGTGAGTTTGGACTTGATTTCATAAATCTTTGTTTATGGTTGTAACCTAGAAGGCCTCACAGCCGAGCATTTTTGGATCTCTGTTATTAAAGTTAATTGATTACATTCAAATGTTTAGACATTAAAAATTGGTTCACATCTATGGTTTCATCACTTCTTCATACTAATTCATCCCATTTTCTCATTCCACTAATCCTGATCTTTTGGCCAACTTGATCATATCTCAACAATGTCTGTCATCATTTGTATCCCCTTTTACATCAATTTCATGTCATTTTGAAACCATTTCAAATCAACTCAAAACCATTTCAAATCAACTCGAAATCAACCCAAATCAACTCAAAATCACTCAAAATTAGTTCTAATCAACCCAAAACATGTCGAACATCCCAAATCCATCATCATTTTCCCAATCCTAGGCGTTTATATGGCTCTCGGTGCCTTGGAAACCTGTCAATTTATCAAATCTTATCAATCTGACCTTAGTATTGTCATGGTTCTCAGTGCTAGCTCAAACTATCATTCACATCATCTGATCTCTGACATTGTCAAGTCTCTTAGTGTTAGATCATGGCATTATCAACCATTTAATAACATTGACAGTGTTCGTCAATGTTATTATGATCAAACCTATCAACCAATCTTGATCCTATAGCATTTTACAATGTCAGTTAAATGTTACATGTCCTTAATTCATGTCATGTGTCATTGGCATGTAATCAATTTCAATAAATTGATCAATTTGACCATGGCTTTGGTCTATCCATCATCATCCTAGTCATTCTCCATTATTGGCACATTTCATCAAAGAATATTGTCACACTTATTTAATCAAATTGGCCAATCACCTACTAATTTTATCTATAGGATTAAATAACCCATAATTTAATCCTATGTCATTTCACTAATTATTCTTCCTAACTAAAATCCTCAATTAATTTATATTTTATTAATTAATTGGCTCATCATTCACAAACCATGGAAATTCTCAATTTCCTAAGTCATATTTTCCAACATTAATTCCATTTTTCACTAATATCTATTTGTGTGGAATAAGGGATTTTTAATTCAAATATTTCACAAAATATTGACATCATTGTGACAGATGGACCTGACACCTCGTGGATTCTCCATTGACAGTTGGCTAAGATGTCATAATCCAATATTCTTATTCTCTTACACACATCCATTTTTGGCTTCCATTGTCATAGATTCTTGGCTTTAAGTGGGTTTGAGGTGTCATGTGACGCATCATAGATTCTCTTCCCTCTTTAGCCAAGTTTGACTTCCAAGCATCATATAATCCTACACTTGGCATCTTGTGTCATATGTGTCATGGATTCTTAAAGGAATCTCTTGCCATGTTGCATATCCAAAGTGACAATTCCAATGCTTTCATCTTCCATGTTGATTATAAAATGAGCATTCTTTCTCTCATTTCCGGTCCCTATTTTTTATTCTTTTGCTCTATCTCTCATGCTAAAATCGCATCTTCTAGTATTCTTGTTGCATTATCACCATCTTAGTCTTTTACTTAAAAATTGTGGGCACTATAGGAAATATTGGAGCTACATCATATGAAGAAGAAAGAAGGACATGGGAGCTACAAATGAAATAGGGGGTTTCTAGCCTTGTGTGTCTTCCTTTCTATTAATTTGGATTTCATGGTAGACTAGATGGTGTTGACAAATGCTTATTGAGTTTGTGATTTGCTCATAGTATGTTAAAATTAGGCTATTTTCTGATCCTACAAAATGGTTGCATGGAATATGGTCTCTTGTTATCTATTATTTATTTAATTTGTATGTTGCTTTCATATCTCTAAGCAGGGGATGTTCATGGGTTTAATTTGGACTTATTCCTCTTAAATCTACATGTCCCTGGCATCAATGGGTGTTTCTACCTCTCGAGCTTTGACTTTGTGTCCATCTCCTCTAACACCAAATTATTAGTACTTCCATCATCAATAATCACATCATGACACTTATCCTCACACTTACACCTGGTGTGAAACAAGCACCTCCTTTTCTTAGGTTCATTCTCGCCACTTAGAAAGACTCTTTTGTTAACTAGAACTTCTCTCCTCTTTCAGCATCTTCAGAATGTGATGACTTGGCATCCTCATCCACATGTGCAACTCTAGCTTGGTCTTTAATTCTCCTACATGTCCTTCCTTGGAATTGAGGACATTCATAAGATCTATAACCTTCTTCTCCATAATGAAAACATATTCAACAAAGTCCTCCTCTTCCTATTCATCTTTGATCTCTATTATTTTTATCATGGAAATGATTGTAAATGTTTTGCCTCTAATTTTGACTATCGTTGGCCTCATTTTTCTTTTATGATCTTCATTTTGACCTCCATAAAATCGTCCTTTGGATCTTCCTCCTTCTACTTTACCTACTCTCAAATTTATTGTTCATCTTTTCCTCTACTCTTAGGAAAAATTGGTATGCCTGTTCAATACTGGTCATTCCAAATGGCTCAACTCCTCTTGAACACTTTGGCCTCAACCCATTAAGATAACAAGAAACTTTCTCCTTCTCAAATTTTGCATGTCTTGTATTGGTGAGTACTCCATAGAACTCTTTTGTATACTCCTGAATAGATAGGTAACTCTATGGATCTTCCTTCTATAGGAAATTTTCCACCACCCAAGAGGGTTCTAGAAATATAACCTTGAGGCTGACCAACCCCAAATTATTTCATTTTTCACATTTAATTACATTAGAGTTAGCTTAAAATAATTATAAATTATAATTTTAGGTAGTTTAATTTCTAGAGGTTTTAACCCTTTAACGTTAGACCCAATTGGATATTATAACCACTTTTCAAAAATAGAAGCTTCTGATCTACAACACTTTGACAATGAAGGGTTGTTAACCGAGGGTTTCATCTCATTTTGGAGTCATTAAGGTCTTCAAAATTGAGCTCAAATATTTTATACCATAAATCCTTAATAACTTTACCAATACATATGTGATAGCGATGAGGCTCAACTAACATGTTGATATAACTAATATGAGCTTCTACCTATGAAATCAGAATATTTTGAGCTTGTGTGACCAACTTATTAAAAATAATAAGTTTTCACAAATAGTAACTCTACACTGAAACAACTCTTATTAAAAAAGATAGAAACAAAAATACTTTTGAGTGATTTCATATTACCTTTACACTTGTGATGCTCCTCTATCATTTTATGTACCAACCACTACCACCTTGAGTCTCATGAGATTTGGACCTCTAGTGGCCCAATAATTGTCATAATTAACCCATAAATTATATCTCAAGTACTTGAGCAACCCAATTGAGAACATTTTGTGGATATATGTGTGAACTCAATGTGAGACTATCTTTCTAGTAAAGGGAGAATGGCCTTTGAATTATATTCTTGGACGCGACCTAAAAATTAAGAGGGAGGAAAAATCTAAACTCCCCTCACTCCTCAAGATGGATCATTTCAAAGTAAAAATTGCTAATGCAATTACTTAATTGCACTGAGTAGTCATAAGGGGTGTTGAATCAAAAGAATTTCCTTTGGGTGTACCAGTTTATTTGTGATTATAATAATTATATCAATTGGGAAAAATTAATAACCCAACATTTGCATGAATAGCTAGATAATTATAGCCAAAACCAATATTTCCATATGTGTTCTTTGTTGATACACATTCTTTCTAGTAGATAAATTATTAATAACCCAACTATATATGGTAGTTTTCGCAATTGTGAAAAAGGGCAAGAATGAAGAATTATTTGTGAGGTCCTGCATGAAGAATTCCTTGTCAATGACACCTTCTAATGAGTTGAAATTTGGAAAATTGAAGGGTCCCTAGAAAAGTGAATTTCTTCATAAATTACAACCCTGGTAACTCAATACGATAGTTGTTTCATTCAATTTGACATATTTTCCTACCTAAGGCTTGGGTGTTTTAAAATGGATTGTTTAAATTACCAAAATATGTTTCAATATTTTGGTATTTCTAGAAGTATCGCAAGACAATGAGAGTTTATTTTGAAAATTTGAGAAAAATCAACTTCCAACTTCTATCACCAAGGCCTCCTTAAGACAACAAAGATTTTATCTAAGCTAATTATCATGGGGAGAGATCATATATGCACTAGTCACAATTAGAAGACTATTAGGAGGATTGTTTAGATGCCAAAGAAGTATAGAATAGAGAATGGATAAGGTTAATCATGGACTAAGTTGGAACCTTTTATCTACCTTTATCTATTCCTAAAAACTCAGTTGACAACATCTCAAACATGATTAATAAAACTTATCAAAATATTGCTCTTGGATCCCTTCTACAGGTCTCATGGCCAAACAAGAATACTATGGTAATAGAGTCTAGAGCCTCTTGTGTGATAGAAAGGATAAGAATATGGATGGGGGGGGAATGAAAGAATGTGTTGGCCCATCTACCACAAAGAAGTCACCGAGCCCAAAACAATGTGCCTCACAGAGTCTCAATATTTCAAAAGCTCCAAACAATTCGACCCGTAGCACCCAAAAATAATTCTTAGCCTAGAGGGGGTGTGGAGAAAAATGAGGAAGACATCAATTTGAAATCCATCTATGAGGACAATTTACTAATGCCTTCTAAGGGAAAAGTAGATAAAGGAACCAATGTTTTTCTCTCTTCAATATCTAACAACTTGCTAACTCTTACAATGCTACCCAAGATAATGATTCCATCACCTTCCAACAAATTGGTTGAGATAAATTTTCAATGCATTCTTTGATAATCCAATTTTTTTATACTTGTGATTTTAGTCTGTCTAATTCTAGATGTATCACCTAGTAATGCAATAGCCAATTTTCCTATCTCTTTTATTGTTACCTCTTACCCTTGGTTGAAGAAACTTTTAGAGAAAAAGACAAGATACAAGTCAATGGTAGATATGGAAGTGGACATTATAGCTAAATTACTACAAGATAGTCCACCACCCAAGATAGCTAAGAGAATATCAAGGATGGCCAGTGACCTCAATTCTAGGCATAGACTCCTGGAGATTGAAAATCCTATTAGAGACCAAAAAAAAACCATGAAGTAAAACTTCAGCGTAAGAAAAGTATATAGGTGCTATAGGGGATATTTACCATGCAAAGTTCTCTATGGATGCATTAAAAAAAAAGAGACAAGGCCAAGGAACAAAAGAATTTGATGCTACAAAAGAAGGTAAACACTTTATCTTCCTTTATTCAATTTATTTTGCAAATGAATGGTCAATCTATTGACCAAGGTGCAAGTATCCTTATTGAAGGGTTGGATTCTAATAAACTAAATAAAATTAAAAGAAACCAATCTATCACTTTGGGAATTGATAAATGGTTGTGTTTGATGGGACTCTATGTATTGAAGAATATATGAGAATGTATATTCAAATAGAAGTAAAGATGAAAGTTTGGAATGCTGATTTGAAAAGCATAAAGAAATAAAATAATATTTGACAATGATTTTCAGTGAATTGCAAGAAGTTTCAAAAATGCAACTAGTTGTTTTGATTGGTGAAGGAATATTAGCAATCTAAAAGAGAATATTTCTACAATGTGGGAAGATATGTTAGAATGGAACCTCTCAATGCTTGCAAATCTAGCTACTAAAATAAGATCAGCCCCGCTAATTCCTTAAGGATTCAGAGTACAATTTTCAATTTTGGAAATGAACATGAAACTATTGTAATCACATGTATGCACTCATCTAGTCTACCTTGCATCGAACAATTTTGACCTACCTACACATCCACTTACAAATAGGTACACATGGAGATCTTTTGGTTGGGTGAAGTCAAGTGAAAATTGATATTAAAACCTCATGTTATCCACTAAGGTAATTGATCTTAACATATATCATTTTCCTCATTATCCTACAATTCAACATTGAAACTTCCTAGTGTTAACCAACAGGTAGTCTCCATCAAGCCGAGATGAATTCAACACTCTAGGGTTAAGCAAAAAGGCCTACCTATTGTCTACACTTGCAGCATGTTAATTCTCCCATTAGTTCATTGCCAAATCATAATATCAACTGAGCACTAGTTATAAAATCTCCAAAATACAAAAATGCACCACCCAGGAAGGTTAGAGTTGGTGAAAATGATTTCCATATCTTGCATCAGAGTATGCATGATTGTGGTCATCGATGTGTAACAGTAACTTAAGAAACCAAAGAGAGGTCAACTTGTTCAAGGGAAGTTAAACATCTAATTGTTAAAAGGAACATATTCCAACCCTAGTGGATTAGAGCAATTGGGGCATTGTCACAATGGGTTCCATGAGTCAATCAAAGCATAGCTTAAAGAAGGTATCTACCATTCTAACTATTCAACACACAAAGTGGCATGGCTAAAAAATTACAAATACATGTGAAATAATTTATTTTCTTTGGTTTTTCTACATTTTTACATCATTGTGGAGGCACATTATCAGACAAGTGAAAATAATGTGAAAATCCATCATGGATGAATTTTTTGGTTTTCGTACAAATTTGTACTTCAATGTTATTTTATGTAGAGAATAGGTTGCAATCAAAACCCTAGAGTTGGCCTTGGTTCACCCTCATAGAGAATTAGGTATCAAGGATATTTAAGGATAGACAATAAATGATGAAGGTTTTGCAAATGGGGTTGCAATCTTTGGGTTTAACCATGGAGGAAAATTTGTAGTTAAGCACACTTAGGCTGGAGTAGTATTGGGATGGGTGACCTCCCAAGAAGTCTTGGTGCTTCACCCCTATGAACATCACCTAGATCCAACGAGTGTTAAGTGTTCCATTTATTCTCATGAGGGATAGATTCATGTTGAATCACTACTCATAAAACATGGGTCAATGAGTTTGACTCAAAATCACACAGTTAAATCCTAATAGCAATATCACAATTTGACTTGTGAGAATTATCTCCTACTTATCAATTGATGACCTTAAGGGGCATTCTAATGAATGGTTCATAAGGCACAACACTTGGTGAAGGTTTTGCAAATTGTAGTGCCTGCCCCTAGTTCGCATTTTGCATTCATTGCCAAACTCTTTTAGGCCAGTTTTATGCTTGATGTTTGGTAGCATTACTTTCAAATTTTTAGATATTGTTTCAGATTTAGTTGATTATATGATGAGATTACTTGGTACTCTACATTTCATGTATGCATGATGATTATTTAGTAATTTTAGTTATTGATGATGTTTAAGTTAGATGGATTATAATATGTGTTTCTTATGGATACTTACCCCATATTGCATGTGTATCGTGTGCGTGTTTGTTTTCTTTATGTATGGCATTTCTGATGTGGTTAAGGTAGGGAGTCGTAGTCACCTATTAGTCAGGATCTACATGATGCACCACTTCCTGCCATTGTCTATTTAGCTTAGAATATTGTGTATGTAAATGCGTGGATTTTATGTAGGTTGTAGGTACCAAGTATTGACTTCCCTAAATTGCCAGGATGAGCGTACCCTATCACATTATCTCAATGGTAAGAAAGGGGAGATAAATTCTTAAGTCCAAATCCTAAACCCATAAGCCATTTGTCCTAATTGATAATAAGGACAAGTATCTAAGTCAAGTACCCTCTAAATGTGTCAAATGACGTTAATTCGTGATTATAACCCTTTTTTTTAATTTAGTATGTATTTTTCTATGATGGGTTTTCATATGTTGTTTTATGAGTCTTTGGTGTATTTTCTATTAATTAAGTATAATTAAAAGATTAATTAATGATTTAATTTAATAGAAAATTATTATGATATTTTAATATTTAATTATATTTAATTAATTGATAAATTAATTAAATAAAAAGAATTAAATTTGGAGATAAAAGTTAGAGTTCATGTTTAAATAAATGCTAAATATTATTATTATTTAACTTAATAAATATTTATCAAATTTAACATTTGAAAATAAATTTAAAAGTGGAAAAATATATTAAATTATTAAAAGATTCTAGATCGCATAATGCATGCATGAGTTGAAAATAAAATAAATTAATTAAAAAGATAAAATAAGTGAAAATAATAATGTTATTTTAATTTCATAAAGTGCACATGGGATTAAAAGTAATAAATTAATTAAAAAGAAGTCAAGTGGAAAATTGAATAAAGTAATTTAATAATTCTTTTAACATGCATGAAAAAGATTAATGCAAGATAAAGAAGGATTAAGAAAAGTTAATTTTAGAGTTAACTCTAGTGAGCAAGGAGTCCTCTCAGGTAAATGCACAATTAGTGCCCCGATTTGAGGAGAGAACTCCTTATTATCACTTGAGGGTTCATTTTCGAGGGATGGCAAATTTGGAGAGGAATTGGGACGTGAAATTTGACGCAAATTTTGGGAGCAAATTTGGAAGTGAATTTTGGAAGGAAATTTTGGGAAAATTGTTGGAGAGAAGTTATTGGATAGAAGCGAATTCTCTCACAAATCATCTGGGCGTTGCGAATTTAGCATCAAAATCAGGTAGGTTCTTGAGTTCTATTCACCCAATTAGAATTATATTATTTAGATACTACTGTCTTCTTCGTGATTGTCAAAATCAAATTTATGGGTATCGTTGAATGAATATTTCGCTCTCTTGTTATGAACTTTATAATATTATGTTGTATCTCATCTGTATATAAGAAGAAAATTAAATTAAATTGAAAACCTCATCCATAGGCAAAAGGAAATTGTAATTAAACGGGGAGGGTTTGAGATTTAAAAGAAAATACAATTTAGAGATTCGAATAGGTAATCGAATTTAGATAGTAAAATTGATTGGTTGATTGTTTTTCTCCTATCAAAAATTTGCTATATATATATATATATATATATATATATATATATATATATATATATATATATATATTCATTCATTCATTCATTTATTTAAAAAAAATTTATCACATGTGGGAGAGTTTAATTTTTTGGTGAAAAATGAATTATATATAAAATGAAATTTTAAAAAAATTAAAATTAAAAATAACATTGGGGAGGGGTGGGTTTTACCCACCCCCTACCCCCTTATCTTCCCTGCAATATTATTGGTGTTGCACTGTAGCTACAGCTACTGCCGTAGCAGCAGGTACTATCGTAAAGGCAGTACGTTGCTGCTACTGCAGTAGCATTGCTGCTATGGCAGCTGCTTTTTAAGGAAAGGTCGTGCAAGCCTTTATAAGCGCATAGTTTTTTTTAAGAAAAGTTTTAAAATTTATGAATATTTTTTTATAATTAAGTTTTTAATTAATATTAAATTTAGTTTTCAATAATTTTTTTAATTATTATGTTATTTTAAAATAATTTTTATTAATATATTTTTCATTAATAATTTATTTATTAATATATTTTAATTATGTTTAAATTTACTTAAATATTAATTTAATGAGTTTATTAAAAGTTTCTAAATTGGTTATTGATAATTTTAATTATTATTATTAATTATTATAATTATTAATGAGTTTATTATTTATTAATAATTGTTAAGTTTAATAATTTATTAATGAATGATAGTATAATTAGTTTTATATAATTATCAATTAATTAAGATTAGTTAATAATCGAAGTATTGTAATGAATCAATTTAAATAAATGGAATTTAATTGAGATTGAACTAGAGGAGAGTATTTAATGGAAATGGATTCATTCTATAATGATAATGATTTGTAATAAAATCGGAATTAATTCATTGAGAGATCATTAATTATAATCTTAATGATTTAAGTTATTTAAACATTTACTCTTAGTTAACTTTAGAAAGATTGATTTCAAGTATTATGGGGGTAAAACCTTAATTTTCATTCAAACAAATATATAGGTTTATTATAAGAGTAATATTGAGAATCCTATACACTTGGAACGTACATTGAAACACAAACTATAAGAGTAACATTGAGAATCCTATACACTTGGAACGTACATTGAAACACAAACTGAAACTTTACTTTTAACCCTATTATGTATTTGAAATCAAACCCAAACTATGAAACTATATTGTTTTGTATTGTCTATGCTTGTGGGGTTTTGGGGTTGATTTAGCGTTGACCAGTTTAGGTTGTTACCAGAGGCTCGGGGGTTATATGTTTGTGATGTCATGCTGATGATCTCAATCTTGATTATTTTTGCTCAACCATGTATGTGTTGACATGCTCTATGTTGAGTTTGTTTATATTGTTGATTACTGTTTTTCAGTGCCTTGTGAGATGGCAAGATTTATGTTATGGGTTATCTGACTTAATCATTTTTGAATCATCAATCAGTTATATTTGATTTGCTTTCCAGTCACTTTGAGAGGACTGAGGTGTTTTGGATGATTTGTTCTTAATGATGTCATGTTGTGACATGTTTGACTTGACCATTTTAGAGTCTTCGATTAGTATTATTTTGGGATGATTTATGGTTGCTCGTTGAGAACCAATGGATATTGTGGGATACTTTCCAGTTGCTCGTTGGAGAACCGGTAGATATTATGATTTATCATTTGATGTTTTTCAATTGCTCATGGAGAACTAATGTGATTATTATGATTATCTCTTGATGCTTTCCAATCACTTGTGTATATGACTGAGGTGATTTTACTATGATTCTTTGATTTGTGATTCATGAGCTTAGGGTAGGTAATCTATATGTAGTGTCGAGAAGTGGCTTGCAATGGGGACTGGGGCCCTAAGTGGCTGCCAGGGTAACTCATTGTAAGTTGTTTTAATAAGTGATAACATTTACACTAAATGAGAGTAAAATGAACCTAACAAGATTAATTGTATGTTCTCACGCATGTCTCGAGTGCTAGTACAGACTAGGATGGGAGTTGAGAGAATGCTTGGTTATGACCTTGCATTCCGTAGTATGTCTCGTTAGTATAAGAGGATACTAGTGGCCACAGGGATCACTAGGGACCTGGGATTCCTAAGGGATTTCTCGGGTAACTCTGAATGTGATTTGTGCGATGACACTTGCCCACTTATATAGTAGATTCCTACATGTCTTTGTGTGCCTCTGGGTCTAGATGTCAATCTATGTGTTGGAACCTTTGAGTTAGATGCTTTTAGGATTCCTGGACTTACAGAGTACTTGTGTTATGTGATTTGATATCTCGTTTGGGACTTGGGACTATCTCCTTAGCATGGTGGGAGTGGTCCATTTACGTTCCACGCGGTCGGGTGGTAGTGTTTTTTCACTCTTACCATTGAGATCCATTCGTAGTCATCGTGGATGGAGCATTCTTTGTTGGCATTTACCTTCATTATGTTCATGGATCATTATGATGGATGGTTATATTTTATGATGGATGTTATGTCTTTTTAATCTATGGATGTATCATGTATGGTGGACAATTTTATTTATTTTACTGTATTGCATTTGCATCATGGATCTGAAGAGGATGATGTATTTATATTTTTACATATGTATATTCTTTTAAGTCATTTATACCCTGTGACATGTATAGTGGATGAATGAGCATTCCAAATTAATTTGCCAAGAGGCATTCGAAACAAATGTATATTAAATGGACATTGGACTTTTCATTATTATTTCATATGGATGTGGTATTTGATTGGACTTAGCAGTAGATTAAATTTAAATGTGACTCGATGTCTTAGGATCCTTAAGGAATGTAACTTGTTATGTATGTTTACAGTTGATTGTATGTTATTGCTTCCACTACTATGTGATTGATGTGTATGATCTATCTTTCTTGTTTTAAAAAAAATTTTGGAAAACTTAGTAAAACCTTAGGTTATTTCTTTTAGATCCCTTGGTGGGGCATTACACAAATGAGGTCACAAGCTTTGGGTTTAGCCATGGAGGAAACTTTGTAGTTAAGCATGCTTAGGCTAGAGTAGTATTGGGATGGGTGACCTCCAGGGAAATCTCGGTGCTTCACCCCTATGAGAATCACCTAGATACAATGAGTGCTAAGTGTTCCATTTATTCTAATGAGATATGGATTCATGTTTAATCACTACTCATGAAACATGGGTCAATGAGTTTGACTCAAAATCACATAGTTAAATCCTAGTAGCAATATCACAATTTGACTTGTTGTATAAATTATCTCCTACTTATCAATTAATTAGATTAAGGGGCTTTCTAATGAATGGTTCATAAGGTAAAACATTTGGTGAAGGTTTTTCAAATGGGGTTGCAAGATTTGGGTTTAGCCATGGAGGAAACTCTGTAGTTAAGCACACTCAGGCTAGAGTAGTACTAGGATGAGTGACCTCTCGATAAGTCTTGGTGCTTCACTTCTATGAGCATCACCTAGATCCAATGACTGCTAATTTTTCCCTTTATTCTCATGAGAGATGGATTCATGTTGAAACACTACTCATGAAACATGGGTCAATGAGTTTGACTCAAAATCACACAGTTAAATCCTGATAGCAATATCACAATTTGACTTGTAGGAATTATCTCCTACTTATCAATTGATGAGCTTAAGAAGATTTCTAATGAATGGTTCATAAAGCACAAAATTTGGTGGAGGTTTTGCAAATTGGGTTGCAAGCTTTGGGTTTAACCATCAATGCAGGAGCATCCATTGATGTAACGGCAATCCTGTATCACCCAAAAATATGCTTAGTGTTAGTTTATGTTTAATGTGTTTTCATTTTTGGATACCCATTTGGGTCAAATAAAGATTTTGATTCTCATAGTTCTACTATTGATTTTTTGTGTTAGAGTTTTTGAGCACCTTGGGATATGTGCCAATGCAAAAAAATAGGTTATTTTGTAATTGATCCATAATTATGATGAGTTAGAGAGTGTAAGTTGGAGGGATAATTATAATTGTAATTTAAAGCACACTAGAAAAAGAATCAGGTCAAAAGGCTTTGCAGTTTGAAAGTTATTGCAGTTTTAAGTTGCCTAGAGACCCCCTAAGAGCACTTCAAAGTCAAATTTGAGGCACTAAATGGCCTCCTGAGGGCCCAAAAAATGGGGAATGAGCAAAGCTGGTCTATGAGGCTATAGAGCGCTTGGAGAGCTTTCTAGAAATGTAAACAGTTCGTCAATCGGAGTCCCAAACCAAAACTTATGCCTCCTGGAAGTTGGACCATCATTCTTGGATTCTTCTAATTTTACACCTAAAATGTTTTCTAGAACCTTCTATTTTGGTGGTGGATGCCAAATAGAATATTCTAAAATCTATTCCTAACCCTAAACCTAATTTGGGTTACTTAAGGAAATTCCTGGCATTGTAAAGGTAGTTTTGGGTGGAGTCTAGGAGAAGGTACTAGAGGAGGGTTTTTCTCTCTAGGATCAGACAACATTGTAAGCCCATAATGAATGTGTTTGGTCTATTTTCATTGTACTAAATGTAATAGAAGATCACTTTTGATAATAATATTCCCCTTTTCCTAATGTGTTCATTTTTTCTTGGTTTGTGTCCTCATCAAGTGGTGTTAGAGCTGGTTTTCCTGACTGTGTAAACAGAGTGCCAATTGTGAGGCAGTTTGCACCAGGATTGTGTGGTTGTGGGTTTTGAAACAAGAAGATGCCTCCATGAAGGGAGTGTGGTGGAAGGGCTAGAGTTGCTACTCCTAAGGTTAGAGCCCTCTAGAGACAAGTCCAAGCATTGCAAGAGGAGAACCACAGAGGGATGAATGTTGTTGTAGGTGACAAAGGTGAGGAAGAAAATGAAGAAGGAAATATTCGGTAGGAAGGGAAAGGAAATGGAGAAATCCTAAACTAGGCAGAGGAGAAGCTTTTTAGATCTTTTTCCAAGCTTGGAAATGGAGAAATCCTAAACTAGAGCTAGATGAATATTTTTAGTATGAGGATATCGAGGACCCTGATAGGGTTAATTTTTTGAAGGCCATACCAAAATCTGTTGGCAAGAGATTTAGTTGGAAAGAAATAGAAGAGGAAAGAAGAAAATCACAAGATAGGATTGCATGGTGGAAAAACTAAAGAAGCAGTTCATTCCTATTGATTACAAGCTTGATTTGTTTAAGAAGATGCAAGGGTTAAAGAAAGCAAGAGAATTTATCCACAGAATACACAGAGGAATTTTACCAAGTCCTTATTAGGGCAGGGCATGTAGAAGAAAGCAAGTAGAAGGTTGTTTGTTACCTTAGTGGGTTAAGACCTAGCATTTAGGAGGAGTTAAGTCTTCTTAGAACGACAAGCATTGAAGAGTCATACCAGTTTGCCTTACGAGTTGAGGAGAAACTAAACAAAAATTTTGATAGAAGTCAAAGAGGGTGTAGTCAAAGAGGAAGGGGCAGTGGCAAGTCATTTGGAGGCCAAAATGAGAACCAAAAGAAAAATAAAGATGTGGGTACTAGCCAAAACCAAAGGAACGAGGGTTTCAACTGCTCCCATGATCAAAACTATGGAGATTAGAGAGGAAGACATAGAGGACATGGACAAGGTTCAAGAAGAGGAGGCTTTCATGGTACCTATTTTCATTGTAATGAAGAAGGTCATTGTGCCTTCGAATGCCCTCAATGCCAAGGAAGGACGCATAGGAGAGTTGATGGTCAAGAAAGGGTTGCTCATGTGATGATGATGCACAGTCATTACATTTATAGGATGTAGAAAGAGGAGAGGTTCTAGTTAATGAAAGGGTCTTACTGAGAAGTGAGACTGAACCTGGACAAAGGTGGAGTTTGTTTCATACTAGGTGCAAGTGCGAGGATAAATGTTGTGAAGTGATTTTTGATGGTGGAAGCACTAACAACTTGGTGTCAAAGGAGATGGTCTCAAAGATAAAGCTCAAGAGGGAGAAACACCCCCAACCCTATTGGATTGTTTGGGTGCAGGATGATCATAAAGTTCTAGTTAGTGAGCAATGTTTAGTAAAGTTCAAGAATGGGAGTTACCATGATCAGGCTCTCTGTGACATCATTCCTATGGATGTCTGCCATTTATTATTGGGAAGGTTGTGGTAGTTTGATAGGCATGTTATATATGATGTTTGAGCAAATACATACTCACTGACAAAGGATGGAGTTCTCCACATGTCTTTTTGATGGAAGAAAATCTCTGGATGGAATGAAACATTAGCATATGTGTAATGCTTTGATTCCTAGAAAGGATAAGGAAGATAGTAGTAAAGTTCCACTTGAAGTTTTGGGTCTATTGATTATGGAGATGTCATCTTTGATAATGTTCCATAAGGGTTGCTACTAGTAAGGCAAATCAGTCATCAAATAGATTTAGTCCCTGGATCTAGTTTGCATAACAAGGCTACTCATAGGATGACTCATATTAAGACTGAGGAGCTAAAAAAAAAAGTTCAAGAGTTGTTGAGAAAAGGCTTGATTCGAGAGAGCCTGAGTCCATGTGTAGTACCTATGGTGCTAGCACCAAAGAAGGATGGAGAGTGGAGAATGTGTATAGACTCTCGGGCTATAAATAGAATAACCATCAAGTATCAATTTCCTTTGCCAAGAATGGATGATCTTATGGACTGTTTGAGTGGAGCTCAATACTTCACAAAGATAGATCTCAAGAGTGGCTATCACCATATACAGATACAAGAGGGAGATGAATGGAAGATAGCATTCAAGACCCAAGGAGGGTCTATATGAGTGGTTCGTCATGCCCTTTGGACTAACCAATGTGCCAAGCACCTTCATATGTCTTATGAATGAGGTACTAAAGAAATTTTTGGGAAAAGTTGTTATTGACTATCCGGATAAAATTTTGATTTTTAGTAAGTCTTTGAATGAACATTTATTGCACATTCATAGTGTCCTTGAAAGGTTGAGGGAAGAGAAATCGTTGATTAATTTGAAGAAGTGTAGCTTTGTCAAAAGGGAGTTAGTCTATTTGGGGTTTGTTGTATCAGCTAAGGGTCTCAAAATGGACCTAGAGAAGGTGAAGGTCATCTTGGAATGGCCTACTCCAAGGTCTGCCACAGAGGTGAGGTCATTCCATGGTCTGGCTAGTTTTTACAAGAAGTTCATTAGGAATTTCAGTAGTATATGTGCACCCCTAACTAAAACAATGATTGTTGATGAAGAAGGTGACAGAGCAACCTATGTTGGCACTTCCTGATTTCAACAAAGTGTTCTAGGTGGATTGTAATGTTAGTGATAGTGACATTGGGCTATGTTGAGCCAAGAAAGTAAGCCTATTGCCTATTTTAGTGAAAAATTGAATGATGCAAAGAAGAAATATTATTTTTATGATCAAGAGTTCTATGCAATAGTTCAAGCCTTAAAAAAATGGAGGCATTATTTGTTGCCAGAAGAATTTTTCTTGTATACTAATCACCAAGCATTGTAGTACCTAAAGAGCTAAGGTAAATTGAATCAAAGACATTTGAAATGGGTAGAGTTCATGCAAAGCTATACATTTGTATTGAAACATAGATGTGAAAGGTCTAATAGGGTTTGAGGTCCATTAAGTAGGAAACAGTTGTTGCTGACATTGATGCAGGTTGAAGTGGTTGGGTTTAATAATGAACTCAAGAATCTCTACCCTAAGGATCTTGACTTTGCAAAGGCTTAGGAGACTTGTAAAGAACCTGTTACTCTAGACAGGACCAGGTGGCTAGATTACTTGATTCAGGATGGTATGTTGTTCAAGGGTAGTCAATTGTGTATCCCAAGGAGTTCTATGAGGGAGAACTTGATCAAGGAGAAACACACTAGAGGGATGGCAGGATAGTTTGGTCTAGATCAGACCATTGTCATTATTAGAGAATATTATTTTTGGCCTCAATTATCACAAGATGTGAAGAAGTTTGTGCAGAGTTGTCAAGTATGTCAAATAGCCAAAAGATTTAGTCATAATACTAGACTCTATTATCCATTGCCTATTCCATCGAAGCCTTGGGAGGACATAAGTTTGGATTTTGTTCTTAGATTACCAAGGACAGAAAGGGGTAATGACTCAGCATTTGTGGTGGTTGATAGGTTCTCCAAGATGGCACACTTCATTCTATGCCACAAGAATCATGGTGTAGTACATATTGTAGATTTTTTTTTTAGAGAGGTGGTTGGGCTACATGGTCTCCCAAAAAGTATTGGTTCTAACAGGGATACTAAATTTGTGGGTTATTTCTAGAGGATTTTGTGGAAGAAGTTGAAGATAGAATTGAATTCCAGTTATGCACATCATCCACAAACTGATGGACAAATAGAAGTAGTGAATAGGAGTCTAGGTAATTTGCTAAGATGTTTAGTAGGAGATAAGCCCAAGGGATGGGATTTGATTCTACCACGGGCAGAATTTGTTTACAATAATTTCGTGAATAGTAGTACTAGTAGATCACCATTCCAAATTGTGTATGGGAGTAGTCCAAGAACTGCATCATAGCTGAGGAAGATGGAGCAATGGGAGAGGACAAGTGTTGAGGTAGAAAAATTTGTTGAACATGTCAAGAACCTACATGAGGAGGTGTGAGCACATATTACCAAGATGAACCTATAGTATAAGGCTAGGGTAGATCAAAAGAGGAAACATAAGGAGTTCTAGCTTGGAGATTAGGTTATGGTATATTTGAGGAAGGAACAATTTCCAATCACTACCTACAACAAGTTGAAGATGAAAAAATTTGGCCCCTACAAAATTTTGAAGAAACGTGATTCAGGGAATGCATATGAGGTGGAGTTGTCAGATGGGATTTACATTTCTCCTATTTTCAATAGAATGACCAGTAGAAGATTCAACTTGGATATCCACAATGGAGGTTTCTCATTTGGGTTTTCCTCTACTAAATATAAGGTGATAGGGTCACTTTCAATCTACCCTAGGTGTCTGATGCAGGAGTATCCAATGGTGTAAGGGCAATCCTATATCACCCAAAAATATTCTTAGTATTAGTTTATGTTTAATGTGTTTTCATTTATGGATACCCATTTGGGTCAAATAAAGATTCCAACTCTCAGAGTTCCACTATTGGTTTTCTAGGTTAGAGTTTTTGAGCACCTTGGGATACGTGTCAATGTAGAGAATAGGTTATTTTGTAATTGGGCCATAATTATGATGATCTAGAGGGTGTAAGTTGGAGGGATGATTATAATTGTAATTTAAATCACTCCAGAAAAAGAATAAGGTCAAAAGACTTTGCAGTTTGAAAGTTATTGCAATTTTAAGTTGTTGGAGACCCCCTAAGAGCACTTCAAAGTTAGATTTGAGGCACTAAATAGCCTCGTACGGGACCAAAGAATGGGGGGATGAGAAAAGCTAGTCCATAGGGCTATAGAGTGCTTGGAGAGCTTTCTAGAAATGTAAATGCTTCATCAATCAAAGTGCCAGATCAAAAGTTATGCCTCTTGGAAGTTGGACTACCATTTCTGGATTCTTCTAATTTTACACTGACTTCTAACATATTTTCTAAAACCTTTTGTTTTGGTGGTGGATGCCAAATGGCATATTCTAAAATATATTCCTAACCCTAAACATAATTTGGATTACTTAAGGACATTCCTAGCATTGTAAAGGTTGTTTTTGGTGGAGTTAGGGAGAAGGTACTAGAGGAGGGTTTTCTCTCCAGGATCAGACAACATCTTTGGTCTATTTTCATTATATTGAATGTAATAGTAGATCACTTCTAATAATAATATGAACCCATTTTCCTATTATGTTCATTTTATCTTGGGTTGTGTCCTTATCAACCATGGAGGAAACTTTGTAGTTAAGTGCGCTCAGGCTAGAGTAGTACTAGGATGGGTAACCTCCTAAGAAGTCTCGGTGCTTCACCCCTATGAACATCACATAGATCCAATTAGTGCTAAGTGTTCCATTTATTCTCATGAGAAATGGATTCATGTTGAATCACTACTCATGAAACATGGGTCAATGATTTTGACTCAAAATCGCACAGTTAAATCTTGATAGCAATATCATAATTTGACTTGTGGAAATTATCTCCTACTTATCAATTGATGAGCTTTAGGGGATTTCTAATGAATGGTTCATAAGGAACAACACTTGGTGAATGTTTTTTAAATGGGTTTGCAAGCTTTGGGTTTAACCATGGAGGAAACTATGTAGTTAAGCACGCTCAAGGTGGAGTAGTACTGGGATGGGTGACCTCCTGGGAAGTCCTGGTGCTTCACCCTTATGAGCATCACCTAGATCGAATGAGTACTAAACATTCCATTTATTCTCATGAGAAATGGATTCATGTTGAATCACTAGTCATGAAACATGGGTCAATGAGTTTGACTCAAAATCACATAGTTAATTCCTGATAGCAATTTCACAATTTGACTTGTTGTGGAGATTATATCTTACTTATCAATTGATGAGATTAAGGGGTTTTCTAATGAATGGTTCACAAGGTACAACACTTGGTGAAGGTTTTGCAAATGGGATTGCAAACTTTGGGTTAACCATGGAGGAAACTTTGTAGTTAAGTGTGCTCAAGCTGGAGTAGTATTGAGATGGGTGACCTCTAGGAAAGTCCTGGTGTTTCACCACTGTGAGCATCACCTAGATCCAATGAGTGCTAAGAGTTCCATTTATTCTCATGAGAGATGGATTCATGTTGAATCACTACTCATGAAACATGGGTCAATGAATTTGACTCAAAATCACACAGTTAAATCTTGATAGTAATATCACAATTTGACTTCTTGTGGAAATTATCTCCTACTTATCAATCGATGAGCTTAAGGGGCTTTCTAATGAATGGTTCATAAGGAACAACACTTGGTGAAGGTTTTTCAAATGGGGCTACAAGCATTGGGTTTAACCATGGAGGAAACTCTGTAGTAAAGCGTGTGTAGGTTGGAGTAGTACTAGGATGGGTGACCTCCCAAGAAGTCTCGATGCTTCACCCCTATGAGCATCACCTAGATCCAATGAGTGCTAAGTGTTCCATTTAATCTCATGAGAGATGAATTCATGTTGAATCGCTACTCAAATCACAGTGTTAAATCCTGATAGCAATATCATAATTTGACTTGCTGTGGAAATTGTCTCCTACTTATCAATTGATGAGCTTAAGGGGCTTTCTAATGAATGGTTCATAAGGCACAACACTTGGTGAAGGTTTTTCAAATGGGGTTGAAAGATTTGGATTAAACCATGGAGGAAACTCTATAGTTAAGTGTGCTCAGGCTCGAATAGTACTAAGATGGGTGACCTCTCAAGAAGTCTCAGTGCTTCACCCCTGTGAGCATCACCTAGATCCAATGAATGCTAAGTGTTCCATTTATTCTCATGAGAGATGGATTCATGTTGAATCACTACTCATGAGACATGGGTCAATGAGTTTGACTCAAAAATCACACATTTAAATCTCGATAGCAATATCACAATTATATTTGTGTTAGCTTGTAAAAAAATCTACGCTAGTTCTGTTGTTGCTCTATAATTGTTTTGTTGATTATACAATCAACATCTACTAAAAATCTTAATTGAAATTCAAACCTTTTGTTGTTTAAGTCATGGTATGCTATTTTCTATTGAGTTAATAATGTTGTTATTTTAGCTAAATCAAATGGTGTAGATCTGAGATGATTAATAGAACCTAAGGAATACTTAATATTATTTTATTTTAATCATGGTTCCTACACAATATATTGACCTTTAACGATGAGCTCTTCTTATCTTCAAGTTATGAAATGGAATTAGAAGCATACAAAGCTTGAAATAGAATCCTCACCATTGATTTTGAGTAAAACCTGTGATGAAACCCATGCTGACAAATTTGATGAAACCCATGCTGACAAATTTCTTCTTTCATTAGGTGTAGGTTAATGTTTTTTGCAGAAACAATGATATACAAAAATAAAAAAGATACAAAAGAGACAACACATTTATCCTAGGAAAACCTTTGGCTTAAAGGGAAAAACTTAGCTACACCTAAAAAAAATCCCTTTTATTGATACAAAAATATTCAAGGAAAATGCTTTCAAATTGATACAATTGTTGTCTACACATAGTGTTTCATACATATAAAATTGAGAGACTCTTCACATCACAATGAAGGTCTCGTTAATTTCAAAAAACAAGACTTTTCATATATCCAAACACACGACTCTTCACATGACATGTGTCTCTTCATATAAAATTATCTAAAATACTATCATAAATATCTTCTCCAATTGTAAACACAATACATGGGTATCATCTCAATTTCAACATAGAGTAAAATTAACGATAAAGATCTCTATCAAAGCTATATTCTTCAACACTCTCTTAGCAAGAGAGAATTTTTGTATAGCAGGCACACGAGTTATAACCAAAAATGTCAATGATTAATTCTCATCACATAGATTCTCATTAAAACATGTTATCTCATAATAACACAATTCATCACAGTAGTATAAAATTAAAGTCGTGAAGTCACGCACACGACTTCCACCATGCCTCGTCGTAAAGGGTGAAATGAGAGCTTTCACCTCAGACTTCTTCTTGAGAAGAATGCATTTCCACCATACCTCGTCAAAAAGGATGGAACAAGAGCTTTCACCTCATACCTCTCCATAAGAAGAATACATTTCCATCATGATTCATCACAGATGGTGGAACAACGGCCATCACCTCAAACTTCTCCCTGAGGAGAATGCATTTCGACCATGTCTCATTCTCATCACAGAAGGTAGATCAAGTGATTTCACCTCAAACTTCTCTTACAAATAAATCATTAACAAGGGATTACACCTCACAAAGAAGAACTTATTACCTGCAACACGAATCAGAACAGCTAAGATTCTCTCTCAACGGCAATTACCTCTCAATAGAACACCACAATAAGATGGTTGATTCCAATTTAACCAAATCTTGAGCCTTGGAAGTTACACTGCCACATAAGCTTGCAAAGAATTAGACATCTCCATCTCTCATGTAACCTCCCTCTGAAACTAAAAGTACTTCCTCTAAATATTATTTTCTATGTCCTCAATTTTAGTCCCATGACTAGAAGAAATCGAAAGATTTGAGCAATACAAGTCCACAAAGCTCGAAGAATACTTGCATGCAAAACCCTGTCACAGAGAAGAGAAGGCAAAGACGAGGCAAGGGTTTTTCTTTGAGAATATGCAAATTGTATTATCAGACTAAAAATAATGAGAGATATTTACAAAAGATCAATCCTTATAGAAGGAGATTTAAAACCTCAAAGGGAAACCCTAAGAGGTAAGTGGCATTTAATAATTACTAATTAATTATTAAAAAGAAATGTAAAGTGCATAAAATGAAATCTTAAGAAGGGAGTAAAGGTAACTTAATAATTTAATTTAATTAACACTTTACTCTAATACCCCCCTTAAGATGAGCAATAATGCAGAAAAAGAAAGGAAACTACAATGTAATGCTAAAAGAAAACTTGGGTCCTAGTAGCAAGGCCTTATGAGGTACCCAATCACAACCAAATCTCTTATGAAATGGAGAAACAGGGAAAACCACATGGGGAAAATAAGATAGCAAGAAAATAAGGAAGGACTCATCACTAAGTCTCCCCAAGGACATCTTCCTTCACACCAAGCTTAGAACACAGATGAAGATACCGTGGGGATGCAAAAGGTTTAGTGAAGATGTCAACAACCTACTCAACAGTGGGAATGTACTCCAAGCTCAGAGTGTCATCCTGAATCAAATGCCTAATGAAGTGCATGTGAAGCTAAATGTGCTTGGTCCACTGATACTCAACTGGGTTGCGGGAAATGTATATAGCACTCTAATTGTCACACCATAGAAAGGTGGGACTATTAGGAGGAAATCCAAACTCTATCATCAACTGTCGAAGTCACAAAACCTCCTAACTAGCTAGCACAATTGTCGTGTACTCTACCTCTGTAGATGATAATGTGTGAGCATGTTGCTTCTTGCAAGACCATGTGATAGGACTAGAACCAAGACATAAGACAAATCCAGAAGTAGACTTGTGTCATGCCCAAAAATTGGGGCAAAAACACAAGAACATTTTTTTTTTAAATTGTTTAAAGGTGATAACAACTATTTTGACACACACTAGTGTCGAATACTTTATGGAAGGATGAAGACCTAATCAAGTTAGCTTTGTGTTACAAGGTTTAGGTAAAATTCAAGTTTTGATGTCATTTCATATGGATGCAGAGTCAGTATCGAAAGCATACTGCACCAGTTCGAAACCATCAATAATGGTGCTACAAGAACTAACAGCATGGGTTGATTAAGTTCAATTGATCAAACCATTGGTTCATGATTTCAAAAGTATGACATCAAGTCAAAAATATATTTAGGGTTTCCAAGATCTCAAATTGTATTTGAGTTAGTTAGGTATAATTTACTGAAGATAGGTTCACAATTTTCACCTTTTGTCATGAGGATGGAAACATACTACAACATGGACACATTCAGGTTTGAACCTTAATAAATGGCTTAGTTAACCTTAATTATTAAAAATTACACATCATTTGATTTGGTCAATAACATGAATTACATTAGTTTTTAATTCGATATCAAACACTTGTTACATTATACTAGGTCAATCCCCTAGATGCCTAGGTCTGCACTTAATAGGTGACCTAACATTATGATAATACTTGATTCCAATTACTAATGTAAGCTATTAGAACTAAATAAAAAATAAATTATTTATCATTTAATTGATTGCAACATCTAATTTATCTTCTAACATAACCCAAACCAACTATCAAGCAATCTATAACAACTCTAAACCCTAACACCTTCTAACATCTAATATCAACAAAATTACTAACTAAAGCCCCTTCTAATTAATTATTATTATTTAAAAGATGTTGTCCCATAACATTAAAATATAAAAATCAAGTTTACAAGACCAAACTTCAATACTATACATATTTAGAACACCAATTACTTTTCATTTTCCCAACATTATTTATCTCTAACACCACCTTAATTAATAACTAATAAACATTAACTTTCCACTAACTCTATTAAATTTTAAAATTCCAAATACAAATATAAAATACCAATCCTCATAACACAACATAGTCACTAGATTAAAAGAAGCTAACCAATAATTACTAATCCTAAAACTAACCTAGCTACCCTTATATCTACATGCAAATAGCTTTTACCTAGCAATTAAATATTTAATAAAAACTTTACTTATTTAAAAACAAATTTTCCCCACAAACAAAAATTCCACATTAAACTAAAGCTAATTTACTAATTCCTAATCATATAAATTAAATTAATAAACAATAATTACTAATCCTAATACTACCCTTAAGTCCCCACTTACTTACCCTAAACCATATTTAAGACCAGTGGACCACTTGCCCAAACTCATCCGAATGCAATGAAGCACTCCCCAAGGGAAATCTGGCATTCCTCTCTTTTTTAATAATAGATTTGTAGGTCTCATAAAAGGGCTATGATATTTGTCCAAGTGGGTTTATTAAAAATTATATTATAATGATTGTGTAAGATGAAATTTTGTATGGGAGGAATTTAATTTCCTATCGTACGATTTCCAGAGAGTTGTAGGGTCCCTTTAGGAGGGAAATTTTGGTGTAATTTTCAAATGTTCAAATGGGTTTCTTGGGAACTTTTCAACTTTCATAGTAATCTTATTAGATTCATTTCCAATAAGTTTAGGAGTGAATTATAAGGTAATATGCATGTGTTCCAACTTGGACTTTAATCTATTTATTATCCATTGTGTTTACTTAATGAAATTTAGGTGTGACTATAGGATCATCTCTCCTATGGAACTTCAATTAAGAACTTAGGGAAGTCTATGTGCATTTCACTTGATTTGTTCATGCAATGCCATGACTTTACCATAATTAAATCTATTTACATTCATGATTGAATCTAAGGCTACAAGAGGTTAAATTATGAAATAATTTAGCATTTTGACACTATGTCATTCCAATGCATCTAAAGCAAAAATAGGAGTGCAATTAATTTGAAATCTCATCACCCTTATATACAATTTCTCATAAAATAATCTCTTTTCTTCTCATTGAAGAGAAAATCAACAACATGGAATATATTTCAATAGGTCACAAGGAAGTTATGAATTCTTTCCTTAAACACTTAAATACAATGATACAACAAGAAAGATGAGACAATGGAGAGGCCTCCAACACAATGACCTCAGGAACATCTTCAATGCTCCAATTCCAAAATGGCTCCATCATAAGGCCAACCCAAAATTTGCAAAAACATATAGAACTAACCATGGAGTGCTCACCTCCCATCCTAGGTCTCAAAAGACACCACCCACTGAGCTAGGAGAACCGGTAACCAACGGGTGACAACCAATTCAAATCTTACAACATGCAACACAACATAAAAATACTCTTCCAAGGCTTGTACAATTGGGTTCACATTGAACCCATAACATAGGGGTGAATGTGGACTACCAAGTAGGAGATTGTTCAATGTAAAACATACAATATACATATCTTTTCAAGGCTAGAAATTTGCATGAACTTTCATTCTTTCTGCTCCTTATCCCCCCCGCCCCCCAAAGCAAGATCAATGTCATTGGCATGCAAGGGCTCGTACACCTTGCATTTCTTCCCTCTTCTCACCATGAGAAGAGAGACTACACTAACATGGTGTCCAACTAACCCCTTCCCCAATAACTTATTTCCTTACTCAAAAGGGTGAGTAATGTGATACACCCTTTACAAAACTCCCTCATTCAATCAAGAAGAACACAATAACATGAAATCAAAATCAAATCTCATCCCCTTACATAGACGCAACACAAAACACATTGATCACAAATGCAAGAGAATGAAAATACATAATAACCTATTTGCAACAAGAAACAAGAACTTCCATGACAATGGAGAGACCAACCTTCACAAGTGGGTGAACACCCTCCAACTCCTCAAAGGGCCTCTTAATAGCTTCTAATACTCAACCACCTAAAATAGCAATAAATGCATCATTGACCCTAAGACTCTTGATTCCCAACTTGATCCTACCATAAATGCAAGTCTTTTGGCAAGGGTAAGGATTTGGGAAGGGTCATGAAGTTGCTCTATTTTCACAACCAAAGGAAAATGGGATATTTTGAGGGCCATATAAGTCAATAGGAGGTTCTAGAAGGGTTAAAAAGGTGCCAAATCCATACCCATACCCCTACCACATGGGTTCTTGGTTTTCATTAAAATTGGCTTCTAGGACTCCATTTTGACCTCTACAAGTGACTAGCAAAAAAATTTGAATTCAATTAACCTAATTGGCAGGACTATTCAATTACCTTAATCGAGGGGGTTTAATTAGATTCCTAATTAGGTCGGTTAGGTTTACGATTACATTGCCAACCTTAGTAGACATGTCATTACATATACACATAACAAGTGACACTGTAAAATAACATTACACAACGTTGACATGTCACTAATTAAAAGAGAAATCGCCTAATACATACATACAATTTACCATTACAAAAAGTCACTTAACAGCAAATTTTGAATCTCTTCATTAGATTCAACCTTGGCTTTTACAATTTGCACATATGGCTGGTTATTGACTCTCCAAAAATTTCTATGGAAATTTCCTGCACACTCAATTTGAACATCAGTAGCTTGATAAAATCACATGTATATATATTCAAATAGCATAATCAATTGACTAAACATTCTACATTCTCATTTTAATAAACTTTTCTAGTTTTGCATATGATAACACATAATTTATTGCATACTTGAAATACCATATCATATTCATCAATTCGAATTAAAATACTAAAATCATCATCATACTTCATGCATATACCTAAAACATCATAAACATCATCAATAGAGCATATTGAACTATCTGAATGCATTTAACCTAATCATCAAGGTACGATAATTAATATCATCTAAATCCATAACTTTCTATCACCTAGTTATGTAGATGTATCCTAGAAAACACACGCAATGTTTTATGATTTAAATTATAATTTTCAAGTAACTAAATAACTCGTTCCAATATAGAAGTATATCCTCTTATACATGATACCCTAACAACCTTAACATATCGCAATGTACTTAAAATATTTAAAACTAAGCTACTTAAGGGCACTTCTAGAGAGTTGATAATCTTTGTTTTTGAATTTCAAATGATTCATAAGAATCAACATATTACATTATATTATTGCAACAATCATTATACATAAGATAGTCATAATCATCATAATGTCCTCTACATGGTTCTTAGCAAGAACAACATTAACTCATACCATTGTCTTGTCGAACTCAAATATCCATTCAAATCTCCTATATAAAGGATTTAATAGATAAATTTGTATTTAAATAAGTACATATGAGGAGAGTTCTTACAACTTGTGGTCATCAATATCACCAGCCCAATCTGAGTTTGTGTAACCAACAATGTGAGGATCCCCTGATGTGTAATGAATGTCATAAAATGTTTTCCAATGACTCTCATGTGAATCATGTGAGAATCGAGAGACAGGTCTAACCGCAAAGGAAACATTAGGATGTGTGTGTGTGAAGTACAACAAACTACCCACAAGTTGTCTATGTAAAGTGGAATCCACTATAGGAGTAGTGCAAAAGGTAGATAAAACAACACCCGATTGAAAAGGTGTGGGAGCAAGCTTGCAATCAAGCATGTTGAATCGTTGAAGCATATCAAGAGCATACTTATGTTGGAGTATGGCTATCCCATTTGAAGACTAAACAACTTGTAGGCCCAAAAAATAGTGCAGAAATCCAAGGTCTGTCATCTCAAACTACTCTCTCAAGGCTCTCTGAACACTTTGTATCATGGAGGGTCAGCTACCTATAATGATAAGATCATCTACATAATGCACAAGTATCAATAAGTCAGCCTCATGACGCTAAACATAAACTGTACGGTTAAAATGACACCAAGTGAACTGTGAAGCAAGCAAGAAGGAATCTATCTTCTCATACCAAGCTTGAGGGGCCTATTTGAGACCATATAAAGACCTTTAAAGCTTGCATACCAATAAAGAGGCTGGCACAAAACCAGGAGGCTACTCCATATAGATCTCCTCATGAACGTCTCCATGCAAAAATGAACTCTTCATGTCCATCTAAAAAACCGTACATCCCTGTGAAGTTGCAAGAGAGAGTACAAGGTGAATAGAATTTGTCTTGGCAACAGGAGCAAAGGTCTCAGAGTAATCAATACCCTCAACCTAGGAAAGGCCCTTTGCAACAAGATGTGTCTTGTATCTATCAATAGAACCATCTGCAACATACTTGGTACAATACACCCACCGCCACCGAACCACCTTTCTTCCTTTCAGAAGAGGACAAAGATCTCATGTGTGGTTCTTCATCAAAGAAAAGTACTGCTCATCCATAGCGTTATCCCACTCTAAGTGTCTTGTCGCCTGTGAAAAACTCTATGGATCATCTGAAATGGCATGACTCAAGAGTCCAGTACCAGAAGTCTAAGCACGAGTGCGACGACAATCTATAGGATCCCCTGTCATAGGTCATGCTACATCAACAATAGCACGAGCCCACTTAGGCACTCGCTGAACAACTGGTGGAGGTGGTGAAGGGGTATCAATATCAAGATCTTCCTCGAACCCATAAACCCAAGTTGTGGTCTTTTGTTGGACATTAATAAAATTATCTTATCTTATCAAAGGATGCATAATCCTATGGAGGAGTAGAGAAGTACTGAGTAGTGGGGAGACACTGGTGATGGTGGCTCCGAGGATAACACTCATCAAACTGAACATCTTGCTGAAACAAGACTTCTCTAGAAGCAAGATCAAACAACCTATACGCCTTCACATCCTCACAGTAGCCACCAAATATGAGTGGTCGGCTCTTCCTCTCCATGGCTTTCCACTGAGCATCTAGAATAAATCCCCAAGCCTTACTACCAAAATGCAGAAAGTAGAAACATCGGACTTGACATGAATCATAGCCTCCTCCGCAATCATATGTCATAATGCCTTGTGAGGCATCTGATTCTGAATATAATTGGCACAATTGATACCCTCAGCCCAAAATGAAGAACTCGTAGCTTGAGACTGTATCATACAATTGGCCATCTCCCATAATGGCATGTTCTCTCTCTGTAACCTCATTCTGATGAGGGGTATGGAGAACTATGAACTAATGTTGTAGATCATGCTCAATGCAAAAATCTCTGAAAGACTGATTCACATATTCCCCCATTGTTAGTGTGCATAAGCCTGACAAAAAGACTAGACTACTTCTTTACAAATGTCTTAAAGATTCGAAATGAATCAAAGACATCAAACATGTACTTCAACAAGTACTCCCATGTGTCTCTAGGGAAGTCATCTATGAAGGTGAGCACATATCAAGCACGTAAAAAAGATGGGAGTGGGAAATGACATCAGATCATTATGTATCAACTCCAATGGTGCCTCAACACGTGTTGATCTACCTTCTGAAAATGGATATATGTTATGTTTGCCAAGTGCACAACGTTGACACACACTATCAATACAAGAGATCTAAGGTAGCCCAATCACTGGCTCCTGTGTACTCATTTGTTGTAGATATTTGTAGTTGACATGGCCAAAACACTCATGCCAAAGCTTGCTCACTGTGTCTGCATGAGCAATGAGAGAAACACTTGTAGAATCAGAGCTCTCAAAGCCATCAAACTGATATAAGTGAGACTAAAGATCAAAACTCCCAATAGCAACAACCAAGTCAAGATCATGGAGGTCTCAAATAACCACACCATGTGGTGAGAACTCAACTGTCTTTCCAAAGCCAAAATGACAAATCTAAAAAAAAAGAAAAAGAGGTTCGTAGAAATGGAAGGAACTAAGAAAACATCCTATAGTGAACCACCATCTAAAGAGATAGTTCCTGAACCTGTGACTGAAAGCTGTGTAGAATCACCAACTGCAATCTGTGTCGTAACACTCTAAGCAAGTGAGGTAACCAAATCATGTGAGTGTCATATGGTGTGAAAGTCCGAAATCAAGAATCCAAGTAGTTGTAGAAGACAGCTCGTGCAAAAAGAGTCTGTCCTTTCCCTAAAGAAGATGGTGGCTTCGGAGAAGCAAAATATTGTAATGTTGCATGGCCTCCTCTAAAGCCTTGAGACATTTCCAAAATCTGGAAACTGGATGTCTTTCCTTGCCACAAAAATTGCAAGGATCACCTGTGTACTTCTTAGTCTTGGAAGAAGACTCACTAGACTTAGAAGACTTACCCTTCAGAGAGGGTTTCAGAGCATCTGATTTAGGAGTGGGCTTGGAGGAACTCTCACTGCCTGTTAAATCTATCTTATGCTTCAATTTCTACTTCAGCTTTCCTATAGATGTATGAGCAACCAATACCTATGTCTTCAAGTTGGTGATAGTATCCACCTGCTTAAACTTAGACTACTCTCTAGTCAAGCGATCACAAAATACCTCAAAAGTGAACATGACAAATCTGGGACCCAAGGCACCCATAGTGGAATGGAAGGTAGAAGAGAAAATCTTTGATAGAATCAAATAGATGCATTCCTTATCTGTCTTATCTTTTCCACATCCCTATAACAAAGTGCTCTGTTGTTTGAACCTCATAAGTCCTCAATGAAGGAGAAAGCATCGAGAACAAGAGAAGTTTGTTTTGCCTCAATCTGAAGTGCTCTGAACTTGTTGATGGTGCCAAACAAGTCATTAAACTTAGCCCACATTTCTTGAGGAGTGGAAGACTCATCAAGATGAAACTATAAGTAGTTTGAAACACTCAAAGAAATCATACCCATGGCTTCATCCATCTTATTCATGTGTTGCAAAGTCTAATATTGACTCTAAAATATTGGCTGCAATATATCTAAACTAGACCACAAACCCTTTGAATGGAGAAGCAGCTGCACATGAGATTTTCATGCGTGATAGTTGTGTGGATTTAGAAGTACTAGAGAAGAAGAGGTCTCGACCATTGTTTTAAGAAGGGGTTTTGAAGTATTCAGATATGTTGATATTATAACAGAAAATAATAATAAAACACCCCCCACAATGCAAAAAAATCGAACCTCAACTTGCAAAAGGAATGTGTATACAAGAATAGAGCAAAAAAGCTTCACTTGTGTATCACACACATCTTGGGCTTTCTGACGTTTTTTCCGAATCAAAAAAAGAGCTATAACGAACAAGTTATGCCCCCCAAAAGATTGAAGACATCATCGAACTCCAAGTGCAAAAATAAGGACCAAACTAGGAAAAAATCCAAACAATACCTATACCATTGTCTCCATCTCTAGATCAGTTTTCCAGCACTTCTTTTGAATTGAAAAAAGACCCCCATATACTCAAGTTAGAGCAAAAAGACCGCCAAGACCTCCAGAAGGCAAGAAAAAATATTTTTGTTTTTTAAATATATATTAAAAAAGCTCTGAGTGAAGCTTGGGCAACACGGCCAAGCAGTGGCTCCCAAGTGGCGCTTTGGTGGAGTGCACGCTAAGCGACGACAGTGGTGGCTTAGCAAAGCTGCGATGATAGTCGGAGCTATAAATCGCTAAGTTAGGCAGATCGTCTACAATCACCGCGGTGGTTTACAGTGACCGCTAGCAATTTCGATAATCATTGCAATTTTTGTAAACCATCGACAGTCAATAATGGTGATGTTCTGCAAAAAAAAAAATGATTTTCTCTGTGTCAAAGTGTGTGCAGAGATTGTACGGCCCTGTTATGCAAAAAAAAATTATCACCCCAATCAAGGTTGTCCAAAAATGACAAATTTTATATGAAAATAGGGGTTTTGATGCCTTTTGAATCCAACCGTCAAGTCTGTTTCGCCTCAAATTGCTTTGAAAATCAAACACCCCCCTATTTTCACAAAAAAATACCAAATCTATTATGTCAAATCCTCGTTCTTCTTTTTCTCGAAATACTTAACAAACTACAACAGATCCAGCTTACCATGAAGGATTTGAGCAATACAAATCTACAAAGCCCAAAGAATGCAAGCATAGAAGAACCTGTCACAGAGAAGAAATTGTATTATCAAACTGAAAAGAATGAGAGATATTAATTATAGAAGGATCCTTATAGAAGGAGATTGAAAACCTAAAAGGAACACCCTAAGAGGTAAATGACATTTTATAATTACTAATTAATTATTAAATGATGCAAAGTGCATAAAGTGAAATCTTAAGAAAGAAGTAAAGGCAATTTAATAAATGAAATTAAATTAATGCTTTACTCAGCCACCCTTGAACATCACACTAACAAAAAAATTAAGCTTGGGAAAAAAAGTCAACTTTGACTTTTTAACACTATTAGTGTTGGAATGAAACTTAGTGTGTGATGTTTAAACCCTCTGGCTTTACTCTAACAAAAAAGTTTCCAATGTTCATGACTTTTGCCATTACTTTTTTATGAGTCCTCCAACCAAGAGAAGTTAATAATTAAATTATAAATTCAATGATGGAAGCAATAATTTATTCCCAATGATAAAACAACAATTCATGATCAATATTCAAAGATGTGATCATAAACTACTATAATTTGCACACAAATGTGAATTAATACACATTGATAATTCATATCAACCAAATCTCCAAGTTATATCTTTGACATTGTCATGAAGCCATATGAAATAACCTGATTAGGACTCACAGGTTCTTACATGATATCAAAGTCAAAACATATAATAATTACGTATATATAAATTAGAAAACTAATAAAACATACAAGATACCCCTCACTTTAATAAGACATACCTTGAATCTTCAGTCCCGACATAATATAAATTGTAAATCCTTCAAACCCAAATCCCCGAAAAAAGAAAAGAACCCAATCTATCAATAAGTTTTGCATTTCTGAAATTCCTTAACTCCTCAAGTTGTAAAATTTAGCAAATCAATCAAATTCAATAACCAAAACTCATTATTAAAGGTAAACCCAATTGCTGAACTTTATATTTACACTAGCAAAATCCAAATTACTGAAACTTACCTGGACCTTGATCACTCGTGAGTATAATTCCTTCTGGAACCATACAGGAAGATCGAATGTCACAGAAATGATGGGAATGCTCGATGATGCCAAAAATATGAATATGTTGTTCATGGGAGCCTGGCTTAAATATGAATATGTTGTTCATGGGAGCCTGGCTTAAAACTATCTTTGCTATCGAACAAATCTACAGAACGCACACTAGAACAGAGTTTTTAACAAAATATATCTTCCACTAAGATGCACAACGAGAAGAACCCATATATGATACACATTAAAGAATATAATAGATTGCTGCTCATGCACACAGAGCCAGCAAAATCACAAAATATCTTGAATATCTTTGATCCGGACCTTGAAAGAAGAGCCCTTTTGTTTTAGAACTGAGAGATATGTCCTTTCACGAGAGCATGGTCACACCATCCAAAAAGAATACAGAAAAATTCTCCCGTCATAAAGATGAAACTATACAATTTACTCTGGTCACATCTGTTTTGGTTGTTTTTTCTGGTCACATCTGTTGGTCTCAGGGCCCTGTTTAACCTGGTTTAGTTGTTTTGCTGATTTCAGGTTTCTTTTTAACCTGGTTGTGCTTAATGGTTTATCTTTCTCTTAGAGGTAAAGGGTTTCGGGGCCCCTTCAAAACCTGCTTTTACCTTAATCTAAAACTATACAATTTACTCTTTATTCCCCCGGAGCTTGATCTGTCGTTACGATAAATAAATCTCAATGGTAAAACTGATCATCTTCATCACAAATACCAAAACTGATAATCACTCACATATATAAAACTGAAACAACATGTAATAATGTGTCATAAATAGGATATTTTAAGCCAACACTGCTAGGAGAGAAATATTGACAAGCTGGATGTCATATGCGTAAGACTTCGTATAAGATAAAGGCAATAGCATCGGCTGAGTCAACAATTTCTTACGACAAGTCTGAAAACATGACAGTAAAAGAAATAAGAGATGTCAGAGTAGAATATGCACCAAGACGACAGTGAATATGCAGAGATAGAGAATGAATTGATGGAAAATATCACTGAACACTAAACAGAGATACATCACTTAAGCTCATTACAATACATATGAGCATCGCATAAATAATGAGGAATATGACTAGAGTGGAAGAATATGATAAATGTGCTCACACAGTAGCAGCTGAACATAGATAGAGAACAGCAAGGATCTGTCTCACATCTATCACAAAACTCAATTCTTACAAATTGCCTATAAGATTCTCAAGCAATCTGAACAGATACACAACTCCTTTATTGCATTTATCCACCCTGCTCTGAAACCAAGTTAATAATGCTACACAGCATTAAAAAAGAACAAAATAGATACAAAAGACACAAGACATCTATCTCAGGAAAACCCTTAGTTTGAAGGGAAAAATCCAGGTACACATGACACGTCTTTTCCTATAATTTTATCTCAAATGTTATCATAAATATCTTTCCCAACTGTAAACACCAAACATGGGTATTATCTCAATTTCAACATATAGCAAAATCAGAGATAAATATCTCTATCACAGCTACAATCTTTAACATAGGTGATAGTTTGAGTGTGGACAATTTGAAAGCTACAACAAAATTTGGAAAATCATTCTTAAAACCCCCATCCATTATGAAGATTCTCTTTTTCTTTTTTTACAGTTCTAAAGAATCCAACATGTCCAGCGGATGGAAAGAATGCTCTTTCATTGCTACTTTTATCTTGCATTTTATGATTATCTTAAACAAGAAACCATAATTCCTTGTGAATAAATGAGTAATGCATGTCCTCAGTGGTAACTGCATCTAGATACTCCAATACAGCAGTCCTTGGGAAATGTTACCTCAATAGAGTTTCATCTTCCTTGCAAAACTAAATTTCAAAGTCGTATGCCTGCTATTACTTTTATCTTGCATTTTATGATTATCTTAAACAAGAAACCATAATTTCTTGTGAATAAATGAGTACTGCATGTCCTCAGTGGTAATTGCATCTAGATACTCCAATACAGCAGTCCTTGGGAAATGTTGCCTCAAAAGAGTTTCATATTCCTTGCAAAACTAAATTTCAAAGTCGTATGCCTGTTATTAGCTCAACCATTAAGATTGAGCTCATGAACATCATATTTTGTAGAAATGTAGTTCAAACTTGTCTGATCCATCCTAATAATAGATCTACAACAGACAGGCATCAGTCACTTTGAGTTTGACAAGCAATCACTGTTAGAGCATTTTGGCTGTTAGAATCCTCCAAATTTTTTGCAGCCGTCTGATGCCTATCTTCACATCAGAACCATACAATAGCAATCTATAAAATTCAACTCGAGATAAGACTCCATTTTCAGGTTTACATTTCACCATACTCCAAAAGTAACTGATCTATTACATTTGCAATCCTGACATGAAGAGACAAAGTAGACAAACCAATTGCTTCAGTAAGCATGAAATAAATAAATAATAAAGTAATTGATGTGATGATAATACCTCTTATGGCCGTCAATCATGTGGGTGGATCTACAAACTCTACTAGTGGGGTTTCTTTTAGATTGAAATAACTGAGCCACCGTACACCTGTCCTTCAAAACTACTGTCTAATTCACTCAAAAATCTACTGAGCTGAGAATATGCCTTTACTACACATAGTATCTCGCCTGCTTAGAGAAAATCATCCATGGCTTCCTTATGAGCATTAGATTCAATCTCAAATGTCTTTTTTACCAATACAGACAGTGATTCTATTTGGGCTATGCTAATATTTTAATAAGGAACTTTAGCAGCTTGACATTTGATCTATGTTTCTATTTTTAATCAATTTCTCACACAATTTACCTTGCTAAATGGCACTATATAAATTTCACATATCCTTTTATTTCATCTAATAAGCTTGTGTCGTGGACGAATCATGCAATGTCTTCTAAATTTATCACTGTAACTATCAGGAACTTCTTTCCAAATTTTGCAGCAAATTTTTCATCTCTATTTGAGAACGATTACAGGTTTTCTTGTCAAATACATAAAGAAAAAGCTAAGAAAATACATCATTTTAACACCTCATCTTAAGATCATCTTGACATCCATATCATGACAAATAAAAAATGTAAACAAATTGATAAGGAAAACTTGAAAACATTGAAATTATATATATATATTTGCCACCAATGATGTTGCAGTTGAATCTGCCACCTCCATTAACAGAGATTCTTCTAAGATTGATATGAATGGGCCACCTTGTCCCTATTCTTCATCACTGTCATATTATTCATTCAACACTTCCATATGTTGGATGTCTGCCCTAAACATTGAATTAATTGTGTCCTCAATCCACCCCTTTCCCGCATAAGAATCATCTGCTCGAGCTGATAAACTCTTTCCCAGCTGCCCAGTGAGCATTAGATTCAACCTCAAGCGGTTTTTTTCCCACAAAGTGTATTGGGGTTCCATTTGAGGTAGACTGATCTATTGACAAGGAACATGGCAGTTTGCTTATGAGTCTATCATATGATTAAGGTTTAAAACTGGCATCATCCAAATTGTACATACCAAGGAACTTAGCAGCTTCCAATTTGATTTTATCAGTCTAGAATATGATTTAACTTGTAAACTGGTATCATCCAAATTGTAGTTTATCATATGATTAAGCTTGTAAAAGAGCATCATCCAAATTGTGCATATGATTTTATAACATCATCCAACCATCTGCAAGCATACAAGCTTGTGCTGCAGACCAATAATTAAAAGTCTTCTATCCTCTTATATTGCATATTTTGCTGCAATTTTCTAGTTCTTCATGTAATAATTACTACTGGTTTTCTTGAACATATCAAGAAGCTAAGAAAATCATATGACTAAAAGACACATCCAGATTGTGATGTTGCACAATATGCATCAAAGTCATACTTGAGCGTGAATTTTTCATCATTGGCATATAAAACTCCCCACCATCTTCTATTTGGATCTTCATTAAAATACATTTACATCGTGTCGTGTACTCCTCGTCCTAGAAGGAAAGGGTGATTCAGGAACATGGAAAAACCTTTGCACTCTTGTCTAGTACAATGGCCAGTAAGACCCCAACCTGATATGAAGATTAATGACAAGAGGAATTTCTACAGCTCATATTCTTGAAGAAACCACTGCATATGAACGAGGAGAACTTCGGAAGGATTTATATGTAAAAGGAATAAAAACAGATGACTTTGACAACATCAAGAAAAATTTTAAAACTATTATAAACTTACTGGAACAGCTCAATATAAAGGCAACCCACTTACTGGAACAACCCAAATCTGAATGGAGACACGAAACTCCGATGTTGTATCCCATTGCCTTGTAAGTGAGGAATAATAGCAGATAAACCGAATTTAGAGAAAACACACCATGTCAATTGAATGGTCAAGCAAGAAAACATACACCTACTTTGAGTAAGACTTACAAAATCATCTTCTAAATGTTTTGAAGACAGGTTCGTACTCACTTTTCTGACAACACAAAACATTCTTGAAAGAAGCTCTAACAATAAAGCAAGCACTACTCTAGGGAGCTCAACCAATTAAGCAAACACAAAGTGATACAGCTCTGAAGATGGAAAATAAGGAACGGCGATGTGAAACAATATCCTTGTAAGAAAACATATAATTATTGCAGTTATTTCTTGGTTCTAAGAAAATAATATTTCAAGGAACCTTCAGGAAAACACGCAACCATTTTGCTAAACCAAAATTTAGTATGCAATGCCAATTTAATGCATTCCACGCCTATGGTACTACCACATTCTCTTCCAATCTCACCTGTAAGGAAATTAATGTTTACTTTCTTAAGATTCTCACCAATACAATTTAGAGCAATTCAATACCTAAAATTAAGTGCTATATTATTAAGACCACAGAATACATTACGTCACATTTGCTCAACTAAAACTTAAAGCATAACCACTGTCTCACCATTTTCAAATGCAGATGAAGCCATTGAGAACAAATGGACCCCATTGCTTATATAAGCAATTCAGACTGTCATTCAAAATATTGTGTTGTAAAAGGCATTCAGTGGATATCGTGTTGTAAATTGCATTCAGTGGAATTCCTCTAGTTTTAGAAATGATTTGAGGAAGTTTGTGAAACATCAACTCACATCTAGAACAAGAGGAAACCACTAAATACAGGTGAGCTTCCATCACCTTTCAACATTCTCAGAATTATCTGCAAGAGCCTCACAATGCACACACTACTGTACCTAAAAGTAAGCCTAATATCCTCACAAGTGCCCGGGCTAAAATCAGATAGGGGAGCTAATGACATATCTTTCGCAAACCATAAGAAGACATCGAAAAAGTTGCACATGGTATACAATGGCCTTAGAGGAGCTATGGCTACATCTATACCACAGGATTTTAAAACAGACCCAGATTTTAAATCGCCGCGGGATGCCAAAAAAATACAATAAGTAACATATAGAGGAAACTAGGAGAATTTCAATCAGAGACAGCCCAGAGTTAGCATTTTAAAGAGCAGCAAACAAACTCCCATTAGCAGCTGTCCTTTGAAAAATCTGCTATTCAAAAGCTAAAACATCATCCAAAAGAATCCAATATAAAACAGTTTGTACCTCTATAAAAAGGGAAAAAAAGATCAAAGTTGTAGCACAAATAACACACGTTTTATAAGCAAAAGGACAAGCTATCTCAACCCCAAAAAAAGCAATCACCGACAATCCCAATTCTAAGAATAGCTGCAATCAAAGGTGACTTCCATCAAATAAATTTAGAGAACAAATAGATCAAACCTACCCACAAAGGGGAGGACGGGGGCCGGGAGGGATGCGCGGGTACTCGATTACTCCTATCCTAAAAAAATGTTAAAAACAATTAAACCTTTTCCGCAAGATTATAGAAGAAAAACGGGAAAACCTGGGACGGCGAAATAATCGAACGAGGCTGCTCCCGCATTTTCATCAACGTTCTGTAAGAATTTAGAATCATACTCACTAGCCTCTCAAACCCTCAAAACTACTCTGCACTCCCAGAGCGACCCTAATTAGATTATATGTTCCTGCTGATGTTGGGAGACCTCACTAGGTTTTAAAACAGAAGTACTAGACCGCGTCCACAAACGTGGAATAATGTTTGGGAAGTTGAAGCTCGATTCCCCACGAACATAATTGCAAGGATTTATTTTATCTTTCACATTTTTCGTAAAAAAATTATTTTGTTTTCAACTTGGGGTGTTTCGGCTGTCCATGTAGTGGTCCATTTTGGGGCAAGCTGGGTGAAACTAGTCTTCTTTAGGGCATGCCTCTAGCACACTTGTATCATTTAAACTTAGGATTGTCTTGTCTTGAATTAGAGACCACAAGGATAACTCATGACTTCAACCTCAACCTCAAGATAAATTGAAATATTAATATGGGAGACACTTTGGTGAGGGTTCAATAGTGTTTATAGCAATTGTGATTGTTTAGGTTGATAGAATAAATTACTAGCATTTGCACCAATAAGGTGCAATGTTCACACTGATAGCGGTATGATATTTGAGCACTATGCTTACTTGTACATATATTTTTCTAAAATGTTGAGAATTTATTATTATATTAGAGTTTGTTCTATATTTAAATTAGAGTTACTAAAAGTTGTGTACAAGGACTTGGTTCAATGAAAATGGTTGATTGTCCGCACTTTGTCTGTAACAAGAAAGAAAAAAGGAAAAGAGCACTCAATTTGAGTAATAATTGGGTATAGAAGCTCTCACATTGACTGCTTAAGAGAGAGAAATAGCAAAAGACAACAAAGCCATTTCCAATATCTAGTCCTCATTTGTTGACAACAACAAATTAAAAAATAATGCACTTAGTTCGAGTAATAATTTGGTGCATTAACCCTTACAGTGATTGCTTAAGAGAAAAAAAATAGCATATGACAACAAAGTCATGTCCACTGTATATTAACACTAATGGAGATGCTAAGTAATTAGAACCATCTTCAAATTAAATAGACTCCAATGCATTCCATACCTTTGGAAAATTCACTCCACACAACCACAAAACCCACCTAAGACTTTGAAGAAAATTAAATTTAAAAAACATTATTCTCTGACAAATAAATTCAAAAACTGTTAACAACTTTTTTTTGAAAAAAGTGGCAAGCCACTAATTTAGTTATAAATAACACTAGTTCAAGCTTCATGAGAGAAAGAACCAACAAGAAAACCCTCAATCCCTACCAAATACAAAAGATTACACAATTAGGAGGCCAATAAAATACACATAGGAATGGGTTGCAAGTGTATGGAGCCTCGTATCATGGCTAGCAAAAGAGTAAAGTAGGATCTCAGGAGATGCCCTTATAACATGCACTACAAACAAAATATTTAAAAGCTCCCACCAGCAACTATCTAACCAAAAAGCTATAGAATTTGAACCTACAACAAATACCCCACTATAACTGGTTCATATAGAAGATATGAGGTGTGCAAGTGAAGGTCCCCAGAGTTTGAACTGGGGATAAGTCATCGATTGGAAGCCAGTTGCAAAAACATCAGTAACCACATAACCAAAGGCCATGTGGAGTGTAATGTCAAAGTCCCAAAAAGTCAATTGCAAAAATCTCAAAAGCTATAGCCCGTAGCCACACCATTGAACCAAAGTGCAAAACTAGAGACCATATGGGGTATGGTAACGAAAGCACAAAATCCCAAACTTAGCCAATAATATAGTGGACAAGTTACACAAAAACCATTACAGCCATCACCCATTCAGCCCTCTTTCGTGGGGACCACGAGGCACACATTAGCAGAATAAATAATTTTCAAACTAGAAAGAGCCACAAACAATTTAGTAATAGCATTGTGTTGGGGAGCCAACCCACCAATCGAAAAAACTGGAACGGGGGGCGCCACTGCAACATGAGGGTGGAGAAAGTCAGCATTAGGAACGTAGAAATCATAGGATAGAACCCTCGGCAACAGCTACCTAGCCAGTTATTTTGACTGGCTGGGTATGACGCCGTGTATCTCCCTCCGTTTTCCTTTCGCCTCTCTCGTACCGTCAGCGATGCACGGACCCCGCGACATAATACAGTGACAAAACTTTATAACCACAAAACTTTACTATACTAAATTAAATATGTACAATCATTGTAAATAAAAGAATATAATAATTATGAAAAATAATTTATAAATATGAAATTTTTTGTACAAGTCAAATTTTGATATTGCTATTAGTTTAAGGATTCAACTAGGTAGTTTTCATAATAACCATAATATTCTAATAATAATAACATTCTAATAATAATAACCACATAACTTTGAATACAAGTGGTTATTGTTATTATTATTAGAATATTATGACCAAATGTTAGGACTATTGAGAGGGACTTCAAAGTCTATGAAATAAGGTTAAAATTTTTCAAAATAAATTAGTAAGTTTTTTAGATTTCATTTGACTCTATGAGATTTTAGTTTTTTAGTTGAACAAAATTAAATTTTGATGAATTTTTTAAATTTATGTATTTAAGTAATTACTTTTCAAAAATATAAATGTATCTAACATCACTAACATTTTAAAATATATTTAATAGTGAAATTAAATGATTAAAATTATTTACAAAATTTTATGTTATTAAATAAATGTTAATACTTCAATTGTCAATAATTTAGTTTCTATTCATTTACTTATGTATAATATATTATTTCAAATTTACAACATCTCTAATGCTAAGAAAATGATTGATGATTTGTCTTAATAAATCATAACTTAGTATATTTGATTATAGCATTAAAATAATTTAAAAACTCAATCAAAAAAATAATCTATCTTTTAATGTAAAAGTAAGATAAACTATTTAAATATTTTTGAAAACTTTCTTTTTCACTGTGGTTACTTTTTTATTGAACCAAGACGAAATTGTACATAGTTGATGTATTAGGATCCAGTGATATATAGGATAAGATACATACAATATTTAAAATCTCCTAAATATGCTAAAAATAAGATGAATAACTTAAATACTTTTCTTATTAGTAAAATAATAGTTATAAATCAAAACTATTATATTCTTTTATTTATAATTATTATACATATTTAATTTATTACCATTACTATTGGCTCATAAGTTTGAACACGTTTGAGCAGAAAACTACATCTAAAAAAAATCTAAAATCTAACTCAAAAAAATCTTAGAAAAAACTTTTCCATCATTTTTTTTAACCTTATTATATACTTTGAAGTCCCTCTTAATAACCCTAACATTTGGTCATTATACTCTAGATAATAACGAAATAACTTTGAATAAAAGTGGTGTTCTCAATTTTATTGAATGGTAATATTTAATCTTGTTTGGTTTATATTACTTCATTTCCATTGTGCAACTTCAAAGATTTATTGTTGAAGATTTCTATTAAATTTTATAAAATTAAATCTTATTTTATAAATGGACAATAGTATTATTGGCTTTCTCAAGTTTGAATCTCCTCTTAAAATTTTAAAAATAGAACATTTTGTAGATAGTTTAAGTAAACTAAAATGACAAGTAAAGTACATACAATATTACAATTAAGTTGCAAGTGATTTAATTTTTTAATAATATTCTCTATTTAATTACCATTATTATTAGTGCATAAGTCTAAGCATGTTTGAGTAGAAAACTACTTAGTTGAATCCTTCAACTAATAGCAATATCAAAATTTGACTTGTACAAAAAATTTCATACTTATAAATTATTTTTCATAACTATTATATTCTTTTATTTACAATGATTGCACATATTTAATTTAGTATAGTAAAGTTTTGTGGTTATAAAGTTTTGTCACTGTACTCTGTTGCGGGCTCCATGCATCACTGACAGTACGGAAGAGGCGGACGGAAGACAGAGGGAGATAAACGGCATCATACCCAGCTAGTCGAAATAACTGGCTAGGTAGCCGTTGCTGGAACCCTCGACCAAGCAAAAGGTTGTAGGTGGGATTCATGGCCGAGAATGCTCAGAATAGCCCCAAGCTTGGCAAAAATAACAGTGCGCATCTTGAAGGAAAACACTCGACCCCTACTTCACATTGCAAACTGGAAAGGGTTACTGAGAGTTTTGTAATTTTTTTTTAACTTACCAAATGTTTCATCTCTATCTTTTGTTAAAGTGCTTAATCTATTTATTATCACAATTATCACCAAATACATAATTTGTTTTACAAAATTATTTAATTGCTCTAATAAATAGATGAATTCATTTAATTAGATTTATTTCATCTGATTTCTCAAATTTCCAGTAAAACACTCTACATTAAGATCACAACTCAATCACACGGGTAAAAATTTCTTATACTTGCGGTTGCAAGTTTTTGTGCTTGCAATTATGAGCCGATAGGTTTGATTTCAAATTGTCAAATAATTTTCACAATATAAAAACTAAATCTTAAAAAAATGTGAAATATAAAGTAATAGTTTAAAAGAAGAAACTTTTTTTTTTTTTTTGGCAAAAATGGAGAGCCATTATATATAAATATATTATTAATAAAACTAGTTTAAAAACTCCAACTAGTAGGAAAACTCTAGATCCTTATTGCATTACAATTAAAAAGGTCTACTAGGTTAAATGAAGCAACTTATACTCTTATCTTTTACAATTAAAAAATAGAAAGTGATTTTTTTAAATTTATATATAATTATATGTAAATTAATTAATTTTTAATAACATTGTACTCGAATTGTCACAATCTCGATAATCCAGTGCTTATTATGTGCAAAGTTGGCTCCCCACTTTACTTGCATGTTACATCATTATTGAAAAAAATCATAAACAATTGAAGAACTAGCTAGTGTAATTTCTATATTTTTGTGATGTGTGTACATTAGTAATTATAATAGATTGCCCAACTTGCACTTGTAACAAGTGACCAAAAAAAAATTAGCCTCGCAAGCAAATACAAATACTAATGGTAGGAAATAATACATGCAACAAATATTTACAATTATATCAAATTCTAAGCATCCCTCCATAGTAAAATCTAACTACATTAATCTTTTCCAGCAAAACCCGATTTGTGGAGTTGTGAGATTTTGGAGTTACTTCTACAAAAGCATGTAGAGGGATATGTACAAAATATCAACCATTTTAAATGGTTTTTAGAACAGTGTGTATAGGATCTGCTTGATAAGATGCCTAATATGTGAGAGGGAGAAGCATAGATTTTGCATGGCAAATATTTGAAGGAAGCTGTGAATATGCCCAGTAATGCACGCAAGGCAAATTGTTTGCCAAAATACCTGAAAGATACAGTGCCTCGCAAAATGAATCGATCAAAGATGGAATCTCCAAAAAGACACATCATATACACAAAAGTATAAGCTAGAAGAGTTTATTAGAAAAGATAAATTTTTAACCCTGTGTCTTCATCGCTTTCAACATAAACTCTCTACATATTTATAGAAATAATGAGAAAATTATGAACTTAAACAAGAGATATAAAATTTGGAAACTTTGTAACTATTGGTTTTTTTACGTCATAAAAAAGGAAAGTTAATTTATTTTATTTTTTTTACATCATCAAAAAAGAAAGTTAAATTTGAATAATTGATTTTTGCACATCAACTGAAATAGAAATTTAAATATAAAATTTTGAGTTTTGTACGTCATCAAAAAGTTATAAAACTTATAAAACCAAGGTCTTACAACTTTTCCGTTAAAATGGTAAATTCCAAGAGCAAAGCTCCCCCAATAAGTCTATCGACTTAATTAATTTAATAAAACCATTAATGCATTTAGAATGTTATTATTTAGATTTTATATTCAACAACTACTATGCTTTCAAGGGAAAGTTAATTTATTCTTTGAATTTACTCGTCTTAGAAATTGCATGACATATGATTTGTGTATGTTTAAATTTTGTAGCTACAATGGAAAATGAAAGAATGCAAGCTTAGGATTTAGTTTGTAAGCTAATCAATGGGGCTTAGCAGGCTAATAGAAATTGCACCACAATGAGTTGTAGCAAAACCCTTAAATGTTGTAGGGCTTAGAAACTTATAAAATTGGTTGTATATGGCATGTAGCATTTGGAGTAAAGGAGAAATGAATGGCATTGGCTTTATTTGAAACTTTAATTGTAGTAAATTAGTTTATAATTTTAATAATAACCAAATATATTTGTTGGGAGGAATTTTATATATGTTCAATAGAATTTTTTTTTGCACATTCAAATAATTGGAATTACTATTTGAAGAATAATGTAGGAACATGAAGACAAGACAATTGGCCAAAAAATTGGCATGTGCCTAAATGTAGTTGTGGTTGCAGGAATGATATGCAATATATTTTTCAATGGCTCATATAATCTCAAAGTAATGCATGTGTCAAGTGTGATGCCAAGTTTCCATAAATTTTGCCAGTGTTTCTTATACCTCAGCATGTATGAGATACTTTTCAATGTCCATGTCCTCTAGTCCAAGTAGTAATGGGAGTTTTCACAAAATGCCCCCCAAGATATGTGGTCTCAGGGTCGACACAATTCATTGCAATCCAACCTCACTGTATTTAAATGAAGTCATGAGCATGCCAAAGTAGAGGTTGAAAGGAAAATTGCATAGCCTTAATTCCCTAACAAATTATCAAAAAATAACATGATAGCTTCATCAAATAAAATTCTAATGGATGACTAAGAAGTCATTCACCATCAAATTGTAACATTACAAAGTACATGTGCCAATAAGCCTCCATCACTATGATTTAAAAATGATCCAATTAAATTTCAGAGAAACTAATTACAATCAAAATGAATCTACAGGTCTACATTATTGATTCTATAAATTACAACGAAAGAGTTTAGTATACAATAGAAATGTACATTTAGCTACAAGGGGAAGCCATTTTCCTCTAGTAAAAGGTTGATTGTATACTTGAGTATGACCAGTGAAGAATATTCTTCTATAATAGATACTTGAAGAAGACCTTCAGCAACACCAGAGCAATGAGTGGTTATTATTTTTAAGTACCCTTGTTGGCACTATTGATAACAAACAATGCATAGAATCTCATTAAAGCAAGCTTTCATTCAAATGTAGGATAGAAGGTTATTGTGTCATCCATCCATGTAGTAAAGAGGGAAAACTCCACATTAACCATGTAAGGTGAGTGTTGCATATATTTAAGAAATTCATTAAATGTATAGGACCCTAACATAATTAACCATAGAGCTGATATTTACTAATGTGGTATGCCATGTTGTTAAAATTTTCTTCACCCCACTCATAGTGTAGTTATGGAAAAAGACCAATACTGATTACACATCGACCCCCACTCTTTTGTACGATGTCATTTCCATATTCCAAATCTCCCCACTTAAAAGTTGTTAAAGTTGATGAAAGCTCAACCCCACATCTCCCAAGAATCACTACATGCAAACACCTATCACAAAAAGAGAGGAGAAAAGATATGGAGGTTGAAATTTACAAATCCACATAGGAGACATTCTTGATGAGCAAAAAGAGAAATTGTTATTCAATCAAAAAAGTGTGTTGTTACAAAGAGAGATCAATCCTTATAAAGGAGATTTAAACCCTAAAATGAATCTAACCTAGGTTGCATGATAATAATTAATAAAATAATTAATTATTATATGCCTAAAGTTTAGTTTAAGAAAACTAGAGATAATAAGAAAATATCTTATTACTCTAACACCCCCCTTAAGATAAACTTAGGGAGTAACTAAAAACTTAGAAATTATTACTAAAAGTAAATTTGGCTCCTAACAACAAATCTCGATGAGGTACCCAAGCATAGCCAAATCTGTGTAAAGAGGAGAAATAGAGAAACTCACATGGGAAAAACCCTACTCCAAGAAGAGATGGAAAGAATGTCCTTAAAAATGGGAACAAAAGGATGATCATGAAGAACGCCACTGAAGCATGAAGTTGCAAACATTATCAAACTATTCATTCGAAGAAACTGCACTGTATAGAACATGACTAGGTAGAGAAGACTAAGTATAGAGAGCTACTCAATAAAAGATGGAAGATATCTTCATGGCCTCCAAAAACATGAATGAAAGAGTGTCTATATGGTAAATAATCCATCTCACTGAAACATATAAGTATCCATCCACTACAATCACCTAGTACATAGGATCAAATACTAAATACATAGCTCATTCCATCGAACCAGGAAAGCATTCAAACCAAAAGAACTCCCGTATAATGCTGATACATAAGATAGGAACAATGAAATTTAATGCAATAGCTCTTCCAGAATAAAGAACCAAAAACATCAAGAGTGTAGAAGAAGTACAAACACCTCTAATGATGTGATGTAGGAGCATCCAGAGGTATAAGGGCAATCTTGTGTCACCAAAAAAAAAAATGTACTTAGACTTAGTTTCTGTTTCATGTCTTTCCATTTTTGGATACCCATTTGGGTCAAATAAAGGTTCCAATTCTCATAGTTCAACTATCAGTGTGCTAGAAAATCTCAAAAAAATAGGAGCATGCAATTTGGCCATCATTTTGGTGACCTAGAAGGTCTGAATTGGCCGGATGAATGTAATTGTGATTTAGAGCATTCCAAAAAAAGAATCAGGTCAAAAGGCCCCATGGTTTGAAAGTTATTGCAGTTTTTCAAGTTTTGGAGACCTCCTAAGAATGCTTCAAAGTCAGGTTAGGGGCATTAAATGACCTCGAAAAGGGTCAAAAAATGGGGGACAAGTTAAGCTTGTCCATAGGGCTATAGAGCGCTTCGAGAGCTTTTCGAAAACGTAAACGGTTCATCAATCGGAGCTACAGTTCAAAAGTTATGCCTCTCGAAAGTTTGGTTACCATTTTTGGATTCTTCTAGATTTGTACCGACTTCTAACGCAGCTTCTGGAACCTTCTATTTGGTCGGTGGATGCCTACCAACACTTTCTAGAATGTACTCCTAGTCATTAACCCTCCGGGGTCTATTTAAGGAGATTTATGGCATTGTAAAAGGCAGTTCAGAGTGGAGTTTGAGAGGAGGTACTGAAAGGAGAAATTATCTCCAGATTTATGCTATTGTAAGCCCTTAGGGAATGTCTTGAAGTTTATTTTCTCTGTACTGTTGTACTAGCTTATTTTCTCAGTTAATACAATTTCCCTTTTCTGTTGTGTCCATTCTGTTCTTGGGTTGTGTCCCCATCATGATGTGTGTCATCGATACATCATGAGGCTAATATTGTAGAAGGAACACTCACTTGGCAAAGGAAGATGGCAAAAATAGCTAACATGAAACCTCCCAAGGCACTTTATAACATAGTGCAAGTACAACAAAACAAAAAGATTTGCAAGATCCCAAAATACAATAGAGTGACACTTTATCTTAGTGTGTTTGTATAAATGCTACAAAAGGATGTCAACAAACATTAGAAGACACATAAGGTAGGTATAACAGATAGAACAACCCATGATGAGTCATCTAAAGCAACGAAATTGATCCCCAGACCTGAAACAACTAAGATATCTACTAGAATGAAAAAATACAAAAAATTGAATAGAATGTGCCCAATATAGAATCTGGAAAAATAATTAGCATCACTAGAAAGAATAAAAAAAGACATTTTCAATGATATAAAGAATTCCCAAATTAAAGATTAGATGCTCAAGATATGTCTCCCAGGGTGCAAAATAAAACTCCTAAATTTGACGTCAAAAAAATCTATCAAAAAAAATCAAAACTAAAAATTACCTACACCAATATGATGGGCTCAAATTAGCTTTTCGGTGATATCATGTTTTCCAAAAATAGAGTCTAGATGAGAAAGATATGGCAAAAAAACCTTAGATAGGTCCAAACTGAACCAGAAGGGACAATAGGTGATGATGTAAGCACTGATGTTAGCAGTTGACAAGCCCAAATTTGACAGTCAAATGGTCATCAAGGCAAAAAAAAGCCTTAAAAATGACCCTTGATGCCAAAAAGAAGTAACTAGCTACTGAAAAAGTACCAAATCTATGGAAAATAAAGAGTCAGAGCTAGAAAATAAGTCATTGGGCATAAATTAGTGTGTGGGGCCTTCTGCACAAGAATGCTTGACCACATACCATGAACAAGTGTCTAGAACGTGGGGCTCATGCCCAGAAAAATGGTGTCTATAGTGGGTCAAAATGAAGCTTGCCCATGATTAAGGCCCAAGCAAAAAAAAAATTGCATCTCCCATAAAAACCATCGCATAGTCAGAGTAATACATTCTCCCAAAACCACAAACAAAGCACATCCTCCCAAAAGACCACCTTAGAAAGTGATAAACAACCTAGATATAAAGTCCCAAAACCATGGTTTGCAAAAAATGCCTATGTGGGGCCTGAGTGGAAAATAAATGAAGTTTCCAAGTTATTTGGGCATGTGGAAGAGAATAGTCCTTTCTATTTCATCACAGTAAGTGCCAAAAGTCCACCTTGAATCCCACCCAAAGGAGGCCCAAAATAATGCCAATAACAAGCCAAAAAACACCCTTAATCAAAGGTAAACCACTAACAAAGGGTATAGGATAGATGTGGAGCACACAAAAAATGTCCACCATGTGCAAAAAACATGCAATCACAAAAAAGGTCCACCATGTACAGCCCGTTAAGAGTGTGTGGGCTTGGTACCCTGCACTAGAAAAAGGATGAGTGAAGATCAAAGGCCACACAAGTGAGGAGACTACCAAGTGATACGAAGACTAATAAAAACATGGTCATGTTAAAAAGGTTGACATGAGACTAAGAGGCCTACCATGTGCAAGTACAAAAAGGGGTGCTCCACATGAAAAGAAGACTCCACACAAAATAATGTATACTATAGGTCAAAGGATGGGGGTGTAGGTAGGAAGTATAGTGCCCAAAGGTACATGCAACATACAATAAAATAAATGTGCCCCATTGTGATGAAAAGATGCTTCCCTTTTCCATAAAAAATATGTACACTAATAAATGCATGCACTCCACATGTGCCTCTTTATTTTTAAAGATTTAAAAATATCATCATCTTGATTTGTGTGTCTTGGTCGGATGGACTAGGTGCAAAGGTTTTTTTGCCACAAATTGCAACATCCAAACTAGACAAATTTTATATGGAAATGGGGATTTTGGATGTTGTGAGCTTAATGGTGATGTCCATTTAGGCTCAAAGTGTCCAAAAATAAAGGTCCTCCCAAACCCAATAAAAACTCCTCTACAAAACCAAGGTTTGGAAACTACTACCGAATCTCTCATGAAGAGAATAAAGGCATGAAAGTATAGAGCTCTAATACTATGTTGAAGTGGATGAAAGTTCAACCCTGCTGCTCCCAAGAATCATTGAAAGAAAACACCTGTCACATAAAAGAGAGAAGCAAAGCTATGAAGGTTAAAATTTAAAGATCCATAGAGGAGACATTCTTGATGAGCAAAAAGAGAAATTGTTATTCAATCAAAAGGTATGTTGTTACAAAGAGAGATCAATCCTTATAAAGGAGATCAAACCCTAAAAGGAATCTAACCTAGGTTGCATAATACTAATTAATAAAAGACTTAATTATTGTATGTCTAAAGTTTAGCTTAAGAAAACTAGAGATGATAAGAAAATATCTTATTACTCTAACAATGGTTTTGTATGTTGGTCGAAAAAACATAATTGACTAGTCCTTTTTCCTTGTATCAAACATTTTTTTTGGCATTTGACATCTTTCTAGTCATTTTGGTTCTGACAATTTTAAAAATCCTATCATCTTAAATATAATATCTTAGTAAATATTCATGTTATATATTAACTAGTAGATGCATTCATAAGAGCTATGATGTTTTAGTCACTAGTAAAATATATTTTTTATTATTAGGAATGTGCATTTGTTTCTACTTTTTCCCTTTCTCTAAGTGAAGGATATGCTGAACAATGGGTGAATCCAGTTACTTGATGAAGCATTTGATATGAATTTTCAATCTTCACTTTATCGTAAAGAAAGATTCCTTAATCGGTCTTTCAATTTTTCCATAGAGCTGTGTATAGGCTATTTTGTATTTTTGAGTATTTGTCAAAGGAGAAAATCTATTCAATGTGAAGGTTGTGTAATGATTTGACTCTTGACACAATTGTGAATATCAAGCCTTTCCTCTATGTTTAGCCAAAGTTGATTTTTTCTTTCTATAGTGTTAGTCATTGGGATTTATGGACTATTATATCTCACGCCATGGTAAGTGGCATTTGCATTCAATTGCCTAGTGACATAGGAATTATCGATATAGTCTTAGGGTCATCCTTATTCCATGGTGGACCACAATAATTATTGATCCTCTTAGCAACATGTGTTGAAACATATGGTAAGCTAGATTCAAGGTTGTAAACAATTTGAACTATTTCACCCAAAGCTCCATTCACAAATCCTACATGTTGTTGGAATTCTTTAGAATAATTGAGAGGGGGTGAATCAATTATCCAAGGTCTAGATGTATAAATAAAAAATTTCACAGCTTAGTGAACCTGTAAAACATTTATCATTATGCATGCATCCATAAGATTATGCAATGACTTAAAAATTGTAGGTTACTATCAAATCAATTTGCAAAAATGTAAACATGAAACATAAGAAATTCAACAACACACTTGACACAATGATTTATGTGGAAACCCAATTTTGGAAAAACCACCAGTAACATGCTACTCTTTCTCACTCTTTTGAAGTGATGCCCTATGAAAGGCCAACCCTATTAAAGGTTACAATGCACACTATTAAATGTGGCACTGTTAAGACTGAGCCTTGTTAGAGGACTTTAGACCTTTCACTTGGAATTTTACCTAGTTGAAGGATTTACAAATGACTGTTTAATCCAAAGGATTTACCCAAGACTAATACAATAATTAGAGAGTAACAGTAAGGCTTGATTTAATAACAACTTACAACTCTATTTATAGATCACAGATCTCTATTTTAGTCCTCCATTTTGCTTGGCTTTCACACATTTTAGCTCTAATAGCTTGTTCACCCTTCAAGCATTCATACCCTTAAGCCCTCTTGCTTAACATACCAATGCAAACTCTTTACTTAGGTCACTTGATGAAGCAACACCCTAGACTCCTTGTCTTCCTTACGTTTGCACATGACAACCTTTGCTTCTGACCAACCATTCCTATAAATTGGAAATTAAGATATTTTTTCGTTTATTCTCCATCATCCAATTTAGGGTTAGGATAGATTAGGTAGTATTCAATGAATCTATCCCTCATTCCATTTCATTTCTAGAAACTTCTTCTTCAATCCTCTTTGAATTCACCTCAAAATGGTTTACCATGAATTTTGTGCCACTAGCTCATCAATCTTATCTTCCACCTGGTTCACGCAATCCAAGAAAACAAACTTGTCGACTTAGATCCATCAAATTCATGATCTTTCTAATAATGCTGACACTTGGCGTTGACTTTCTTCTTATGCTTAGCACAAATTGCATTGCTCAGCATCCTCTGAAAAATCACTCGACACGAACTAAAGTTTACTGGTGCTCAACATCAACTAAATTTTACTTGACATCCTCTATTTTTCTCGACATACACTAAAATAGACTTTCACTCAGTTCCAACTAATTTTCTTCTCGGTTTGCACTGACTTTTCTTGTCACCTACTATCCACTTGGTCAAGCTTTGCAAACAAACTTTATTATACTTGTTCTTCTGAATTTGCTTAGTGTAACCAATCTTTGCAACCTTAAATAGATTATCAATGCACTATGTTACCACTATCTTGGTTGATTCTTGTACTCCTTTTCATATCATAACTCAACCTTCCCTCTAGGTGCTATTGTTACATCTTTTGATCAAATCATCTTCATCAATCAAATAAGTGATAGTACTTAAATCATGTAAGCAGTTGTCTTACCAGCAAATAGTAGGATTGATATCAATGGCAAAACAATGATTGAAATAAATTTATCATACTTGTATCAATTTGTTTTCAACAATCTCCTTCTTAACAATCTCCCTCTTTGGCATTAATGGAAAACCAAATTAATCAACCAAACTATCTTGGTTAAAATAGTAAGACCAATAAAATACCAAAAAGAAAATAATTTCTTGTATTGAAATCTCTCTCTCTATCTATTAGCAACTTCTATCTTCTAAATAGGTTACAAAACTCTATTGTGCCATCCTTATGACTCCCTCTGAATTACTTTTTATATCTCCCTCTACATTATCTTCCTCTTACTAGGTAGATGTAATCAACAGATACACTTTCTATTTTATCAATCAAAATTTCTCCCTCATATTGTGAGTTAGGATTTCTCCATCTTTGTTTCCTTTTCCTATATTATATATCTCCATCTTAGATGTATATCTCCCATTCTTTGTATATCTCACTCTTTGAAAACTATGCCAAAGACTTGTCATCTCAATATGTAGATATGAACTTCTTCATTTTCTCCCTCTATCACCTTGCTTGTGACTAATTTTTAGTTTCAACTCTTTGATTACTTTAGGTAGCTCCTAAAGTAAGATCCATTTCATCAATTTGTAACATATGACAATCAACTTGTTTGATGCAAGGGACTCCTTTTGTTACTTAGATAGCCTTTGATAGGGTATCACCCCTAGTTTACCTCTTAGATACTCATGAGCGTCCTTAGGTAATGTCTTTGTGAAGATATCATCAATTTTTTCTTTTGTGTTAACATATTCCATCTTCACCTCTTTATCTTGAACTAATTCTCTCAAGTAATGATACTTGATTGCAATGTTCTTAGTCTTTATGTGCATCACATGATTCTTTGATATATTTATAGCACTTGTATTATCACAATAAAGTGGCACTAGTTTAGTGATCTCTTCTGTCATACCTTTGAGTAGCTATTTGATCCATACAATGTTTGTACAATTTACAATAACAACAACATATTCAACTTTAGCAATAGATTGTGAAGTGCAATTTTTTTTCTTGCTACTCCATGTAACCAACCTCTTGCCTAAGAAAAATGCTCCTCCACTGGTGCTCTTTTTGTCATAAATGTTTCCAGCCCAATCAACATTAGTATAGGCTCTTAATTCAAATTTCTCATTTTTCTTATAGTATAGACCATATTCCTCTGTTCCTTTCAGATATCTCATTATTCTCTTTACAACCATCAAATGATTCTCCTTACAGATAATGCAATATCAGGTTTACTATGTACTACATATTGTAATTTGCCAATCATAGACCTGTATAATGTTTGATTCACCTTAGCTGAATCATCATTCTTTGGAAATTTATGTCCTGTCACCATAGGTGTACTTACTGGTTTGGAATCTTCCAATCCAAAAGTTTTCAATATCTCCTTGACATACTTTGACTAAGTGATGTATATACCATATTTCATCTAGTGTACTTGCAAACTCACAAAGAACTTGATCTCTCCAAACATAGATATCTCAAATTATTGTTTTATTTCTTTTGAAAAAGCCTCAAAGCATCTTGACCTCTGAATATGATATCATCAACAAATCTTTTAGATAACAAAATAACTTTTCCTTTATCTATCTTTAGGTACAGATTTTTGTTATCATCAATCCTTTCAAATCCAATCTTCATAAGATAGTTATGAAGTCTCTCATACCATGCTCGTGGTGCTTGTTTCAAACTATATAAAGTTTTGTGTAATCTACATACCATATTCTTATTGTTAACATCAACAAATCCTTTTGGCTATTCTATATAAACTTCTTCCTCTAAGATACCATTGAGAAATGTAGATTTAACATCCATTTGATAAACTTTGAAACCTTTGTATGCAGAATAAGTAAGCAGAGTTCTTACTCCTTCCAAGGAACAGATGCAAATGTTTCTACATAGTCAATTCCTTCTTCTTTTGCATATACTTTGTAGACTAATCTTGCCTTGTTCCTTATGACTTCACCATTTTCATTTAACTTGTTTTTGTATACCCACTTGGTGCCTATCACATTTTTGTCTTTTGGTCTATGAACTAGAGTCCATGTTTTGTTTTTCTCAATTTGTTCAGTCTCTTCTTCCATAGCTTTACTCTAGTCCACATCTTCTAAGGCATCTTTTATTTTTTTAAGTTCCTTCATGCTCAGCAAACACATATCACTTCTCAACTTGTTCCTTATCATTTGTCTACCATCTTTATCTCCAATGATTTGTGTAGCAGGATGATGTATCTTAACATACTTGGACAATCTTGGTTCAGCTCCAGTTTCTTCATTTGTTCTTCAACTTCAGAGTCACTATGTACATCTTTGTTAGGTATTTCAGCATCTCTCTCATGTACACTAATTTCAAAATCAGAATGTGCCTCAATTTCATTCTGTAATTGGGCACCTAAATGTAGCTCGGTTCCTGAATGCAACTCAGCATTCACAGTATGTGACTCAATAGTCACTGAAACTCGTTGTTGATTTGTAGCTTGATTTGTAACATCTTCTTTAGCAGGCATACCTTTGTAAAAGTATACAAATGATTTGTATTCTTCTAGTTCCTTCATAGGTTCAGCCTCATATACTTTTGTATATTCATCAAATTTCACATTTGCACTTTCCACAACTTTATTAGTGTTAGTATTCAAACACTTATAAGCTTTTCTTCTTATGGAATAACCTAGGAATATACCTTCTTCACTTTTTGCATCTAGTTTACCATTCCTGAAATCTTTGAGAATAAATCATTTTCTTTCAAATACCTTAAAATATTTTACATTGGGTGAGTATCCATACCATAGTTCAAAAGGTGTTGAATAAGTACTTTTCTTGACTTGTACACATTTCAAGGTATAGACAGTTGTACTTACAGCTTCTCTCCAATATTTTAAAGAAACATTTTTCTCCAACATGAGTGTCCTACCATAGTCCATTACAAACCTATTTCTCCTTTCATAAATTCCATTTTGTGGAGAGGTTCTAGGAGAAGATGTTTGTCTTTTGATTCCTCTATCATTACAAAACATCTCAAACTCATTTGATGTAAATTCTCCTCCTCTATGAGATCTTAAACATTTTAGACTTTTACCTGTTTCCTTCTCAACTCTTGCTAAGTACCACTTAAACATTTGAAAAGCATCAAATTTCTATTTCAGAAACATAACGGTCATCATTTTAGAATAATCATCAACAAATAACATAATGTACTTATCTCCTTTGTAGCTTTGCACTTCAATTGGTCCACATAAGTCAATATGAACAATCTCTAATATTCTTTTAGATGTATGATTTTTACTCTTAAAACTTGACTTTGTCATCTTGCCTAACTGACATTGTTTGCACATTATATTATTAGGCTTCTTCAACTTAGGCAAACCTCTAACTCTTCTCATGTTACTAATACTGACCAAGTTATCAAAATTAACATGACATAACCTCTTGTGCCATAGCCATACATCATCAAATTCTACAACTAGACAAGTAGCATCCTCTATATCAAGGTAGAATAAGTTACTCCTAGTTTGATCACCCTTTACAATCAATTTTCCATCGGTATCATATATCTTAGCAATCTTGTTTTCAAACTCAACTATACATCTTAAATTATTCAGTTGTAACACACTCAACAGATTATAGTTAAGTCCTTCAACATAATAAGCATTGTCACATAAGATATTTTCTGTGAGTTTGATAGAAACTTTTCCTTTTATCAAACATGGTGCATCATTATCAAATCTTACACTATTTCCATCATAACAATTTAAGGTAATGAACTTACTTTTATCTCCAGTCATGTGATGTGAATATCCACTGTCAATGATTCATTTGTCATTCTTTTTTACACAAGACACAAGTGCAGTTGCCTCATCTTCATCAAATTCATCCTTCATAGCAACATACACCACTTCATCATCATGTTCATTAGATTCATCTCTTATTTCCCATTCAGCAATGTAGTAAGACTTCTTGCCTTTGTCTTTGTAATCCTGGTTGTCTTCATCTCTTCTACTTTTAAACTTGTCACCACCTCTGTAGTTCTTATTCTCTAGACATCTAGCATTAATATGACCAACCTCATTGTAATTGAAACAAATGATAGGTAGTTTTCCTTTAAACTTGTCTTTACCTCTATGAAATTTTATTCCTAAAAGTGCTTCAAGTTGATCCACATCTTCCTCATCTATATCACTATCACTAGACACATATTTTGTCTTTTTCTTCTTATTTTTCTCATTGGGTTCCTTTAATGACATCTTAGCTTTGAAGGCAGATTCAATATTTTTAGGTTTATAATTATCAAATTTAGATAGCTCAAAAGCAAAGCCTACTTACTAGACCTTCAAGAGTTAGATCATTCCTTGGTATACATCTTAGTTCTTGAATTGTAGAGACTCTAATAACATATATAGGCAGCAATGTTCTTAAAACATTGCTTAGTACAGTATCATCATCTATTTTACTAGTAGCTCCTCTTATTGCATTAACAACATATTTTATCCTTAAGCAATATTGAGCAATATTTTCACCTTCTTGCATTCTCATATCATCAAACTTACCTCTGAGACTCTCAAATTTGGCTCTTAGAGCATTCTTGTCTCCTTCATAGATCGTGTGTAAAGCATCCCACATTTTCTTTGCACTACTAAGACTTTTGATATAATCAAACTTAGCATAGCTTAGGGCAGAGGCAATTTCCAACATTGTCTGGTTGTGTTCTTTCTTCTTTTTCAGATCCTCAGTAGTTAGGGCTTCAGTAGGATCAACATGCTTAGTAGTAATGGTAGATTGTGCATGATCTCCAAGTCCTTCAAGGTGTGGCTTCATCAGATTTTTCCATGTACGAAAGTTGCCTCTATTAATCTTGGGTACTTCTGTTTTGACATCTTGATCTTTATGCTTCTAGTACCTTCAAACTAGTCCTCTTAAGTAGATGGCTCTAATACCAATTGTTGGAATTCTTTAAAATAACTAGGGGGGGGTGAATCAATTACCCAAGGTCCAGATGTATAAATAAAACTTTTCACAGTTTAATGAACCCATAAAACATTTATCATTATGCATGCATCCATAAGATTATGCAATGATTTAAAACTTGTAGGTTACTGTGAAAAAAATTTGTTCAAATGTAAACATGAAACATTATAGATTCAACAACACACTTGACATAATGATTTACGTGAAAACCCAGTTTGGGAAAACCACCAGTAACATGCTACTCTTTCTCATTCTTCTGAAGTGATGCCCTAAGAAAGGCCAACCCTATTGAAGGTTACAATGCACACTCTTAAATGTGACCCTATTCAAGGATTTCAATCACCCTATTAGAAGTGAGCCTTGTTAGAGGACTTTAGACCATTCACTTGGAATCTCACCCAGTTAAAGGATTTACAAATGACTGTTAGGTCAACCTTAATCCAAAGGATTTACCCTCGACTGATACAATTATTAGAGAGTAACAGTAAGGCTTGATCTAACAACAACTTACAACTCCATTTGTAGATTACATATCTCTGTTTTAGTCCTCCATTTTTCTTGGTTTTCACACATTTTAGCTCTGATAGCTTGTTCACCCTTTAAGCATTCGTATCCTTAAGCCTTCTTGCTTAACATGCCAATGTAGACTCTTTACTTAGGTCACTTGATGAAGCAATACCCTAGACTCCTTGTCTTCCTTAAGTTCTCATACATGACAACCTTTTCTTCTGACTAGCCATTCCTATAAATAGTAAATTAAGATATTTTTGCATTCATTCTCTATCATCCAATTTAGGGTTAGGAAAAATTAGATATGATTCAATGAATCTACCCCTTATTCCATTTCATTTCTAGAAACTTCTCATTCAGTCCTCTGAATTTGCCTCAAAATGGTTTACCATGAATTCTGTGCCACCAGCTCATCAATCTTATCTTCCACCTAGTTCACACAATCCAAGAAAACAAACTTGTTGGCTCAAATCCATCAAATTCACAATCTTTCTAATAATTCTGATACTCAACATTAACTTTCTTCTAATGCTCAACACAAACTATGTTGCTCGATGTCCTCTGAAAAATCACTTAGTACGAACTAAAATTTACTAGTGCTCAGCATCAACTAAACTTTACTCAACATCCTCTGTTTTGCTCAATATACATTAAAATAAACTTTTACTCGACTCCAACTAATTTTTTGTTTGGCTTGCACTGACTTTGCTTGACACCTACTATCCCCTCATTCAAGCTTTGCAGACAAACTCCGTTATACTTGTTCTTCTCAATTTGCTTAGTGTAACCAATCTTTTGTAACCTTAAGTAGATTATAAATGTACTATGTTACCATTGTCTTAGCTAATTCTTGTACTCCTTTTCATATCATAACTCAACCTTTCATCTAGGTGCTATTGTTACATTTTTTGATCAAATCCTCTCCATCAATCAAATAAGTGATAGAAAGTGATAGTACTCAAATCATGTAAGTAGTTGTCTTACCAACAAATAGCAGGTTTGACATCAGTGACAAAACATTGATTGAAACACATTTATCGTACTTGTATCAATCTGTTTTCAACAATCTTCTTCTTAACACATATATCCATATGTTTCATGTCAACATGATGCATTGGCCTTCACAAATCAAAATTTGCTTCTCTAATTGTTCATTATTGTTGTCATTCTCTTTTGTGCTTCTCATGCTTGTTACAACTTTTACCACAACTGGACAATTCAAACAATTTTAACATTTTCCTATTATGCAACTTGACCAAATAATTGGTAGAAAATAAATGCATTGATCTATCAAATTCTTCTTTTTCATTTATTGTTATTTGTGTGTATGTGCACATTATAAAGAGTTCTTATTCTTCCTATCTTAATTCAACTTCTGAAATATTCATTAATAGTTGTTGAAATTATGCATGTTCTGAACTTTCACCTTTTTGTCAATACATAGTCTTTAAGGTGGCTACTCTTATGAATTGTTCCCATAATATTCTTGAAATTAGTTGTGATGTGTAAATAGACTTGTCTAGTACATATGGTAATTGTGCCAAATTAGTGAGAAAGATTATGGACATTCCCCCAAAGTTCATGTGTTGATTGTGAGGGAATGCTTGCCTCAACTCACTATTAATTTCTAACAATAATTTTGACCCTATGAAGTTCATATATTATAATGTATCTTATGTCCTTTTATTCTTCCTGGAATGTTGTTAATGCTTGACCCTATGATGCCAACATTTCTTTAATAAGAATTTTGAGGGTTGAATGTATACTTGTTGCTTGTTTATTGATTGTAATAACATATCCATGTCACCTTTTAGAACCTTTAAACCTATTTTGGTCAAATCTTATTTCTTTATCAAAAATCAACTTTAAAAAAAAAAAAAAAATGCATTTTTATAGATATTGGATTCAATATCATCATCATATAAATTTCATAGTGTTTTGATTAGTTATATTTTTTTGTAATTTCAAAATGTTATAAGTAGATATTTTAACATTTGAGAAGATGTTGCCTCAAAAAGGAAAAAATAGTAAATCATATCAGAAAAATTTAAAATCTATATTCAGCACTAGAGAAGAGAGTCATCTTCAAGAATATGTAATATTTGTTTGAAAAGGGTCTAGATTTGATAGGGAAGTTTTGACGGGAGAAAAAAATCATTGATTTTTTATAAGGTTGACTTCGAGTACTTATAAAAATAAAATATATATCAAAAACCACTATATTTTTTTTTCCCACTAACTATACATGTCATCTATAATATATTTTGAAATAAGGGCAAAAATAAATTAGTTGCATATACTTGTTTGATAGGAACTACACCCTATATTTTTTACAATTAAAAAATAGACTTCAAAAATAAAAATAAATGAATAAAAAATCCTTCTAATTAAAAAATTTATAGGCATAAAACTCATCCAATTTTACCATTTCATTAGTTAAAATCATCTTCAAATTCTAAAGACACATGTAGATTTTATGCCATTTAAGTTGAATAATATATGTTATGTGGCCCTTTTTCTTTATAACAAGGGATAGAGGTTTGTGCTTTTACCTAGGGGTCAATGTGAGTATTTTAATTTCCCCCTAGCATCTCATTATTGAGTGTATTTCTTATTTTTGCTATCAAGTAAGTGCATCCTCTTCCTCTTGGTTCATTATATATTGTGGAGTGTCAAGGGTAGGTAAAATGTTCCCATCACTCTCATTTTTCTTTTTCAAATTTATAAATTGGGTCGGAGTAGCAAGTAAATGCTTGGGTATTGTATTTTGGTATAATCTATTTTTATTTTTAAACTCATGCATGTTGAGCATATCGAGTTCCTCTAAGCTAATACGACATGTGAACCACATATGTGAAAGTAGATATCATTCATTTAGCTCCATTATTTCTTTTGTGCATGTATCATTTATGCTCTCATATTCTAAGCCTGATTCCTTTTGGATAATACAACCAACATGACATACTTCATATCCACTTGCTTTCATGTGATTCAAGTTTGCAATTATGAAATCCCTAGTAAGTTAATTCTAGTCTCTATGTTATAGAATTGCTCGTATAGAAGTAATTTGGTCCAACAAAACAAGTGAAATTGGTCTAAGTTTTTGTATGTGATGTTTTAAATCTTTGGATATAAATTTACAATGAATTTTACCTACCTCTCTTTCCATTTCCATTATTTATGCTTTGTATAATACATGTACAATCTAACAGATTTGAGCAGTGTTGTCACCTTGAGCTCTGTAGGGCATTTGATGTACATTTGTAAATAGTTATCTTGCATATGTCTTTCACCTATATCTTTGGTTATTCATTGGAATACTTTGTGGTAAACATTTAAAGTTGTAAAAGGATGACTGCAAATGACAAGGGGTAGTGTTTGAAGCATGTGACATGTCTCTTGTACCCTTGTATCATATTCTATAACAATCTATGTCTTGAATTTTTGATATGTTGAAAGGCCTTGACTATTGTCTCATTGGGTTGATGATACTCTTGCTAACATATTAGTACAAGTCTCTAATTGTTTTGCTAAATTTAAGGCATACTTTCGAGTGTACTTTAGAACAAGTTCTTGTGCAATTCTCGGTTGATAGTCTATGTTAGCTCTCCATATTGATACCATGCCTTGACTATGTATGTTCCACATATATCATAATTTCTTATAGTTTAATATTTTTATATTTCATCATTATTACATGATAATAGAAATACATTTTTCTCTTTCCATGAAGCTTTGTATCAGTATTATAATTTTATCCTTTTCTTTCAAAGGCAGGTGTCCTCTTGACATTTTATGTGTCGTTATACATAGTTAACAATTTCTTTAAAGCAATCCTTAGGATATATAGAAAATATTTTAGTTGTGGTCAGAAAACATGGATCATCTAGTGGAGATCTAAACATTGTATTTCTTCTATGAGTTGCATTGCATGGGTTCCAAATGCATACATACAAGTCAAAGAATTATCTTGCCCTGTCAAGATCTAGAGCATTAATCTAGTCAAGAATGTTTGTATTTGGTGCATTTTAAATCCATATAAATTCACTTATATGTGCACTTCCTCAATGTTTCCACTTATATATTTACCAATAATCTATTGGGTTAAGGATTTTTTCAGTTACTTCTTCATGAAATATTGTAAATTGTGATGTAGGTATACTAGTGTGATATGTGAGTTGTTGATTATATTTCCCAAAGTGGTAGCTTGATTACATTTTCACATGACTGTCATTTGTAAACAAGCACTACATGTTGGGCTACTTTTAATTTGATATACTCAAGGTGAAGAATAAGATTAGAAAATTGTTTTGATTGATCATGTTTGTTATCTTTGTACCTTGTGCCAATATGGTTGTGTGCCCCTGATTAAAGATCCAAAGTGCATGAGTTCCTTAACAAGTTGTGTCCGATAAATTATTTAGGTGTGCACATAGATTTCCAATAGTGGCTAGTATTTTCTCCTCTATATTTCTCTTGAATAATAAAGTTGCAAGGCTCTAACTATGATGTTGCATCATGATATTGTAGATAAAATATCAAATCATGGATGTCTTCCAAATCTCTAGTCATGAAACTGCATTAGGTGCAAAGCAATCTTGTACATTTTCACCTCCCTTAGTCGTGATTGCATATGTTGTGTAGATCTATTGGGGAAAAGGGTAAGAAATTCTATTTCAATCAAGAATTTTGTGATGTATTCATTTATCATAGAAGATTTCATTCCCGCCTAGTTAATAATGTCCACCAAGTTTAATGTATTCTTGATAGTTGTTAGCTCGGGACATGTTTTTGGCACTTTTGTTACAAACAATGACATACAAGGCATGTTATCTTCAAGTGTCTCCTCATCTATTTCCACTTCACTACTAGGAATTACCATGTCTTCATCTACTTTAATACTTTCTAGTAGACTTGAAATGTTTGTTTGATCCTCTAGTAATTCTTCTAGGTAATTAGTATTTATTTTATCATCAACATAGTATGGATAATACCTTATCTTGTATAATAATGCATCTTGAACATGCCTTCTGCTCACATAACAGTCATAATAATGTCCTTTTGTATGCATCCTTTGAACTATGAGCACATCTAATTCACATGCTCTTCATGGGAGTATCTTTGTGATAGTCTTTATGTCATATTTAAAGCTAATTATGTCATCTATATTTTTAGTAACCTACAAAAGTTTGAATTGCATGTACTACCAAAAAAATGAGCATTTCTTCCACCTAGGTTAATCTCTGCATCACTACAATATGTTCACTTAGATCCATGTTGTTTAATAATTAAAATGATGGATACCTTTTTTGTTATAACATCTTCTACAAATAGTGGTAGGATTTAATGTTTGGAGCAGCATTCCTAGGTAACACTGTTTACATGTAAAGTTGACCTTTAAGTTGGATAATGCATCAATTATCTTTTGAAATTGTTTTGTTATTGCTATGCAATCATTTTTTTCATTTGTTGCACATTTTTTCCTTTTTCACTCTTGTGGGGGAATTTAGATAACAAATATTTGTTTGTTTGTACAAGTTGCAATATTTCCGTTACCCTCAAGTGTTAAGTTGAGATACTTTGCATATGTGTTGATTCATATTGGATCTCCTATTTATACCTTTTATTTTTAGATGTGATATGCAATGGACATGTCTAATTTCACTCTCTTAATTTTTAGTTCCTACCATAGGCAAGAATACTTATGTATGCACTAATGCAGGTTCCTTTTTGCTATTAGTTGAACCAATCATAACACCTTTTTTTATTTTTTTATTTGTATAGTTCTAATATATTTTTGTGTTTTATTGAATTGAACAATAAACTTATATTTCTCATTCTATTGGTTGAAGCCTGCTATAATCATGAGTGAGGCATTTTGGTTTTTGTTGGTAGAAAACAATATTTTCCCCCAAACTCTATATATACCATTGTTTGACTAGAGAATTCATAAAACAAAGCAAATAAATCTAACAACATATGTGACAAGCCATAAGAATATCTTCTACATATTAAATGAGAATTGTAACATATCTTCAAAAGTTAATGGGATATTTATCCCATATGATTTTATTATTATTAATGTTATTTATTTTAGATGCTAATTATTTTTCTCCTTTTGACCAATCAAGTCATATAATTTTTACAAATGTATGTGCGTCACTTGTGTAACATCCAAGAAAAATGATAGCTACATTAGAAGATGTATTAGAATCGTTTACAGAACCACCAAAGATGAACAAAAAGTGTTGGAGGAAAGAGAGGCATGGGACTATTCTTGTTGAGAACTATCTTGCCAAAATATGATACTACAGTGTAATGCCCCCATTTGGGCATAGTGTTATGTCAACATAAACATAGCATTAATGGGTGTTGTAGTTTATGATAGACAATTAGGAGTTAGGATTAAGGTGAGAATGGTGTGTTGTCACATTATTACGTCTCCAGTAGATTGGGATAAAGTGGCAAAATTGTCAAATTTAAAATATTTTAGATTGAAATAAAAAATCTATGTTTAATATAAGAAATAATTATTTTTTCTTGTAGTCTTTGCAAAATAATTCTTCTTTCAAGTTCATCTACAACTTGCTAATTTAATTTTGGCATATATTAAGCACAATTTGCCAGGGAAGTTTATTTTCTATAAATGTAGGTGCAAAGACAATGTTTCCTTTTGCCTTTTTGGCTTAGAATATGTCCATTTCCTGAAGCAATGAGTAATTTTCTATCATAAAATTCTACACATCTTTCTAATTTTGTATATTTTTAGGTTTTGTAGTTTGCTACAAAAATATTCCATTTTAATTACAATCAGATCCCTCTTTATTCCCAATCCATGTTTCTTTTGCAACTTGTTGCTTATTGTCTAATAACTTTAATTTCTATAGTGTGAAATGACAACTATAATCTAGAAAGTCTTGACACAAGAAAAACATTAATCTATGTTATATGTACAATAAATACTCAAGGACTGAGTATCAATGGACAAATAATAAATATATTCAATGTGTTATTATCTAATGTGAAGAATGCAAAAGCAAGCTTTTTTTTTTTTTGTAAATAGTCTTGTCCTTTTATATGTTTAGATTATTTTGACGGTAAATAAAATTAACTCATGGACAAAGTGGCACTTCTTAACTATGGTTTTTTTTCTTGTTAAATAGTTTTAAAAAATATATCTCTGAAACTTTCAAACATTTAGTATTTCCTCTATTTTTTCACAAGGGTTGTGAAGCATCTAGTTCTTCTTGAGCTTTTGATAATTGATATGGTGGTATATTTGAGAACTACTTTAGAACTCAAATATATAATATGAAGATAAAGTGTGTGTTTAGATAATATTAGGGTTTTGATTTTTATAGTTAGAGTGGCATTCTATAAATTAAAAATTAATATCAAGCCCTTTGTAGTTTGTTAGCAAAGATGACCCCCAAAAAAGTCATTTTAGATAAATTATTTTATATAAATGAAGACTATCACATTGAAATAGTGAATGTTCAATAATGATATGTATCATGGAACACTTGATTGTTGGATGTACATTATTTTATTACTATTAAATTTATTATATGTATACATGTGTGTTAGAGTTCATGGGTACATGTTTTACATTTAGATGCATTCAACATTAGTATACCCCAAAGGATGTTCACGATATACGAGAACAAAGGCAACAATTTTCTATGAGGTGTAATTTGTTGTTTAGTTAAACCAAATTATCCACAGTAAAATATTTTCTTTATAAGCATTTGATGTTATCCATTTCTAGAGCATTGTTGTTACTTAAAAGACATGTATATATTGTTATTATTTTTAAATTTACTAATACAAATTCTTTTTGTCTTGTCAGTTGATTGGAGTTTAGATATTAGGCAAATTGTTCATAAAAATTATTTGCAATGATATTACAATTTTCTAATAAAAATTAGCGAGGGTCATTTCAAACCAATAAATTACACTTTCAAAAAATAGAGAATTACTTTGAAGACTCAAGTGAGCTTTTTACAAGACTTAGGTGAGATAGTTTTTAAGAGGAGTCAACTGAGAATTAATGAGTTCTCGGTAGATTCTTCAAATAGGAATTGTGTCAACTCAAGACATTTTTCTAGGCTCGTGACTAGCACTAATTTGTTGAGTGTTGGCCATGTTTTTATTCATTGATAAATGAGTTGTTTGGGGCATTATTTCAACTATTATATTTTTGGGTTGACGTACCACTCCATCTTATTACCTAGTATCTTTGTGAATTGGTCATCATGGAAGGGTCACAACCTTTGGCAACACTCATGTTGGTTTCTTATTATACTATAGTTCTTCTATCATATAATGTGTAGAACACGAGAATGCATGCCAACCATTATTTCATCTCAATCTCTTACTTTACTCGTCCTTTGAACAATCATCAACAAATATCTTCTACATGTGATCAATATCAGATGGCATCACAAGTAGTAAAAATAACACATGAATATTTTGAAACATTTAGAGCTTGAAATTAGCTTAGACTTGCATGCAATTCTTTCTTCAATATATGAATAATTCTAATGAATTATAAATACACATTAAGTATATAGCTTAACCCACTTATAGAATTTTTCTAGGTTGATTAATATTGCACTATAATATCTGTTACTCCATATTTTGTTTATCTCTCTAGTTCCACTTTAATTGTTCTCATTTCTTTATATTGAGATTTGATCAACTTACAATTGACATTAGTAGAAAGTTTGACACTTTGCATCTTTATTTATGGATCATTATTTTTTAAGTAGCTGTGCCTATTATATTTCTATTAAAAAAAATTAAAGATGACTTATATATGAAATCTATTAGACATACTCATTAGTTGATAAGCTACCCTAGTCAGGTTGATTGCAAGAAAAAATTGTCTCACACAAGTAAACAACTTTATGAAAATTGTGTTCAGAACATAGTTTTAGGCAATTGATCCGTATGTCAAATCTATACAACAAGGATCATATTCAATCCCCAAATAATATTGTCAGACTGATGCAGTTCAAGGAAGGAGAATCCCTAAAGGAAATGTACTAGTCCCCAAAAATTAACCACACAATGGAAACACAACACAAGATATAAGATCTGATACCAAACTCAACTCGTTATTCATAAAATGTCTTATTACATGTAATGTGTTAGGTTGTAGGGTCTTGCCAGTTATAGCCAAATACAAAGCAAGTAATATCTCTACAAGGTCCCTTAATATCCAATCCCAAACCCTAGCTAGTCTAGATTTGTAACACACTAGCACTCTGGTAGAAACGTCCAACAAGATCTAAACTTGTGCTCACAAGCCACCAAGCAATCTTCTTATTTTCTAAGTCATAGCTACTAGCTCTACTCAGCTTCTCTCCTCTCAACCACTCCATGTTGAACTAGATAATGACTCTACACCCCACAAGCCCCCACCTTACTTATACCCAACCAAGCCACAAGTTGGCCTAGAAAGTTACAAATTAAATAAACCCTTATATTAAATACATATTTAAGCCACAATTTGGCCTGCAACATACTATTAAATACCAAATGCCTTAAAAGCCTTACAACACCCATTAAATACACCTAGGTCAAATAACCAAGACCCAAATAGGTTCACACAGACTCCCATGATCACTTCACATCATGATCACACTCCTCACACATTAAATGCATTGCATTGATTGATCAAATCTACAAGAACTCTATTTGGAAAGCCCAAACTATCGAGCATCAGCAACCACTAGCCAAGCATGACTGAGTTCCCTCAAGCATCGACAACCTCCTTTAGTTTCCAAGCAACCAATACATGTTGAGCAACATAGTATAAGTTAAGAAACAATGTATGCCAAGCTCTTTCAGTGACAGAACACCTTGGCCAACACTACACCCAAGAATTTCCTAATAATGACTAAGGGGCAATCATTTTACAACCAAGTTCTCCAACTCCAAGGTCCAATCACTTCACCATGCAAGATTTCCAACTACCCTGGGATGCTCTTTCATCAAACACCCCAACTGTGAAAAAATGATCTTTGTAGCTAGAAGAGCATCTTCTTGGATTCAAGACATAAATCCCAAACTAGTTCTTCACATATGGGTATGTACAAGATCATAGTCAACCAAACTATGGCCTTAAGTGGCAGTGAAAAACTAGCAAATCAGGGTTATATAAACTTGACACGTAATTTTAAAGTAGTTATGGACTTTATATCAAAAAGTTTTAAGAAAAGAATCTGTAGGAAATTGAATGTAATTTCTAAACTACTAGGCCTTATCTAGAGAAAAAATTATTTGATTTGTCAAAATTTTTGATTTTAATGTAGTACTACAAAAATTTTAGGGCGAAAATAAAAAGTAGGTGTATGTCTGACAACCTTAATCAAAATCAAATAATAATATTTTAAAATATAACTATAGATTAAAAAAAAGTAGATTTGTGCTCGGATGTGATGCATATTTTTGGATATTTTTATTCCAAATAAATAATTAAATATGAATTTTCTACTATAACTTTTCCAGAATAAAAAAACTTTTGTGTCTGACCAACTTAACTAATTGAAAACTTTACAAAACTAGTTTTTTTTTCTTATACTAGATGAAGCATAAAATGTGACACAACTTTTAGATTTCAAAAATGTTGTATCGTTTGAAAGTGTAAGAATTTGCCCAAGATAAGAATGAAATATCAAGATCTAGAAGCTCAAAAGATAGCACAAGAGAGACAAGATATGATCAAATGAGAATGGATATCAAATGATTGGATAATGGATGAATATACCATAGAGGTGCCTGTATATAAAGGCAACTAGAATGACTAGGAGTTAGCAAAGAGATAAGGATTACAACTCAGCACATATCCACCAAAGGTGGATTATACTCCATTGAGCACGTAAGTTTTTGCGATGATGAGAGAATAAGTTTACATGGGCATATCTCATAAAGAGATGTTGTAGACACCATGTGCTCAAATAAGTTGCTAACTCTTGTGTTGTCAACAAGACAACTCATATGTCTATGCATATTCCTAAGTATCTACATGACAACTAATATAAAAATGTATTATCACAAGTAAAGTGTAATAATAATTAATTATTTACACTAACAGAAAGTTATAGCTATTTTCAATCAGTATGTCAATCAGCAGTTTGCAGACATCTTCATTAAAAATTAACTAATAAATACTTATTGAACTTGGAATTTGATAGCAATTATATTGATGGAATCTTGAGAGTGTTATAAAAAAACCTTTTTGTTTGATTGAATTTCAATGAAAAAATATTGTCAGATGGCTACTCAAAGTGTGAATGTCACTAAAACCTATCTCAAACACATTTTTTGAGTTGACCAAACAGGTTTGGTAAATACCAAGCCTAATTGGGTACCAGATACGAAATCGGATACCCGATGTGAAGTCGAGCATCTAAAAAGTAGCAGTCAAAATTTTTCCCAAAAATTCATAGCCCAAATTTTGGAGGGAAACCAAAATTTGGGAAGTGTGGACATCATTATTATTATTGACTATTATTATAATATATGATTATTATGATTATTACTATCAAATATAATATAGTAATATATAATAATAATTATTAAATATAATATAGTATTATATATGACTATTATTATTAAATATAATATAGTAATATAAATGATGATGATAATAATAATTATTAAATATATATGGTAATATTATATGATTATTATTATTATATAGTAATATATATGATTATTATTAGACAAGAGCCTACAACACAATAGTAACTTGTGAGCCTCTCATGTGGGAGGTCTTGGGTTTGAATTCCCTTAACACATAAAAAATAATTAATTATAGCAAATAACAATAATTAATCTAGGCTTCGGCCATTTATCAATTTTTTAAAAAAAATTTTATTATTATTATATAATCTAGTAATATATTATTATTATATTAAAATATATAGTATTATATTATTATTATTAAATATAATATTGTCTTGAAATGCGTTGAAAGAGGTCATAGGTTGTCCTATGATCCCTTTCGATCCATTCGTTCAAACCAAATAGGTCCCTAGGGGTCCTAGGACCCCTAGAAACATATCTTGTCATAAAATGTGTTGAAAGGGGTCATAGGTTATCTGATGCGGGAACATCTTGACCCTTCATACATTATGATGAATTTCATAATATTGTAATATTTAAGTCATTTGGACTTTCCTATAACCATGTCAAAGAAATGGTTAAAATGCTTAACTTTGCATTGTGATGTATTATAAACTAGAAAAAAATAGATTTGCATTGTAATGGGAGTGCTTAAAGAAGCATTGAAAATGTACAAGGTGTTGGTCTGATTTTTGGCATGATAATTTTTCCCATTTTAGGTATAAAAATTAGATTTGAGTCCATAGTTAGAGGCTAGGGTTTCTAGTTTTTTAGCCTTGCAATTTGTTACCCTTTGAAAACTTTGTCAAACCTTAGGTCTTGTTTAGTTTTGAAATTATCCCGACGCAAAATCTTTTTAAATGTGAATATTCCTTGCCCGCTTAATTCTTGTTGTGCTAAGTTATCTTTTTCAAAATCTTTCCTCACCATTTGATCTTGGTTAGATCCACAGTTGTCGCTTTGTCATTATAACAAAATGCAAGGTCTTTTATAATGGTGACATAGTGACCATCAGAAATTGAGTTGTGGTATTGTAAAGTGAGGTCCAGCACCAAAAATGTGCATTGATTTGAAAACGGTTTGGTCATGTGCTCTATCCTAAAGTTGTTAGTGTCAAAAAGGATGCACGTGGAGCAAATTGCAAATGGTGTCACCGGAACTCAATTTTTTCTAGCGAGTCGCTATGTTGCTATCCGAAAATCTATGTGCCTTGTCGGTGATGATGTAGTGACTGATCGAAATACAAAGAAAGCGACAACCTTTTAAAATTGATGGTGATTGCAAAATTCGTATGTAGTATCATGAATGTGTACAACCATTATTTCTAACAATAGTTTTAATTGGTGTAATTACGATTGATATGTTATCTTTTATCCGTCACCAGAATACAATTCTCAGCGGAGGTCGCTATGTCACAACCAAGAAATCATTGTGCCTCACCAGTAGTGACATAGCAATTGCTCGAATAATAAAATGGATGACATTCTTTTGAAAGGGGCAGTGATTATGAAGATCCCAAGAAAGATATTTCAGAAAGTATGCTTTTATTTCTATGACAGTAGTATCAATTATGGTTATCATGTTTAAAAATTTTCTTGGCATTGAACTTTGATGGATCATCAGAAGTTACTATATCGAAATCAGAAAGTTAATGTCTTTTGCCAGTAGTGATGTAGCAACTCGTCGGAATGTCATGATGTAGCAACAGTTTCAAAAAAGTGGGCCCTAATGAATGCTTTGTCAGAAATGAGCTGTGCAAATTTCGTGACATGGTGGCATCCTACTAAGCATTTATAAGTTAGAAACTCTAAATCTGCTGGAGGTTGCTATGTCGTGACTAGAAAAGCTTCACACTTCATTGGTAGTGATGTAGCAGCCTGCTCAAAAATAAGAAACATGACAAAATCAAGAAGAAGTGATGTCACTAAGGATTAAAACAATATATGTATGCCAGTATGTCAAGACAGCTCAACGCTACCAAGAAATGTGGACCCACTTCCAAGTCAAAAACCAGGTAAAGAATTGGGATCATTCAATCAAGATGAGATCAACAATAGTCGCTACCTCGCTATTGAAAGTTACTCAATTTTTATGCATAGCGACATAGTGAACAAGGAAAATGTAGGAGGCACCCACCATTATAGTAATGAGAATGTAGTGTAATGTCAGCCATTAGATTAAGATCAGATCAAGGGTTATCACTTCCTCGCTATGGCAATATGCTCACTCTTTATGTATAGCAAGGTAGTGATCCGATGACACGTGTCCTCAGAAGTCAGTGGGTCTAGTTCGAAGTGCCAACAGTGAAGGAAAGGTACGAGTGGAAGAATTTCATTGGTTTGACTACCAGCGTGTTGAGAAGAAAGATGAGTCAGCCCTATTTTTATCTCTAGATTGTAGGATTTTTCCACAAATTTAAAAAGGAAGGTGATGTCACTTTGTTATTCCATTCTATGCATTTATGAGGAATGAAAGCTTCGCATGTGAGAAAAATAGAGTGTAATATAGGATATTTCATTAGTTCCAATCTCACACGAACAAAGATTTCAAGTTTTCTGAGCACAAGAGCCTACTGAGAATATTGTGTTAAGCCTAGCAAAAACGTGAAGCAGTTTCCCATTTGTTTGTGAGCTATTACAAAAGTTCAGAAAAGAACAAGCTTACAAGAAAGTAAGTACTTATACACTGTAACCTCTGTAGCATTTTAGTTTTTGAGAATTAAAGTCAGCATGCCTCCAAAGAAAGTGTTTTCTAGGCAAGTGAACTATATGGATAGAAATTTTCATGATGATTTGTTAGAGTTACTCCTAGAGTCCAACACTGAGATCATGCAAGTTAAGAAATTAAACTTCCTTAAACCCTAGGCTTAAAATTGTAAATGGCCTGTATGATAAAGGTAACTGGGTTAGGGATGCGACAACTTCGTAGACTAGTCTTGTTTTGTTTAAAAAGTGATTTTCAGAGAGGAATTTGTTTGCCCCACATGCTAATGTCTCAAATTTTGATTTGGGAAAACTAGTAGTTCACTAGTACATTTGAGACCATTTTTTGACCATTATTGGTCAAAATTTTGACCCAAATTTTGACCAAACTTCGACCAAATTTGACCAACCCATTGGTCAGAAATTTTTTGATCAAAATTTTGACCAACCTGTTGGTTGGTCAAAATTTTGACCAATATGTTGGTCGAAAAACTTACATAGCCATGGTGCAAGTTTTGCCAGGAATTGGTCAAAATTTTGACCAATGAAGGTAGAAAATTTTGATTAATTAAGGTAGAAATTTTGACCAATGAAGGAAGAATTTTTTGACCAATAAAGGTAGAAATTTTGACCAATGAAGGTAGAAAATCTTGACCAATAAAGGTAGAAATTTTGACCAATAAAGGTAGAAATTTTGACCAATGAAGATAAAAAATTTTGACCACTGAAGGTAGAAATTTTGACCAATGAAGGTCAAAAAATTTGACCAATGAAGGTAGAAATTTCAACCAACAAAGGTAGAAATTTTGACCAATGAAGGTCAAAAATTTTGACCAATGAAGGTAGAAATCTTGAGCAATAAAGGTAGAAATTTCTACCAATAAAGGTAGAAATTTCTACCAACGCCTAGGTGTAAATTTTTTTCAAGCATTCTATAAAACAGTTCACATGCCTTGTGTATGATATGACATTTTGCATGCATCCTACACTCTCTCATCTGGCTGATTATGGATTACAGAGAGTGATCTGAAACCATGATGCTAAAAAACACACACAATCAAATCCAAAACGAACTTGCATTACAAATGGATTGTGGAAATCTGATATTGTTGATTTTGCATGCATGTTTACCAGGACAATCACAACTTAAACATATCAATATCTATTGAAGACAATCACAACTTAAACATATCAATAGATATTGATATGTTTAAGCTGTGATTGTCCTGGTAGACATGCATGCAAAATCAACAATATCAGATTTCCACAATCCATTTGTAATGCAAGTTTGTTTTGGATTTGATTATGTGTGTTTTTTAGCATCATGGTTTCAGATCACTCTCCGTAATCCATCATCAGCCAGATGAGAGAGTGCAGGATGCATGCAAAATGTCATATCATACGCAAGGCATGTGAACTATTTTATAGAATGCCTGAAAAACATTGACATTAACTAATCAAACTGTCGTAAAACATTGATGGTAACTAATATGCTTCTTCATTAATATGCCCAATACAATAAGTGAACTTGGCAACTATGCACAACAAGTTATATGCTAAAAGGAAATTATTTAGGAGATATAGAATTTGAACAACCATATGTTAAGATTTTACAATTTGTATCACTTGCCTAAGTCTGACTGTTGAGAATAAGTTCGTCATCCTCCCTACAGTATGCTCCAATGGCTTGCAAATCCACAAAAGTTCCAGCATCTCAAATTTGTAAAATATGAATTGTTTGGTAGAAAATGGACATGATTGACAATAAATCATCATATAAAAAGACTCCAATGTTGTGACCCAGATGAATAAAGTGTAAGGAAACTTGGCAACAAAGAATATAACCGTTTCCACATAACCCATAATAGATCTAAAATAAATACGGAATTAAAATCCACATGCAAGAGAATAGATAACATACCCACAAAATTGTGACACAAGATATACCCTGGGAAACCCTCATTGAGGGAAAAACCCAGCCTCCAAAAGCATCCATCACTATGTATTATTCAGCAAAAAATACCATTGCCATACAACCATGGAAGCCTTCATGGCCATAGCCACAACCGAGCAAACTATGTGAACAAGCATGAATCCACACATCTCATGCCATGCTTTCAACCTTCACAAATGCTCCCTTGGCTAACCTGTCAAGCCTTGTCCCGCTCGACTCTTGCCTTTTGTCTTCTCCTTGTCACTCTACAACAACTACCCTTGTGGCTGCTTATATAGTAGCAAGTCCCACAAAACCACCAAGTGGTATTACATAAACCATGTGCTACCTAACCCACTGACCCCACATTTAATATTGGGCATTTAATTCTTTTCCCCAATATTAAATAATTACATGAAATATTATCACAATGTTACAATACAACTCATCACGAATATTCCATGGGAATCTTTACATGTTGCACATCCATCTAGGTACAACATTACATAATAAAATAAAATAATAAAATAACAATATTATGCAATGTGTGCAACACCCATTATCTCAACAATCTCCCACTTGTTGTATACATTGCATAGGGTCAATCTGTCGCCACATAAATGAACAAGGGAACAATCCCTCCTAGCACATCCACCATCATGGATCAAAATACGCCAAGTGCTACATCCTGGTACCCGCAACAAAATAGAAGTATCCAGCATCTCGAACATGAATGATCTCACCTCCTATTATGCCACTACCACTGGACATACATAGAAGCCATCCAAAGAGAAAACCACCCAACCTATCGCATTAGAAGATCATAAAATCCTGTACCAACTAAAATTCCAAGCACAAAAAACCTGATCCAAAGGTAATCACATGTATCCGTAGTTGTCAAAATATCCATAGCTGAAATAGCACCCACAACAAGTGCCAAACCCATCCAACTATCCATACCTCAAAGGTATAACAAGTGAATCTTATATCACCGACATAACCAATCTGCAACCTGCAATCACAAGCCTCAAGAGCAATACTTGCCACATATATAACAAGAAGCTCCCACTGCAAAAGATAATGTCAAATCTATAACCAATCCACTCACAACATCTCAAAGAAGTGAATCCATATAGTATCAAGGACATCCACAATACATAAACTAATATCCTGCAAGAAAAACTCTCATAACAAGTCTCCAATGCTCTCCCAAGTTCGCCACAACCAACAGAGGAAAGAGATAAAGGAATAACCATGTCATCTCTCACATGACATACATGAGCACAAACCAGTGATCACAATCTCTAACCAATCTCAAATCCAATGTAGGCAAAAAATGAACATCCAGGAAGATAACCAAGGCCAAAGAAACCATGCAAATCATAACTTGTCCTTCTACACACACCTCTAGATGTAAATTGTGCAAGTATGATCTCCTCCATAAAACCCCAACAAGAAGCCTCAACAACACCCAAACCATACCATATAACTCATCATGGATGTAAGCCTCTCACAAGAAGATCAAACTCAATAAAACCATTCCTAAACGAAGGAATAACCATTCCTAATCCAAGGAATATGCCCAATATAAAACCATCTCCCAAACTCAACCAACATAACAACATATGCACATGGAGATAACCAATGCTAAACCATCTCTCAAATGAACCCTCTAGAACTAACTCATGTACCATAGCTCAAGATCCATATCCATGAAAGATAAGCATAAATATAATGCAACTAAGAGAAAATAATGGGCTATACCTCTCAAGTAGCAAACCGCCGAGTAGACCAAGAGTGGGGAATGAGAATGCTCATCAAGATACCCAAGTCTCCAACCAAGACTCATCTAAGAATAGTCTCCTCTCAAGTCCATATCAGGTGACTGCCCCTCAGACTTCCTGCTAAAACCATCAACCGTCCCAACAAATACTTCTCTAATCTAAGAGAAATCAGCGTCACCACCATCTCTAAGTATCCATGAGCACCTGTAATGAATCAATCCATGCAACCTCCAAATGCAACATAGCAATATCATGAAGTATCCAACTTATGATTAGTGTACTCAATACCAAGAAACTAAACCAAGATCAATGTCCAAGTTCCAACCATGGCCTCAGGAACATAAACATGACAACATGATCTTACCATCTCAACCAAAGAGATAACATGCTCCATATGAACACACCATGACATGTCACAACTCTAAACGCGTATCAAGAGTATACCATGACATAATAATGAAACCATCCTCATACCAAGGATAACATGCCAAATAAAAGCATAAACCACACCTTTGCCAAGAACTCTGTGAGTCCTCAAGATGCAACCATCTCCATACACCATGAAGAAAAAAAACCATCTCCACATATCATGAAGAACCGTCTCCACATGCCATGAGGATAACCAAGAACTCCATGAGTCCTCAAGATCTAACCATCTTCACACACCATGAAGATAACAAGTGCACCATGCAAATGTCAAAGACGCTTCTACAACAATAGGATCTAAGACAAACCTCCAACATCTGCAAACAATCAATAAATATATCAATGCCAACAACTCCCACTCAACCGTGGTACCAAGTCACCTATGGCATCATAAAATCCATCTCCTATATGAAGATCCAAATCAAACTAGGAACTAATCCTGCACTGTCACCCCATCACTGTCACAAGCTCCCACTAAATCGTGTATCCAAGCTATCCATGACATCATGATGAAAACCCATCCTCTAACCATGAGAATCAACCAAGGCATCAAACTATCAAAGAACTCAATGTGCTCATCATGAGCTCCTCAAAAGAAACCAAATAACCATGATCCTCAACCAAGAAGATATACCACCATAACCAAATCAGAAAATCCAAGCTAATGGACATCAAGGATGTACCTGTATAACCAATCATGTCATGCCAAAATCCATGACACCATGATCACATCCATGAACCGAGCATCTGGCTCTCAATATGTCTAATCTGTCAGCATAGTCAACCACAATCCTCTGCCATGAATGTACTTGGTAACAACATCTCCTCCCTTCTACATGAAGATAAAATCATGTGACTTAGGGCATAGACAACTCAAATTCAAGCCACCAATTTGAATATGCATCAATAATGAAAGATCAATGGGCAAAGACAACCCATAACCAAGCTATAAATGCAACCTATAAGTATAGACCGCTTACAACACTGCACAACTTGTAGACCCAACAACTCATCATGCATATCCAAATCAAACATTGATAACCATATCATCATGAGACCAATCTGAAATATGAACTAAGTATACAATGACATCAAATCTTAAATCTCCAATGCCATAAACTCACAATGTTACCATAGTCAAAATATATCTATAAACTATTTAGATCAATATATCACCAAATAAATTATGCCAAACCTGCACCAAATTTGAACCAATGTGTAGAGCTCTCCAAGAGCTTTTCGTTGACTACTGGAAGTCCAAAATCTGACTCCGTATGCCCAAGTTATGCCCCAATTCGTGCTCAAAATAAATAACATTTGACTTTAGGGCTCTTAAAACCTAACAAAATCTCAAAATCATAGAACCAAACCTACACCATCTTTTAGTGCTCTGAATTAGCTTTCCAACGCCTATAAGAACGCTAAAATCTGATATTCTAAGAGAAAGTTATGGCCATTTTACTAAGACAATCTTTTTACCATTTTTAGTGTGATTTTTCATTTTTAATTTTTTTCAGTGACAAAAATTCCGACGGGATTAAATTTGACGGCCATCATGGGCTGAAACCAAAAAACTCTTTCATTTCCTCTGAACATGGCCAAACTAGGGCATATTATATATAAAAATTTATGGAAATGTCAACCCGGATCCAATGGTGAGGTCTGTTTTTACCTAGGAGGTCATTTCTACATGCTACCCCGCAAAACCCTCATTTTAAAATGAGACATCTAAAAAAATCCTTTTGTCCAAAAAAATTTCACATGCCCAAATCTTTTAACATCCCATCATAACAGCAAACCCAAAGCTCTTAGATCTACAATAAATCATTCATATATCTTGCCCTTTTTTTTCTTTTTTTTTTATATCCTCTCATGCATTCCCATGGATTCAATCTAGGGTTACAATAATAAAACCATAGCTCTGATACCACCTGTAAGGAAACTTGGCAACAAAGAATATAACCATTTCCACATAACCCATAATAGATCTGAAATAAATACGGAATTAAAATCCACATGCAAGAGAATAGATAACATACCCACAAAATTGTGACACAAGATATACCTTGGGAAACCCTCATTGAGGAAAAAACCTAGCCTCCAAAAGCATCCATCACTATGTATTATTCAGCAAAAAATACCATTGCCATACAACCATGGAAGCCTTCATGGCCATAGCCACAACTAAGCAAACTATGTGAACAAGCATGAATCCACACATCTCATGCCATGCTTTCAACCTTCACAAATGCTCCCTTGGCTAACCTGTCAAGCCTTGTCCCGCTTGACTCTTTCCTTTTGTCTTCTCCTTGTCACTCTACAACAACTACCCTTGTGGCTGCTTATATAGTAGCAAGTCCCACAAAACCACCAAGTGGTATTACATAAACCATGTGCTACCTAACCCACTGACCCCACATTTAATATTGGGCATTTAATTCTTTTCCCCAATATTAAATAATTACATGAAATATTATCATAATGTTACAATACAACTCATCAGAATATTCCATGGGAATCTTTACATGTTGCACGTCCATCTAGGTACAACATTACATAATAAAATAAAATAATAAAATAACAATATTATGCAATGTGTGCAACACCCATTATCTCAACATAAAGTCATTGTGAAAAGTTCATACATCCATGACTTCCCCATCTATCAACCTTCAAACAATGCCAAAGTAGGTTAGTGCAAATTTTCCTAGACTGCAATGGGAAACTTCAATCATGGTTATTGTGACTGAATTAGTCATCTATCACAAGCATATAAATAAATTTTTAGTTCAATTATAACTTATTACTATTACATTAGATGCTACAATCACACTGAGAAGGGCAAGCCAAATGGCAAGGGACACCAACTACAACAGCTATGTTTACTAGAAATGCTTGTCTATGCAACATCTATGTTCACTGGAAATGCTTGTCTATGCACTAGATACCTCTCCCATGGAAATTATTTCAAGAGCCTCTTTATATTGTGACTTTTAAATTAAATGTCAACCTTTTGCATGAAGCATTAGTCCCATCATAACATCCCTATTCAAGGAAAAGCATCCTTTAATTCAATATGGTTCACAAGAAAAGACTTATACAAGTTTATATAATTAGGATGGAAAAATTAGTAAGGGACATTGATTGTGAGCACAACAAATATATTGTTGATGGAAATGGTAGTGAAACTAACATTTGTATTTGTGCCAAGTACAATTAATTATGTTATGTATCACCACATGGGTACCATATGCAAAATAAACATTAAAAGTCATCATAAAATACTACCTTTGATCAGTCTCTGAAATAGATGACATCTTTTCCCCATGCAAATTCTTGAGTTCGATGCAAGGCTAGTGATTCAATGCTCTTCTATCCATCTGACACTTCAAGCCAAAGATATGCAACTGTTCCCTTGACACTACAATAAAACTTAACTTGCACATAGAGATATATTCTATGTGCAAGTTAAGTCAAATACATTCTACAAGCTAGGTTTGCAATAGCACAATTCTCTAATGAGTTATTCTTTACCAATATATTGATATGATAAAAAAAAGACAATGTTAACCATGATGAGATACTAGGTGCAGACAAAGGAGAACTAACATAAAGAATAAAACTAAAATGCTCTAATTACAAAGCATAAAACTGATAGTCCATGTTAAGGCCTGAAGAACACACACACAGACAAGAAGGCATACCTCAATCGTGCTCCTAATTTGATTATCTCTTCTCTCCACAGCCTCCTGAGTCATTCTATCACTAACTATTGTTGTTGAAACTTTTTTCAGCACTATCTTGGCAGTAGTTCCCAAAACCTCATTCCAAACAGTGTCAAGGGCCAGCCCTACTTCATCTCTAATGACAGTGCATGCATTAAAATACATGGTTCAGATTATAGTTGTCTATATTACTGAATAACATATTAGGAGAATGAACTCTAAAATGACAATCCTAAGCTGACAACTTACTTTTTGCACTCAATTTAAACTCATATTCAAAATATTAAAAAGGCTACTTCATTATGGCCTATGACAAATTGACCAACATAATTAACATTGGATAGAAAACTGCCATGATAAATGATTGAGACAAAAATTTAGGGTTCAGTTGATAATCATACTACTAAATAATACTCAATAATACCTCCAATCAACAGGGCAAGTTGGGAGGCAAGGTGGGGAAGTGTTTTAAACTACTCTTAATTAATTTTCCTTCCTTCAAACTTTAGAACTCTTTCAACAGACCCTTGAAACCTACAAACATTTAGTAGACCCAATTGTCTCTCTCAATGATGATAAAATTTTATTGAAGGAATATCATTTTAAACTGCCCTTGTCATATGATTGTTCTTGGCCAGGCTACACATTAACTTTGTTTCTCTCTAAATCTCTGATAAGCATTTTGCATGCTTCTCGCCCCAATTTACATTTGTGAGCCTTTTGAAAACTATTTTGCATGTTCATGCTGCATCTCACCCCCCTCAACCAGCAAGCATCTTGACAGGTGCAAACTACATTCACACCTATCTTGGCATTTATTTCCTGCCACCAAATGAATGAATGCTTCTTCTATGAGCAGGATGGAATAGAAAGAATAATGCATACAAAAGAAAAAGGGTAAAAAGGAAGCTACCAAAACTCATTCAAAGCTTCGTTGAGATCAAGTTGTTTTGGGAGATCTGACCACTGTCACAAATGGCTGAATTATTGTGATTGTAGAACAAGTCATAAGATACATTGTTCTGGAGGTTAGAGTTTCAGGAAGTACCATCTTTATCTATGATGCAAAAAGCATCAATAAAAATCACAAAAAGTGATTAATGAGACTAAAATGTGCATCAAGATTATTTATTCCCTACTTAAATGCCTAGACTAGGCCAGTGGATCTGGATTAAGTGATTGATTTCTCTTATGACATCTCATGACCGCTAAAAGTACATTTTCTATGATGGATGCCAATGCCATTAAAGTTCTCAAAGAATGAATTGTACAATTTTCCTCCAAAATGGCGTAGGTAAATATATTGATATTTAGTCAAAGTCCATGAAAGTGCTTAAAGAAACTAAAGAAAAGAAATACGCCCCTATGTTTGGATCTTGGGAAAATATAATGGTATCTAGTGATTATCTCTAAACTTGCATTTTTAATAGTATGAAAAATAACACAGAATTATAAACCAGAAAAAAAAGTAGAATAATGTTCTTTTGTCTAGGCCATGTACACAGACATGATAATTTGCTTTGCTGAAAATAATATTTGTATTCTAGATTCATCTTTCAATTGTTACTTGCAAATAATATGCAGTAATTCCCATCTATCTATGACTTCAAAAGTTAAATCCATGAAAAATGTTATTACTTCATCCTATTTCTAAGTGATTATCAAATCACTAGTTGGTGACATTGCTCTTAATCAAGATATGCCTAACAAGTAATGGATTGTTTCTCAAATAAACTGATATGGATGAAGCTGTTCTATGCTCTTCTATCCATCTGACACTTCAAGCCAAAGATATGTAGTTGTTCCCTTGACACTACAATAAAACTTAACTTGCACATAGAGATATGCAATTAAATCACAGGAATGCATTCAATCATATTTCCAACTTCATAATTGTTCCCAACACTTACTGCAAAAACACAATTAAGGAAAGATCATTACTGAAAATACTATTCTGGAGGTTGCATCAGTGAAGCTGTCAAACCCTTGTTTGAACTGAAGTTGTCATTTCCTTAAAAAACCTACTTATAATATAAGAAAGAGGATTGTTTATAATACTAAGTGACAAGACAGTCTACAAGAAGAAATGAAAGTTCAGATTGAGATAGAGGGCAAAGATTTGGGAGCATATGATGACTAGACAATGTGACATGTGATAGTGAACTAAGGACAAAAAGCATAAGGATCTTAAGTGAATAGATACATCAATGTGGGTTAAATTGTGAACCTTATCCTAATTCTACTACTCGTAGTTATTAGTCTTTGACATATCTCAAAAATATGGGAGAGAATTATGTTATTTATACCTTGTAACATGCTCACCTATCCATGATAGCTATATGATGCTTATGAGTATCATATGATTTTGTACCACCCATTGATATTTATAAATACTCCCTTGTGAACCCATGAAACTCTATCAAGATCTAACAATAAAGAAATCATACCAGAAAAATGTAGCACACTAAAACATATAATTAAGAAGGTATGGTCAATCCTCACTGGTTAAGTGTCTTTACATCCAAAGCCTTTTCATCTACCAATTGCAAATACTTTGATATAAAGTTTTGGTGTCAAAACTATGATGATCTACAACCTGTCATATAAAACCATAGGATGTGTCAACCCCCATAGTGTTCTTAAATGATATTTTTCCTTAAACAGTTCTAACAAAAAAATTAATACCCATGGATAGGTGAGCATGTAAATTAAGATGTCAAAAATTACAAGTAATATAAAAAAAGACATCAACAATTCTAAAATTTGCAACGAGTAGCAATTCACAAATGTTTCGCTACCTTTCAAGGGATTCATTTATATTTTGATTTAACATAGTTTTAATTCATCTGTAGTGGCTTTTCATTCTAATCATGTTACATTGACTAACTGAATTGTAAGTTTCTTCATTGTTATGTATTTAGGCAATTGTTTTGTATAATCCCTTGGGATGGAAGTGCAATGAAGTGATCAAAATTTTGGTAATTTTTTATTCCTAAGGGATTCACTTCTTTAAATACTAGATTCTAGATCTATGACAGTTGAGATCATTACATTCACACGTACATCCTAAAAATGAAATCTGAATAAAACATGGAAGATTTAGAAGCTTTAGTCTCTAGTGACCATAGATGGATTGGTCACCAAAAGGGCTTTTAGCTCAGTGGTAGATCATCCCAGCATCAAATTGGTGGTCATTAGTTTGACTCCTAGCTGGTACATAGAAAAGTTTACCCTAGTATCAAAGCCAAGGTAAAGTAGACCGGGGCAAGGATAGGAGCCCCAAGCACTTGCAGTTTGGATGAAAGGGAATGTAGGAAACACCTAAACCATAGATAGACTAGTAAACAAGAGAGCTGGTAGAACAATGATAGAACAACCCAACAAAAAATAGATGGTCCCAGGTTTGATTCGTAGCTGGCCAATGAATTTCTTTATCACTAATCTAGTTGAATTGTCTTTCTTAGCTTTATCCCTAAAACTTGAGTTAACCAAAGTATGACTTTTTTATTTTACTTGATCTGGGTCATTCTTTATTCAATACCAATATTATTCTTGAGACTGCAAGTCATATATCCACTCTTAATAATTTTCTTATTGTTCTAGATTTTCAGTAAATCCAAATAAGCCTAAAGGTTGGACAATGCATAGTGCAAAAATTGTACGTTTGAGACAAATCATCACTTTAGAAAGCTTAAATAATAGTTCTTCTATCCCATAGGCTATCTTTGTTCTTGTGGATATTTAAAAACTTATATTCAATTGTGTACATTGCATTAGTGCTCAAGTCTCTAAAAGAGCCCTCAAAATACTATAATATTCTAGACCTTATATTTTGAATTTACTTAACAAGTTTCTATGTCTAACCATTGTCTACCACTTATCTTTGTTGCCTATGATTATAAAGTTGCTCAACAATACTTGTTTCATATCCTAGGTTGGCATGGCAATGTCTTTGAGGAAACTCTATGTAGGAATTGAAGAGGGAACTCCAAAACCTTGATTAATAAGAATGGAAAATAATAAAGATTTTAACCTCTGCTACACTTCCTTAACAGAAATAGGCAAATTCAATTGCAACTCAAAGAAATCAACTAAATTTAGACATCTATATAATGCAAATGTCATCTGCAAAACAAGAGGAATCTATATAATCCAAATGACATCTACAACACAATGGAAAACATACATCAAAGCTTAAAGCTCCTGTGCATAAGGATATTGTATGAAGCAGAATGCCTTAGATGCTTGAGCTTCTTGCTTTCAATAAAATGCAGATGAGTGATTGTGTTGTTTAGGGAAATTCTAAAAAGTAAATGCATCACAAAAGCATCTAGATGACCCATGAGTTTGGAGAATATTTGAAGCAAGAGTATGTTATAGACTATACCCAGGTAAATTTGGGTCTATTTTGTAGATCCTAGCCAAATCCACAAGAGAACTATGTTAGTACCCAGTCTGTGTACAAACTGGTCTTGGATCGAGGCTACAATATGAGTGAATCAGTAACATAGTTTTTAGGCTCCATGAAGCCTTTCAAACCAGAGAAATAGATAACCATGTCCTAAGAATTCTTAACACTAGTTCATGGTTATTTACGACCAAAAATACATCACAGTTGCTTGTGAATATATTATCAGCTTACTAAAACCATATATTAATGCATGGCCACTTATTCCTGACTTGTTCTCAAGATTATAATATGAGCTGGAAGAAGTTGTTGAAAGCCAACCTATAACTAGCTTTTAGGGATGCCTCAAGAAATACCCACCCTTTGTCAAAAAAGGCCAGTAAGCAAAGAAACAAATAGAAATTGTCTCCATGCATTAACCAAAAAAAAAAATCCTCTCATAGTAAGAGAGGTGAAAGCTAGAACCATTTTAAGCTAGTGCCTCAGGAAACTCTCCTCACTCTATTTAAAGCTTGATTACACAATATTAATCCAAAAAAATAAAATCAGTTCATAATAGAAAAAGGAACATCAAACATTGAAATGACTAAATCTGAGCATTTTGCTTTCATGAATTTAAATCATAGTCTTGTACACTTTGTAAAGCCTAAGTTTAAATTAGGCAAATTATTTGTAGTTCATACCCATATGTGTCAAGCAGTCATGTGATCACCTCAAACAACTTATAGTTCAATTATAAATATAATTTACCCAAGACTAGACAAATGCTACCATTTCAAAAGCATTATGCAGTATCAACATAAAGCCTCTATTAACATTATTGAAATCCAACACATACAAGCATGTGTTCTTAAAGTAAATTTCAATTTTAGGACACCTACCAGAAGATCTCGATTATCTAGAAATGAAATGAACTGAATCAACCACAACAAAAGTTGAGGTTTACCAAACCAAAAAAGTTGATCATGCGGCTTCAATTGAGTCCCTATAGCTACATCTATTGCTGCATTATCCAAAGCTAGTTTTTCTATCACATGTTGAAGTTTTGTGCCAATGAATAGGATCAACTTTCGTAAGTATGGAGGAAAGCAAAGAGATTTGAATTAGAATAAATAAGGTGGTATGTATACTCAGTAGTTTAGTGCTTGATAGAATTAACTAAACAAAAAAGTCATTGGACATAAGACAATATCATAAAATAAAGATAACTTTAAAGAAATAAGTGGTTGGCTTTAACCGATGAACTTGTCATCACTTACTATCGTAGGGATGAATGATATCCAAAAGTAGAAGTTTAATCCAGATTCAAAAATTAACAAGATTTGATTAAGCAATTAAATGTTAAAGATGATGGTTATTAGTTGGACCCAAATATAATTTTAGAATAGATTTCTTTATGAAGATAAGCAAAAACCATTTTGTCATACATAACAAATTGAGGACTTGAGCATAAATTTACCATGCAGATTGAAGAAAATGCAGATAATTGCATATCCCTAGAGTGGCCAGCTGCAAAATACCAATCATTACCTAATTTCAGGTTATTCATTCACTTTTACAGATCATATTTTTTGTTTTTCAAAATCATACAACTAGAGATTGACTCACTGTAATAAATTATGAATTATGTTAGTGGTATGTTCTCTAAAAGAGGCCATAAATCATCAATAAACATATCCAAAATACAAAAGGAGGTCAATAGATTACAAAAATAACTATTTTTCTTAAAGGGCCATATGAAATGCCACATGTATATTTGTCTCTCCTCTCTCTAGTCCTTTGACACATCATTATCTCCTGTATTGTCAAACACATTGTTGTGTAGGACTTAATTTCAATTTTGTATTAGTAGGTATTGAAGTTTTGCCATAAGTTCCTCCTTATAAGTTTTGGTGAATACAAATACTACACTCTCAGCATATATTCTTACATGGATAACATTTTAAAATTTAATACCTCTCCTAACTCAGCCTATATGTATGTTCTTTTCGATTTCTATACTACAATCTCCTATTTCATTCTAGAAGCAAAACACATTTTCACTTAATAGTTAGGGATTATGAGGTAACATAATCATCAACAATGTCCATACTAGTTTCACCTAAAACAATTTTAATATGTGAGGATAAGTTTGACAATAAGGAAGTTATCATAAAAAATCATAGCTAACAACATTGTCAAGTATTGGCCATAAGTATTTGGAAGACAGGGTGCTTATAAGCTGAATGGCAATCCAATCAAATGGGAAGCCTTGATACATGATTGGTCAATTGTCTAAGTTTTGGCAGAAGAGATTTGGTTTCTTGCACAAGGGAGCTCTACCTCTCCTGAGGAATAATCCAAAACTAAGTTCTTGGTACAACTGAGAAAGTACCTTTTCCCCATTTCTATCCAAGGGAGTCTATGCACATTTTTTTGATGTGATAATTGGTTTTCATTATTTTGGCACATTAAAGACATGCATACAAGGCAATGGCTCTCTTTTTTTGGCTCCATTACCATGCTGAAAGCTATGTTGTGTGTTGTGCCCATCAATTCTATTTATTGTTTAAATTTGACAAACAATTCGGTGGCAAAACTGGATGAAAGTTTTAAATGGTTTTTTGGGTGGCTCAAACAAGTCTCACTGAATCCCTCTAATAAACTAGTATTGTATCTTTTGCAATAAGAGAAATAGGAGCCTAGCTATCAAGCAAATTTTGGCAATACTTGACACTGGGAGCAAAACTTGTCTTGAAAGTGTTCAAGAGCTCAAAGAAACATTAGTGCAAAGTAATACAGAACAAATACTAGGACTCAAATGATTTAATAGGAATTGCAACTATGTTTTGACTGGGTGATCATCTATTAGGCAGTTCATGTGGGAGTGCAGAAGCATCATTGTGAATCACATTCCGTGGAATATTACAAAGGGCAACATATTGGACTTTTGAGATAACTCATCGAAAGCGTTAGGCTCTATTGACGAATATAAGACTCCTAAAGGAGAAGGTGGTCTTCGAGCTCTCTGATTACATTGCCAAAATCTATTCTATATGTTACTTTGACACACAAACTGTAATGGTACAAATACAAAATTCCAAACTACGAACCATTCATGATAATGTTAAGGATATAAATGAACAAAAGCAAACAAGCACCAAAAAAAAGCATGAACTCTTTTGTTAATAATATGAGATGTACTCTCGTGTGATCTGATTTAGCTATAAATTCAAACTAAAGGCAAATATAACCAAACCCAAGTTTGAAATTTGGTAGGCATGCCCCTTAATTTTCTTTACAGTTTGACACTTTAAATGTCGAAGTTAAATATGATCTGTAGTATTCATTAAATCATTTACAGGTAAAATTGCAAAACATAATAAGAGTGTTAAAAAAATAGTCCAACAACAAATAGTCTAGTGGTAAGATTGATTGGCATGTACCAAAATCCTTTAGTCATGCAATACATAAATGGAAAACAATCTAGTGGTTACAAGATTGTGGGTACAAACCAAATTGCATCAGACAGACAACCTGCTTCAAAACAACCACAATAATGCAGGTCCACTAAGACAAGGCTAAAAGAAAATGCCACAGGTACTTTTGATAGAAAATATATACACCAAGCATGACTTCTATGCCAAATAATATTCAAGCTTGATAGTCCATTCTCAATGCATCAAGTGAGAGCAAGCTAGTTTTAACCACTTGGGAAAAGAAATAAGAAAATAATGTCTATAAATAGAAAAAAAAGTTGACAACTATTTGAAATTGACAAAAAGTAGAAATGTGAACACCTTGTGAGCCAAAGTGTTAAACAAATCACTCAATAAAAATAGTATAGTAAGAAAAACGTCATCTAGAATTCAAAATAGAAAATGACATGCCTAAAAGATGCTACTGGTAGATAGTAGGACTAGTACTTGTTGCCTAATAGAAGGAGCCTAATTTAACTTGAGTAAAGCTAATAGTATGTGGAAAAGTCAAAATCAATGAAAGGAGGCTCAATTATATCTCCTTAATGTATGACTCAACTCTTAGAAGCAATATTAAAAATAAAAAGTATCACTTGCCTGTTAGCAGTTTTTGACTAGTGACTGCTGAAAAGAATTTTCAAGATCATTATAAAGAGACATGAACTAATTATGACATCATCATCTTATTTTTTATATTGATTATTTTTCTCCTATAAAAGAATGGAAATCGTAGGCCAACCCTATTAGCGACATTATTAAACAATTCATTGCTGAGAGCATGGAACATATGTCTTTGGCCTACCAAATTTAAGGTGCTAATGGTTAAGCAGTAAGCCTATAGATAAATTGTTAAAAAGCTAATGTAGTTTAAGCTTAACAAAGCCTTCATCAGTAGGAAATCTTTAGTTACTACAGTCCTGATCAATGTAACTAATGTTTTGTTTAGGCCTATAAATGTTGCTTTTATCTTGGTGATTCAAACTAGCATCTCAAGCATCTTCAATCATATTTGACATCTATTATCCCAAATTATAAATTGAGGAGGCCAAAGTTCACAAGATGTAGCATTTTTTAGAAAATATGAAGCATTTTAGGCACAACATTATGTTATCCCTCATGTGCGATTCTGACAGATACTATCAGTGTCCTGTTGCTGAAAGTTTTAAATCTAGTAAATATTTCCTATAGCTTCCTCATCTGATCAGAGGCAATAAAGACCAGTAAGAAATACTTTGGAATTACACTAATTTGAGAGGCAATTTAAGTACATTTAAAAAATAAGATCTGAAATTTGTCATTCCTATGAAGGATCCTAGTTATTGGAACCTAAATTTGGCAAAAAAATTAGCATTTATATAGAATGTGAAAAAGGCCCATATGAAAGATTGCACTTAAATAGGAGGTAGATGGAGTCACTGCATTTGAGAAGTGAATTTAGTGTTCCATAGTGATGTCTCCCTTCCAAGAAAGCATATCCCCAATGCAGGACATTTTTGAGCCTTGACAAAACATTCCCCTACAACACCAATTCTGCCACCTATGCTAGGGCCATTACTAGGTCGCTTGCTATATGACCATGCCATTACATACTGAGTGTGACCTTTGACTTTGTGAAAACTAATTTACCTTTCATGAAGCACTAGCAGTGATATTATCCTACAGATATTGCCTTGAAGATTTACTGTATGGGAAGATGTCTATCGGCAATGAACAATCACTTGAAGTTCTTTCTTAGAATTAAATATGAGTAAAAAGGTAAAAAGGTAAATTTATATTTTATAAAATAAATAAATAAAAATAATAGGAGACCATACAAGTACACCATATACAAGAGACCATATATTTATGATTTTATCCAATATTGTCAGCAATGGACTAAAAATAACAAGTACACATCATTGGATGTGCTATAAATGCCAAATGCAAGTGGCACTATCATCCAGAAATAGATTGTGTGTTTACAAAATCCAATGAAAAAAATAATTCAACAAACTTGCCTATATGTTGTTGAATTCCAAATGTGTACAGTACCATCTTCAGAACCTATGATAATGATAGGAAGTTCAGGATGAAAGCCAACTACTGATACATTATGGGTATGTCCATCAAGAGTCTGGATACAACCTTTTGTCTGGTAATTCCACACCTGATACAAGTATACCAAAGAAAATGAGCCATGGACTATTATTCAAAAAGATCCATACAAAAAGTAACAAATGTCAACTAGGAAGGAATTTTTAAAGAGCACCTTGGCTGTATGATCATCTAAACTTGAAATTAGATACGGTTTGTCACCTCCTGTAAAGTAATCAACACAATTTACACCCTTTGTATGGGCATCAAGGGTAAATTTTGGTTCTTATAGTGAACCAAGACTCTAGATCTAGATGATAAATTCAAGTTAGGCAAATTAGTTCAAATAAACATGATATCTAATAAATAATTCCAATTTTGGCATACAAGAGGTACAAAGAAACTTGTTAAATCAAGCCCAATTTCTGATTTTTTAAACTGGTAAGAGAACACTGATTCCCACCTTTATAGTGTGATCCAGTGAGGCACTCGCAAATGTATTTGTGTCCTTTAGATTAAAGGCAACTTGCATCACATAATGTGAATGACCTTCAAATATTTGTGTGCATTGCCAACCTTATCCAAGTCCCAAAGCTTGATTAGCATGCCATCTCATGATGACATAACATAGGGCTAGGTTGGATGAACTGTCACACACCTGATATAATCAAGCTAGATTGTGGAAAATTTTACATTAAACTAAGAATGCAAGCTAGCTCTTACTTGACATCTGTAGTCTTGAAAGATTTGTATAATAATTTGACAATATGTTTTTGATCCATGGAAAACAACTTTTAAGTTAAAATAAAATATGTTTCACAAGCCAATAATAGGTTGGCACAAGGAAATGTTGGAATTTGTACATTGAATTGACACTGATTTATTTTCATGATTGCAATCTATAGCCAAATAAATATAAACTCATTTCATCCTAAAAGAGTTATAGCAAGGGCTTAAGAAACTTGCTTTAGAAGTGCCTCACACCATTTTGGCTCAAGCTAAAACACAAATTCCAGATCTAGATCCTTGACAGTTGTAGTCTCATCAATTTCAAATTTTTCTATTGATCGACCTTGAGATGAGCCTTTTAGATTGAACCGCCTATGTATGCGAAGCTTTGAATAGAACATATTTCCCATAACTATAAGATTACGCTGTTACAAATTTCCAAATCCAATTTTTAAGAATTTGTGATAATTTTTGCTTCACAATCACTTTGGATTCATAATGGCAAAGGAGTCCATGACTTGATAGGCTAGCAACTAGCTCTAATTCCACTGTAATATCCTACATTGAGTAGTGTTGGAACAATGTTTTTCATTAAATGTATAGCAAGGGCTAAACATAAATCTTTGAAGATCTAGAAATAAAACTTACCATGGTCCACAAGCCTATAGTTTGATGAAAGAATGTTCGAATCTCAAGATCCAAACTCCAAGCTCATGACAATTTTGCCTAGCAAAACCTTGCTTAAGGCTCTTTAATGGTTATGTTGTGCATGCTCAATAAAATACTCTAGTTATTGTAAAATAAGTTTGATCAGCCAAAAAATGAACATGTGGAAATTAATGTAATCAAACAAAATGTTGCATCTGAATTCAACAGAAACCTGGGCTACATATAAGCAAGTAACGAGCATCAAATTTCAATTAAATTGATAATCTACTCAACATATAGTACTGAGAATCCTTTGTGCAAGAGGTAATTGCTCAAAGGGAGTCCTGATATAATGCCCAAATTGTATTGTAGATTGTCAAGTAAATGACATGCCCAAAAGCTAGAGTTTGGAACATATTTTCCTTGCAACACCCTTTTAATGTTGACAAGTACAAGTAAAATGAGAGTATATAACCAGCTCAAAGATGAGAGGCAGTCCCCAAAAAGAATTGCCCCTAACTATTTTCTCTTCATAGATGCTAATTATGAGTGGCAACTAACAATCCAGGTCCATGTTTCACTTCTACGAATCATGTTAACAAATGTTCCAATTTATCTAAATAATGTTTTGTAGACATGTGCACTAGTAGAATAGTTTGCAAATGCTCTTCTCTTGATATCCACAAAAAATGGTATTAGTTTGAAATATCAATCAACCACTCAGTCATTCAAGGTCTTGTGAAAAGTCGTCTACCACGAAAAATCCCATATTAATGCAAAAAAAGCATGACAACTAGTCAATTCTAGAAACCAATGACATCCAAATAAACATTATGCACATAAATCTCCCAAACTAAAGCAATAACATATCACTGGATGATAACTTTACTAATGCATACCAAGGTTGATGTTTTGAGTAGTTCACGGATAGCCATTGTTGCATAGCATGAAGTGGGAAGGGTGAAGCTTATTTGAAGAGTAGTATGCGATGAAGGTTTAAAGCCACCATCATGATTAACTTCCTTCACATTTGTTTTCAATTTCTCTTCATTGTAACCTTCAACTACATTATTCTATAGGCTCTGCTCTCCCTCCAAAGCCAACAATTTTTCATGTTTAGTTGATTTTTCATTTGATGTTTCCTACAACACATTACTATTTACATTATTACATTTAACTAGTTCATCAAGATCTATTGTGACCAACAACTGTGTAGGTTTCTCATACTTGGTGATATTCCTGCAAAATATTACCACTAATAGTAATAAGAGAGAAAATCATGTCAGAAGGAAAACAACTCATTTTATTTTAAAGGATAGTAAGACCTATATACATAAGCTAACTTATAAAACTAGAAAACAAATAACCATCTAGAAAATGAAAGGATCAAAGCCAAATTTATATAGTAGTCATTTACAAGTACAACCATTAATTCAAAGTGATCCTGTCAATGAAAACATGAATTGAAAACAAAATCATATAAATAATGAAGTCCTCTCATACCACAAATAATCAATTGGCTTCTGGATTAATCTTCTCTATCCTCCTACCAAGTTCATTATTTAAAATTACCTGAAATGATGAGAAAGAACTTCAAAATAATAAATAAACCATAATCATGGATGGGCAGCATGGAACAAGACAATACTCACTTATGCTTCCATACTAAATTTCATAACTCCATTGTTTCTAATCAAATCACAAGCATTGGTGCACTTCAGTCTTACAAAAGTCCTTTAGATATTCTAAATTCTGAGAACAATAAAAGAGATATCCTCACATATGAAAATACATTGAGGAACTTACTTCACACTATGTGAGTTGTCTTGCAAGTTAACTAAATCCTACAAAAGAATCACATGATCACCAAAATTGTGTATCTTGTTTTCAGGCAAATCACACAAACCCTTGATCCATCAATTGAATGCTACTAGAGCACATTGTTTTTGGCATGCCAAGTGTACATGAATAGATATATGAGCAAAAAAAATGAAAAACTGATGTCATTGAAACCCAAAAAATTTAAACTGACAAAGGATGACAAAATATCGGTACTTCTTTCAGAAACGTATATCAGGATAGTCCAACTTCAAATAATACTAATTGTAGGGTGGACATGAAGACATCATTTGGATTCTGGAATAACAACTTTCCTCTATCAACTAATGGCTTAACACAAACTAGACTGTAAAAATAGCTATAGCAATAGAAGAATTACAAAAACAATTGAAAGCATGACATTAAGATACAATCATGTTAACTTGTTCCACTACTTTGATAAAGATAGATATCATATGAGTTCATTCAATTTCAAATGCATTAAAGTGAGGAATTATTCTTAAGTAAGAATTCAAATATGTAGAACCACCTTGTGTAGGAAATTTATACACACTTTAAACCTAAGATAATTGTGTAAAACCCTAAATTTGCAAATATGAGATTTGTTGCAAAATAAAAAAAAGAGGGATTCCTAAACAAAATTGGTCAAATTTTGGTTAGCAAACTAACAATCATCAAAAACTATATCACCAACCCTAACCACTAAAGGAAGACCTTGATTTTGTTTCAAATATCATGGGAAAAATTAATGAAAACCTAGGCACAACTTTTAGCTATTTAAAAATATGCAATTACTACAAAAATTGCCACACAAATTCACAAATACTGGCACCACAACATTTTTAAAAATCTCATAATTTTCCTACCCTTAACAAGTTCGTAAAATTGCATACAAACTCTTTTGGATCTTGAATCTTTACTGGTCTTCACATCCAATTTGACAACACATCAAAATCAACCGTAATCCCTACAATGATTTGCTTTCTCAGATCCTAAAACTCAACTTAAGCTTCGATACCAACTTAAGAAAACAAAAAATAAAAAATTTATCAAGATATTCAATTGATAAACTAAGAAACAAAAACTTTCTTATATAGACTTACACAGAGTTAAAAAGTAAATAGAACATAAAGACTTATTTAGACTAATCTAAACTCCAAAAGACTTTATTAAACTCTAAGTTGCACATTAATTGATCATTAAAGAATATAATTATATTCTAATAGTGGTAAGTTGAGAACTCTAAGTCTGTACATTAATTGATCATTATACAATATGATTATACTTTAACAGAGGTAAGCTGACAAAAGAGAACAATAAAGATAAATTAGCTAAGAAACACAACCTTCCCTATTAGGAAATATACCATCAACAAGAAGTGAATGTGACACCTGTTGGCCAGTTCCAGCTAAAGCACCACAATATATTGTTCAAAGTCAATATTAGAGAAGAACTAAAGTTTAAACTAGCAATCCTAAGATAGAAGAAGAGACTTTGCATGAAAATATGAGTTCAATAAGGAAAAACATCTATGGGAGTGATGCCATGTTGGAAGTATAATTGTCACTATATCTACTATAGGAATGCATGTTCCCTAGTTGTATGATGTACATTTTGCAAAGCTCCCTAACAAATGGTATGACATCTAACAATAATATGTGAAGGCATTGAAATAGGTAGCTGCTGATCAAAATGATTGGCTTCCATAAACATTAAATATTTATGAGCTCAATTATATCATAAAAGTACAAGAAGGCAGCTTCATTTTTTTAAAAAAATCCTTAAAAAAATGGGAAATAAGATGAGCATTTCCAATTTCATTAAAAAATTTAAAAGTATATGTAATAAAATTGTAAACTCTAGTTCTCAAAACTATACTTAGGGTTTTTTCTCCAAAAGACTTAAACATGTAGCTTTTAAATAGTTGACTCATGTGAAGCATTGCACATGCACATAATCAAGAAAACAGGCAAAAGGAAAAAAAACCACTTTCAAAATATCAGATCTAGGAATGCATCGTCTCTTTGCTTCTCAATCAAGAAAATGTAACAAACCTTTCTAGCTAGATTATGATATGTTTCAGCAATATCATTTGTCGGGCATATTATTCTTGACTTGCAACTAGAATTTTATTCCAGCTCAAAAATAGAAAATCACAAAATAGATATAAACCAAGAACATCAACTTTTGTCTAGATTAACTTTTGCCATATGTAATTCACTCTCCATTAAGAGGCAATGCTTACCTAGGACCATTGCTGAAGTGGACCAATTAAGAATGGCTCATGTAGTGGCCTACTCATTTTTCCTAAACATACTATAATTAGTTGATCGATTAAGAATGACCCCTATAGCAGTCTACTCATTTTTCCTAAAGATACTATAATCAGTTGACCAATCAAGAATGGCCCAGTAGCGGCCTATTCATTTTTCTAAAGATACTGGGATTATTGCAAAATCTTGAGAACCTAGACTTGGAAAAATTGAAGTTTTTGTGGTGGTTCCATGCTATGTAAGAGTGTTGCATGGGGAACCAAAAAATTTGGTGATTACAAATAATCTAAGCACGACATAATTTTCCTACTCATGTCACACATTTTTTTAAGACTCTACCATACAAGATAGAGTGAAAAATTCAACTGAAGCAGAAAGTCTACTATAAATATTGTGTAACCAATATATATTGAAAGGACATTGCCAACATAAATTACAACTTGCATCCATAAATATTCAAATTTTACTTTTGTATTTTCCTTGGCACAAAATAGATTTTCAACCTTACGAGTTACAAATGTTTGAAGACATACTATACAAAATAGAGTGATAAATTCAAATGAGAACAACAAGTGTGTTGTACACTATGTGTAAGCAATATTTATTCTGAGGACATTACATGTAAATTTATAGGTGTAAATTGCAACTTGTACCCATACATATTTAATTTAGTTTTGCATCATCTATAATTAAAATAATTGAATGAAACAAAAGCAACAACCAAAACTCCAAACTTCACTCCATTGTTGAAGGATACATAGCACACAACATATCTAACTTGAGCAATATATATATATCACACAATATATCTAACTATCAGCGTCATCGTTGCACCTTCTAGGTGCATGTGTTGGTCATTACAAAATATCAATATTAAATATGTATTAAACTAAATCAGTAAATAATAGATAAGAAAGGCTTGACTTCCTTATCCCTTCGCGCACATATATAGAAGAAGTCATCAAATAGGAGGGGGCAAAGATGGGAAGGTATCCACAAATCAAAGAAATATCAAAGTTTAGCTAGATGGTTTAACTCAATATTTTCAGAGTATCCAATACTTGGTCAAGTAGCTGATAAATATGTTGGTAGAAGAGGAATTGGTAAGACAAAGCTAGTAAGTCTGAAAGAAAGTGAGCTTAATGGTATCAAAAGTGAAAGCAATGAGAAAGCAAAGGAGGAAGGTTCTTTTGACATTGATCTACCGGATGTAGAAATTGGGAAAGTTTGTATTCAGTTTCCTCCTAAATTGAGTGGATATCTTCATATTGGACATGCAAAAGCTCATTTTTTAAACCAATACTTTGCTCAAAGGTATAAAGGGTGCTTGATTATACGCTTTGATGACACAAACCCTGCTAAAGAAAGAAACGAGTTTGTAGAGAACATATTGAATGACCTTGATACACTAGACATTAAAGGAGAGGGACCTACATACACTTCAGATTATTTTCTGCAGTTAGTAGAAATGGCTAAGAAATTGATATCTGAGGGGAAGGCATATGTGGATGACACACCTCGAGAGCAGATGCAGAAAGAGAGAATGGATGGAATTGAGTCCATCAATAGGAATAACTCTATGGAGAAAAATATGTGTCTAAGGAAAGAAATGATTGCTACTATTGAGAGGGGGATGCAATGTTGTTTAAGAGGTAAGCTAGATATGCAAGATGTTAAAAAAACATTGTGAGATCCTATTTATTATAGATGCAATCCTATCCGCCATCACCATGTTAAATATAAATACAAGATATATCCAACATATGATTTTGCATGCCCATATGTGGATAGCATTGAAGGTGTGACACATGCTCTCTTGTCAAGTGAGTACCATGATCGTAATGAACAATATTATAGGGTCTTAGAAGACATGGGTTTGCGAAAAGTGCATGTGTGGGATTTTAGCCATTTGAATTTTGTTTATACTCTCCTGAGCAAGTAAAAACTACAGTGGTATGTAGATAATAAAAAAGTGGAGGGTTGGGATGATCCTCGCTTCCCAACAGTGCAAGGAACATTGTAAAGGGGATTTATAGTAGAGGCCTTAAAGCAATTTATTCTATCACAAGTTTAAATGTTGGACTTTTTCTTTGGAACACCTTTTTTTTCACTTAATTTTCTATAGTTTCCATACAGATTCTTATAAGCTATACCAATTAAATTTATAAATCTAAGTTTTCTTTGGCACTTTTGTTTCAAGGAGCATCAAAAATTCAAAAAATCTAAATCTAATGGAGTGGGATAGACTTGGGACAATGAATAAAAAAATCATTGACCCTGTTTGTCCTAGACACACTGCTCTTTTTGAAAATTGTGTTCTTCTATGCTTAACAAATGGGCCTGAAGAACCTTTTGTCAAAATTCTGGCTAGGCATAAAAAGTATGAAGGTGCTGGCAAGAAAGCAACTACTTACAAAAAATACATTTGGTTGGAGAGTGTTGATGCTGCTCTTGTCTCAAAAGGTGAAGAGGTAACACTGATGGATTCGGGCAATGCCATAATAAAAAATATTGAGAAGGACTCAAAGGGTATTATTGTATGGCTTAATGGAATGCTCCATCTTGAAGGATCAGTCAAAACAACAAAGCTAAAGCTGACTTGGCTACCAGAGATTTCAGAGCTTGTCAACTTGTCACTTGTTGAAGTTGAGCATTTGATTACTAAAAAGAAGGTATATTTTTCACTGACTCAAAACCTTTATGGTCAATAATGGATGAATTTACGTATGTTTCTGTACATTGTGTTGGTATTTTACATTGATGTCCAAATATGACTCTCATTGCAAGCTATTAATATAGCTTTTAGCAGTCTATTCAAACAAAGATGTCCAATTTGGGTCTATGTCACATACACATTGGTAGAGGAGCTCTCATAACTATCAATCTTCTAAATTATTTTGTATGGGAAGGTATCCACAGAACATATACCGATGAACATTTGATAATTTATACTTCAAGCAATTGTACAAGAGTGTAATCTAATAATATATGAAAGTCCTGAAATTCAAAATTAAAATACCTACTTTGTGTGACTTTAGGACAAATTCCCACCCTTTCATTCTCTATGAAATAGTTTGTAGATTGTTTTTTAGTGGAGAACGAAGAAGTAACCTGGTTCAATTTAATAGCATATTTAATATGGTTAGAGCTATGTTACCTAGAGTTGAATCCCCCTTCTCCAAGCTTGTTATCATCATGAAAATTTCTAGTTGCAGCCTTTATATTTTCCAAGTTGAGAAAAATTCCATGCTCCTTCCCAATAGTAGACTACACCTCTGTATCAGGATTCTCCGTTGATTGATGCATGGGAAAAATATTACACATTTAGTATAGAGAAGATTTTATTTTACAAGAAAAAATAAACAGAATTTTTTCCCCCTTATTTCCTTTTTGAGTGAGTAGCTCTTATATAATCAACTACCTAGAATTTTTTGTTGACATTTGAAAGAACGATTTATCAAAAAAAAATCACCTCAAAAGTACCTTTCCTTAATGCAACAGACTTGAATCTTCTTCTAAATCCAAATAGGCATAGCAATAACATCAACAAGAAGCCCCCAAGAATACCCAAAACTATACCCACTTTGTTTGAAGACTTGCCTGCACAAGAGATCAATTCAAGTGTTCAATCATTAAAAAAAAACCTTAAACAAAACCTTATTTTGGTCAATTAAAAACATCAAGACATAATTAAAACATCGATGGTTGGAATCAGTGCTTCATGATAACTTCTCATTCTCATGAAATTTGAAGATGAATCATGAGTATGATTTGAAACTTCTATTGAATCTTAAAATATGATGTGAAACTTCGATGCTAAAAATGCACATACAAAATGATTCAAAAATATATATACGTTACATTTCATAGATTGTAAGATGGGAAGGTATCCGCAAAACATATTTTTGATCACTATTCTGCCATAGCTCTTTTATTAAATCACAACCAAACTTTGAATAAGTCTCTCTATTTGAAGTGGCATCTTGTTGTCCAGATGGGTTCTGCTCAGGTTGCCATAGACATTCAAACATGGTTATGATCGAAGAAAAAATATTAAAAGAAAAGGCCTAGTTAGAAACTCATAGTAGCATTATCAATATTGTTTAAGTCAAATCAATCCTCTGATCTCTGACATGCCCAACTTTCCAACTATTGCCTTGAGATTAAGCATTCAACAAACTAGATATGAAGCTTGTGTTCGACATAATGATGTAGAGTGTGCATAACAATGAAATAGGGCGTGGTCTTTTACATTTTCAAAACAATATGAAGCCTTTGTTGGCCAAAATTTCAACCAACTCTTAGTGTTGGTCAAAATTTTGACCAACACGGGCATGGATTTTTAAAAAAACACATTTTTTCTTGGCTATTCGGACCAATTTGACCCCATTTTAATAGATGGTCAAAAATTTTGGTCTAAAAATGGGGTCAAATGTACTAGTGGTTCCAAGTGTTTTCATGGATTTTGATTTGCTTGAAGCCATTGCAAAGAATTATGACCAAGCTGTTAGGGTGGTGAGAAGAACTGACAGTGTGCCTCTGGTCTTAGTCAGTCCTGAGGAAATTAGAGAGGTTTTTCACCAAGAGCCATTAACAGATTATCATGTGCCAATTAATCTACAAGAATTAGAAAATGAATACAAGGCAAAGAAGGATGTGATTAGGGGAGGTGCATTGAGGGCACATATTGGCACAATTGGAACATTGCCAGTAATCACTGTAGCCTCTAGGGAACCATTTAAAAAGGATCTATTCACTTCCTGGACTATAGAAATATACAGGAACCTATGTCATGTTTTTGGTGAGGACGAACAAAATTTCATGCCCATCAGCCTTATGTATATGATGGTTCAAATTGCTTCTTTTGGTGTAGCTATTATTTTTTAATTTTCTTCTTATTTGGTTGAAGAAATTCATACTGGTTTGGTTGGAATTGCAAAAGGGAAAGTGGAGAAATCTTTTGACCATTATTCTTTGTTGATGCATATGTTCTTATTTAAGGGAGTAACATATTTTGGTAAAGAAATGGAGTTCAACAGAGAGGAGGATGGGGAAGCACTACCAATCCAGTTGTGGAGTGTAGATATGACGTGGGATGTAGAGAAAGCTAGCTTTGTCAGGTTTGATAGGTATTTTGCTTCTAAGTTGAGATGCCTCATATTGAGTGACAATCCTAGAATCCCCAAGGCACTAATGAATCTCATTAGGCCTATGGACAATCCCAATGGTTTGGAAGTTTCACACAATTAGAGAGATATCATCCCATACTCTCTTTCTACTATTTTTAGAATTTATGGTTTTAAAGGAAGCCCTCATGTGTTGCCCTACCAAGTACCTTTAAAGGTAGGAATGGCTAAAGTTTTATGGCAGTTAGGGGGATTGGATGAGATGTATATGTTGAAAAGGAAACTAGGGTCAATTTTCCCTTCTTGTACTATGGCCCATCTGTTTATAATTACTAAAGGGGTTTGGCTCTTTTTACATAAAATTTTGGATCAGTACAAAATGGTTGTTTCCCATCCCTATTTTTGTGATAAAGAGGGGTTTTATAATCAGACCTTGAGAATGAGAATTAAACTGGGAAAGGTCAAACATGACTCATATTATCTAGAGGACATCATAAGGAATGAGTTCTGATTGCAGGAGTAGGAAACCAAAAAGGAAAGGTGGAGGGTCTATTCTAGGATTTTAGAATTCATTCATTGTTTTCATCAGAAATATAGTCCTCTAGATAATGCTAATATAGAGGCTTATAAAATAAATAAGATCATGAATACTTTCCCTAAAATAATGGAAGCCATGAATGAGAAGAAACAATTCTTTATTGATTCATACCCAGATAAGGCTAGAGAGGTCATTAGGAGGTTGTCTTTCACTCCTAATGTAGGAGCTGGTCAAATGATTGTTCAAAAGAGACCGGGCTATACTATAATTCAAAATAAAAAGGCCATTGTGGATAAGGGAAAGTAAATAATGGGATCCACCAGTGTAGTCCTAGAAGAGAGACTTGATGAACATTCTCCCAAGAGGTAAAAGATAATAAAGGAACTGCATCCTCAAGTTGAGGAATATTCACCTACATAGTCCCCTTTGCATATTGGAGAAGAATAGCTCACTAGAGAGAAAATTGAGCAAATAGGGTTACAAGGAGGTGTATTTATCACCTAGGCAGAATTAGATGAGGGAAACCCTCAAGAGCCTCCTATGCCAAGTTTGGATTTGACAGTTGTAGATTATAGAGGTAGGGAATTGGACCCTGTATTAGAATAGGCTAGTCATCAATTTTTGTTTGATGACAATTTTGTTAAATCTAGGGTTGTTCTCCAATTTGCATGGAAAGCTAATATGGGCATATTTGAAGAAGGTGTAATAAATTGAAAATAGAGCATCCAAAAATGGATGAAACTTCCTTGCAAAATTAGGTAAAAGAGGAGATGATGGAGTTTCAGAGTATAAGCCCCGAGTAGGGAAGATAGATGGTCAAAGCATCAAAAATTTTGTTGTTACCCGATTGGGACATTGCTGGTGCAATAGTGTTTAATTCTATTTCAAATAAACTTGTGGCACTGCTTTCAGTGAAGACCAGGCTACTTTAGTCATATGGTCATTGAGGAGAGGATCAAGAGCCACGTCATCACAACCAAATGATTTTGGTTTGATGGGAAGTATAGTTGTAAAGAGAGTAGTTGATACTTCTCATGTGTAGGATGCATATTAGAATGTAGATTCATCTCAATTTGTTTTGGCCACTGCTCAAAAGGAAGAAAAGGCCATGTGTGAATTGAAAAATAAGTATGAAACAATTTTAGAAGCATACAACAAAGAAGTTCAAAAGAGGATTGAACTAGAAAATAAAATTATGGGAAGGTCTACTAGGCCAAAAATAACATATCCTCACCCTCCAGTGGAGCCTTTTAAATCCACTCCTCTTATAGAAATTCCAGACACCCCACAGAGGCCTCAATATTATACAGTAGGAGATTTTGAGGAAGAAAAAGGTAAACTTTGGGCATTACATGTAGAGATGGAAGTGCAATATGAGGATAAACTTAAAAAGGCTTTAATATACTTGGTAGATAAAATTGAATGGCCTTTGTTTTATGATCAGTTGGCAAAAGTAATAAGTATATGGGAAGAATTGAAAACCCATGATGAAGCCCTAAAGCCTATTGTTAATAAGTGGGGAAAGAGAAAGAAAGAAATTACCTTTTTATGTTATTCTATTATAAGGTCTTCCCATGACCATATTGAGAAGACATATTATATTGCTAATAATTTGTCAGATTTTGATAATAGAAGAGTTGCTTTGCAACTAAAGGTTGTTTCTTATTTAATCAAATATAAGAATCAAAAATTTGATTTTTTTCCTTGTGCCTTGGATAGGAAGAATAAATTGAAAAATAAGGATGAATGGGCTAAGGAATTGGATGACCTGTTCTGTTTGAGGATGAATAAGGTTATAAATGAAAAAGGGCATGCTTGGTGGGCCACCATGACAGAGGAATTAGTGAAAGTCTAGTTTTTTTTAATTCTTTGAAACAAGAATTTGTTAGTATTGATAATCAGGTTGAGTATATATTTAAGAAGAAAAATGATATTCTGCAATTCAACTGGCCAGATGATGCACAATTTGACACATGAATGGCATATATTTCTTTTGGTGAGTAGTTAGAAGAGGTCAGTATAGATGATGATGAGGTACAAGAGGATGAGGTGTAGATTATTGACACAATAGCACTAGATCCAAAAGATGAGGAAGATGAAGGTCACCAATTGGTTCCAGCTATAGGCTCAGAGACCCAGGATGTGGATATAATAGAAGATCAATTAAGGGTAAAAGTGGTTTTGTCAATTCAAGATGAAGATAGTGAAAACCCACGAGTAAAAGTTGATTTGCAAACATTACCACAAGATTCATCATTGGCTAGCTTGGTAGTTGCATATTTAGAAGAGTCAGAATAGCGGTGGCAAATCAAAAGAGCCAGTAGCTTGTTATGATGTAACAAAAATGGAACCTACTAAAGAATATATTGATGTGTTAGCTTTCTGTTACATTAAGTTTTGTCTTTTGGACACTTGTCACTTTCTCTAAGCCTGAAGCTTTTTGCATCTCACATTATATAAGTGAGATCTCAGGGCTAGAGAAAGGGTCTGAAAAGTTGTATAATTTTTGTTTTTGTTCAAAAAAGGTACAATTAGTCATGTTGCATGTAGATGTGTTGAATTTACTATCAAAATTGTACTCTTTGATAATACATACAAATGACAACATCTGTAAGATATTCAAGGCTTCTGATTGAATTTCTATTGGTCATTGTATTAGTCATCTAAAAGGATAATACAAAGGGGTATTTGCATTAGATTTGTGTCACCAATGTCTATCTCCATTTTGAGTTTGTTTACTTTTATGTCATTTGAATAAGGTTCAATTAATTGAATGCAATCTAGATGGGTTGTATGCTGATACTATTGTTGCTTTTAATTCAAAGAATTATATAAATGATTCAATAGATCAGTGAGCTTTATGAGTTTATAAATTGGATAAATCATAAGAATGGAAATAGGTGACTACAATTGATGAATTCATTTACAAGTTAATTGAATTATATCTCCCGCAATAGATAGTCTTCTGTCCAATGGATAAGACACTGGTCTTGTGAATTAGGAGTGAGTTGGGGTAAATTCTACTTTTGCATCTCAAATTATTCACAAATTCAAAATCATTCTTGTTTGATTTTATTTAAAGTTATAATGTTGGTCAACACTCATTTATATTTTATTTCTGGATCTTAGGTAGCTGCTATTCCCATAAATAATTGTAAACTTAAGGAGAATTAGGACCAAATCTACTTATAAGGGATGCATATTAGTCTGAACATATCAAAAATTGGATAAACTATGTAAGTGTTAGAAATTAGAGATGAGAATCAGAATGAAACTAATATAATTCTCACATATCAGTGGTTATCTAAGGCACCCCCTAGGTAAACCTACCTTGGTTTTGTAGAGCCTAAAGAGAAGGAAACTATTATTGGTTTTGTTAAAGTTGGTCCAAATGGTTTGAACATAGAGTTGTTAATAGGAACTGGCTAATCCTTAGATTGTGTGAGTATTATCATTTTGGTGTTGAGCATTTTGTTGTTCAGTAGTTTTAAACACCAACAGAAGGGTTAAAAGAATGTAATAGGTTGGTTTAAAATGTGGAAAGTTGTAAACCACTACAACCACTTTAAAATAATTGTATTCATCATTTCAAATCAGATTTGAATGAATGAGAAGAGGAAGATCATTTTGAAACATTTGGTATCTTCATAACTTGTAGTTTTTATTGGTGTTAAATATTTTTATGTGGTTTCTAGGTCTTGTATGGACCTATACAGTCTAGAAATGTTATAAAAGTGTAGTCTATTTAAAGTAAGATGAATAAAGTTTTTTTTGGTTCTGGTTTGGAGTGATTATGTTGAGAAATGAAGAAATTATGCTAGTTTTGGTAAAAGTGGTTATTTTCAGATTTGAGGATGCACAACTATAGTTAGATTTAAATGTTTGATACAGACACATTTGGATGAAACAAAAAATCTAGTTATATTAATTGGAAGGCTATATGAACTAGATTTCATTTTCAATTGATTTTAATCATTTTTATTTAGTTATGTGTAATTTATGTTCATTTTAATGAAGACTAGTTTTTAAGGATCTCTGTTGAACTTGTAGGCAATGATTTGTGCTCTTAGAACAATTTATGAATTGGAAAAATTAATGGCTTATAGATTCAAAAACTAGACTTATATAAGGTTGATTAATAATTTTTTTGGTTTCATTTGGAGTTGTTTTGAGGAATTTATTAGATGCCCTAGGTAGGGTTACTGGTTTTACTTCTGATTTATGATAGAGAAAATGGGTCTACATGTAGAGACTATAACGTGTAATGGATTTATTATTTTTGACTCATCTTTGGATAAGTTTTAATAGTTATAATATGGAAAAATTCCACAAGAGGGTTTTTCAAGAAGAGATTTATAAAAGAAGTTATGGTTAATGGAATCATATATAGTAATCAGGATATGCAAATGGAGAAGGGTTGATGTTTTTGTGTTGGAAAATGCTAAGTTTTGCCTCATGAGATGCCTCTATATAATGAAATTATTTAATGGATTTTGAAGGGATAAACATGTATCCCACTGATTGGTTTACTCCATTGATGCTATTTACATCATTATCCTATGACCCTTTTCGACCCATTCAATCAAACCAAATAGGTCCCTAGGGATCTTAGGACCCCTAGGGACATATGCTGTCATAAAATGCATTGAAAGGGGTCATAGGTTATCCTATGACCACTTTTGACCCATTCAAACAAACCAAATAGGTCCCTAGGGGTCCTAAGACCCTTAGGGACATATTTTGTCATGAAATATGTCGAAAGGGATCATAGGTTATCCTATGACCCCTTTCAAACCATTCGAACAAACCAAATAGGTCCTTAGGGGTCCTAATAGGACCCCTAAGGACATATGTTGTCATAAAATGCATCAAAAGGGATCATAGGTTATCCTATAACCCCTTTCTACCAATTTAATCAAACCAAATAGGTCCCTAGGGGTCCTAGGACCCCTACCAAGGTATTTTTTAGTGGCTAATATTCACAAATTGGCTAATTTTAGAAATTTTTGTCTAGAAATTTGGCTAATAATTTAAGATTTAATACAACCTAAGTCACCATATTTTTATAAATTTTAGTTCTAGAATATTTAAAATCGCTCAATAATTTATTTTATTGAAAAACTTAAACTCATATTCACCACAATATTTGATACATGCTTAGATTTGAGTCACCTAAATATTATATATTATTAGAGAAATTAAATTGAATTGACCAATAATTATCATAATTATTAGTTACTTTAAGGATATATCACCCATATTTATTTTTCACCATCGATTTAAAGTATATGTGACGATCCTTATAATATTCCACGAGGTAAAAAAAAGTTAAATTTTGATTTGTAATATTCCATGGTGATTAATGAACTTCCTATTATTATTGAGATTCATCAATTTTTTATACAAATTAATTATGATTCAAAAATAATCACCAATGTTTATCATATTTAAAATCAAAAAAATTGAGAGATTTGCCAATAGAAATAATTTTGTTTTTTCAAAATAATGAAAGGTTCGCCAATATTTTATATCTTTTTTTCGAGGTGGCTTTCTTAAAGTTTACCTTGACCCCTACAAACCAAATAGGTTGCTAGGGGTCCTAGGACCCCTTGGGACATATTTTGTCATGAAATGCATCGGAAGGGGTCATAGGTTATCTTATGACCCCTTTTGACACATTCGATTAAATCAAATAGGTCCATAGGACCCCTAGGGACATAATTATAATATATGACTATATATTAAATAGAATAATAATCTGTAAGAAATGAATAATGTTGAGCAAGGAACGAGAAACAATCCAAGTAAGTTAAGTGTGAAACAATGTTACCATAAGATAAGCAACTCCAAGAGCATACACCAAGATGGTTCAACAATGGAGACAAGGATTTATAAGGGGAAAGCAAAGAAAACCCCTTGTGAGTTATTATGAATGAAGGCAAATGCCTAAAGAAGAGAGAGAGAGAGTGTTGGAGCAAAGGTAGCTAAATACAATAACATCAAGTGCTTAGAGTGGTGTGTAGTTGTGAAGAAAGAAGGAGGAGCATCTCTTATATAGAGATGAGAGAGGAGTTGCATTTGTAACTCCCATTTCTATGAATGCCACATTCATAATAGGTGTGTGCAAAGTGTCACAATCCTCTTAAGGAGGATAAACTAAATAAAGAAATAAACAAGAGTTGTCCTTACATGTGGAATAAAGGACAAACAATGACATGTCCTCCACATGTGTACAAGTGGACAAACTACATGTAGGGACCCTTGGAATATCCCAATTAAAATATATCCAAGGAAAGATTAACCTTTCTAACATAATCATAATATATGACTATTTAATATAATTATTATTATAATATATGACTATATAATAATAATAATCATAATAATAATTATATATATTACTATATGATATTTAACAATAATAATCATAATAGCAATTATATATATTATTATATTATATTTAATAATAATAATAATAGACATATATATTACTATATTATATTTAATAAAATACTAATATATAATAATATACAATTTTCTCCACATTTCCCACACTTGCCAAATTTTGACTTCCCTCCAAAATTTGGGTGTCCATATCACTTACCTGATATTGTATTGAGTATCCGATCTTAGATTAGATACCCAAAATATTGGCATAATTTTTCCAAAAATTGTGTCACTGCAGACTTAACAATCACATTTTTTGCCAGCCATTTTCATAGGTTTGGAGAAAAAGGATTACTTGGGGCCCATATGATTGAAAAAGTTGCTATAATGTATGATTAGGTGTCTGATATTGTTGTCTAAATGGAGAGCAGTACTCGTTGAAAGGCTAAACGCTAAAGGAAGGTATCAAATGAAGACATTGCAGCATATAGGGAAAGGGATAAGGTAAATCACCAAAAGAAGAGACAAGGTATGTTAAATGTGAATTAAGTTGATGATGTATTGATCGAACGTAAAATCATAGAGTTAGATAATGAATATGTATAGTTGGGGAATGAAAATGTATCAATTGATAATGATAATGCTAGGATTCAAAATTTGGAGAATGAAAATTTACCAATTCATAATTGAAATTGCATGATTGACCATGTCAAAAATGAAAATGCACAAGAACATTACATATCTCCTAATCATAATCGACATGAAGGTCCTAGAACACCAAAATGGATAATTGAAATTGATGAAATGATTATTACCAATTTGGAAGGAAAAAAATCACAAAGAACCATTTGGTTATGGGATTCAAGACTATATAAGATGTTTCTTGAAAACAAGATAGTCGTGGAGCAATGTCAAATTTTATGCACTTATTAAAGATGCAAAAGCTGAGACCTATGCTTTCCAAATTGAAGATTCGTGTCAATAAAAAAATGGAAAGAAATGCCATTATTGTGAAGAATCTTTTCAATGCTCTCAATAGCATTGGGAAAAATAGTAGGGAGAAAGATAATAGAGCTTCTCGAAGGGTTATTACAACCTCTTTGGTAAGTCATTATTTGAGAAAGGGTAGATATATGAGACAAACTTGTATTGACTTGAACCTAAAAGATACTACTTTGAGAAGAGCACTTAGTAGATGAGAGAGAATTGATGATCCTCTTCAAAATGAAACATGGGCTTTTGGTGAGAGACTTCCATATTTTGATAAGAAGCTATCTGATGATGTGAAGGAAGAAATTACACAATTTTGGCACTCTAGCTCAAGAGTATCACCCAATGCTAAAGATGTGTTGAAGTTGAGAATTGGCATCAGAGACCGCACGCCACATCCTAAACATTATTTGAAGGTAAGTCAAACTATGTTGTTCAAAGAATTTAGAGAGAGCCATCCAAAATTGCATATATCACAAAGGGATTTTGAATCTTTGAAGCCATTTTATTGTGTGCCACTTAAAATTCAAAATACATTTTGTTGGAAATTGTTGGATACAATTGATTAATTGTGTGTTTCCCTTAATGTTACATAAATGTCATATTAGTTGACAGTTAGTGCATGATGAGCTCACTAGGTCAGTGAAGACAGTTATCCTAGTCTACTGAGTGTTCCTAATTTTACTCTATACAGAAGGAAGTACCTACCGAGCTCACTCGAGTGTCGAAGGAAGCTATGCAAAAAAGAGTGTTAACCAAGCTCACTTAGTTAATAAAGGGAAAGTTGAACAAAGTTAGTATTAACCATGTTCACTTGGTTACCAAAGGGATTTTGTAAGTTCGCAGTGTTAACCAAGTTTTTGTTGATTAACACAAGAAATCGCTTCAGAATCAGTTTCTATTGAGCTGGGTCGGCTACCAAAATATTTTCTTATTTTAGCATATAAAGCTTAATTAATTTACCTATTGATTCTAGTTGACTGAGGTGATGAATATTGGTTATTCTAATTTGTATTTGAGCTAACTTGACAATCTAGAAAGTATAAGTAAGAGGTCAAGTTGTGATTTCAAAGGGTGTGAAATGAAAAAGTTGAATGAGTTGAAAGAGATAAGATGAGAGGAAGCGAACTTGAAGGATAAGCTAGTATCCTTGTGGAGTAGAAAAGTATTATTTGATCAAGAAGGATCAAGTATGAACCATGAAAGAGATTTGTAATCAGCAAATTAGTTCCATCACAATTAGGTCTTTTCATTATTACTCTCTAACCATTGTAGTAGTGATCTAAAATATCTTAACAGAGTTGGTTTGATAGCCATTTGTAAATCCTCTAACAAGGTGGCAATTCCATTGAATTGTTTCAAGACCTCTTACAAGGCCACTCCTAACAGGGTGATTAAATCCTTTAATAGGGTCACACCTAACAATGTGTTTTGTAACCTTTAATAGGGTTGGTGTTGGAAACATTCAAGATTTGATAAGTTACTAAGAGGGGAGAGGCGAATCAGTAACTTAAAAACTTTTCCTTAAATTCACCACAAATCCATCTATACTACTGCATACATTAGTACTGAAAGATAAATCATTCATCACACAAAAGAACATAATGTTTTGGTGACCCAAAAACCTTCCAAATAGAAAGTAAAACTAGGGTGGGGATGGTACCCACAAAACTTCACTACTGCAGCACGCAGTTGGCTTATTATGGCTTACATTGACCACTTCTAGTGATCTGCCCTATTAGGAGCACAAAGGACTGCTAGGTCCACCTTGTTAGAGGATTTATAAACATACAATGAAGTATGCACTCGGTCAAGAGATTTATACAAAGACTATTAAGTCTACCTTGTTAAAGGATTTAGAAACTGATTCACCTATTAGGATGAAGTAGTGGATCTACTTACAACTGATTTTTGATAAGATCCTTTATGCACTGATCACCTTATGTGATATATATGACTTTTCTACTCCTATATTGACCTTGTTGCATTCCTTAAACTATTTTTGATAATCCTTCGCATGTACTTCTCAAAAAATACTTCACAGTACTTCAAATACAATGATATCTTACAATGCATCTTACATATATACCTTTCCAATTTACAAAACTACAAGGTCAGCCAAAATACAAGTGAACAACATATTACAAAGTTGGCCCAATAGTAAATAACTCAATTTCACTGAACTGACTTGGTGATGGGGACACAACCCAAGAACAGAATGGACACAACAGAAAAGGGGAAATTATATTAACTGAGAAAATTAGCTAGTACAAATAGTACAAAGAAAATAAACTTCAAAACATGCCCTAAGGGCTTACAATAGCATAAATTTGGAGATAATTTCTCCTTTCAGTACCTCCTCTCAAACTCCACTCCGAACTGCCTTTTACAATGCCAAAAATCTCCTTAAATAGACCCCGGAGGGTTAAGGACTAGGAGTACATTCTAGAAAGTGCTAGTAGGCATCCACCGACCAAATAGAAGGTTCCAAAAGCTGCATTAGAAGTCGGCACAAATCTAGAAGAATCCAAAAATGGTAACCGAACTTTCGGGAGGCATAACTTTTGAACCGTAGCTTCGATTGACGAACCATTTACATTTTTGAAAAGCTCTCGAAGTGCTCTATAGCCCCATGGACTAGCTTCACTCATCCCCCATTTTTTGGCCCTTTTCGAGGTCATTTAATGCCCCTAACCTGACTTTGAAGCATTCTTAGGAGGTCTCCAAAACTTGAAAAATTGCAATAACTTTCAAACCGTGGGGCCTTTTGACCTGATTTTTTTTCTGGAATGCTCTAAATCACAATTACATTCATTTGGCCAATTCACACCTTCTAGTTTACCAAAATGATGGCCCAATTACATGCTCCTATTTTTTCAAGATTTTCTAACACACTGATAGTGGAATTGTGAGAGTTGGAACCTTTATTTGACCCAAATGGGTATCCAAAAATAAAAACACATGAAACAGAAACTAAGTCTAAGTACATTTTTTTTGGGTGACACAGGATTGCCCTTATACCTCTGGATGCTTCTGCATCAGACACCTAGGCTAGATTGAAGAGTGACCCTGTCACTTTATGAATGGTAGAGGAAATCCCAAATGGGAAACCTTAGCTGCTGAAATCCAAGTTGAGTCCTCAATCAGTTGTCCTTTCCATTTGACCAAATACTCTTCATACTGCCTGTTTCTAGTACTCCTACCCACACGATGATCTAGAATGTCTTCTATCTCCTCCTTCTTAGAAGCAGGAATTGGACATGGCTCTAACACCAGCTCCTCATCTGCACCATCATCATGATACTCTGTTAAATCTGCAATGTTGAAAATGGGAGAAATGTGAATACCATCTGGCAGCTCCACCTCATATGCATTTCCTGAGTCATGTTTCTTCAGAATTTTGCAGGGGCCAAATTTCTTCATTTTCAGCTTGTTGTAAGTACCAGCTGGAAATCTTTCTTTTTGTAAGTGCACCATGACTAAATCTCCTACTTGGAATTCCTTATGTCTTCTCCTTTTATCAGCCCTAGCTTTATACTCTTGATTCATCATGGTAATGTGTGCTTGAACCTCCTCATGTAGATGCCTGATATGTTCAGAAAATTCCTCAGCTTCAACACTTGTCCTCTCCCCTTGTTCTATCTTCCTCAGCTCTGGTGCAGTCCTTGGGCTATTCCCATATACAATTTGGAATGGTGATTTTTCAGTACTCCTATTTACAGAGTTGTTATAATCAAACTCTGCCTGTGGTAGAATCAAATCCCATCCCTTGGGCTTATCCCCAACTAAACATCTCAACAAATTGCCCAGACTTCTGTTTACCACTTCTGTTTGGCCATCAGTTTGTGGGTGATGCGTGGAACTAAATTTTAAGTTGGTTCTTAACTTTTTCCACAATGTCCTCCAGAAATACCCCACAAATTTAGTATCTCTGTCAGAAACTATGCTCCTTGGAAGACCATGTAGTCTTACCACCTCTTTGAAAAACAAGTCTGCAATATGGACATCATCATGAGTTTTGTGGCATGGAATGAAATGTGCCATTTTGGAGAACCTATCAACCATCACGAATACTGAGTCATTACCCCTTTGTGTCCTTGGCAATCCAAGAACAAAATCCATACTTATGTCCTCCCATGGCCTTGATGGAATAGGCAATGGCTGATATAGGCCAGTATTATGACTAAACCCCTTGGCAACTTGACAAACCTGGTAACTCTGTACAAACTTCTTCACATCCTGTGAAATTTGAGGCCAAAAATAATGTTCTCTAAGAATGGAAATGGTCTTATCTCGACCAAAATGTCCTTCCATCCCTCCACTGTGTTTCTCCTTAATCAAATTTTCCCTCATGGAACTCCTTGGAATGCACAATTGACTACCTTTGAACAACATGCCATCCTGAATCAAATAGTCTAACCACTTGGTTCTATCTACAGCAACAGGTTCTTTACAAGCTTTCCATGCTTCAGCAAAATCAGGATCCTTGGGGTACAAATTCTTGAGTTCATCAAACCCAACTACTTCAACCTGCATTATTGTAAGTAACAACTGTCTCCTACTTAGTGCGTCTGCAACCTTGTTAGATTTTCCACTTCTATGCTTCAACACAAATGTTTAGCTCTGCAAGATCTCTACCCACTTCATATGCCTCTGATTCAATTTACCTTGGCTATTTAGGTACTGTAATGCCTGATGATCAGTATACAAAACAAATTCCTTTGGCAATAAATAATGCCTCCATTTTTTTAAGGCCTAAACTATTGCATAGAACTCTTGATCATAAATAGAATACTTCTTCTTTGCATCATTCAAATTTTCACTAAAATATGCAATAGGTCTTACCTTCTTGGCTTAATACAGCCCCAATAGCACTACCACTAGCATCGCAATCCACCTGGAACACTTTTCTAAAATTTGGAAGTGCCAACACAGGCTATTCTGTCACCTTCCTCTTCAACAATTCAAAACTTCTCACAGCTGCTGCAGTCCTTTTGAACTCTTTTCTATCCCCTCTTATTGTATTAGTTAGGGGGGCACATATGCCACTGAAATTCTTAATAAACTTCCTGTAAAAACTAACCAGACCATGAAATGATCTTACCTCAGTAGCAGACCTTGGAGTAGGCCATTCCAAGATGGCTTTTACCTTCTCCAGATCCATTTTGAGACCTTCAGGTGATATAACAAATCCCCAAATAGACTAACTCCCTTTTTGCAAAGATACATTTCTTCAGATTAATTAACAGTTTCTCTTCCCTTAGCCTTTCAAGGACACTACGAATATGTAGTAAATGTTCTTCCAAAATCTTGCTGAAAATTAGAATATCATCCAAATACACAATAACAAATTTTCCCAAGAACTTCTTAAGTACCTCATTCATGAGCCGCATGAAGGTGCTTGGGGCGTTCATCAATCCAAAGGGCATGACTAACCACTCATAAAGACCCTCCTTGGTCTTGAAGGCTATTTTCCACTCATCTCCTTCTCGAATCTGTATCTGATGATACCCACTCTTCAGATCTATCTTTGTGAAGTACTGAGCTCCACTCAAGCAGTCCATAAGATCATCCATCCTTGGCAAAGGAAACCGGTACTTGATGGTTATCCTATTTATAGCTCAAGAATCTGTACACATCCTCTACTCTCCATCCTTCTTTGGTGCAAGTATTACAGGTATTGCACATGGACTCAGGCTCTCTCGAATCAAGCCCTTCCTCAACAACTCCTGAACCTGTCTATTTAGCTCCTCTGTTTCAGTAGGAGTCATCCTGTGAGCAGCCTTGTTAGGCAAACTAGCTCCTGGAATTAGATCTATCTGATGACTAATTTGCCTTACTGGTGGCAATCCATCTGGAACATTATCAGAGATAATATCTCCAAACTCCCCTAGTAAATCTAAAACTTCAAGTGGTATTTCACTACTACCTTCTTTATCTTTCCTAGGAATCAAAGCATAGCACATATGCTGATGTTTCATGCCATCTAAAAACTTCCTTTCATCAACAAGACAAATCCTAGCACTGCTACATACCTTTTCACCTTCCTTTTTCATGGGCTTCAATTTGTGGCAAACTCCATCCTTTGTCAGAGAGTATGTGTTTGCATGTCCATCATATACTGCATGTCTATCAAACTGCCATGGTCTACCCAACAATAGATGGCAAACATCCATCGAAATAACATCACAAAGAACTTCATCATGGTAACTCCCAATTTTGAATTTCACTAAACATTGTTCACTTACCAAGACCTTATGATCATCTTTTACCCAAGCAATCCGATAGGGCTGGGGATGTTTCTCCCTCTTGAGCTTCAGCTTAGAGACCATCTCTTCTGATACCAAGTTATCAGTGCTACCACCATCAATGATCACGTCACAACATTTATCCTCACACTTGCATATGGTATGGAACAAACTCCTCCGTTGTCTTGGTTCAACCTCACCACTTAGTAGGACTCTTTCATTTACCAAGGTCTCTCCTCTTTCTACATCCTCTGAATGTGATGATTGTGCATCCTCATCCACATGAGCAACCCTAGCTTGGCCCTCAGCTCTCCTATCTGTCCTTCCTTATCATTGAGGGCATTCAAAGGCACGATGAACTTCTTCATTTCAATGGAAACAGGTACCACAGAAGCCTCCTCTTCCTTGTCCACGTCCTCTACCTCTTCCTCTTTGATTTCCAATGTCTTGATCATGGGAGCAGTTGAAATCCTCATTCCTATGGTTCCTGCTAGTACCCACATCTTCATTTTTCTTTTGGGTTTCATTGCGGCCTCTAGGTGATCTATCGCTTCCCCTTCCTCCTTGACCACGCCCTCTTTGTCTTCCTTCAAACCTTTTAGTTAACTTCTCTTCAACTTGTAGGGCAAACTGGTATGCCTCTTCAACGTTGGTCATTCTTACCAGACTTAATTCCTCCTGGATGCTAGGTCGCAACCCACTGATATAATGAGCAAACTTCTCCTTATTTGCTTTTGCATGCCCCGCTCTAATCAAGAGTCGATAAAATTCCTCTGTATATTCTTGGACTGACCTTCCTGCTTGCTTTAACCTATACATCTTCTTAAACAAATCAAGCTCGTAGTCCATAGGAATGAACTGCTTCTTCAATTTATCCACCATGCGATCCCATCTTGTGATCTTCTCCTTTCCTCTTCTTTTTCTTTCCAATTGAACCTCTTGCCACAAGATTTTGGCATGGCCTTTGCAAACTTAACCCTATCTGGGTCCCTGATATCCTCATACTCAAAGTATTCTTCCAGTTCATTGATCCAATCGATCAACTCATCTGGTTTTAGATTTCCTAAAAATACACCCACTTCAATTGTAGGTCTTTTCCCAAACTTAGTAATGGCCCTAAAAAGCCTTTCCTCTGCATGATTCAAAACTTCCCCATCAAATTCCCCTTCTGGTCCCATAACTTCTTCTTCATTGTCATCCTCACTGCCGTCACCAACGACAACATTTGCTCCTCTACAGAGCTCCTCTTGCAATGCTTGTACCTGCCTTTGGAGGGCTCTAACCTCCTCAGGATTAATAGCTCTAGCCCTTCTGCCACACTCTCTTCGTGGAGGCATCTTCTAACTCGAACCCACAACCACACAGTCTTGGTGCAAACTGCCTCACAGTCGGCGCTCTGTCTACACACTCAGGAAAACCAGCTCTGATACCACTTGATGGGGACACAACCCAAGAATAGAATGGACATAATAGAAAAGGGGAAATTATATTAACTGAGAAAATAAGCTAGTACAAATAGTACAGAGAAAATAAACTTGAAAACATGCCCTCAGGGCTTACAATAGCATAAATCTGGAGATAATTTCTCCTTTCAGTACCTCCTCTCAAACTCCACTCCGAACTGCCTTTTACAATGCCAAAAATCTCCTTAAATAGACCATGAAGGGTTAAGGACTAGGAGTACATTCTAGAAAGTTCTAGTAGGCATCCATCGACCAAATAGAAGGTTCCAGAAGCTGCGTTAGAAGTCGGCGCAAATCTAGAAGAATCCAGAAATGGTAACCGAACTTCTGGGAGGCATAACTTTTGAACCGTAGCTCTAATTGACGAACTATTTACATTTTAGGAAAGCTCTTGAAGCACTCTATAGCCCTATGGACCAGCTTCACTCATCCCCCATTTTTTGGCCCTTTTTGAGGTCATTTAATGCCCCTAACCTGACTTTGAAGCATTCTTAGGAGGTCTCCAAAACTCGAAAAACTCCAATAACTTTCAAACCGTGGGGCCTTTTGACCTGATTCTTTTTCTGGAATGCTCTAAATCACAATTACATTCATCTGGCCAATTCACACCTTCTAGTTTACCAAAATGATGGCCCAATTACATGCTCCTATTTTTTCAAGATTTTCTAACACACTGATAGTGGAACTGTGAGAGTTGAAACCTTTATTTGACACAAATGGATATCCAAAAATGAAAACACATGAAATTGAAACTAAGTCTAAGTACATTTTTTTTGGGTGACACGGGATTGCCCTTATACCTCTGGATGCTCCTGCATCACTTGGTGACCTTCTTATACTCGACATCCACTACATTACAAGGCATTGTCATGCACTTAGTAGAAGTGAAGGCTCGATCCATACTGATCACTCAATGTAGTTCTAAAATTGGTGACCACTGGTGACTCGGTAGATGTAGTGTCACTCAGTAGATACTGCATGTTGAGTTTACCTTGCTTCACTCGGTAAACACTACTTCTTCCAATGCTTGGTTTACACTAAATTTCCATGACACAAACTTACTACTTGGTAGACATTGCTAGTCTTCACATTTCCTATATTCACTTGGTAGCCACTATTCTACTCGATGTAAACTATTGAACACTTCGAAGCTTGGTTAACACTAGAATGCTCGGTGAGTGTAGGAAACTAAGTGTTGAGCTTAGTAGCTACACTAATATAGATAAATGGTGTCACTAATGGAAATAATAACTTAATGCCAACAATCTCCCCCTTTGGCATTAGTGAAAAAACACTTATAAGCCAAAACATATGTACATAATCTGACTCACTGAATTTTTGTTTTTCAAAATTGATCTTTGTAAAGTTGTTGCTTATACATTCCTACATATATCTCCTTGATGACACATAATGTATATACAAAGATACTTATGTACATAGCTATACACATATACATGCTAACTCTATTGAGTGTTATCTCCCCCTTTCACTTATACTAATTTCTCTTCGTATATACGATGTTTCCCCCTTTTTTCTTATACTGATATCTCTCCTTATATACAGTTTTTCCCCCTTTTTGCTTATACTGATATTTCTCTCCCTTTTTGACAGTAATGCCAAAGGGCTACATATACTATTTATATAGTTACACTAAAATGAGATAGAAATTCTTGATGTACCTTGAGAATGAGGGTGAATGAGTTATCCTAATTCTCTTGCAAAATTTGGTAGGTGGAGAGGGCAATCTGAACTTTTGCTGATAATTTGATCATGTGATCAACCACTAAGAAGTTATGATCTTGGACCAATGTTTTGCAATGAGTAATATGTTTTTGCATTATATCCATTATTGGCAAGACCATGTTCTGAATATCAATCAAGTTTGCTCTTATTCTTGCTTCTTCTCTTAGAAGTTCTGCCTGCACATCTGCCAGATATTTCACCTTGTTGTGATGAGAGGAGCTAGAGGAGGGGTCAGTCTGCAACTTTGATGCACTTGATTGCATATCAACATCAATCTTATTTATCTTCTCCTTTATTTCTTTAGTAAAATAGGAGACATCACAAAGTTTGGCAAAAAGTGACACTGTACTATTAAAAGAATTTTAAAAATTACCCAAAAATGTGGACAAGTCAACTTGTTTGATTGCAATCTATTGAGAAATATGCTCTAGCACCTTATCATCAAACTTCCATTCAACCTTTTCAATTAGTTTCTCTTGTCCGAAAGAGTCCTCATTATATTTCTATACAACCTATTCTAACTGAATCAAAATGTGTTGAGTGGAATCCACTTCAACACCTATAGATTCTATAATTATATTCTTGGCGTTCTCAATTATTCTATACTACTTATCCCTTTCAGACCTGAACTGCTTCTGCCTAGGTTTCTTCTCTATGAGTTGACTTGCTAACCTGATCTCTTCAATAGTAGCAGTGTCAAAGTCAATCTTAGGTATTTCTATCTCTATCTCTAAGTCAATGTCTTCTTCAATTTCCTTTCCAATGATCAGAAGTTTCAATGGTTTCCTTTGTTCTACTTTTGTGATTATTGGTTTGACTTTTGGAACATACACAATAGTGGCGATAGAAGGGCTACCAGTAAAAAATGGGATAGGACTTAAGCATTGAATACCAATAGGAGTACTAACTGAATCAAAAAGTAAAACACTTCCCAAAAATGGTGCCACACTTGATAGAATACCCATAGAAATATTTGAACTAACTGGAATCGAAGAAGACAAAATTGTAGAACTCACTGTTGCACTTACTGATGATGCGGGAGCAGAGGGAGCTAACTTAGTAGCTAAAGAAGTAATAGTTAGCTTGGTATATGAAGTGCTTGACACTTCCATTGTAGATACCTAGAGCTAGGAGGTGGCTAGTGAAGATTGAGCAATTGATGTTACTATTGTGCTCACAATCTCACTAGTAGAAGATGTCTCCACAGATGTGATAGTATTTGGTGGAGTGTGAGGAAGAGATGTAATTTCTTCAATTGCTATTCTAACCAGATCATCTTCATCCTTTTCTTCCTCTTCTGCTTCTTCCCCCTTTTCTTCTTCTTCCTTCTCCTCCATTACAATATGCAATTCTCTTGCTGAAACTATGATTGAAGGAGTATTATCATCATCATCATCATTGTCAATGTTGTCATCATCTTTAATTTCAATATTTTCTTCTGATGGCTTGTTGATATGATATATATCTCTCCAAACATCTAAGGCATGCTTAACCACTGATTCTATATTCTTCATTAATATGAAGCATGTGTTGATCTTTAGAATCATTCTATCTTCATGCTCTTTTATTACCTTCTTCACTTCTACATCAGTCAAATTTGGTACCAACTATCTTAGCTATTGTTCAAACATGTCCTTTATAGTTTGCACCTTGTGCTCCCATTTGACTTTGATTTTAGCAAAAAGATTTGCATGGATTTGAGGTTGCATTTGTGTAGGGGAGTATTTCCAAATACCCATCTTTTCCATAACTAAGTCCTCAATCTCTTTTTGCTTAGCTAGAGTCTAAGTCTCATATTTGAGAACTTTGAAGTTGCAAATTCTTGCTCCAACTCTTAGTTGTTTCATTCTTTCCTCAAATGTAGGTGCAGGGTAGATAAATATGGGTTCACTTTTACCTTTCCCAATTCTCCTGGTGAACACTGTAGTTGGTTGCTTCTAAGGTTTGGTGTTAAACACTTTACCTTTCTTTCTTGTTGGTCCCTCTTTCTCTGATTCTTCCTCTTCTTCTTCAAATTCCTCCTCTTCATCCTTACCCTTGCCCTCGATAAGCATTAGAGGACCTTCAGTTGTCTTTAATTTAGCAACTCTCTTCTTGCCTCTATTGAGAGCTTGAGGAATCTTAATACTAAGCTCTATCCTCTTCTTGGCTTCCTCATATGTGCCAAATGCAGGAAGATTAGGATTGGCTAGCTCAGTTACTAATGCCTCAATGACGTCTCTAGCTTCATCAATGTTAATTTCATAAGGCAATGGTTTTACCCATGCCACTCTTGGTATGAGTGCTTGAATGTACACTCTGTCATAGTCCACCATGAAACATATATCATCCTTGTAGTATTCTACAAGCTTGGGTGGGATTGAAAATATGTTTTTCATTTTCTCCTTGAACACCTCAAAATAGTTATCCAACACCCTTTCAAAAATTTCACTCATTTCTTCAATAAATTCATTTATCTGATAAAGAATAGGGGTGTCTTTCCTCCACACAACTATGCCCTTAGATGGAAAGAATTTTTGAACATAAAAGAATAAGAAAGTAAGCAATGAACCAAACTTGAAGGGATTATTCTTGGAAGTCTTCACACTGTCAATTTTTCTGTTCAATTGCTTCAGTAACACATCTGACAGATCATATTCAAGGTTCTTCTTTACAACCTTGTATGTTAGGTCAACTACCTCACAGGAAACCCTGTTCAACTAACTTGAGTTGTAGATCTTGTGTGCAATGATGTGGATGCCAAAACTAAGCTATATGTCAATGATATTATTTATTTTCAAACCTCTACCATCTGACTCGGCTAGGGTTTTCTTTTGCGGTTCCTCCTGACCTAGGGTTTTGGTTGTCTTAGCTTTGCTTAGCATTGACAGACTTGTAACCTTGTGTATCATCTTCTTAAAAATTAGAATGGGTTGCTCCAACCATAATTTTCCATTGTGGAACCAACTCAATATGTACCTTATCCATTTTACTTGGAAATTCTATGGCAAGTGAGGGATATTTGTTAATCCTTTCATTTCCAAATGCTTATGCTTAGGTTTCAAAACTCCATCAACACACATTTCAACTAGAGCATTATCCATTTCTAATGTCCCTAATTCTTGAACAGTACATTTAAAATGATTTCTTATGCCATTAAGCAGGAGTACCTTTGATGGGATTTACGATTGAGCACCATAAGGATCAAGTGATTTAGCAATGGCCAGAACGAGCTTAAGTTCGATGCTTTCCATTCGATGCTGTTAACCAGCATTTCAGAATCCTTCTTTGGTTTAGTGTTGCTTCCACTACTAGATGCCATTGTTGCTCAGTAGATGATAGAATTTGTGAATATCTCGTTGCTAAATTTCTTGAAAACACTATAATGCTCTTTCAAATCGCTTTGCTCTTCGAATGTTGTGAATGTGCTAAAAAAAATGAAGTCAAAATTGCCCCTTTTGTTGAGAAATTTTCATAAATGCTCGATGCCATAATGACACACTGCATGATAGACTATCATCCACTGATCTAACTTGGCAAACAAACCAAATTTCCTTTACTCCTAACCTAGCTCGGTAAGGTCTTCAACCAACTTTCCTCGATGGAGGTTGATGCAACTCGATGAAAGATAACCTTTTTGTGATCCTTGTGTATCTAGAATACTGATTGGATCATTTGCATTCTTCATATTTTTTGGAAATGCTTATGATTTTCTTATTGAGTACAGCTCCAACACATTCATAGGAATTTAGTTTGAGAGGATGGAGTCACCCACTTCTTGAGTGACTTCACTTCCATGATTTGAGCTTGTATCCTCAGTAGATTTAGGAATCCATTGCTACTTCATTTGTTTCCTTATGTTGTCAGCCCTTACTTTCATTTCATCTTCATCTTTGCTTATATTCATGCAATTTTTAGCTATATGACCAAGTTTAGTGCATGTGTAACACCTTATAGTAGTATCCTTCTTTCTTAGGTGATGCCTTGCACAATTTATGCCAATGTGTCCATATTCTCCACAATAATGACATATGCACAAGGTATTGTAGTCCCATCCAAATATTGCTTTTACAAGTTATTCAATTGGATTGAATGATTTGGATCTGCATTGAGATGCCTTGTGACCATGCTTTTTGCATTTGTGACATTTACCTTCAAATTTTGGTTTCTCCTTGCATTCATTAGCTTTGTGACCATGTTGATTGCAGTTGTAGCACTTTCCATTGAATTTTACTTTTCCATTGCTCAAGCATTTGTTTTATGTATGACCAATTTTTCCACAATGATTGCATGAGGGTTTTTTATTCCTTTTTGCACCTTGCTTGGAAGATTCACCTTCTTCTTCATTGTATCCAAGTCTTGCTTTACCTTTTTGCCTATGAAGATTCTGCTCATTTTGCTGATTCAATTGATTCATGTCTTCTTGATATTTCATCATTCTCTCATTGATTTGTTTTTCAGTATTTAGGTCATTCTTCAGTTTTTCAATGATTTTCTTTTCATATCTCAGTTCTCTCATTGTTCTTTCATTAATTTCTCTTTCATAATTTAGATCATTCCTTATTCTTTCATTCTATGCTTTGAGAATCCTAATTTCTTCATTTGCTTTAGTGATTTGATCAATAAGGTCTTCATGCTGATTGGATTGATTTTGTTCTTCATTGTTTCTTGCATCCAAGTCTTCTTTTGCCTTATTCTTTTTCCCCAAAATCTCACATAGCCTGATTGATTGAATTTCTTGTTCTCTTTTGAGTTTCCTTACTTCCTCTTGCAGAGATCCATTCTTTTCTAGGAGTTCTTTGATTGCATTGTTTTCTTCATCTAAGTTGCTTGAAGGAAAAAAATATTCAATATTTTCTTCAAGATACTTGAGGTCATTTATTTGATTTGCAAGTTCCTTTCTTCTTTTTAGGGATTGGGAAAGATGTTCCTTTGCTTCCTTGAGTTAAAATATGGCCATATCTAGATCTAGCTTTTCATTTTCAATTGCCTTGTCAAGTCTAAATATCTCCATTTGTCCTTAAATCTTTGCTCAAGCTGTTAAACTTTATCTTGAGAACCACAATGCTCTGATACCAATTGTTGGAAATATTTAAGATTTGCTAAGTTACTAAGAGGGGAGGGGTGAATCAGTAACTTCAAAACTTTTCTTTAAATTCACCACAAATCCATCTATACTACTACATACATTAGTACTGAAAGATAAAACATTCATCACACAAAAGAACACAATGTTTTGGTGACCCAGAAACCTTCCAAATAGAAAGTAAAACTAGGGTGGGGATGGTACCTACAAAAATTCATTACTGCAGCAAAAAGTTGGCCTATTAAGGCTTACATTGACCACTTCTGGTGATCTGCCCTATTAGGAGCATAAAGGACTACTAGGTCCACCTTGTTAGAGGATTTATAAACATATAATGAAGTATGCACTCGGTTAAGAGATTTATACAAAGACTATTAAGTCTACCTTGTTAAAAGATTTAGAAACCGATTCACCTATTAGGATGAAGCAATGGATCTACTTACAACTGATTACTAATAAGATCCTTTATGCACTGATCACCTTATGTGATAGATATGACTTTTCTGCTCCTATATTGACATTGTTGCATTCCTTAAACTATTGTTGATAATTCTTCGCATGCACTTCTCAAAAAATACTTCATAGTACTTCAAATACAATGGTATCTTACAATGCATCTTACATATATACCTTTCCAATTTATAAAATTGCAAGGTCGGCCAAAATACAAGTGAACAACACATTACAAAGTTGACCCAATAGTAAATAATTTGGGTTCACTGAACTGACTCGATGACCTTCTGATACTCAGTGTCCACTACATTATAGGGCATCATCATGCACTCAGTAGAAGTGAAGGCTTGGTCCATACTAATCACTTGATGTAGTTTCAAACTTGGTGACCACTGGTGGCTCTGTAGATGTAGTGTCACTCGGTAGATACCGCATGTTGAGTTTACCTTGCTTCACTCGGTAAACACTACTTCTTCCAATGTTTGATTTACATTGAATTTCCATGACACAAACTTAGTGCTTGGTAGACACTTCTATTCTTCACATTGCCTGTATTCACTCAGTAGCCATTGTTTGTCATGTCCCCTATTCAAATAATTAAAAAAAATAAACTTTGTTAAGGCAGGCAGGCTCCAAAAAGGTGAAATTTCGGAAAAAGGGTTTAATCTTTGGAAATCAATGGACTAATAAATAAAAATTATTATTAAATTATATTTTATTAACCCCTCTTGGACGTGAGTTAGGGTTATGCCCTCTTTAAAAGGGGTTTGGAGGCATTTTGGGCTCATTCTACATCTTGATTCTTGCTAATTTTCTTGTTGTTCTTCAGAGGCTGCCAAACCTGTGGAGAAGGAGACCCAAGAACGGGAGTTTTCAGGTTTCCAGGAAGGCTAAGGATGGGATTTTGAAGCCATTCCATGTGCATGCTCATACAGAGTTTGCCTTTGTGCTGAATAGTGCCGATTTGGGTGTTTTCGGGGTTGTTTTTGGTTTGAGTTAGGGTTTTCAGTTGAGTGTTTCATATCAGTTTGGTTTGCTGCTGTATTTCAGACTTTATGATGTTAAAATAGAGCTGACTATATGTATTGGGTCATGATTAAACTTCTGAGATAGTTTATGAGTGTTTTGTGGTGTTTCCGGGCATTTTTTGTGTTAATTTCGGGAGCCCGATTGAGCATAGTTTTGCCCTACATTTGTGAGCTGTTGTGTAAAGGCTATAAAAATCTGGAAATGTCATTTTGTAGGCTGTTATGCTACTGAAATTTTTGTAAAAATGTCCATTTTCAGATTTATTATTAATTTGTGAAGTTGTGAAGTTTTTGGCACTAATTTGGACATACCCGATTTGGGTTTTATTGGGAAATTGGCAGATCTTTGTAATATTGGTTATTTGATTTTAAAGTTCTTATTTGAGGCTGAAAATATCATAAAAAATCAGTAAAGGGACATTTCATTGTTCTACTCAGTGTAAACTATTGAACACTTCGAAGCTTCATTAACACTAGAATGCTCGGTGAGTGTAGGAAACTCAGTGTTGAGCTTGGTAGCTACACTAATATAGATAAGTGTTGTCACTAATGGCAATAATAACTTAATGCCAATAGTTGGCTCCTAATAAGGCTCACTTCAAAAGAGTGAAAAATAGTAACTAGTTACATTTGATGGTTTTTCCCATTGGGTTTCCACATTAAATCCTAGTGTCTCATGTGTTCATGTTATTTATTTTATGCTTGCAAGTAATTACTGATAATATCTTAAGATCTGCTAAAGTAATACACACTCTGCATTTACCGAATTATAGGAATTTCTCTATGCTTATTGAGTATCAAGAGTAATCAGTTTTATTAGTCTAGATTTTAAATGACATCTAAGGGATCTAGGATTTATTTTAGTAGTAACTGATTTACCCCTCCCCTCTTAGTTACTCCTCTTATATTTACAACAATTGGTATTAGAGCTTTTGGTGCTTGTAGAGAAGGTTTCAAGGACCTAAGCTAAAGATCAAGATGCCTTACAAGAGAGAGATTCCAAAGCTAAACAGAGACAACTTTGCAGCATGGAAAGGACTTATGAGGCTTCACCCGGATACCATTAGTGATTCAAGATACAAATATCTTGATGAAGAATATAAAAATCCCATTGTAACATTATTAGTTGAAGATATTATTGAGAAGAATAACCATAACATCATGATGACTGACATTGCATCTACTTTTAGTTATGTTGGATTTGATGAGGTCAAAGACTATAAAACTACTTTTGATATGTGGAACAAACTGACAAAAATCTATGGAGGAGATGATAACATAAGAAGAGCTAAAGCAGAAAGCCTTAGAGGAAAATTTGATCAAATGAGGATGAGAGAAGATGAAAATGTTGCAAAATATGTGGAAAGAATCAAAGCCAATGTTAGTGCAGTTAGAGCATTTAGAGGAGAAATCAAAGAAGAAACTATTGTAAGTAAAATACTTAGAGCTTTGCTTCCCATCTATGTAATCAAAGTGTTTGATATTCAAGAAAAGAGATGTAATCCAAATAACAAGATAGGCTTGAATGCCCTAGTAGAAATATTGATAGCTTTTGAACTAGAGAACTTTGACAACTATGTTCCTACTTCCAAGAATATTGAGTTTGCATTTGAAGCTAAATTCTCACTCAAGGAAAAAGGCAAGAAAATAAAAGATAATCAATCAGAACATGAGGAAGAAACTAAAGAAAGTTTTGATAGTGATCTTGAAATTGTTGAAGCTCTACTTGCAAAGAAATATTCTAGTAGCAGAGGAAAGTACAAAGGTAAAATCCCTCTAGTATATTTTTCTTGTGAAGAAATTGGTCATATTGTTGCTAGGTGCCCAAAAGAAGAAGGAAAGGAAGAAAAGAAAAGCCACAAGTACAAAGGCAAGAAGGAATTCAAAAGTCACAAATCCTACAAATATAAAAGTAATAAAAAAATTTTATGGCTAAAGATTCTGATAATAGTGAAGATGAAATAGTGTATATTACTATAAAAGATGAATCTAATGATGAAGGAGATAAGATGACACTTGTCTCTCGTGTTAGTAAAAATGACACATGGATCATAGATAGTGGACGTTCTCACCATATGACTAGAGACAAAACTAAGTTTGAACATTTTGAACACTATGATGGAAGTAGTGTAAGGTTTGGAAACAATGAACCTTGTTGCATGAAAGGAAAATGCAGAATCTCATTAACCAATGAACTTGTATGTGGCAATACCTATTGGGTTGAAGGACTAAAACATAATTTATTGAGTGTGGCACAACTAAACAACATTTGATTCAAGGTATAATTCATGAATGGCAAGGCAAGATTACTAGATAACCAAGGAAATCTGATTGGATCAGGTAGGCAAACAAAAGGTAACCTATTTTATCTTGATCTTAGTGATTTTCCATGTTTCATTGCTCAAGTAGAAGAAATTTGGCTATGGAACAAAAGACTATGTCATGTAAACTTTGATAATATGGTCAAGATAAGAAAATTTAGAAGAGTAAGAGGTCTTCCTAGTTTTAAGAAACCTAATGTTGGATTATGCAAAAATTGCCAAATTGGTAAAATGGGAAGGACTAGTTTTAAATGCAAAAACTACCAGTCAAAAGATGTTTTAGAAATTGTGCATATTGATCTATGTGGACCCATTGGAATAGAAACTTATAGTGGAGAATTTTTTTTCATTCTTTTTGTTGATGATTATTCCAGAACAATGACTGTTATGTATCTCAAAGAAAAATTAGAAGCTCTTGAGAAATACAAATGGTATCTGGCTAGAGTAGAAAAAGAAATCGGAAAAAGATTGAAATGCTCGAGATCAGATAGAGGTGGTGAATTCATCTCAAATGAATTCAACAATTTTTGCATTGAAAGAGGAATCAAAACACAAGTATCAGCCCCTAGTACTCCTAAGCAGAATGGAATAGTTGAAAGAAGAAATACAAACATCATGGATTGTACAAGGACACTAATGATTGAGAAGAATGTTGCTATCAAATACAAGAAGGAAGCTATCAACACTATAGTTCATACCTTGAACCAAGTTCAGTTGAAGGACTCAAACAAAACTCCCTATGAACTATGATATGGCTATGAACCTAATGTAAGTTACTTGAAATTAATTGGCAAAAAATGTTACATCTTAAAAGAATCTAGAAAAGGAAAATTTGATGTAAAAGGTGATGAAGGTATATTTCTAGGATATTCCTGCAGAAGTAAAGCATACAAATGTCTAAATTTGTCCACTCACAAAATCATAGAAAGTGCACATGTCAAAATTGATGAGTTTGCAAAAGAGACTGAAGAAGAAAGAAAAAATGAGCCAAAAGACTATAGAGGATTTGTCTACTATGAACCTAATACATTGCCAAACACATTTGACAAAAAGGAGACTTCATCTCTTGAGCTCTCCAAGTCTCCATTAGTTACCAAGTTGGAGGAAGTGCAAACCAAGTCACAGGGACCTGAGTCACATTCAAAGGCTATTGAGTTAGTGCATACTGAGTCTGAAGAACCTAAGCCACAGATAGAAGGACCCAAGCCAGAAGTTGAGATTCAAAATGAAGACAGTACAATTCATTGAAAAGTCAAAGAACCTATGTTGGCTAAATATGTCAAAAGGCATCATGCACTTGATCAGATCATTGGAGATAAATCAGATGGAACAATAACAAGAAGCAAACTAAAAGGTACATGTTTACTTGTTGAATTGAAACCTAGAAGTGTTAAAGATGCATTGGAAAATGAAAGTTGGATTGAGGCTATGAATGAAGAAATAGAACATATAGAAAAGAATAAAACTTGGACTCTTGAACCTAGGCCCAAAGATAAAAATGTGATTAGTACAAAATGGGTATTCAAAAATAAGTTGAATGAAGATGGAAAAGTGTTAAGAAACAAAGCAAGATTGGTATGTAAAGGCTATTCTCAAGAAGAATGTATCGATTATGGTGAAACTTTTGCCCCTGTTGCAAGATTAGAAGGTGTTAGGACTTTACTGGCTTATGCAGCTCACAAAGTATTCAAAGTATATCAAATGGATGTTAAATCTAAATCCTTGAATGGAATACTTGATGAGGAAGTCTACATTGAATAACTAGAAGGTTTTGTTGATCTAGACAAAAGGGACATGGTTTTCAAATTACACAAAGATCTATATGGTCTTAAACAAGCTCCTAGAGCCTGCTGTGAAAGACTACATAACTATTTGATACATATTGGTTTTCAAAGAAAAAATGATAACAGTAGTCTATATATCAAGGAAGGACTAGATAAGAAGATTGTGTTGGCAAAAATATTTGTGGATGATACTCTATTCACAGGAAATGATGACTTATGCAAAGCATTTTTAGAACAAATGAATAAGGAATTTGAGATGTCCATGTTTGGTGAAATAAAATTCTTTGTTGGATTGCAGATACAACAAAATAGAAATGGTATCTATATCACTCAATCTAAGTATATCAAAGAGATACTCAAGAAATTTGGAATGGCGGATTCAAAACTAGTTGGAACCCCATGTGTACTAGACTTAAGCTTACCAAAGATGATGACTCCAAAGAAGTAGATCAAACCTTATACAGATCAATGATTGGGAAATTATAGTATGTGGTACATACAAGGCCTAATATTGTCTTGACAGCTAGGAAAGTCGTAAGATTCCTAGCTAAACCTAGAGAAAACCATATGATGGCAATAAAAAGAATCTTGATATATCTAAAAGGTACTGAAGACTATGGCTTATTGTACAAACTTGGCGGCAACCTTGACTTAAAAGTATTTACTGATGCTTATTGGGCAGGAAATCTTGATGATAGAAAAAGCACTAGTGGTGTAGCATTTTTTCTTGGTAAAAGGCTAGTATCTTGGACAAGCAAGAAGCAAAACTAGACATCTCGATCCACAACAGAAGAAGAATATGTAGCAGCAACAATGAATTACTCTAACATTGTTTGGTTCAAATAGTTGTTGGAAGGAATGAAGGTTGAGATCAAAGAGCCAATAGTGATGTATTGTGATAACACAAGCACAATCAACATATCAAAGAATCTAGTGATGCATTCCAAAACAAAGCACATTGCCATAAAATATCACTTTGTAAGAGAATTAGTTCAAGAAAAAGGAACTAGATTAGAATATGTGCATACAAAAGAACAAATTGCAGATATATTCACCAAGCAATTACTTAAGGATGCATTTTTGTATCTAAGAGGTAAGCTAGGGGTCATTCCCCTATTTGAAGCTCACTAAATAAAGTGTACCGATGCATCAACAGGAACTAAGTTGAAGATCAATCAGTTGATGTAGTATTGGCAAGGACATATTGCAGATGAATCTGTACTCAAGGTACATTGATATGTGTTGTCAAAGAGAGAAAAGTTTACTGTCATAATTTTCTGAAATTTTGTAGAAGGAAAAGTTAAGTAGTTCCAATTCTTAGAGGGAGAACACTTTAGGAGAAGTTTTCTATATAATATCAAAGAGGGAGAAACTTTTTGATAGAGGGAGTCTGTTCTCAAAATTTCATTGAGCTATGACATGTTGTGTTTCCAAATGCCAAAGAGGGAGATTGTTGGATACAATTGATTAATTGTGTGTTGTCCTTGATGTTACACAAATGTCATATTAGTTGGCAGTCAGTGCATGCCAAGCTCACTTGGTCAATGAAGATAATTTTCCTAGTCTATAGAGTGTTCCTGAGTTTACTCTATATAGAAGGCAGTATCTACTGAGCTCACTCGGGCATCAAAGGAAGCTATGCAAAAAAGAGTGTTAACTAAGCTCACTCAGTTAACAAAGGGAAAGTTGAACAGAGTTAGTATTAATCAAGTTCACTCAGTTACCAATGGGATTTTTTAAGTTCATAGTGTTAACCAAATTTCTATTGGTTAACACAAGAAATCACTTCAGAATTAGTTTCTACTGAGCTGAGTCGGCTACCAAAGTATTTTCTTATTTTAGCATGCAAAGCTTAATTAATTTACCTATTGATTCTAGCCAACTGAGGTGATGAATATTGGTTATTCTAATTTTTATTTTAGCTGACTTGACAATCTGAAAATTATAAGTAAGAGGTCAAGTTGTAATTTCAAAGGGTGTGAAATGAAAAAGCTGAATGAGTTGAAAGAGATAAGAAGAGAGGAAGCAAACTTGAACAATAAATTGGTATCCTTGTAGAGCATAAAAGTATTATTCAATCAGGAAGGATCAAGTATGAACTAGAATAGAGATCTATAATTAGCAAATTAGTTGCATCACAATCAGGCCGTTTCATTGTTACTCTCTAACCATTGTAGCAGTGATCTAAAATCTCTTAACAGATTTGGTTTAACAACCATTTGTAAATCCTCTAACAAGGTGGCAATTCCATTGAATTGTTTCAAAACCTCTTGCAAGACCACTCCTAACAGGGTGATTAAATCTTTTAATAGGGTCACACCTAATAGTGTATTTTGTAATCTTTAACAAGGTTAGCTCCTAACAAGGCTCACTTTAGAAGAGTGAAAATTAGTAACTAGTTACATTTGGTGGTTTTTCCTAAATTGGGTTTCCACGTTAAATCCCGGTATCTCATGTGTTCATGTTATTTCTTTCATGCTTGTAATTAAGTACTGATAATATCTTAAGATCTGCTAAAGTAATACACACTCTACATTTATCGAGTTACAACAATTTCTCTATGCTTATCAAGTATCAGCAGTAATCAATTTTATTAATCTAGATTTTGATTGACATCTAAGGGATTTGGGATTTATTTTAGTAGTAACTAATTTACGCTCCCCTCTCAGTTACTCCTCTTATATTTCCAATAGCAAATATCATGTTGAGTTTTCTATGCACCATGAACTATTACACTCCATCCATTCTACTTTGCATATCAAAGAAATGTTGGAGAATCATGGTGCTAGTGGGCTTCCAAAATCATCAAGAGACTTGCTAGATCAATTTTTATGTTGTAGAGTTGATGGTTGTTTCTTTTATAGAAATTCTTGCTTAAATGAGAAGTGTTCAAAATGTGGTGGCTTATCCAAGTTTGACACATGTTTCCATGATGGGTGCAAACAAGATCTTAGGAGGACAATACTAAAAAAATCGTATATGAAATTGTGAAATACACATTGAAGAGTGGGGGTGAGGGCTCTAGATGTGAATTGGTTGCAAAAGAAGTTAGTGTGGCTAGTTTTATTTCATATTTCAAGACAAATCTTTTTGACAAGTATGCAAGGCATAGTCACGAGTCTTAGTGGTTGGATCAACAATTTAGAATGTGTAAGGAGACTTTTCCCATCGACACTATTATATTAGTTGTTGACTTTGCAGAGATCTACACATTGCAGCCTCAAAATGAGACACAATCTTAGTATTACAACTCCATTTAGATTGTTATTTCTATCCACATAACATATAGACATGCCCCTGATAGTTCGAAAGATAATTAGAAGATTATTAGAGCATACCATTTTTACATGAGCGATGATAGATCTCACTCTCATGAGTTTGTGCAACATTGTTTTGAGAATTATTTTGATTTCTTACAGGAGCATGACATTACTATGGATAGACATATGATTTGGTCAAATAATTGCACAAGTCAATTCAAGAATGCTTGCATGTTTTATTGGTTCTGTAGGATGCACATAGAGAGGGGGGTGCCTCATATTTGGAGTTTTTTTGAGTTTGGCCATGGGAAAGGGGAACATGATGGAGCAGGGGCATGTGTGAAGAGAGCTCTAGTTAAGGAGCAATTGAAGATTTTAGGAGCAACGCTTCTTGATGCTCATAGCATTCATGATTGGTGTACTTCAACATTATCACAGAGGGGGACTCTTGATTTAGTAGTACACGGGTTCTTTTGGTTGTTTGAGAAAGGGTCCAGAGGTGATAGATTAGATTGTGCTATAGTTGGAGACTCATAAAAAATGCACTCATTCTAGAGCTTTGATTCTAGTACATGGACCATTTGGACATGATAGCTAGCTTGCTTTTGTCCTACGATTTTTGACACTACTATTTTTTATAGTTGTGTATTGATGTAATAATGATGAAACACTTGAGATATTCAAAATTTAAACTTGTTGATTTAATGTAAGAAAAAAAGATGTTTTTACTTAATGCAATTTATGTGGAGGGACCTAAAAAATGATTATTTTAATACATACTAACACCAAACTTGCACTATGCCCAATGCCAAAAACTTGAGAGAGGTAAAAAAAAATGTTTTTAATTAATACTAACCCTAGTGACACCCTTGTTTTGGCCATGGAGAGCCTCCATCATTCGCAACCACCCTGTACTAAAGAGTCTCCAAGGTGCTCTAAGTGTATTTTCAGGTCAATCTTCCAAGGGTCATAACTTGGAGCTCATGGGGGATATCGATGAAATGTCAAATGCTATATGACATTCATGCCAAGCTCTACAATAACTTATCTCATTTTTGAGAGATCACATTCCATTTGGATTCAGCACAACGATCTCCCTCAATGTCAAAACTTGCAATGTACCTCAATTCATAGGTGCTTCTTTGCATAACTTTGAAACTGATAATCTTCGCATTGAATCATTAAAGTCCTTAGCTCAAGATTGGTGGGTGAACCCTAGTGACATCCTTGTTTTGACCATGGAGAGCCTCCATCGTTCGCGACCACCCCGTTCTAAAGAGTCTCTAAGGTGCTCTATGTTTCGAGGTCAATCTTCTGAGGGTCATAACTTTGAGCTTATGGGGGGCTATCGATGAAATTTAAAATGCTACAAGATGGTCATAATATGACCTACAATAAACTATCTCATTTTTGAGAGATTCTATTTGGATTTGGCATAGCGATCTTGCTCGATGCCAAAACTCGTAGTGTGCCTCACGTCATTGGTGCATCACTATGTAAATTTGAAACTATTGATCTTGGAATTAAATATTTAGTGCTATTAGCTCTAGATGATCAAGTGAACCCTAGTGACACCCTTTTTCTAGCCATGGAGAACATCCATTGCTTGTAGTCACCCCATAGAGAAGAGTCTCCAAGGTGCTCTAAGTACGTTTCGAGGTTAATTTCCTGAGTGTCATAACTTAGAGCTCATGGGGCTATTGATGAAGTGTTAAATGATATAGTATGGTCTTGTTGAGGCCTACAATAACCTATCTCATTTTTGAGAGATCACATTCCATTTGGATTCAGCATAGCGATCTCGCTCGATGCCAAAACTTGCAATGTGCCTTATTTCATAGGTGCATCACTACGTAACTTTGAAACTATTGATCTTGTCATTGAATTATCAGTTCTATTAGCTCTAGATAGGTGGTTAAACCCTAGTGACATCCTTGTTCCTATTGCAGAGACCCTCCGTCATTTGTAGCCACCTTATATCGAAAAGTCTCCTAGGTGCTCTAAGTGTGTTTCAAGGTCAATCTTTTGAGGGTTGTAACTTAGAGCTCATGGGATCTATCAATGAAACATTGAATGCTACAATATGGTCATGCTAATGCCTACAATAACCTATCTCATTTTTGATAGATCACATTCCGTTTAGATTCGGCATAGCGATCTCACTCAATCCCAAAACTCACTATGTACCTTAATTCATAGGCACATCACTGCATAACTTTGAAACCACTGATCTTGGCATTAAATCACTAGTGCCATTAGCTCTAGATGGGTGGGTGAACCCTAGTGACACCCTTTTTCTAGCCGCAGAGAGCCTCCATTGTTTGTGGCCACCCCATACCAGAGAGTCTCCAAGGTGCTTTAAAGTGTGTTTTGCGATTGATCTTCTGAGGGTCGTAACTCAAAGCTTGCGGGGATTATTGATGAAACATTAAATGCTATAGGATATCAATGATGAGGCCTCTAATAACCTATCTCATTTTTGAGAGATCACATTCTATTTGGATTCAGCACAACAATCTCACTTGATGCCAAAACTCGTAATGTGCCTCAGTTCAAAGGTGCATCATGGTGTAACTTTGAAACTATTGATCTTGGTATTGAATTGTCAGTGCCATTAGCTCTAGATAGGCAGGTGAACCCTAGTGACACCCTTTTTCTGACTGTGAAGAGCCTCCACTGTTCATGGCCACCTTGTACTGAAGAGTCTCCAAGGTGCTCTAAGTGTGTTTCGAGGTTGATCTTTCGAGGTTCGTAACTTGGAGGTCATAGGGGCTATCAATGAAACATGAAATACTACAAGATGGTCATGTTGAGGCCTAAAATAACCTATCTCATTTTCAAGATATCACATTCTATTTAGATTCAACACTACTATCTCGCTCAATGCCAAAACTCATAGTGTGCCTTAGTTCATTGGCACATCACTGCATAACTTTGAAACCACTGATATTGGCATCAAATCATTAGTGACATTACCTTTGGATGGGTAGGTGAACCCTAGTGACACCCTTTTTTTTATCGCAAAGAGCCTCCATCATTTGTGACCACCCTGTACCAAAGAGTCTCCAAGGTGCTCTAAGTGTGTTTTAAGGTTGATCTTCCAAGGGTCGTAACTCAGAGCTTGTGGGGGATATTGATGAAATGTTAAATGCTAAAATATGGTCATGTTGAGGCCTACAAACCTATCTCATTTTCAAGAGATCACATTTTGTTTGGATTCGGCACAACGATCTCACTCAATGCCAAAATTTGTAGTGTGCCTTAATTCATAGGTGTACCACTGTGTAACTTTGAAACCATTGATCTTGGCATTGAATCATCAATAACATTAGCTCTAGATGGGTGGTTGAACCCTAGTGATACTCTTCTTCCAGCCATGGGGAGCCTCCATCATTGGTGACAACCTCGTACTGAAGAGTCTCCAAGGTGCTCCAAGTGCATTTCGAGGTCGATCTTCTGAGGGTCGTAACTCAGAGCTCGTGGGGGCTATCAATGAAATGTCAAATTCTATAGGACAGTCATGCCAAGGCCTACAATAACATATCTCATTTCCAAGAGATCACATTCTATTAGATTCAACACATTGATCTCACTTGATGCCAAAACTTGCAGTGTGCCTCAGTTCATAGGTGTATCATGGTGTAACTTTGGAACCGCTAATCTTGGCATCAAATCATTAGCATCATTAGCTCTAGATGAGAAAATTAACCCTAGTGACACTCTTGTTCTAGCTACAGAGAACCTCCATCATTTGCGACCACCCTATACCGAAGAGTATCCAAGCTTCTCTAAGTGTGTTTGAGTGGGTCAACCATAGTGACATCTTAAGGGATTGCAAAGATCATTTCAAATTAAACATTTCATCAAAATTTGATAATAAAGGTTGTTAAAATGTTATTCAAAAATTATTGTATTTGAATCAAATATAACAAACATGATCAAAATGAATGATATTCCATAAACATGAACCATACACATGATCCAAGATAAATTGAACAATACTAAATTAATATATATATCATTGTGTACATAAATGGTAAAAATATATATCAAAATAAATGTCTCCATAGACAAATTACACAAATATATATCAAATTTCATGTATCCATAGACAAATTACGCAAATATATATCAAAATACATAGATCCATATACAAAATGTGGCTAATCATGCCATCAGAATGTGTATAATCAATATTTTTGTATACAATGTAGCATATGCCATCTCAAAATGTCTCATGATACATCCTATGACAACTATACTATCCTATGATGCTGGTGGATAATCAAAATGCAACCTCTTTGCTACACTAGGTGGACTGGATGCCTCCTACATAAACAAAAAAGGAAAATGCAAAGTTAGACTACTAAATTTATATGATTCTATGTATCTAACATGGAATTACTCAAATGCATAATGATCCTTTTTTTAATGAAGATTTATAGTATTAAACTTTCATCATAAATACCTCTCTTGTTTACCTCTTGCACCGGTCAGGAGTCCTCTCATATGTCCTCGACAATGCTTGAACCTCACTGATTGTGGCCCGTATATGTTCAAGTATGTTTGTCAAATGAATCTACAACTTAAACTATAACATTATAATTCATATCATACTAAATTTATAAAATATAATCAATAATTCAAACTAAAACTTACCTCTATTGACTCCTCCTTTGGATATAATGGTTGTTTTAGCAAAGATATAGAACTCTAGCATCCAACCTCCTATGCACTAGGTGTTTCCTATGAGATACAAGATACTAGTTGTTAATATCACAAAAATTAGTTTTAAATTTATTTATGAAAATAAGAAAAATAACAAATAAATGATACTTATACATACGATGAGGCTCTCACTAGGAATGGAAATGCTAGAGGGTCTACGATGCCAAATTTTCCTAGACTCATCACCAATAGCCACACCCTATATAATAAAGAATGTAATTAAATTTCATTACCACAAAAATTTTACAAGAATACATCAATATTTAATCACTTTAAATAAACCTAATTACCTTTCCCTTTTCAATGGGTTATGCCTCATGCTCTGCACTCTACCCCCCACTGACAGGTGATACCTGCAAGAGAAAAGAAAGATTAGAAACCATATATGCTCCAATATCAAATAAAAAAATAATGAGAAAACAACATAATGTATCGTAGATTTCTCAAGGCCAAATGAAATAGCTGAGAGTATGACATTATCAACCTGTCTGAGCTCCTTCGTAGTCATCAACTAAACATGAATGAAGATCACATACATGTATAACTTGGTATGGCTTAAAATTACTCTATTATAAATATTAACTTTAAATCGCATATGTCATAACAAAAAAAAGTATACACATACTAACACAGAAGGATTCCATGCTTTTGCATGCCCCTCCTCTCTCACGTTAGGGTGTGTAGCCTCTATATGCATGTTTGGTGTATCCTCCTCAGATACAAATTGATACTCAGAAAGATCACCTATGAGACCCAGACAAATATTCTTACATGTTATGCAAGTATGGGGCACACAAATATGTGATGAGCTTGTTGACGATGAACTCATGCCAAGATCATCAACATGGGGAGGCAACACTAACATAGCCCGGGATATCAATAGGCTACTCAATCTATGGATGGCTCTAATAGTCTAAGAGATAGCCTCAGCAATGATATTAGGATGTTGCACTAGAAGCGAGGTGGGGGCGACATAAGTAGGGGGGAAAAAAGTGCTAACTTTCTTCCACTGGGCAAAGGGTTTATTATGAGGAGCTCCTCCTCCTACACCCATGTTGTGTCATATGCTCCAATAGTTCACCTTGAGGTGCAACACAAATTCAGCATACAATTTTTTAATGAAATAGAATGGCACCTTGAAATTGTTGTGTGGAGGGATGTCAACAATCATCCAAAAATGATCTCAAAAGTTTGTATGCATAGCCTCATTTGTGCACCATTTAATTGATAATTTGGGCTTTGTGTGTTCTACTTGTTTACTAGTTTTTGGATCTGCAAAAAGGCTAACTATATCATCTTTAGTTATATTTAGGGCTACAACCTCCTCATGGTATGGCACTTTTAATGATGGGTTGGACTATATCATCTTTAGTTATATTTAGGGCTACAACCTCATCATAGTCCAACCCCAGAGCTTATATTATCCACTATGGTGTTTGACGTGTATAATATGGGAACCAATGTGGGTATATTGTTATATGTGGTTCGCAAAACCCTCAGTTCGGCAAGATTTTCAAATATCAAATCTTCAATTCAAGGAGGGTTTTGAGGGGGTATAGGATCATTTGGTGGACAGTTTTGAGAGGGTACTAGATTGTTTGGTGGAGGGTTATGAGGAACACTATTTCCTGGCTCAATATCATCATTTGGGTTAGCCATACCTATTAATTTGCAAAACATAATTTCTATTAAAAACAACATAAATTTCAACAATTTCTATTAAAAAACCTAATTTTTAACAAATTTTATTTAAAATAAATAATTTATAATAATATTCATTCAAATCATAAAAAAATACAAAAAAAATTAAATTTATCTAATACCCATTCGGAAATCCAATACTCAAACGGAGCACAACAATAAAAATAAAAAAAATACAATGCAATATAGCTCTTATATCACAAGTTTTGGGTATCTGATTCCATATTGGATACTCGATATTATATTGGGTATCTGATATGAAATCGGATACCCAATTACTGATTGGATATCCAAAAAGACTTGGCAAGGTCTACCAACCTTCCTAATAGAATCATGCATATCCCTACAACCATACTGCCAAGGTCTACCAAGCAATATGTGACAACTACTCATGTCCACAATATCACACAACACTTGATCCTTACATTGCTCAATCTGAAAATCAACAAGACATTGCTCCCTCACTTCCAAAGCATGTTCATCTTGTAGCCAACCAATCCTATAAGGACAAGGATATTTCACTTTCTTTAAACCAATTTTTTGAACCATCTCCTCAACAACAAGGTTATCCATACTACCACCATCCACGATCACATTACAAAGTTTTCCACTGGACTTACAATGAGTTTTGAATAAATTACTCCTTTGACGTGATTCCAGTGCCCTCTTACCAAATAGTACTTGCCAAGCTAACAAGTTCTCTCCCTACTTAGGTTCATTGATTGAGCCTTCAACTTCATTCACAATATAAGCTCTCCTATCACGAGTCTTATATGAACACTTAAAAGATCTGTGACCTTCTTCACCACATCTATAGCAAGTACCCTTAAATGCACCTCTACATGTTCTTTGTAATGTCCACCCATAGTTATCTTTTTTTGTTATATTTAGCAAACTCTTTTATACCTATTTCATGCATGTGTTAGTTTCAAGGACATTGGACTTATAATTATGACATTATTTCATGACTTGGATTACATGTATATCAATAAAGAATTACTTAGTTTATTATATTTCACATGTTGACTAATGATTATATTAGTAGCACATTAATGATGCTTTAATGATTCTTTAGTAAATGCATTGTTATATCTAAGAATTTGATGATTTGACTTGTGATTTCTACTCACCCCATACTTGCATGTGTATGGTGTGTGTGTTTGTTTTACTTTTATGTTTGACGTGCGTGATATGGTTGAGGGAGGGAGTCATAGTCACCTACTAGTCAGATCTACACGATGTACCACTCCCCACCATTGTCTATTTAGCTTATATATATATATATATATATGCACATGTACATGGTCGTCTTTTATACATGTTTACAGGTACTAGGCATCAACTTCTCTGAATTATCAAGATGTGTGTGCCCTATCACAATAACTCAATGGTAAGAATGGGGAGATAATGTCCAATCCAATCCCAACCATAGCCTAATACTTGTCCTGCAAGGAGGACTCGTAACTGACTTTTTACCCTTTTTAAAACCCATGAGTTTATCTTTGTCTATGTTATTTGATTTTGAGTTTTGGTATGTTCTGGTAATGTTGCTTTTATGTTGATTTGACTATGTGATTTATTTGGTAAATGATTTAATTATAATATTTGGGTTAATCATATATATTTATTGAGAATTAATAAATATTACTTGATTAAACAAAAAATATTTAATTAATTAAAAACTAATTTAATTTATGCTTTAATTTAAAAGTCTAAATTTAGAAGCCAATAGTGGCATGTTGTGATGGTTAAGTTGTTGAGTTGTTATCTTTGCCATCAAGGTTCAAATCTAATGAGGATGAGGTCCCCCATTTGTGACCTCACTGGTTCATAGCTCCAGGTCAAAGCGTTTACCCCTCTTTAATTTTTTTTTAAAAAAAAAGTCTAAATTTAGAAAATAGGTTAAAGAGAAATTATAATATGATAATATTTAATTAATTAGAATTTAATTAAATATGTACTTTAGTTTAAATGATTTATTTTAAAAGTCTAATTTAAGAAGTTGGATAAAAATATAATTAAAATATTTAAACATTAATAATTTAATATTGCTTTATTATAATTATTTAATTAATAATAATTAAGTTAGAGTTGTATTTAAATAATAAGCTTTAATTATTATTATTAATTTAAATAATAAACTACGCTTTAAATAGTGATTGCACTAATTAATAAAGTGGGGGAAAAGAAAATATAAAAGAATATTTTAATTAAAAAGTTCTTTAAATGTGCATGAAAGGATTAAATAATAAAAGTTTATTTTAAGGAGAGGCATTTGCATGTTGGAAAATCAGAAACCCTAGGTAGAGTTAAACTCTTTATTAAAAGATTTGAGCTTATTTCTACACACACAAGTTTTTGGGAACAACATTCAAAATGGAATCAAAAGAATTGTTGAAAGTTTCAAAAGTTTTGGATTTGCATGCTTTCATAGATTATCTCATATTTTAGTTGTGGTTTTGAGGTAGGGTTTGAAAACTCATTGTAGAATTTTATCAAAAGATTTGTATACTTTGTGTCTTCTTGAGTGTTTGCATAATGCTTATTAATTTGTTTATTTTGGTAAAGAATTGTGTTGTAGATTTTAAAAAGAAAAACTTATTAATCAAGAAAACACGAATGAGGAAACTATAGAAAAATTTAGAAAATTATTAGAACTCTATTTTTTATAACCCTTTCTAATTCAATTATAGAAAATTGGAAGAAAACAACAAATTGAATAGCTAGGGTTTGAACTTTAAATTTTTTCATGTGATTATAATGAGTTTTCTAAATAAAGATAAATATTCTCTTATATCTAAACTAATTTGGTTGCAGAATTTATTAGAAAAGCAAAAGATTAATTGAGAGTAAAGCATGTTGTAAATAAACTTATGCCTGCATGTGAAAACTAATATACTAAAGATAGAAAACTAAGTACAGAATGGTTGCATGATTTGAGAGATCAAATGCATGTGAAAATACTAATTGTATGATTATTTTTATTTTATAAAAATTTAATATAGTTTTCAAATTTATTTATTTATTAAAAAAACTTTTTTTTGGAATTATTTATTATTTTTAAAATTTTAAAAAATTATTATTATTTATTAATCTCAAAAAATAAATTACTACTACTCATTTAGTTATAAAGTGGATGTTGGTATTAAAAAATCTTTAAGTTTGAGTTATCTCGACTTGTATTATGAATTAAAGGAAAAGTAAATATTAATATTAGACTTAAATAAAAGTCAAATTAATATTTTACAAATGAAATTGATATTAAGATTTAATCTAAAATATACATTTATGTTATTAATTAAATCATTCATGATTTAAGATTATTTAAATTAATAACATGATAATATTGCATGATTGATAACCTTATCCAACTGTGAAACAATTATGAAAGGAAAACTTGAATTTGACAATCAATTTTTATGAAATTATATTTTAAAAAATAGATTAAAAAAAGACTAAATAACTACACTTGTTTTAAATGCATGTCAAGATGTCATGTTTTATTTTGTGGTGGGTTTGGGGGAAACCTAGTAGTTTGACCATATAGGCATGTTTACCAGAGGCTTAGGAAGTGGTTATTTTTGTGATGCTTTTATGCGATGTTGTTTTGTCACGATTATTTTATTCCCAAAAAATGTGCTATATCCACATATTTTTATGATGAGATTGAGCATTTTTTATTGTAAGCTCATGTATTGTGATTTTATTAGTGTAACCTATGAGGTTTTCGATCAATTATCTATTGGCACTTTCCAGTTGCTTATATAGGACTGAGGTGAATATTGTGATTTATCTATTGGACATGCTTTCCAGTTGCTTGCATAAGATTGAGGTGAATATAGTGATTTATTTATTGGACGTGCTTTGTAGTTGCTTGTATAGGACTGAGGTGAACATTGTGATTTATTTATAGGTGCTTTCTAGTTGCTTGTATAGGACTGAGGTGAATATTGTGATTTTATGAGATATACTTTTATGAGCTTAGGATAGGTTATCTATGTGTATGTTGGGAAGTGTCTTGCAATAGAGGCTAAAGCCCTAAAGAGTCTTCATGTGTAACAAATTGTAAGTTGTATTAATAAATGATAATATTTTATTAAATGGGTTAAAATGAATTAACAAGAGTTAATGTTTTACCTCACCCATGCCTTGAGTTCTAATATAGGCTAGGATAGGAGTAGAGAGGATGCTTGGTTGCGACTTTTCCTCATTAGTATGCCTTGTCTATAAGAAAGAATACCAATGCCTCATAGTCACTAGAGGGCCAGAGTCCAGAGAGGTTGCTAGGGTAACCTTTGGGTTGACTCATGTGATGACACTTGCCCACATGCATAAAAGGTTTCCTACATTTCTTTGTTGCCTTTGGGATTAGAAGTTACTTGTGTACTTGGTACCTTTGAGATAGATTGCTATCAGGATTCCTTGCCTAGGATTATTTAATGATTTGATTATCTATATGTGGATTGTACATTATCTCTCTTCCACAGTAGGAAGGGAAGCCTGATTAGGTGACCATGAGGTTGAGAGGTAGTGTCTTCTTACCATTTGGGTCCCCCTTATATTTGAACATGTTGGATGCTCATTGGTGCAGTTGTACTCTTTATAATTCTTATTCATATCTTGGAGACTTCTATGTGTTTGGTGTATCTATGTATTATGCTTTTTGAGATCCTACAAGATATTGTATTGTACATTGATTTACTTGTATTTTTTTTCACATCCTCTATGACATGTGCAGTGGATGTTATTCATTAGATGTGCTTTCATATTATTAGTTCTACTTATGCATTTTCCTATGTGATAATGTATCTATTATTTCTTTATGATCAAGATACTTTGTACTTGAGACTTAAACTAATTATTATAAACTTCTTAAATGTAACTCAATGTGAAGGAAATTTTGAGGAATGGAAACTGTATTTGTAATTGCTTATGTGTAATTGATGTGTATGTACATATTGTTTCCACATTATTGTTACTTTCATTTTGTTTAAACTTGTTATTAAAATAAATTAGTTCAGTAAACTTTCTAACATATTAGGTTTATTTGTTTTGGGTTCCCGAGCGGGATGTTACATCCTTCTCTTCTACTCAATAGGTTTTGGTTCATCTTCTGCACTCATTTTATCCTTTGTCGAGTGATCTTGCTTATCTTTCTACAAGAACTACCTTGATTTCTTCTCTTCAACTTATCTTCTTCCCCCTAGAGCATACTAATAATCATCTTCAACTAAAGCAATATTCAACATACTAATATCATCCTAAATATTGAATCTCAAGACATCTTATCCTTAGAAAATTCTATAAGTCCAAACTGAATAGTCAACTTGTATAATTCCTCGATATAACCCTTCACAGACAAATCCTTCAGTTTCAAATTATGCAACCTCTTAAACAACTCAAGTTCAAAATTAGCAAGAATAAACTTAGCCTTCAACTTAGTTACCATCCATCTTCACCTAGTGATCTTCATTTCACCTTCTTCTTCTCTATCTCTTTGCAATTCATTCCACCAAAGAGCAGTATGCCCTTTCATCTTAGTTTTTGCAAACCTCACTCTAAGCGGATCTCTAATATCCTCTAACTCAAAGTAGTCTTCCAATTTACCAATCCAATCAATTAGGTATTTAGGGTTCAAAGTACTTGAGAAATTGTAAACATCCATCTTGTGCTTCAACTTCAACCAAGTGTCGAATCTATCTGACTGACCAACTCTTCTTCCATAGATCTCTCAACTCATTTAGTTCTATCTTCATCAATTGATCCAGCAACCTCAAATTCTTCATCTACTTCCTTATAACCATCTTTAGTACCCACATGTCAAGGTACACTAGCTATAGCCCTCACGATCTCATTCTTCTTCAACTCCATCTCCAATCTAAAATATGTTTTAACCTTCTTGGAGATTCTTGCTTCTACAACATTACAAAGATCTTCAATATCCCTCATGTCTAATCTTCTTGGAGGCATCTTCCAAGATCTTTGCTAACCCTATGCAACAATTCTCCACCCCAAGTCCTAGTGCAAACTGTCTCATCTTCAGTGATCTGTCTATGCACTCAAGAAAACTAGCTCTGATACCACTTGATGTAGTACAAGGTAGGAGAATCCCTGAAGGAGATGTCCTAGCCCCCAAAAATTAACCACATAAGAGAAACAGAATATAAGATACAAGATCTAATACAAAACTCAACTCTTTATTCATAAAACAATTGATTACATGCAATGTGATGGGTTGTAAGACCTTCTCGGTTACAGCCAAATACAAAGCAACTAATAGCTCTGCATGATCCCTCTATATCCAATCCTCGACCCTAGCTAGTCTATATCTATAACACAAAAGCACTCTAGTAGAAACCTCTAGAAACATCTAAGTTTGTGCTCGCAAGCCACCAAGCAATCTCCCTATTTCCCAAGTCATAACTACTATCTCTGCTCAACTTTGCTCCTCTCAACCACTCCATGTTGAACTAGATAATGACTCTAGACTCCACAAGATCCACCCTTACTTATACCCAACTAAGCCACAAGTCGGTAGCAAGTTACAAATTAACTAAGCCCTTATATTAAATACATATTTAAGCTACAAGTAGGCTTGCAAAAACTATTAAATACTAAATACCTCAGAAGGCTTACAACACCCATTAAATAAACCTAGGTTAAAAAACCAAGGCCCAAATAGGTCCACACAAACTCCCATGATCACTCTACATCATCATCACACTCATGCATTAAATACATGCCATGTTGATTGATAAAATTTGCAAGAACTCCATTCAACAAGCCCAAACTGTCGAGCATCAACAACCACAAGCCAAGCATGACCGAGTTCCCCCAAGGATTTTTAACCTCTTTCAATTGTCAAGAAACTAATACACATCGAGAAACATAGTATAAGTCAAGCAATAGTTTATGTTGAGCTCCTTCATTGACTGAGCACTTCAGCCAACACTACACCCAAGAACTACCCAATAATGAGTAAGAAACAACCTTTCTACAATCTAGTTCTCCAACTCCAAGGTCCAACCACTTCACCATGCAAGATTTCCAACTACCCTAGGATGCTCATGCACCACAGAAAAAGTTTGATTTGATTGTGTTGGGGCTTTCTAGGTGGTATTTTTGTATGATTTACAAAACTTCATCACTTTCACTTTATAGTAAATCATTCAAAGAGAGATTGGGTATGCATGAAGTTATGATTTCCACAAAACCCCTAAGAGTTAGAAGCCTAAATTAGCACACACAATATTTCATTTATATGGTAAATCAAGAGTTTCTCCCTATCAATGGGCCTTTGGTCTATTGGTGAAGTTGAATGGCTCACAAAAGAGCCCACTAGGGATCAAGTCTTATTGAGTGCAAGGCTTTAACACCATAAGGGATGAGATTAGGAATGTGCCCCAAGTGATTTTGATGGTGTGGATACCCCTTAGTCCTTGGCTCTAAGACGAAGAGGTTTCAGGTACGTGTGGTCCCGTATCAAGTTCCTAAAACTATTTTGTGGTGGCCTTCGCTGGTTGGTAGCTTGCAGGCTTTGTGCCTCGCTAGGTTGAATCCTCCATCAAAAATTTTCTCCCTATCAATGATTAAATGATGTCCCTTTAGGCCTAAGAATTTTGAGATAACCTTTTAGTTTTCTAGTTATAAATTGATATGGTGCTACAAGCACCGAATACATTTTATTAAAACTTTTAATCCCTTTTCAGTCTCTATCCTATGAGCACTACAATTTTTGAGAGCACATTGCTTTGTCACAATGTTGGAAATAGTTCACATGGCTTTCTATGATTTTACACCTATGTTTTTAAAGTCAAAGAGGCAATATAATGAGAAACCATAGGGAGACATCTTTAGAAAGGAAGATTGTACATATAGTGGCAAATCATTATGCTTTTGTTGTACTTGAGCATGTACACAAATTTATAATTCAAACCTAGTAAAAATAGTTAACGAGGGAAAGTAAATGAAGAGGGGAAGGTGTATTGTGAGTAGTAGACCACTAGCTCATTAACCATTTGGAATCAAAAAGTGATAAATCATACTTCAGTTACAAGTAAATTCAAGTTCTTTGGTTCCTTTAGAATGTATTTGTCAACTATTTAGCTATCACAAAATCAATGCTTATTTAGGGCTTTCTTGTAGCTTGCATCATATTATTTCTATGTACAGTCATCACCTCTTATTTGTATTTGTTTATTTTTGGTTTGAAATGACTACAGTGAGAATAAGTTCCAAAAAACATTACTACAATTTTTTTCAAGAGATTTGAAATATTTTCTTTGCAGGAGGTATTTAAAATTTTATATATGATAAAAAACCTTTCCTTCATATCCACCTATAAGTCAAAGTGTATTGTAAGTATATATTTTCCTTGTAGTTATAATGTCATCCATAGTGATAATTTTTATATAGAATTTCTGGTATAACTCTTGAGATTAATATAATGCTCAATCATTTGGTTTAAAACCAAGTGCACTTGTAAACTAACTGAGGAAAAGGTAGTTAAAACTCACAACAATGAAATATTCTACAAAAACCATGTTTGAAACTAATCTAATAATTTTGCTTTTATATTTTAATATAGTTTAGAAAACATAAATTAATGAAATTGAGATCTTTACTCAAAGTTTCTTAATGAATGGAAACACTTAAAAGAAGTTGGCAGCTATAACTCAATTTTTTATCACCTTCTTTCTCTATGCATAAATCATTTTAATTATATTTAACCAAAATAAAATTCTTTTCAAAAATAGTATTCCAAACTACTATAACTCAATGAACTATGAATAAAATAGATTTTAGTATTGGTATTTTGTATTTTATCTTTAAACTTTTTAAAGAATAATTAAAGAAAATGATTTTTTCATAAAATATTATTTATGTGTTATTTATATGATAATCAAATCTTAATTATGTGTAGGTTTTATTTGTTTTTTGTTTTTTGTTTGGTTATCTTTAAATTATAAATTAACCTTTTTTAAGTATCTAATCTCTATTTATACTTATCTCAAAATTAATTCCTTAAACTTTTTTTCCTAATTATTTTATGTCATAGATCATAAATATACACTTATAAAATTTGGAGAACTTCAATGGGTACTTTCATTAAATCCATAAATTTTGAAGGTTTGAATTGCAACAAACATTTAGATTAAATAATGGTCTACATATATCTATCCACCATTGGCACATTTCTTCAAAACAACATCAACAATGAAATTTGTGTCACTTTTCCTTCCTTAAAATGTTGGGCAACCATCATTATAGTAAGAATTTTATAATTATATTTTAAAATATACAGTATTACTAAAAATCAAATAAAATATATATTGAATAATACCTTTTACTCTTATCTACATTGTAGAGGTTGAAAGTGTATATTCTTACACTTCTCTTTTTTTAAATAGAAATGTATTTTTTTAGCATATGTTTTTCTTTTTCTTTTGTGCAAATATTAAAAATGTAAATTGTAGTTTTCTATTATAAATTCAACTTTAGAATATATAAAAATTTACTTTTATTTTAAAGAATCAAATAAAAATTAAAGGTTTTGTCACATCTATGATGTACCAAAGGTATACAATAGATACAATGTAAAATAAAATAAAAAATTGTGAGATCAAAATCTCGTCTTTCATACATGGTCTCCTGGCAAGAAGGTAGAACACAAGCCAAAGCTTTTGAGATACTTTTCTTCAAAGCCTCCACCATTGGAAAGGATAGAGAATAAACTTGAGGTTGTCATGAAAAATATCATTAAAAAAATCAAAGATTGTGAGATTATAATACTTGCTTATAGATGAGTTCCTAAGCAGTACAAAAGTCTTTTCAAGCATAATAAACCCACAATTCTCCTTCTCACTCCCTACTTTTCTAGTGGTTCTATCTTCCATTATTAACTAAGAAAAGTTAGAAAGAAAAACTAAAATCATTGATGGATTATAATTCTTTGACTATAACTATGTTCACCAAAAGGTAATACTTTTTTTTTTGCTATAAAGAACGAATAAAGTTGTACTACCATTCATTTTTTAATGATAAGAAAAATACAATATTATTTGAGTCAGAACATTTTCCTATGATGGGCCAAAGAACCTTAATGGAAAGCCCTATGTAATGTTGAAAGAAAATTGGAAATAATGAGTGTAGTTTGAATTCATTAATTAAAAATAATTATTAATATTTTTTGAAAAATTATAATCATTTTATTATTTTATTGGTTTATATATTTAGTAAAATACATGTGTAATAAGACTTTAAATTATCTCTATATATTATTTAGTTCAATAGAAATAGACATTCATAGTAGTTTGGTTGATAGGCGATTACATTTTGTATTTTTTACATTCACGTATAAGCACTAGTTAAAGAAAAGAAAATGTATTCACATCTTCATCAACTAAAACAATTATATAGTTTAGGTGTGTCATTTTCACATTGTGGTTTAGGTTTCTTCATTCTTGTCTTTATTAACCAAAGACAATGTGGTATAAGCTTCATGTTTCATGTTTCTCATAGACAACTCACTCAAGAATTATGTAGTTTATTTTACTTGCTAGCTCACTATTATATGATACACATTACCATTACTTGTTAATTAGATTTATGATTGTCGTGATAATTAATTATGGTAAGAGAAAATATACAATTAAAAATAGACATCTATTAATAAAAAAATCATTTCATAACATCAATTATATCAAGTGAATATATTTAATCAAAAAATATTATATATATATATATATATATATATAATTTAACAAACTTGATATAAGTGATTTTTTATATTAAATTGAATTTACATATCATAATGAATTTAAACTATGTAATACTTTAATAAGATATAATATGTGAGAAAAGAGTCAGAATTTAACAATGAGACATCCAAATTATATTTGCAATATAGATATATTAATTAATAATTATAATATTATATATTTATATTTATATATATAAGGGAAAGAGAGGACGGAGATATAGATAGACATATATTGATAAATATGATTAGAGTGGTGGAGAAAATGAATTATAAGTAGTACCCATATAGAGGGTGAAGGAGGGAGAGAAATGGATAGTGAGATAAAAAAAAAGGACCATTAGATATATCGAGGAGGAGATAGAGAGTGAGACTAACTGAGGGATGCATTATATATATGTGGACGAGAATAGGATAGTAGATTTGGGGTATAGGGAGAAAGATAACTAGAGAAAGAAATAAGAGAGAGGATGAAGGTAGGGAAAGGGAAGAGAAGTAACAGTGTAAGAGATATAGGTGTGGGTTAGACTATAAGGAGGGATATAATATTTAATATATATAAAAAGGGAGAGATGTATATTAATTAAGTGATAAATATGGAGAAGGAATGTGATAGAGGGTAGGGATAGAGATAAATAGATAAGTATAGTTAGGTTCAAAAAGACATGCTTTTAAATAGATAAAAGAGAAAGTGAGAAGGATACGACTAAAGTAAATATGGATAGAAATATAGAGTATGAGAGATAGAGAGAGATATAGAGGAGATGAGAGAGAAATCAAGAAATAGATATAGAGGGAGATATATATACAAATAGATAGAGTAGGGGTATAAAGAGGGATAGAAAATAAAATTTGGATAGAGAATTATATAGATTTAGAATGAGAAAGGGAGAGAAATAGGATAAACAATGATAAAAAGTAGGAGTGATCAATGAATAAGGAAATGATAGTTATCATATTAGAGAAATAAATAAAATTTAAATGATAGATAGTGAAGAGATTTACATAGATAAAAGTATAAGAAATATGTTTTAATATAAAATTTCATCACGTAAATTGTCATTGAGACAAGATTATTTTTCAATAGGGAAAGAGATATGTAGGGATAAAGATGTAGATAGAGAGGTACAAGTAGGTAATAAGGAAAAATATATCAATTTTTTTGCTAAGTGATACTTTATCAATTTTTAATAGTATTACATTGAAATTATAGCATGCCTTAAAGACTTGATTTTCACAATCCCCCCATTAAATTGTAGCTAAAAACATCATTAAACCCCTTCAAACATGGGCATGAAACCCCTATTACTATGTAACACCAACAAGGACACAACAAGTAAATACTTGTAGAGGACACAAACACAAATCAAACAATGAGGAAGTAGGCCCTAGTATAGAAAATGGGCTATGAATGATACCCAATCTAAAGCTCACCTATGATGCCCCCAATATGCTATCATGCCCTCACTTGACTCTTTCACCATCACTCCACAAACTATGTCCATTTTTCCCTTCTTCCTACCAAGTACAAGTGGTTACACCTCCCACAGAATTTTGCTAGAATCTTGTTCCTTGACTTTGCTTGGAGTAAACTTATTCTTTCATCTCCTTTCCTCTTCTATTAGCCTCTAGTCCTCCTCCTATTTCAACATGAAATGAAGCAACTCCTATTGGCATGAATTCCTTATGAAGATTTTCAGTATGCTTTGGGAGATTATTGAGTGCATATGTGTTGTAGTCATGACTTGGTTTTTTGTTGAAGTCAACATACCATCTTTCTAGACAATTTTGGTAGAGTAGCAAAGACAATTTTATTCATTGAGGTTTTTGGTTATTTATTTGATTTCAACAAGGTTAGAAGTATGTTCGTGGATGATTTTATATGCTATATCTATGTTTATGGAAGGAATTATGAAGTTTTGTGAGAGTCAGAAGTTTTGTTGAAGACTAGTTGCATGGCAATTTGCATGAAATTGTATGTTGTTGTTCATATTGTATCTTTTTGGAAAAGTTGAAGCTTGTATAATGGGCTTGGATTTTGGTTAGAGACATGTTCAAGATGCTATGTTTGAGATGACAAAATTTGGATTTCATTTTGTGAAGACTTGAGAAGGATAATGTATGTGTTATTCCTTGAAGGCCGACTATGTTGTATTATTGATGTAACTTGCATTGTAATGTCTAGAACCTAAATGTAATATCTCATGATGGTCCTATATTATTTATTGTACATTGGGGAAGCCTCGAGACTAGCTCAATTAGTTATTAGGACTTGGTATTTAGGAAAGATGATTTCTTTAGTTGTAAGTGTCATTTTTGGTCAGTGAGATCATATTCGGTCATATGTTATTGATGTAATGTTATGTGAGCTTTGTATGTGAATTTGTGAAATTTAGAGAAGTGATTGATCTTGAGGATAAGTGTGGACTTAAAAGGAACTATATTGGTAAATATAAGTAGTTATTTCAATTAGTTCATTTTACTTGGATAGGTTATCTTGAATTGTTTAGTGAGAATAGCTTTAAAGCAATTTGGATGGGTTCATTTGTCTTCATTTTAACTCTTAATAGGGTTGGAATATTATTATTAAGATTATAAGTCTCCTAAAAGGAACTCATATGTACTTATTATAACTATTTGACTCCTAACCATTGGAAACAAGGAGAGTAACTGAGGGGGGAGGGGTGAACCAGTTACCACAAAAAAAATTCCTTGCCTCTAGATGTCAAATCAAATTTTTCATTGATGATACAATTCTTTATCCAACTTGGTTAAACTAAGCTCTTTTGTAACTTAGTTAACAAAGCAGTCTTATGAATAGTAATTTGTTTTAAACTTTACTAACTTAGTTGCTAAAACATAAAGCATAAAGAAAATAACATACACACATATGACACCAAGATTTAATGTGGAAACCTAATTTGGGAAAACCACCATGCAACTAGTTACAATATTTTCACTCTTCTGAAGTGAGCCCTATTAGGAACCAACCCTAATAAAAGTTACAAGACATACTGTTAAGTATGATCTTGTTAGAGGATTTAGATCACTTTTTTAGGAGTGCCTTGGTTAGAGGTCTTCAAACACTTCAATCTTGAAGTGTCACCTTGCTAGAGGATTTACAATTTGACTATTTAGTCAACTCTGCTAGGAGATTTCTTTTACTATTGTAATGATTAGAAGGTAATAGTAATTTGATCTGATTTATGAAGCAACTTCTTTTATAGATTTAGATCTTTGTTTTGGCTTGACGTCTAGATCCTTACTAATCAAAATGTTCTTTGTTGCTTATCTTCCACACTTTCCTGCTCTTCTTCGATCACATATGCAACTTATTCCATATGTTCCACTTTCACTCCACTTCTTGATCTCTTTTGCATATCACTAGCTCTGTTAGGGTAACTTGAATACCTTTTCAAATAACTATTAAACAACCAACCAGTCAGCCTTAATTAGTTAATTAATTAACAAGTATAATCTGTTGACACTCGGTCAATGCTGAGATTGATCACTCGGTTAACATTTTGATTCCTTTGATGCCTAACCACTCATTTAATACTAAATGTTGAATGTCCTTTATTGCCTAACTACTTGATTAATACTAAATACCCTTCATTGCTCGACTTCTTGATTAATACTAAATACCCTTTATTACTCACCTAATCGGTTAATACTAAATACTCTTTATTGCCTGATTCCTAGGTTAATACTAACATTTATGTAACATCAATGACAACATAAAAATTGAAGAATTGTTTCCAACACTAACAAAGTCACATCCTATCACAAGGAACTTGTATATTGGTATATCATCTTGTGGGAGTCATTACCATTGGGGCTCTCCCTCTGATCAAGGGTTTTCCTAGTTAACATATCTTGTGTCGCATCACATGGTTATCTTATGAATTTTATATCTTTTAATTGTTAGAGTAATAAAGTATTTACTTATTAATTAAATCATATTGATTTAATTATTAAGTCACTTATTATCTCTAGTTTACTTAAGCTAAACTTTGGGCATATAATAATTAATTCTTTTATTAATTATTATCATGCAACCTAGGTTAGACCTTTTTAGTGTTTTGATCTCATTATAAGGATGATCTTTCATTGTAACAATTCATTCACTTTTGATTATAGCAATTTCCCTTTTTGCTCATCAAGAATGTCTCATTTATGGATCTAGGAATTTTAACCTCCATAGCTTTTGCTTCTCCCTTTTTGTGATAAGTGTTTTCATGCAGATGATTCTTTGGAGTTGTGAGGTTGATCTTTCAGCAACTTCAACATGGTATTAGAGCTCTAGATCTTCATGCCCCTATTCTATTTATGACAGGTTTGGCTTGGCTTTTAGATCTATGCTCTTTTTTTTTTAGAGGGTTTCATTTTTTAGAGTTATTTTGTATTGAATCTAGGGGGGTACTAATTTTCAGGTCACTTTGAGCCCAAAAGGACCTCATCGTTGTGTTTAGAGCACTCAAAAATCCCTATTTACTATAAAATTTGTAAAATTTGGACATATTTGTAAGGCAAAACAATATTGCTCCCAAATTGGGCATGTTTCTTGAGGTGGTGATTTTATGATTTTCAATACTAAAATTGAGATTTTTTATCAAAAATAAGAATTTTTGGCACATAAATGAAGATATTTTGGTGCAAAAATCAATATTTTGGTGTGAAAATTGAGATTTTTTGGCACGTAAACCATGATTTTTGGCACCCAACTCAAAAATTTTGGCCCACAAATCAAAGAGAATTTTGATATGAAACTATCTCACTTCTTAAGGTAATTTCTATTGATGGTGGTCATGCTTCACAATGCATTTGGCATAGATCCTGAGGTAGTAAAAAATTGTTTTGCCCTTTGTTTTTGACGTACCTGTGTGTTTTTGGTCAAAACTTGCTTATCCGAACTCTATTTTTTGCAAATGAGATATTGTTGAAAATTTGATTCTAAGCCTATCGTGATGGTGCAGTTTATTTTGACTTTTGATGTTGTTTGGTTGCTAATTTTGGTAGTCAAAGTTTCTATTTTGCACTCCGAGAGAGATATCTTGAGACATACTATTTTCCATATTCTACTCCAATCACATCCCACTCAATTTTTTAATTTTTTGCACTTTGGTGGATATCTTGGTTGTTTTAGGTTTGGGGATTGATTTTGTTGCTTCAAATTATTTTTCATGGGTTGTATTATCTCTTGCATCAGCCTTATGTCTCTTTTGGTTTTTGTTGACATCCTTTTGTAGTATTTTGCAAACGCACTAAGATAAAGTGTCACTCTATTGCATTTTGAGATCTTGTAGATCTTTGGGTTTTGTTGTACTCGCACTACATTATAAATTGCCTTGGGGGGTTTCATGTTGGTCATATTCATCATCTTCCTTTTTCAAGTGAATGTTCCTTCCATGACATTAGTCTCATGATGTGTCGATGACACATGCCATTATAGGTGTTTGTACTTCTTTTGCACTCTCGATGTTCCCGGTTCTTCTTTCTGTAGGAGATATTGCATTCAATTTTTGTGTTCATGTCTTACCTCTCAACATTATAAGGGGGCTATGTTTGTTCTATTGCTTTCTTGGTTTGATGGAGTGAGCTATGTATTTAATATTTGATCCTATGCACTAGGTGATTGTAGTGGCCAGATACCTATGCATTTCAGTGAGATGGATCATTTACCATATGGATATTCTTTCATTCCTATTTTTGGATCCATGAAGATACTTTCCATCTTTTATTGATCAACTCTTTAGACTTAGTCTTCTCTACCTATTCATGTTCTATATAGTGGATGTTCTTCATATTAGTAGTTTGGCAATGTTTGCAGCTTCATGTTTTAGTGATGTTCTTCAGGATCATCATTTTGTTTCTATCTTTTAGAACATTCTTTCCATCTCTTTTTGGAGTAGGGTTTTTCTGATGTGATTTTCTCTATTTCTCCTTATTTCAAAGATTTGGTTGTGCTTGGGTACCTCATTAGGCCTTCTGGTTGGGACCCAAATTTACTTTCAGTATTAGTTTCTAGGTTTTTAGCTACTCCCTAAGTTTATCTTAAGGGGGGTGTTAAAGTAATAAAGTATTTACTTATTAATTAAATCATATTGATTTAATTATTAAGTCACTTATTATCTCTAGTTTACTTAAGCTATACTTTGGGCATATAATAATTAATTCTTTTATTAATTATTACCATGCAACCTAGGTTAGACCTTTTTAGGGTTTTGATCTCCTTTATAAGGACGATATCTCATTATAACAATTCATTCACTTTTGATTATAGTAATTTCTCTTTTTTCTCATCAAGAATGTCTCATCTATGGATCTGGGAATTCCTATCTCCATAGCTTTTGCTTCTCTCTTTCTGTGATAGGTGTTTGGATGCAAGTGATTCTTGGGAGCTGTGGGGTTGATCTTTTATCAACTTCAACATTAATTACCTATTTCATATTTTATAAAGTTGTTTAAAGTATAAAACTTATGCACACCCCCCCTCCCCCCACCTTATCCCCAACCCTCTTAGTTATATTCATGGACTTTACTTTCTAACAATTTGTATCAGATACAAGTTCTTGAAGAGAATGTTCAATAGCTTAAGGAGATCCATGACTACATTCAGGAAAGAAAGTCTAAATTTTGGTTGATATAACTATGACAATTGGAAGGATAGGATGAAGATTCACTTGCGATGCATGGGAGAAGATTACAGGTTGATTACAAGGGAAAGTAAGAATGTTATTGAGGATAAATATTTAGAAAAATGTGCACAAGAAGACAAGGATCTATTCTTGTACAATATGAATGCTAGAGAAGTGTTGTTGTCGACTCTCCCTGACATAGAGTATGTTAAGGTAAAATGTTTATATCTTGCTAGTGAAATTTGGGATAAGTTACAAAATCTATTTGAAGCAGATAAATTTGTAAAAAAATCTAGATTACATAATCAGAAGAATATGTTAGGTAATGCTAAGATAATGGGAGATGAATCTATTAGAGCACATTTTGGTAGAGTTGTTGAGATTGTTGTAGGAATCAAGAGTTGTGGAGGAATAGTGATTGGAGATGAGGTAGTATGGAAAATATTGAAATCTTTGATCATTGTTATGCACACAAAGTTGAGATCATTGAAGAGATTATCTTTGTAACACCAAATTTTACTTAGGAAGTTGCCAACTTTTGAATAGACTTTGAAGTAGAACTGAGGAGTGACAAGGATATAATTAGATTTTAGTGTCCAAAAAGACAAAGCTAAACTTACAAGGAGTACGAGTGTAATGCTCTGCCCAGAGATCCTTGGAAGAAGGATGAAATATAGCAAGAATAATTTTTTTTTTAAAACCAAGTGTAAGTGTACATGGTAAAAACCTACACAGATCAAAGGACTGCAATGGAAGACTCACAAAAAACCAACACCAATGGATCTCCAAATGTCACCATTGACTAAAACATAACCAATAAAGCATAAGAGATCAACCAAGTTGAATGACAAAAGGTGATTCATAAAAATTGGCTAAGGCTGAAATCCTAAAGTCCTAAAATTTGGCTAAGTCTGAATTTCTAAAGCCCTGAAATCTCCTAGAATATTTATCTTAGCCTGCAGAGGTCTAGAACCTATCTCAAAAGAATCATCACATATATTAAAATATATCTTAAGTATAAGGAATTAAATATACATCAACTTATACTTAAACAATATATTTTAAACCCCTTGAGAAATTTGTTTTGAACTAGGAAGTTGAAAAACCCAAAAGGGTATCCAAAACCAACTTCCAAACTTTTTCTTGACAAGCCTAAATAGCTCCTATTTTTCACGCAAAATATAGAAATGAAAAACTTCGCACGAAGAGATGCATTCTCATGCGAAGAAGTGCATAGGCTTGAGTGAAGACTTGCAATCTCCCGTAATAACTCAAATCAGCACTCACACAAAAAAATTTATAAAAAGCTAAGGAAACTACAAAACAAAGTTCCTCGACACCGGGGAGTATCGGATCCACATTTCGAGGCAAGAACACTTGAATCAAAGCTAAAAGATAAAAAACTGGAAGCAAAGTCTAACCATAAAGGGAAGAATAGAAAGAAAAATCACAATATACTAAAAGCAACATTGCATTAAAAGATAAATAACATCGCAATGAGCAAAATAACCAAACTAAGTAAGCGGTTCCTCCCAACCATAATAGAGTCATCAGACCATCATGGGCCCTAGCCATCCCTCGCACATGACACTCCCAAGCTACCGATCAAATCATCGATACTTTCATAATGAAAATGTCACTACTAAACATGCTACAAAAGCAAAGGAAATCTAACATGCTAGTAAAAAACATAAGATAGTCCTCCTGACAGATACATCATCTATCACATGCTAAACATCATAATAAGGAATGTATCAAAACTAAGATCATCTAACATGATACACAAACATCCCAATGAAAGCATAAATCACAAGAAAAGAATACTCCAGAACTTGAAGTACCAAGTGAACACATCCAGCAATGGTCACACTTGGACAATAGACTGCCTCTGTACACCGGTCCCTGGCAGTGGTGTACGTAGCTACGCCTCCCAACCATGTGGCACCCATAGGTCCACACCTGTCATGCTGATGGAGATAATGAACCAACCACACCCACACACAAAGCAAACATCCATGGCTAACACTCACGCTAAGAAGTATGATGACTGAATCTAAGACAAAGACAATGCATAACTATGGGTTTTGGTCAGACATCTCAAAGGGCTACTATGTAGGGGCTGACATCATGGAGAGTCACTTCACATTGACAAGCCCAAGCTAGTAATGACAGCTCTCCACTTCCCAATGGTAGGAGCACATCCCAAATCATTTTAATATCTTTAAGTTTATTACCACCCAATGTTTAGATTTAATTATCACTTGATTACAAAGCTTTTGCATGCCAACCCTCAAGAAATAAGCACTGAGTTGTGGAGATAGAAGCCCCCTCCATATGCTACCCTACCCTACCCATGCTCATCTAATGATGAGTACTCATAGGCATGCAAATTCCCAACCCAACCCCAATGATCACTCTTCCAGAAATACCATGGAAGATTGGGACTCGCAAGTCATCCAAAAATGTACGTGCACATACTCATGTATGGCGCACCACCATCATGAAGATCATAACAAAGGACTAGATGAGAACACAAAGCAAAAAGTCCCTCAACCAAAAAAATAGAAATGAGAAGACAGATACAACATGCATCCCAATGCAAAAAAAATGCAAAAGTGGTCTGATAGATATCCAAATGGATCATCCAGTTCCACGACCCACATTGTGCCAAGAAAACTCAAGAAAATAGGGCAACACGCAAAATGAGGTAAAAATCCCAAATTTTGAAAAAAATCCAAAATTAAAACCCATTTGGCCTTTGGCTGCAAAAACTTCAAAAATCCAAAAATAACCAAAATCTGATACCATATGCAAAAACGGCTAGCATAACAGCTCAAAAACCCAAACCCCCATTTCAAAAACATGGAAAATGTTCATACCCGACCAACCGGGCAGAACCAACAAATAGAAACGCAGGGGAACACTAGTTCTCAACCGCCCAACATACTGCTATAAGAAACAAAAGTAGAAATGGAGCAAAAACATTAAAACAGGAAGTCCCTACCTGGCAGCAAAAGGGGTCAAAACTTAAACCCATAGAATAAAATAAATAACCCATTGAAATAGTTGAAACTGACGAAAAAGCATAAAACGCCTGAGCTGAATCCAATGAGACCAACCTCACGTAGATCCCATGCTCATAGCTCCCAGAATGAACAAAAAAAGAATCGTTTAGAAGTGGATTTCCAACTTTGCTCACCAAATTCTTGTTCTGAAAAGTGAAAAGTGAATAATAATCCCACTTTTCCAATACTTATTCACTTTTCAAGTGAATAGTTGATTCTGGAAATTAGCTAGCTGGAGAAGCTAAACTTTAAATCGACCCAAACAAAAACAGGTTATTATCCATAATGAAAATTCACCTAAGGCAAAGCTGGCAAAAATTAAATCAAAAAAGATTTAAAACTTCAAAACCCAAAATCACAGAAAAACACAACACTTTCGTGATAGAGAAAACCTCTAAATGCATAGACATGCTCACTAGTCTAATCACATAATGCAGATGAATTTGGATTTACTAATCACCAAAAGATTTTAATTAACATAACTAAAATAAGGATATGTCGACCATACAAAGACGACATTGGTAAACATGAACAGTTGAATCACTAACTCCATGTGCCACTGCCAGGGATATAATTCCTGCACACTAAAATACATGATCAAGTGCAATTGTATATAATATCATAGCTAAAGCAACATTTATTAAAATACCTATTTAATTCATTTACATCACTCACCTTCGCAAAAAGCTTAAAGATGCAAGAATGAAGGAAAATAACCATAGCATAAAATTCATCCCATAACATGATCAATGAATATGTCCAATAAACCATATAACTAGATATCATCATAGATCTACTGCCATCTCAAAATAGCATCAACATGCAAATATGATAAACTGAACAACATAGCAGTCTAGCATCTATGGTACCAAAATAAAGTATAAAATTTGACCCTCAAGTCATCTCCAAGAACATAAAAAGAGTAACAAGTATCTCTCGAATCAAAATAGACAAGGTACAGACTACAAACACAAGAGGCACTACATCCTCCCCCACTAGCATAGCCTTACTCATAGAAGCCCGCAAAAAGATAGGGGTACAATCCCCTCAATCGTGTAGCATCCTCCCAAGTCACAGAGATCTCATCGCTCGGATCCCATTGGACCCTTACCTGCTCTATGTCTTGAGCTCATAAGGTCAGCCTTTGTTATTGTAGGGTACGAATAGGCTCCAAAGTAAGTTTCCCATCTGCTACCTGCAAAGAATCCCAATCAAGAACATGGGTCACATCTGGAATATACTGTCGTAAAATAGAAACATGGAAAACATCATGGATGCACGATAGGCTAGGTGGCAATGCTAGTTGATACGCAATAGGACCAATCCTCTCAAGGATCTCAAAAGGTCCAAAAAAATATGGCACCAACTTAGAACCTTTCCCATAATGGATGGGGCTCTTCCTCGGCCACACTCTCAAAAACACCTTGTCACCAACAGAAAAGTGACAATCCAACCTATGGGCATTAGCATACTTCTTCTAGCTATCCTGAGTAGTAACCTAATGCTCCCTAATGAGAACAACCTGCTACTTCATATCCTAAAGCATTTCTAGACCCAAAAGAACTCAGTCCTCCAAATGATCCCAACTCAAAGGGGTATGACATGGTCTACTGTACAAGGCTTGAAAAGGTGACATGCCAAGATAACTATGATAACCGTTGTTGTATGCAAACTCAACAAGGTACAAATAGTCCTCCCACTTCACCTACCTATCCATAACATACATGCGAAGCATATCCTCCAAAACCTAATTCACTCTCTCAGTCTGACCATTAGTCTCTAGGTGATAAGCCAAACTAAAATTGAGCTACATGCCCAAAGCATGTTGGAGAGATGTCCATAGTGTAGAAGTAAACACTGGATCTCTATCCAAAATGATTCGACGAGGAATCCCATGCAAATGAACAATATCCTCCAAGAAAACATGCGCTACAAAAGAAGCTGTGTAGGATACTCTCATTGGTGAAAAATGTGCTACCTTGGACAACCTTTCCACTGTCACCATGATACAATCATGTCTCTATGATAACATAGGCAACCCTATGATAAAATCAATAGATATCGTATCCCACTTCCATTCTGGAATGGTATGTGGCTACAAAAGACCTGCCAAATGCTGATGCTTTTCCTTCACTCTCTAGCACTCAAGGCATCTAGCAAAAAAATCAGCAACATCACACCTCATCCCTACCCAAAAGTATAGCTATTTGAGATCAGCATGCATCTTCTTAACACCAAGATGTGTGGAATACGGTGCATGATGTTCTTTTGACAAAACCAAGGTATGAAGATCACCCAACACGAGTACATGAATATGCCCCATGTGACGCAATAGTCCATCTAACTCAAGCACATAACCTAAAAATCTCCCCTCAAGGGTATGTCTGGACTCGATCTCCACCCTCACCTCCTGATACCAAGTGTCACTAGGCACCGCTTCCAAGATGTGGCCTTGCAAATCCACTCCCAATGACATCACCGATACCTCATGTCACCTTCTACTCAAAGAATCTACGATGAAATTCTCCTTCCCTTTAATATAATGAACATCAAAGTCATACTCGCACAAGAACTCCATCCAATGACGTTGTCATGCATTTAGGTTTGGTTGAGTAAAGATATAATGCAAGCTCCTATGATCGCTATACAACTCAAACTTGTGTCCCAAAAGAAACTACCTCCAACGGACAAGGGCATGCACTATGACCATGAGTTCCAAATCATGAGTGGGGTAGTTAAGTTTATTGTCCTTGAGTTTTCTACTCTCAAAAGTGATCACTCGACCATCCTGCATTAACACCACACCCACGCCTTCCAATGAAGTATCTATGTAAACCATGAAATCACCTATAGGATTAGGCACTACAAGGACTAGTGCATAGGTCAAACACTCCTTAAGAGCATTAAATGCTACCTCGCACTGGTCTAACCAAACAAACTTCTTCCCTTTCCTCCAAAGAGAAGTGATGGGATGGGCTACTCATGAGAAATATTTCATGAAGTGACGGTAGTAACCCACCAATCCCATGAAACTACAAACTTCTGAGACATTAGTGGGTGTTAGCCAATCTATGATAGCACGAATCTTCTTTGGATCCACTGCAATCCCATCACCAGTGATGATATGTCCGAAATACTTCACCTCAAACTGGAAGAACCCACATTTACTCAGGTTACCATACAACTGATGGTCTCTCAAACACTATAATACCTAACATAAGTGGACTTTATGCTCCTCCACGGTCTTCGAATAAATCAATATGTCATCCAAGAATACAATGACACACTAATTGAGATAAGTACAGAATACACCATTCATCAAACTCATAAATATTGATGGCACATTGTTAACCCAAAGGGTACAATCGTGAACTCATAATGCCCATACCGTGTACGAAAAGTTGTTCGATGAATATCAGCCTCCTGAATACAAAGCTAATGGTATCCCAACTTCAGATCAATCTTTGAGAACACTCAAGCTCCCTTCATCTGATCAAACAAGTCATCTATCCTCAGAAAAGGATATTGATTCTTCACTATCACCTTATTCAACTATCGGTAATTGATGCACAAATGCAACAAACCATCCTTTTTCTTCACGAAGATGACTGGTGCACCCCATGGGGATACACTAGGATGAATATGGCCCTTGGCCAACAATTCCTCCAACTACAATTTGAGCTCACTCAACTCCTGAGTAATCACGCGGTAAGGAGTTCGTGAAATCAGCTCTGCTCCTAGTATGAGATCAATCCAAAAATTAAAGTCACACTATGGTGGCATACTTGGAATCTCATTAGGAAACACATCTGCATACTCATGAAGGAGTGGGTGATCACCAAGTGTTACCGTATGGCTCTCAACTTCCTTGAGATCACTGAGAGACACAAAAAACAACTGGCAACCCTTCCACACACTCTGCTTCAGCTAATTAGCCGAGATCATATGAAGTGAAACTGGTCTCTGAACTCCCAAAAGTTTCACCTACCCACCTGTGTCATCAACACATTGTACCACCTTATGATGGAAATCAAAATTTTCTTGATGGGTGGCTAACCAATCCATCCCCAAAACAATGTCATAAGATCTCATAGGTAGAATTTGTAGATCTACTGCGGTGGTGAAGGTTACCAAATTCAAACAACAACTCCTAACCATCAAGTCAACAGCCACCTTAGAACCTATGGCTAACTCCACCTGCCACCTATCAACTTGACACAATGCCACTAGCCCACATTGCTAAACAAGAGATGGTGAAATGAAAGAGTCAGAAGCACCAAAGTTAAACAAAACTGAAGTAGAAATACCATGCAACATTCCTGTAGTCTCAACTACCCTTACCTTGATGCTTAGCTTGATGCTTTTCAACCACTGCAAAGACTCTGTGATTCTTACCCGTATCTCCTATAGTAGGCTTAGATCTCCCTGTGCCCTTACTAGGTCCACTGGATGGCTTAATCGAACAATCATAAGATTTATGGCCAGGCTGGCCACAAGAGTAACAGTTCCCTGAAAAATTGGAACCTGTTCCATGACCACCCTGAGTAGCACTAGAGTAAGGTGCACTACCCCTACTAGAATTTTGCTGACTACTCTCAGGAGGGTAATCCTACTAAGATTTGTGTCCTTAATTTTGGTTATCTCCTTTCTTTCCTGATGTACCAAAATCCTGTCCATTCTTGGACCAAAACCCTCTTTGAAACTTATGACATTTTCCACCCTTAGAGGGTGCTGACTGGGTCTGGCCCTTCTCTGAGGACTAAGTGAACTAAGCATTTTGTCTCAAATTCTGAGCACCTTGGTTCTGAGAACCATATTTACCACTGTATCCCCTAGCCACATTGCTCTCGTTGATCCTTGCCTTCTCAATGGCAAGAGCAAGTGTTCTTGGTTGATGAGCACGGACATCACCAATGATGGAGTCTTTGAGACCTCTCACAAAATGTTGGGTGATTAGTGCATCATCATGCCTATAGCTCAAATATTGTTTCAGACCAAGGAACTTCTTCTCATACTAATCAACCATCATAAAGCCATATTTAAGCTCATGGAATTCATCAATGCGAGCTTCACGATACTGTGGTGATAGAAACTTCTCTCTAAACCTTTCCTCAAAGATCTCCCAGGTGAGATCTGCAACACTGATACCAAGTCTTTCACTCTCTTCACCCCACCAAATGGAACCATGTTCCCTCAGTTACGTAATTGCACAACAGGCCTTTACATTGCTCCCATAAGGTAGTAATGAGAAATAATGCCTCATGTCAAGTAACCAGGTCTCAGCCTTGAGTCCTGTTCCTTGGCCATCAAACTCTAGTGGTTTGGACCTTTGAAGTTCCTACATCATCTCGATCTATGTGAGATCAAAATCATCCTAGCCATGGCCCCTCCATCGGTGCCTTCTTCCACCAAGTGGTGTACAAGAACATTCACATTCATGTTCCTCCTCTCTATGCTTTGAACAATGGGACTCTCCATGATGAGATCCCTCTTCCCACTCCTGATCATGCTGGCGCTCCTCATCATGAGGGTCCATTCGAGTAAGAATTTCCTAAAACACTAGCATCAATGCCCCCAAGAGATTTTGATTAGCATTGTTATCCTATTCTTCCTCTCCTACTTAACTTTCCTCTTCCTGGTTTTCATTTCCATGGTTACCACTATGGGTACCACCTTGGCCACCAGGTCTATGTGCTAGAGGCATCACTATAGGAATAACAAGATAAGATCAGAACAATCAGACCACAACCATAAGAGTTAAAACATGAACCAACGTGATATCAAATAATAAAACAAATATAGCAGTACACAACATCAACTAAAACCATAGTGGAAGCATAACACAAAGATCCCAATGCTGCAACATGGGCTCTAATACCAGATGTAATGCCTCACCCTGAGATCCTTGGAAGAAGGATGAAATATAGCAAGACTATTACTTTTTTTAAAACCAAGTGTAAGTGTACATGGTAACAACCTACATAGATCAAAGGACTGCAACGAAAGACTCATAAACAACCATCACCAACAGATCTCCAAATGTTACCACTGACTAAAACATAACCAATAAACCATAAGAGATCAACCAAGTTGAAAGAAAAAAGTGGATTCCTAAAAATTGGTTAACGCTGAAATCCTAAAGTCTTGAAATTTGGCTAAGTTTGAATTTCTGAAGCCCTGAAATCTCATAGAATCTTTATCTTAGCTCGTAGAGGTCTGGAACCTATCTCAAAAGAATCATCACATATATTAAAATATATCTTAAGTATAAGTAACTTATACTTAAACGATATATTTTAAACCCCTTAGGAAATCTATTTTGACCTAGGAAGGTGAAAAACCCAAAAGGGTATCCAAAACCAACTTCCAAACTTTTTCCCGACAAGCCTAAATAGCCCCTATTTTTTGTGTGAAAATATAGAACTGCAAAATTTCACGTGAAGAGATGCATTCTCATGTGAAGAAGTGCACAATCTTGCACAAAGACTTGCAATCTCACGCAAGAACTCAAATCAGCACAGACACACATACACAATTTTTTTTTATAAAAAGCTAAGGAAACTACAAAACAAAGTTCCTCCACACCAGGGAGTATTGGATCCACATTTTGAGGCGAGAACACTCGAATCAAAGCTAAAAGATGGAAAATTGGAAGCAAAGTCTAACCATCCAATCAATAGTAATGGAAGAACAGAAAGAAACATTGCAGTATACTGTAAGCAACATTGCATTAAAACATAAATAACATCGCAATGAGTAAAATAACCAAACTAAGTATGCGGTTCCTCCCAACCATAATAGCGTCATCAAACCATCGTGGGCCCTAGCCATCCCCCGCACATGACATTCCTAAGCTACCGAATAAATCATCAGTACTTTCATAACGAAAATGTCACTACTAAACATGCTACAAAAGCAAAGGAAATCTAACATGCTAGGAAAAACATAAGATATTCCTACTGGCAAATACATCATCTATCATATGCTAAACATCATAATAAGGAATGCATCAAAACTAAGATCATCTAACATGATACACAAACATCCCAATGAAAGCATAAATCACAAGAAAATCGTATTCCAGAACTTGAAGTACCAAGTGAACACATCCAGCAATGGTTGCACTAGGACAATAGACCATCTCTATACATTGGTCCCTGGCAGTGGTGTAGGTAGCTACGCCTCCCAACCACGTGGCACCTGTAGGTCCACACCTGCCATGCTGATAGAGATAATGAACCAACCACACCCACACACAAAGCAAACATCCATGGCTAACACTCATGCCAAGAAGTATGATGATTGAATCCAAGACACAGATAATGCATAACTATAGGTCCTGGTTAGATATCTCAAAGGGCTACTATGTAGGGGCTAACATCATGGAGAGTCGCTTGGCATCGACAAGCCCAAGCTGGTACTGGCAACTCTGCACTTCCCAATGAAAGGAAGACATCCCAAATCATTTTAATATCTTTAAGTTTATTACCACCCAATGTTTACATTTAATTATCACTTGATTACAAAGCTTCTGCACGCCAACCCTCAGGAAATAGGCACTGAGTTATGGAGATAGAAGCCCCCTCCATATGCTACCCTACCCTATCCATTCTCATCCAACAAATGAGTGCTCGTAGGCATGCAAATTCCCAACCCAACCCCAATGATCACTCATCCAAAAATACCATGGAAGATCGAGACTTGCAAGTCATCCAAAAATGTACATGCATGTACTCGTGTGTGGCACACCACCATCACGAAAATCATAACAAAGGACTAGATGAGAACACAAAGCAAAAAGTCCCTCAACCAAAAAAATAGAATCAAGAGGACAGATGCAACATGCATCCTAATGCAAAAAAACAGAAGCAAAAGTGGTAAGACATATATCCAAATGGATCATCCAGTTCCACGACCCACATTGTGCCAAGAAAACCCAAGAAAACAAGGCTATATGCAAAACGAGGTAAAAATCCCAAATTTTGGAAAAATTCCAAAATTAAAACCCATTTGGCCTTTGGGTGCAAAAACCCCAAAAATCCAAAAATAACTGAAATTGAATACCGTATGTAAAAATGGCTAGCATAATGGCTCAAAAATCCAAACCCCCATTTCAAAAATAAGGAAAATGTTCTTACCCGACCAACCGAGTAGAACTAGAAAATAGAAACAGAGGGGAACACTATTTCTCAACCTCCCAACATACTACTATAAGAAACAGAATCAAAAATAGAGAAAAAACATTAAAATGGGAAGGCCCTACCTGGCAGCAAAAGGGGTCGAAACTAAAATCCACAGAATAAAATAAATAATTCGCTAAAATTGACGGCAAAGAATAAACTCCCCGAGCTAAATCTAATGAGACCAACCTCACGTAGATCCCATGCTCACAACTCCCAGAATGAACAAAACAAGAATCCTTCAGAAGAGGATTTCCAATTTTGCTCACCAAATTCTTATTTTGAAAAGTGAAAAGTGAATAATAATCCCACTTTTACAATACTTATTCACTTTTCAACTGAATAGTTGATTCTAGAAATTAACCAGCTGGAGTAGCTAAACTCTGAATTGACCTAAATGAAAACAGGTTATTATCCATAATGGAAATTCACCTAAGGAAAAGCTACTAGAAATTAAATTAGAAAAGATTTAAAACTTCAAAATTGAAAATCACAGAAAAACACAACACTTTCTCATCAGATCTAACCTCTAAATGCACAAACATGCTCATTGGTCTAATCACATAATGCAGATGAGTTTGAATTTACTAATCACCGAAAGGTTTTAATTAACATAACTAAATTAAGGATACGTTGACCATACAAGGATGACATTGGTAAACATGAACAACTGAATCACTAACTCCATGTGCTACTGCTAGGGATATAATTCCTACACACTAAAATAAATGATCAAGTGCAATTGCATATAATATCATAGCTGAAGCAACATGTATTAAAATACCTATTTAATTCATTTACATCACTCACCTTCGCAAAAAGCATAAAGATACAAGAATGAAAGAAAATAACCATAGCATAAAATTCATCTCATAACATGTTCAATGAATATGTCCAATAAACCATATAACTAGGTATCCTCATAGATCTATTGCCATCTCAAAATAGCATCAACATGCAAATATGAGAAACTGAACAACATAGCAATCTAGCATCTATGGTACCAAAACAAAGTATAACATCTGACACTCAGGTCATCTCCAAGAACATAAAAAGAGTAACGAGTATCTCTCGAATCAAAATGGACAAGGTACAGACTGCAAACACGAGAGGCACTACAATGAGTATAAGTGGAGATTATGCTAGTGAGTAGATAGTGAAATAAGAAGACAAGAAGATTGATGAAGGACTTGCATTGATTATGGAGAGAGAGCCTAAAGGTAAGATTTTTTTTCTTGTTGGACTTGTAAAGAACTTGTTCATTTTTCATCTAGTTGTCCTAAAAGAGAGAAGAATATTAAGCTTAGGAAGCCTTATAAATCAAAGTTTACACAAGATTGCTTCTTTATTGATGAGGATGATTAATTCAATTTTAAGGTGGTAAATTTATTAGAAAGTGATGATGAAGATGATGAACTTGGATTTGTTGCTATTACAAAAGAAAGTCCTAAGAAATAAGAAGTAATAGAGGGGAAAAAATTAGTATCTAATGTTGAAATCAAGAAATCTAATTGAATTATATTGTTGACATTATGGTCAAGTTTTTTTATTAGTGACTCACACTTAGTCAAATGGTTAGCAACTACCGAGCTTTTCTTGTAGTTTACTATTTTAGCTAAGTAATTAAGGTTCTATCAAGTTCTATAGTTGCTACCGAGTCCTAGAATTAGTATTCAATTCACACAAAGCAATATCTACCAAGTTAATAAGTATTAGTGCAAACTAAGCTTCATAGTATTTACGGAGCAGTATCTATTGAGTTAATAAGTATCAATGCAAATTGATCTTCATAGCATTTACTAACATTAAGGATATTTACTTTGTTGATGGTTTGAAACATAATCTTTTGAGTGTTGGAAAACATGTGGATAAGGTATATCTATTGCAATTCATAAAGAAGACTTATATTATCATGGATAAGGATGGCAAGATGATTGGTACAATCACAAGGACAAGAAGTACCATTTTTCAATTGAAATCTACTAAGATGACATGTTTGGTTGCAAATGTTAAAATCTATTAGCCATTTCGGATAAAATGCATCTTGACTATATTGGATATTTTGATATTAGCATATATATGTATTGCTGAAATTAAAATACATATACATTTATATATTTAGTATATATGTGTATTGTTGAAATTAAAATACATATACATATATATTTTTTTAAAATATAAATTCCTTATATCTATTATCAAATTAAAACTTTTCTTTAATCCTTTTATCTAAGTTTTTTTTTTCTATGGTTGACTCCTATTTTAACTTGAAAAATATCTTAAGACACCGATGGACATGACTCATGCATGAGTCACACCCCATCGGGTGGTCCTGTCCTATTTATCGGTGGCCTTCTTTTCTTTTTGTGAGATACATATGTAAATAAATACTCCTCGGTTTCCACAAAAGTCAAGGCAATGACATCAACAAGATTTTATTAAGGAATAATATAATTGTTTCTCCACTTTCACATGATAGAAAGATATTCTAAGGAGAGTGCATTCATTGTCACTTTAATTAATTTTTTTTTTTGTGAAGAATAGTTAAAGACATTTATATTTCTAAATATAATATACTATTCTAGAAAAATATTATTGATAAATTAATGCATAGATTTTGTTTGAAAACTTAACATGGTATCAGAGCATAGTTGAGGGGAAAATCTATTTAGAGAAATCAATCTTAGTAACATAAATCTAAGACTATCAAAATGGTAAATGGTATGAGGCTAGTGGATTGACTTGAAGGTGACTCAAATTTTGCAGGATGGAATTATGAATAAAGCTAACACTAAAAGAAAATGGCCTAAATAAATTCATTGAGAACCTTGATCAAACACCTAAGGGAAGTGATGAATTAGAAAAATGGGAAATGGATAACATCAAATCCATGAGATTGATTCTTGATGCAGTTAAAACCCATTTATTACTAATCATTTTAAAATTGGATAAAACACATGAAAGGCTTAAAGCTCTTGAGGATATGTCTGAAATTAACAATACTACTAGAATAATCACTCTAAGAGACTACCTCTCCAACATCAAGATGAATAAAGGAGAAACCATAGCTTCTTATTTCATGACAATAACGTAACACTAGAAATCCTTTTCATAATAGTGAAAGCAGAACCAAAGTAGTCCTAGAGATTGTTCATTCAAACTTATGTAGCCCAATGTTTTTTGTGTCCCTAGGAGGATTCCTCTACTTTATTATCTTTGTTGATGACTTCTCTAGAAAAAAAATGGATCTACTTTCTAAAATGTAAAGAGTATGACGAAATCTTGTCAAAATTTAAAGAATTTAAAGCTCTTGTTGAAAACCTTTCTGGGAAGAAAATTAAAATATTAAGGACAGATGATGGAAAGGAATATATATTTGAAACCTTTCATAATTGTTTTAGAATTTTTGGCATTAAGAGAGAGCTAATTGTTCCTTACAACCCTCAAAAAAATGGGGTAGTAGAAAGGAAGAATAGGACCACAATTGAATCTACTAGGATTATGATACTTGATCAAAATTTGTAAACATTCCTTTGGGGTGAAGCCTCAAATACTATAATATACATCCAAAATAGATTTCCTCACTCTCACTTGATCATAAAACCCCTGAAGAGGTTTTCTCTAGAAAGAAACCAGGTCTTAGCCACTTACGAATTTTTGGATGTCCTACATATATCCACATCCCTAAAGAGAAAAGGTTCAAACTCGAACCTTCTAGAAAAAGAGGATTACTTATAGGTTATACTAAAACCTCTAAGGCCTATTTATCGACATTCCAAATCAAAGAAATATTGAATTAAGTAGAAATGTAATTTTTGATGACAATACTACATACAAAAAGTCCAAAGTAGAAGATGAGTCAAATTTTGAAGAACCTATTAAAGATTCATCCCTTGAGATTGAGAGGCATATTCAAATAGAAGAATTTATGATTCCTCAAAAACTATGGATACAAATGATGAACATAAAGAAAATAAAAGATCTTGATGGGCCCAAAAATTGATTGAGGAATTTGAAAACATAGCTTCCCTTTTTGGATGTATTAGAGAAAGGAAGAGACCAAGAATATTCTCTAATTATATTACACTTATGAGTGAGATCTCAAATTCTAGACCTTCAAATGTAGAGGAAGCTATGAAGAAACAAAATTGGATAAATGCCATGACTTAAGAGTATAACTCTATTCTTAAGAATGAAGTGTGGGATATTGTTGCTAGACCCAAAAATAAATTAGCTATGTCATCAAAGTGGTAGTTTAAAGTTAAACATGATTCAAATGGAAGTATAGATAAATTCAAAGCAATAATTTTTACAAGAGGATTCTCTCTGAAGGAAGGAATTAATTATGAAGAAACCTTTGCTCCAATAGCCAGATATACTTTAGTTAGAACTATAATTGCAATTGTTTCCTTCGAAGGATGGAAGATTCATCAAATGGATGTTGAGACAACCTTCTTAAATAGGGAAATAGAAGAGGAAATCTATTTGGAGTGACCTTTAGGATTTTTAGTGCATGATAAACAAACACATGTGTACAAATTAAAGAAAACCCTATATGGTTTAAAACAAGCCCCTAGAGCTTGGTATGAACAAATAGATCACCATCTAATCAAACTTGGATTCTCCAAAAATAGTGCAGATCTAAACCTGTATTTCAAAACACAAAATAATGATATGGTAATATTGTTTCTCTATGTTGATGATTTTATGATTACAGGGGAAGAACACCTTAGAATGAAATGTAAACAAGATCTGGCTTCTGAATTTGATATGAAGGATCTAGGTCTACTACATTACTTCTTGGGACTAGAAGTATGGCAATGTACTAATAGAATTCTTCTAAATCAAGGGAAGTATACATTGGATATATTAAGAAGATTTGGAATGTTGGAATGTAAACCTATGAAGACACCCATAGAAACAAATCTTCTAAAACTAAAAGAAGAAATTAAAGATTCTAAAGATGTTGACCCCACTCTATACCATCAAATTATTGGATCTTTAATGTGCTTAGTAAATACTAGACCCACTATATGATATGCAGTAAATTCTCTAAGTCAATTCATGAGAAAACCAAAGAAAATTCATTTAGTAGCTCCAAAACACATTCTAAGATATCTTCATGGAACTATTGGATATGGTCTAGAATACAAGAATGGAGCACTAAATCTTAGAGGGTATATAGGCTTCGATTAGGCAAGAAATTCTATGAACTAGAAGAGCACTTCGAGATGTTTCTTTACCTTAGGTTCAAAAATGATATCATGGTTCAGTACAAAACAATCATTAGTAGCTCATAATTCTACTGAAGCATAATACATCATTGTTGCAATGGGAACCAAATGTTGGCTTTAAGTTATTATTGCCATTAGTGATAACACTTATCTATATCAATATAGCTACCAAGCTCATCACTTAGTCTACGATGTATATTGAGTATTTAGTGGTTACCTTGTACACTCATCACTGAAGCAATTTACACATGAGCTTCGCAGTTCACACCGAGCATTCAAGTGTTAACCAAGCTGAGTATAGCTATTGAGTGAATATGCAAACCAACAGTGTATACCGAGTGATGGAAGCACAGTGTCTATCGAGTGATGAAAGCACAGTGCCTACCAAGTGATGGAAGCACAGTGTCTACTGAGTGATGGAAGTGCAATCCCTACCAAGTGATGAAAGCACAGTGACTATCGAGTGATGAAAGCACAGTGCCTACCGTGCGATGAAAGTACAGTGCCTACCAGGTGATGCAAGCACATTGTTTACCAAGTGAAAGCAAGGTAAATGAAGGATTTAGTTTTTACCTAGTGATACTATATCCACTGAGTCTCTAATGGTTACCGAGTTCAGAGCTATGTTAGGTGATTAGTATGGACTGAGCCTTCACTTCTATCGAGTGCATGACGATGCTGAGTAATGCAGTGGATGCCGAGTATTAGAAGGTCACCAAGTCAGTTCAATGAACCTGAGTTATTTACTATTTGGCCAACTCAATAATATTTTGTTCACTTGTGTTTTAGCCTACCTTGCAATTGTAATGATTGGAATGGTATATATGTAATGTATTATATCATTTGCAATAAGAGTAAGGATGTAATGTGAAGAAAAGTATCAAAAGAGGCATGTAATTTTTTGAGAAGAATGAAAGCGAATCAGTAGAAGAGCAGGGTATTCAGCAAGGTCTATAAGGAGCAGTAATGATTCATCAGTCACAAAAGGTGATATATACTTCAAGGATCTAATTAGAAAATCAAGTTTGTAAGTAGATCTACTATTTCATCCTAATAGGTGAATCAGTTTTGTAAATCCTTTAATAGGGTAGACTTAACAATCTTTGTATAAAACTCCTAACAGAGTGCATACTTAAGTGTATGTTTGTAAATCCTCTACCAAGGTGGACCTAATAGTCCTTTATGCTCCTAACAGGGCAGATCACTAGAAGTGGTCAATGTAAGCCTTAATAGGCCAACTTCATACTGCAGTAACGAAGTTTTGTGGGTATCATCCCCACCCCAGTTTTACTTTCTATTTGGAAGGTTTCTAGGTCACCAGATCACTGTGTACATGTGTTATGGATGTTTTATTTCTCATACATGCAGTAGATTAGATAAGTAAATGATGAATGGTTAAAGTGTTGAATTGATTAAAGTTTTGAAGTTACTGATTCACCCCTCCCCTCTTAGTAACCTATCATATCTTGAATATTTCCAACAATTGGTATCAGAGCTTTTTGTTTCTCAGGAAAAAGCTTGACAGCTTGAGCAAAGATCAAGGAAAATGGAGATATTCAGACTTGACAAAGCTATTGAAAATGAAAAGCTAGATCTGGAATTGGCCATGGCTCAACTCAAAGAAGCTAAGGAGCCTCTTTCTTAATCCCTGAAGAGAAGGAAGGAATTTGCAAGACAAATGAATGATCATCAGTATGTTGAAGAAAAGATTGAAGACCTTTCACCATCAAGCAGTTCAAAGGAAGTTGATGAGGCAATTAAGGAACTCCTAGCAAAGAATGGTTCTCTGTAGGAAGAAGTAAGAAAGCTTAAAAGAGAACAAGAAATTCAATCAATCAGGCTATGTGAAGTTTTGGAACAGAGAAACAAGGAAAATGAAGACTTAGAGGTAAGAAATAATCAATCCCTTTAGCATCAAGATCTTGTAAATCAACTATCTAATGCAAATGAAGAAATTATGAATCTGAGATCTGAAAATGAAAACCTGAGGAATGATCTGATCACTGAAAGACAAATCAATGAAAGCTTAAAAAGTGACTTAAGATTTGAAAGAAAAATCAATGAAAGTTTGGAAAATGACTTGATCACTAAAAAGAAAAACAATGAGAGAATGATGAAATCTCAAGCAGACATGACTCAATTAAATCATCAAAGTGAGCAAAATCTTCATAGACAAAAAGGTAAAGCTGGACTTGGTTACAAGGAAGAAGGTGAAACCTCCAAACAAGGTTCCCAAAGGAATCAAAGACCTACTTGCAATCATTGTGGTAAGATAGGTCACACATCAAACAAGTGTTGGAGCAATGGAAAAGGTAAATTCAATGGCAAATGATACAATTGTAGTCAGCATGGTCATAAAGCTAATGAATGCAAGGAGAAACCAAAATTTGAAGGCAATTGTCACAAGTTCAAGAAGAATGGTCACAAGGCATTCCAATGCAGATCCAAATCATTCAATCCAATTGAACAACTTGTTAAAGCAATCTTTAAATGGGATTACAATACCTGGTGTAGATGTCATTATTGTGGAGAATATGGACACATTGGCAAAGACTGCTCAAGGCATCACTTGAGAAAAAGAGACACAACAGTAAGATGTTATACATGCACTGAACTCGATCATATAGCTAAAAACTACATAAATATAGGAAGAGTTGAAGATGAAAAGAAAGCTAAAGCTAAAAACATTTAGAAGAAAATGAGGCAACAGTGGATTCCAAAATCTACTGAGCAAGATAGTTCAAGTGATGGCAATGTCACTCCAGAAGTGGGTGACTCCATCGTTTCCAATTAGATTCATAAAGGATCTGGAACTGTATCATCAAGCTATACCCAGAGTAGTTCCAAATGCAAGAAAGTAGAATGATCAAATTAGTATTCTAGATACACGGAGATCAAAGAAAACATATCTTTTGCTGAGTTGCATCTACCGAGGGAAGTCGGTTGAAGACCTTACCAAGCTAGGTCAGTAACAACTAAAAGTTTTTGTTCAATGACTGAGTTGTAAGCTTCTACCAAGCAAGTAAATGATAGCTTGTCAAAAAATATGTCATCTCAGCTACCTTTGTACCAAGCATTTATGGCAAAATTTTTGACAAAAGGGCAGAATTTGATTTCATTCTTCATCGTGATTTCACAGCTAAGAAATTTCCAGTGATTCCCAAGCAAATTCTAAGTGACTTCAAGTGATTTTAAGCAATTTTTTAAAGAAAAAAATTTGTTCAAAATTTTCTTACACTTACTGAGCAGCAATGGTATCCGGAAGCAGCAGCAACACCAAGGCAAAAAGAGGTTCAAAAATGTTGGTAAAGGGTACAGAATGGAAAGTGCCCAACTTCAAGATTGTCCCGGCTATTGTAGAATCACTCGACCAAAATGGAGCTCAATCAAAAATTCCACCTAAGGTACTTCTTATCAATGATATTCATACTCATTTCAAATGTTTTGTTCAAGAAATTGGAAACCTAGAGATGGACAATGCCCTAGGAGAAATGTGTGTAGATGGCTCTCTAAAACCTAAATACACGCATCTTGAAACCAAAGGTTTGACTCATATCTTGCATATGCCTAGAATCTTCCAAACCAAATGGATTAGGTATATTTTGAGTCAGGTGCACAATGGGTAACTATGGTTAGAACAACCAATGTTGATTACAAAGAAGATGATTCACAAAATCATGAGTCTCCCTATGCTCAGCAAGGCAAAAACCACCAAAACCCTAGGTTGGGAGGAGTTACAAAAGAAAACCCTAGCTGAGTGGGATGATAGAGGTTTAAAAGTCACCACTATATCAGATGTCGAACTAAGATTTGGCATTCATGTTATTGCCCACAAAATCTATAGCTCTAGTCGACTGAATAGTGTACCTTGTGAAGCTGTGGATTTGGCCTTTTAAATTGTAAAGAAGAACCTTGAATTTGATCTATTAGAATTACTGTTGAGAGAACTGAATAAAAATATGGATAGTAAAAGGACCTCAAAGAATAATCCTTGTAAATATGGCTCTCTATTGATCTATTTATTTTTCTATGTTCAAAAATTCTTTCCATCAAAAGGAACAATTGTATGGAGAAAATACATTCCAATTTTGTATCAGATAAATGAGTTTGTAGCAGAAATGGGTGAAAATTTTGATAGCATTATAGACAATTATTTTGAGGATTTCAAGGAGAGAATGAATAACAGATTTTGAATTCCACCAAAACTAGTTGAAGACTACAGAGATGATGTATGTTTTATGGTTGACTCTGATAAGGTATATATTCAGGCAGTCAGACCCTGAGTTGCATGGGTAAAACCTCTTCCTTATGAAGTAAATATTGATGAGACTAGGGATATCATTGAAGCCCTGGTCAATGAGCCAGTAGACCCAAGGAAACCAATCTTCGGAACTTATGATGAGGCAAAGGCCATAATTGAGCTTGAAATCAAGCTACCCCATGCCATAAGCAAATGCAAGAGGAAGATAGCTAAATTGAAAACTGCTACCAGTCCTCTTATGCTTACCGAGGGAAAAGGTGAAGATGAAGAAGATGATGAAGAAGAAGGAGAAGAAGAAAAATAAGAACAAGAATATGAAGAGGAATAGCCAAAGAAGAAAGGTAAGGTAACTATTACCAAACCTAAGAAAAAGACCACTGCAATGTTCACTAGAAGAACCAAAAAAGGCAAGCAGGACCCTATACTGGTCAGGTCTCCACCCACATTTGAGAAAAGGCTTAAACAATTGGAAGAAGGAGCTGGCATCACAAATTTCAAGGCATTGAAATTTGAAACTAGAACTGATGCTGAGAAAGTGCAGATTGAGGAACTGGTACTCAATAAGATGGGTAAATGGAAATACTCCCCAGACTAGCTTGCCTCTCAAATCTCCAAAGAACTGTTGGAGAGATTGCAACCGAGATGGGAGTTAGCCACCCAAATGGTTAAAGACATAAATGAGCAATCTCTAAAGAATCTCCTACCAAGTCTTACTGGAGCAGACATAAAGGTAGCAATGAAAACCATGAAGGTAAAATGATGATTAGGTTTCACACATGTTTGATCTTAATTAAAGACATTGAGCATGTTGTAAATGATGCAACAAACATGTGGAAGAAAATCTATCATCTACAAAAGCCTAGTGAAGATCCAGTTGAGATCAAGGATGATGATAGTAGTGACGGTGATGATTTTGAAAGCACTCCATCCATCACAGTTACTCCAGGAGAGTTGCATGCACTTATAGAAGAAAAAGAGGAAGAAGACAAGGAGGAAGAAGAAGATCCAATTAAAATTTTAGTAGAAGTGATTGCATCCCTTCCTCACTCTCTTTACCAAAAACTATTACATCCACTATGGAGACAGCTTTTGCAAGTGAGATTGTGAGCACAATTGCCACATCAATTGCTCAATCTTCATCGGCCACCTCCCAGCTCCAAGTATCTGAAATAGAGGTGCCAAGCACTTCATCTACCAAGCTATTTGTCACTTCTTCAGCTACCAACCCAGCCTCCTCAACTCCTTCATCAACAACAAGTGTACCAGTAAGTTCCACATTTTTGTTTTCATCAGTTCCAATAAGTTCTATAGTTTTGTTTCCATTAGCATCAACTATATCCACTTCCACTCCAATTAGTTCAAATACTGCTATACCGAGTGTATTACCATTTTTGGGAAGTATTCTAGTTTTTTATCCGGTTAATACTTCTATTAGCATTCAATCATCAAGTCCTATCCCAGTTTTTACTACTAGCCCTTCCATCTCCACTATTGTGTCTATTCCTAAGGTCAAACCAGTCATCGTAGAAGTCAAACAAAAGCATCCATTAAGACTTCTGATCACTAGAAAGAAAATTCTAGAGGTTGTTGACTTAGACACATAGATAGTAATTCCAAAGATTGACTATGAAAATGCTACCTTTGAAGAGATGAGGTTTGCAGTCAACTAATAGAGATGAAAGCTACGTAGAAGTAGTTAATGTCTAAAAGGGATAAGGAATACAAAATAATTGAGAATGCCAAGAATATAATTATAGATGCTATAGGTTTGAAGTAGATTCTACTCAACACATTTTGATTCAGTTAGAAGAGGTTGTACAAAAATTCAATGAGGATTCTTCCAGACAAGAAAAACTTATTGAGAAAGCTGAAAAGAAATTTGATAATAAGGTGCTAGAGCACATTGCTCAAAAGATAGCAATAAAGCAAGTTGAATTCTCAATATTTTTGGGTAACTTTGAAAATTCTTTTAATAATGCAGCATCACTTTTTGCTAAACTTTATGATGTTTCTGGCTTCACCAAAGAAATAAAAGATAAGTTAAATAAGATTGACATTGATATGCAATCAAGTGCCTCCAAGCTAAAGGTGGACTCCTCCTCCATAACCTCCCATGACACCAAGATCAGATATTTGGAAAATGTTCAAGCAGAATTATTGAGAGAGGAAGAAAGGATCCGGTCCACACTCATAGACATCCAAAATATGATCCTTCCTATGATGGACATAATGCAAAAACATCTTGTACATTGCAAAACATTGATAAAAGATCTGAACTTCTCAGTGGTTGATCACTTGATTCAATTATCAGCAGAAGTTCAAATTTCCCTCTCCACCTATCAAATTTTGCAGTAGACATGGGATAGTACTTTTTCAAACATTCTTAAGGTACATCAAGAATTTCTATCTCATTTTGGTGTAGCCATATAAATTGTATATATGCAGTCCTTTGGCATTATTGTCAAAAAGGGGGAGAGATTCAAAGGATAGTCATCACTATAAGTGATAGGGGGAGTTAGCACACAATAAAGTTTGCATGTGTACATAAGTATATTTGTATATGCAATAGTTCTACAAAGATCAATTTTGAAAAACCAAAATTCATTCAGTTAAGCTGTGTACATGTGTTTTGGCCTATAAGTGTTTTGTCACTAATGCCAAAGGGGGATATTGTTGGCATTAAGTTATTTTTGCCATTAGTGACAACACTTATCTATATCAGTATAGCTACCGAGCTCATCACTCAGTCTACGATGTATACCGAGTATTCAGTGGTTACCTTGTACACTCATCACTGAAGCAGTTTACACCGAGCTTCGCAGTTCACACCAAGCATTCAAGTGTTAACCGAGCTGAGTATAGCTACCAAGTGAATATACAAACCAGTAGTGTATACCAAGTGATGGAAGCACAGTGTCTACCAAGTGATGAAAGCATAGTGCCTACCGAGTGATGGAAGCACAGTCTCTATCGAGTGATGGAAGTGCAGTGCCTACCGAGTGATGGAAGCGCAGTGCCTACCGAGTGATGAAAGCACAGTGCCTACCGAGTAATGCAAGTGCAGTGTTTACCAAGTGAAAGCAAGGTAAATGAAGGATTTAATTTTTACCAAGTGATACTATATCCACTGAGTCTCCAATGGTTACCGATTTCAGAGCTATGTCAGGTGATTAGTATGGATCGAGCCTTCATTTCTATCAAGTTCATGATGATGCTGAATAATACAGTGGATGCCGAGTATCAGAAGGTCACCGAGTCAATTCAGTGAACCCAAGTTATTTATTGTTTGGCCAACTCAATAATATTTTGTTTACTTGTGTTTTAGCTGGCCTTGCAATTGTAATGATTAGAATGGTATATATGTAATGTATTATATCATTTGCAATAAGAGTAAGGATGTAATGTGAAGAAAAGTATCAAAAGAGGCAGGTAATTTTTTGAGAAGAATGAAAATGAATTAGTAGAAGAGAAAAGTATTCAACAAGGTCTACAAGGAGCAGTAATGATTCATCAGTCACAAAAGGTGATATATACTTCAAGGATCTAATCAAGAAATCAAGTTTGTAAGTAGATCTATTGTTTCATCCTAACAAGTGAATCAATTTTGTAAATCCTTTAACAGGGTAGACTTAACAATCTTTGTATAAATCTCCTAACATAGTGCATACTTAAGTGTATGTTTGTAAATCCTCTAACAAGGTGGACCTAGTAGTCCTTTATGCTCCTAAAAGGGTAGATCACCAGAAGTGGTCAATGTAAGCCTTAACAGGCCAACTTCATACTGCAGTAATGAAGTTTTGTGGGTATCATCCCCACCCCAATTTTACTTTCTATTTGGAAGGTTTCTGGGTCACCAAATCACTGTGTACATGTATTATAGATGTTTTATTTCTTATATATGTAGTATATTAGATAAGTAAATGATGAATGGTTAAAGTGCTAAATTGATTAAAGTTTTGAAGTTACTGATTCACCCCTCCCCTCTTAGTAACCTATCATATCTTGAATATTTCCAACACCAAAGAGGTAGTATGGTTAAGGAAGCTTATCTTTGATCTAGTTGAGGAACCACTAGAGCCTATTATAATCTATTGTGATAACCAGAGTTGTATTAAACTCTCCCTAAATCTAGTTTTCCATGATAGGTCAAAACACATTGAGTTACCATATCACTATGTATGAGATATGGTTGAGAAAAATGTAATTGAGCTCAAATACATCAATACGAAGAATCCAATTGTTGATATCCTTACCAAGTCACTTACTAAAACCAAAGTGGAAATATTTAGAGAAGGTCTTGGTATGATTATGATTCCTTGTCTTGGAATGGGTCTCAATAATCTTGATTTTTGTTTGTATTGATTTTTAGATTATTGTATTCATATGAAACTTATTGAAAGTAATGACTTTTTGTTAAAGTTTGAGTCAATTTAGATGTATTTATCTTTTATATTTGTGTGTTAATCTTATATGAGATATTAATTTTATTGTAACATATATATATATATATATATATATATATATATATATATATATATATATATATATATATATATATATATATATATATATATATATATATATATATATATATATATATATATATATATATATATATATATATATATATATATATATATAACTCTAATTAATGTTTATTATTATATTAATTATTTGATTACCGAATAGACATGTCTCATGATGGGACATGTCTATTCATTACCTATTCTCAATATCTAAATCTAAGAGGTTGTTCCATTTGGAAAGGACATACCAAACATTATGGCAGTGCTATTACATTTGCAACGATCCTCATAAAATCAATATTGTATCTGAGCCACACTTCTAATGTAAGAGAGTGTAGAAAAGACAAAATGTAGAAACAATTAGAAAGATATAAAATTTCCAACACTACATAATCACTTCCAAACTGCAAAGGAACATGCAAATGTGGTTAAAATTAATGCATTGAAATTGAAGAGAATATTTGAACAATAAAAACTTCTCCAAGAAATGGGGATCAATTGGGTAAATGTTCCTCACAAAATATGTAAAATTGAACGAAATAGATTATTTTAGTTGCCAGACATGATAGAGGTTTTCAAAACATAAATTCCACAAAGAGGAGACATATTAAAACAATGTTTAGCAATAGTATTAATAAAATAAATTCAAGATGATCTGTGTGAATTTTGACAGCAATAAATATCTTTGTTAATGAGTTCACATAAAATGGTAATGGTTTAAAGAGAGACTTGCATATTCAGAGAATTCACAATACAAACTGACCATTGCACACGATAACCAAGTCAATCATTTAAAATTATCATGGCCCTTTAGAGTGTACATAAACTCGGTATGCACATTTGATTTGGTGGAAGGATGAAGTGAATTTTAGACTATTAGATATAGTCGTGGGGCTACATACAATTTCAATCATGCTTGATATGGTTGTGTGTATGGTAATACCCTTCATCCATATTTGATTTTCATCATTGATATCGATGGTGATTTGAAATATGGCCTCTAGGGAGTGGTAAGAGAAGAAAAACCTCATTTCTTGACTTGCTATTAGTTGGTTGGGCTCTATTGTTTGTTGATTGCAGATCTGGGTGAAAAATATAATGGTTTTGAAATGAAATATTTTTCTGATGTCCATGAGAAGAAATAAGCTATGTGGGATTTAATTATATAGAAATATGTGGAAAGCCATCCTAGGAATTGGAAAAATACTATTCTTCCTCGTGATAATTGGATCACATGTCTTTGATGCCTCTTTTTAGGTCCATGTAGATGCTCAAGTCTTTTCCATGGGTTTGTGTGGGAAGTCATCTACAGTGACTAAGTGTAGATAGCCATGTTCACTATGTTGGGCATCTCAACTAACTGGATCCCTCACAAACCCACATGACATAATAAGGAAGAAGAGAATTATATTGTTAGCCAATAAATGGATCGAAACATAGACTAAGAAATTATATTGGAGATCAATAAAATTTGGTTGCATGTGTGGTCACATGAGCTATATATCTATGATGCTCCATATATGATTCTCCATAAGCATATATCAATTGATTGATATCATTGGGCTTCAAGATAAATGCATACCTCACACTTCTACTAAGACACAACTAACATAAAAATATTGTTGAAGCATGATATGTACACTCTCTCCCTTGGTTAGCAAATATAATGTACAAAAATAATTATTATTATAAAAGGAATAAGTGACTACAAAGGAGTTGATGTCAAACTCACCTGCGAACCCTAAAATGACACACACAGACTACACATGTCCCGTGGTAATATTGGCCACGTTGGTTGAAAAGACCAATAAGTGTTAAAATCAACACTATTGCAGTCATTGATTATTGATCTCCTATTGTAAATGATTATTAATTGTTGAAAATAAATTTCTAGTTAATATTAAAAAATAACACAATTGCAACTTCACCAATAAAATACAAAAAGAATTTCAGAATACAAAAAACACAATATTTTTGGACAAGTTATCCCTGAAAAAACCCCTAAGGGAAAACCAGTTTTGCAGATGGAAAATATATTAACTTCAACGAATCAAGAGATAGAAAATTCCTTGCCTCTCACTAGCAGAATTCAGACAGCCTCCTAATTTCTCCTACTGATATTCCCCACTGCTATCCTTTACACTATTACTGTGCCCTTGCTAACACTGCAAGACTATTTGCTATCACTACAAATTCATTTGCTAACACTGCAAATGCTTCTACAACTCTTGTTGTTCTCCATACTAATATGTTCTCCAGATGCCTCCCTTGACCTCCTTTATACTACTTAACCAAGAGGTTTCTAGTTGCTTCTTGATCAAGACAACTCAACCAAGAAGTTTCTAGTTGCTTCTCGATTAAAACAACCTAACCAATAGGTTACTAGTGGCTTCTAGAAGGAGTCAATTAATTAACAATTAATTATTTTTCATAACTCTAACAATTATTTGTCAATTAATCACATGAGGATGAATAGTTGTCCAAGCTACCTAAAATTAACACTTCCTCTTAGTGAGTAAGTTGTTCTGCATAACACCCAACTTATCTTTGAAGAAGATGAATTTCACCTTCCCCAATGCTTTTGTCAGAATGTCTTCTACCTACTCCTTTGTAGGTGTGTACTATAGCTAAACAACCCCCCTATCATACACAATCTTTGATGAAGTGTTATATGATGTCTATATGTTTAGACCTATCATGAAAGACTAGATATTTAGACAACTTGATGCAACTTTAATTGTTGCAATGTATCATAGTAGTCTCAACCTTCTAACCAAACAAGGCTACTAACAACTTCCAAAGCCATATAGCTTCACACATTGCCATGCTAGCTACTATGTATTCTACTTCTACTATACTCAACACCACAAATTTATGCTTCCTACTAAACCAAGATATAACTCATTATCCCAAACTGAAACAACACCTTGAAGTGCTCCTTTTGTCCATTGTACTTCCTACCCAATCTGCATTAGTATTTCCAATCAACTTGATACCTTCACCTCAAACATATCTAATCAATCTGCACATGTGGGTCTCTTTGTTGTGTGCTACAAAGCCTTTTGGTTGCTCTATGTATAGCCTTTTGGTTGCTCTATGTATACTTCCTCCTCAACTCACCATTAGGGAATGTTATCATGACATCCATTTGTTAGATCTGTCATCTCATCTGTGCTACAAATGAGATCACAACTCATATATAAGTATACCTAGCCACTGGAGAAAATGTCTCCTCATAGTATATTCCCTCCTTTTGAGATAACCCTTGGCCATGAACCTTGCCTTGTATTTCTTGATGCTACCATGTGCACTATGCTTTGTTTTGTCTTATAGATCCACTGTGATCTAACTACTACTCTATCTATTGGTCTAGGAACTACCTCCCACACATCATTCTACATTATTGAGTTATACTCCTCAACCATAGCATCTTTTCATACCTGATGCTTTAAAGCCTCTTGATAGCTAGAAGATTCACTATCTACCAACTGACTAACTAATGCCACATAGTCATTGAACATGACTTTTTGTACCTCCATTATCTAATACTCTTCCTACGAGCTCCTACAAACTCCTGAGTATTCCTTTGTGTCTCTTGAACTTCATGGTTCTTGGTGCCAACTATAGAGGATGAAATATCAACCTCTATGTATTCTAGATACATTTCCTATTGCACCTATTGCTCCATGCTCTATGAAACTTCATCACCTGAGCCTACACTTGTACTTGCAATTGTACTTGTGCTATGCTGCCCTTGACTATGCCTTGGAGCTTCTATTGGCTACTCACTCTAATCATCTGCTAGCAAATCTGTAGACCTTCTAAATTCCTTGTTCTCCATGGACTTGACATCATGTCTAACAATAATTCTTATAGTCCTGGGGATAAAAATCCTATATGCCTTTGAGGTCTCACTATACCCAAGAAATTATCCCCTCTCTATAGTCTGATCTAACTTGGTATGTGTATCACCTGGAATATAACAATATGTCAAACTCCCAAATATTTTGAAATGGCTAACATCAAGCTTCTTTTCTGTGAAAGCTTCCTCTGGTGTCATCATGCCTAGCACCTTGTGTGGAACCTTGTTTTGAATGTAGACTATTGTACTACATGCTTCTACCCATAAGTAGTAGGGCATATCCTAGTCATGTAGCATAGCTCTTGCCACCTTTGATGTCGAATGGTTCTTCCTCTCGGCAACTCCATTCTATTGTGGATTGTAAGGAACAGTCCACTCTCTCTTGATTCCTTCCCTAGTACAAAACTCCTAGAAGTTATTTCATTTATACTCACCTCCATTGTCTAACCAAAGAACCTTTATCTTCTTTCCTGTCGAGATCTCAACTAGAGCCTTGAATTCTTTGAACCAATTGAAAACCTCTTCCTTGGTCTTCAAGAAGTATATCTAGGTCTTCCTAGAGAAATCATCAATAAAAGTAACATATTACTCATATCCTCTAATAGAATTTGTTGACATTGGTCCACATACATCTGAATGTACTAGATCAAGAACACTTTTAGATCTGGTGTCACTCCTTGGAAAAGATGCTTTCACAAACTTCCCCAACACATATCCCTTACATACATCATCATGCTTTATGCTCACCTTTGGAACACCTGTCACCATCTCACAAAGCAATTTGAGTGCTTCATGATGAATATGGCCCATCCTCCTATTCCATAGCTCTATAAGATATCTAGGATTAGTGATGCTCATGAGTTCCTTAGGAGTGTCAAATTGCAACCTATAAAGGCGACCACTCCTAACTCTAATAGTTATGGGTGATTTCCCCTTGTGCTTAATCAAAACATGTGTCCCTTTAAAGAGTACATTATACCCGCTATCCTAAAGAATAGATATGGAAATCAAGTTCATACCTAAGCCTGGCACATGCAACACATCATGAACTGGAACTATCTTTCCGTTCTCCCTCTAAAATTGAACAATCCTTTTCCCAACTAGGTTGAGTTTGGACAAGTTTCCAATAGAAATCTAGATGTTGGTGTTCTCCTCCTTATAGCTAGAGAAGTACTCTCTAACTCTTGTCATATGAAATGATGCCCCACTATCTATATACCAAATAGTCTATGAGGTTGAGCTCACCATACGAGCTATAAGTGTAAACTCATCTTCCATTCTATTGGAGAGTTCATCTACACTTGCTGAAGCTACCACCTACTTCTTTACCTTCTTCCTTTTTGGGCAACTACTAATATAGTGACCATACTTGTGAAAACCAAAGCACTTGACCTTAGAAAGGTCCTTCTTCTCACTTTGTGAACTAGATCTCTTCTTTTCTTTCCCTTTCCCTACTAGGTCAACGTTTTCCTATTCCACCTCACTTTTTTTACTCTTGTTGGCCCCATTGACAAGACTTAGTCTAAACTCCTCCTGAATGATATTAGTGCATAGTTGATCCTAACTCGATAAGGTATCTCATCCACTAATAACTTGAACAAAGATACTCCACTATTTAGAAAACCCATTTAGGGCTATTCTCATTAGCTCATCATCACTAGGACTATCTCCAGTAGCTACTAACTCATCCTTGACAAGTCTAAGCCTAGTGAGGTAACTTGTAATGTCTTCTTCCTGGTTCATCTGGGTATTCTTTAGCTTCTTTCTAAGAATCATCTTCCTATTGGTGGTAGCATGCTGGTACAGATTCAGAATGGCACCCCACATCTTATTTTTTGTATCTAGCTCTATGATATGTGGAACAATATGATCCTTAACACCATCAAGGATAATCCTCCTTGCTTTGGCATCATCCTTCTTATATAATAGACATTGTGTCACACCCATTGGTACAGGTACAACATTGGTAGCATAATCTTTGATACCATTCTCTTCCAACAATAAAGAAATTATGGTCTTCGAGACACCAAAATTTGAGGCACCATCTAATGTATCCTAATCTCTCAAGCCAGTTGAAGCCATCTCAAGGGATTAAAGCAATAATAATTCTGAAGAGATCAGTCTAAGTTATGTAAACCTTTAATTACTTTCCTAGGGAAAAACTCTTCTACCCTCAACACTACTCTCATACTATGTGAAAATTAACACTATTGTAGTCACTAATTATTAATCTCCTATTATAAATGATTATTAACTACTAAAAATAAATTCTTAGCTAATATCAAAAAATAACACAACCGCAACTTCACTAATAAAATATGGAAAGAAATTTAGAACACAAAGAACACAATATTTTTGGACAAATCGTCCCTGGAAAAACCCCTAAGGGAAAACCAATTCTACAGATGAAAAATATATTAACTTCAGCAAATCAAAAGATACAAAATTCCTTGCCTCTCACTGGTAGAATTTAGATAACCTCCTAACTTCTCCTACTAATATTCCCCACTACTATCCCCAATGCTATCAATGTGCCCTTGCTAACACTGCAAGACTGTATACTATCACTACAAACTCGTTTGGTAACACTACAAATTCTTCTACAACTCTTGTTGTTCTCTGTACTATTTTATTCTCCAAATGCCTCCCTTGACCTCCTTTTACACTACTTAACCAAGAGGTTTCTAGTTGCTTCTTGATCAAGACATCTCAACCAAGAAGTTTCTAGTTGCTTCCTAACCAAGAAGTTTCTAGTTGTTTCTCAATTAAAAAAACCTAATCAATAGGTTACTAGTGGCTTCTAGAAGGAGTCAATTAATTAAAAAATAATTATTTTTCATAACTCTAACAATTATTTGCCAATTAATTACATGAGGACGAATAGCTGTCCAAGCTACCTAAAACTAACAATAAGGAGACATTATCAAAATGGATGTGTATTAGCCAACCCAATAGGAAAAAGAAGTAATTATAAAGTTTGACACATTATTGAGCACAACCATAGGACAGTCAAAGGTAGTGGCCAAATATTATTATTATTATTATTATACTCAAATTAATATGAGCATGAGTGCTATGGAAAACAAGGGGATATAGCAATCTCTTATCTATAACCAAGCATACACCAACTAATCGAGCATATACCATGGACAAAACTCATGTTTTCATACAAACACAAATAAGGAATAGATTGAAACCAATATGCAATTCCCTTACCCCCAAAAATAAAGATTTAGAAATGCTTGTCATGCCATAGGGGAATAATCACCTTGGAATAATAATAGAAGATTCTAAAGAAGAGCACGTACCACTAACAATGAAGGAGAAGAATATATGATATTAACATGATACTTGTGCTTCTAAATCTACAAGGTAATCTATACATGCTTGAAGGAGATATACAATAAGTTATCAATAATGTAAAGGAATAAATATATAACATTATCTATGTATAAGGAGATATACAATAATATGATGATATTTAATTTGTTTGATGTTATGTTAAAAAAAAAAATAGAGAAAAATAATATATTGAGATGAAATAATATATTGTGGGGATATATATATATATATATATATATATATATATATATATATATATATATATATATATATATATATATATATATATATATATATATATATATATATATATATATATATATATATAGTGTAATAATGAGGATCATTCTAAAAGTAGGATAAGAGAGAATCACATTACCTTATAATTATCTACATTTTATTGGAAAGATCTTATATATCTCTCATTTTCAATATGCACTATAAGAGTTATGTGCCTTTAACTTTTCCTCCAAGAATGTTATTGCAGAAAAATAAAGGATTGATATTAGATTCAGAGGGAGTCTAACACTTTGTCTAAGGCAAGAAGCTCAAAAGATTGATACTTAGAGGGAGCCTTACATTTCATTAAAGACAACTTGGAAATAGAGGGAGCAAATGGAGGATACGATTCATTCTTTGGTGATTTAGAGGTAGTAAACCATGTTGAGATGGACCATCCAATGATCATTAAGTTGTACTAGTCAAGAGAACTGTGATTCATGAATATGCCTTGTGACTATGTGATTTTAATGGGCCTACCCCCTCTGTACATCATGAGGAGGTGATTAATTCCAAATGATGTTACTTGTATTTGTAGAAGTTGTTGTAAGGTGAAAATCTTACAATAGCTTGTATTATGAGATTAAACCATTTGAATACTTGGTGAATATCTTTGATATTCTAGGAGGCCAATACTCTTGATATCAGATGTGATATCAAAACCTTATAAGTACTTGATGGAGATTGAATATCAATATTCTGGGAGACCAAAACTTGTGATATCAAACGTGATATCAATATGATGAATATCTTCTAATCAAAGAGATCCTTAAAAACTTGGCATTCCTAATATCACCAATGGTGTAACATATATATCTTGTATTTATTCTCCCTAGCTAAGAGGGAGTGTTGATGTATGGTAGCTTTAGTTGGCTAAACCCTATGTTATACATTTTGAGTAAGTGTTGTACTTAAATCATGAGAATATGCATCTTGTGAGTGTTGTACTTAAATCATGAGAATATGCATCTTGTGATACTTACAACCGAGTGCCTGGATGTCATTAAATTGATTGTCTTTGAGTTGTTTGTATAGATGCATATTGGGTATGAGGTAAGTATGCATTTTTGTGAGATTAACAACTAAGAGTTTAAATGTCATCATGTTGATTATCTTTGGGTTGTTTGTATAAATGTATACTAGGTATTTTAATAACTAAGAGCTTAGATGACAATTGTTGATCATCTTTGGGTTATTCAAAATATTGATCATCCTTTACCTTTGATTATCAAAATGTATTTATCCTTTTTGACTAAGAGGGAGTGTTAAAGTTTTAGTCAATTCATATGCATTTATCTTTTATATTTGTGTGTTGCTCTTATATGAGATATTAAGTTTATTGCAATATATATATATATATTTATTACTATTTATTACTATTTATTATTATATTAATTATTTGATTATCAAATAGACATGTCCCATGAGGGGACATATCTATTCATTACCTATTCTTAATATATAAATCTAAGAGGTTGTTACATTTGGAAAGGATGTACCAAACATTATGGTAATGCTATTACATTTGCAGTGATCCTCAAAAAATCAATACTTTCAAATGATTATCTTTATTTTTGTGAGAGATATTATAAGGTAATATTCTTATCAATAACTATGATATACATTTTGAGTAAGTGTTGTACTTAAATAATGAGAATATGCATCTTGTGAGACTAACAAATGAGTGCTTAGATGTCATTCAATTGACTATCTTTGAGTTGTTTGTATAGATGCATATTAGGTATGTTGGTAAGTATGCATTTTGTGAGACTAACAACTAAGAGCTTAGATGTCATCAAATTGACTATCTTTGGGTTGTTTGTATAAATGCATACTAGGTATATTAATAATTAAGAGCTTACATGTCATCTAATTGAATATCTTTGGGTTACGCAAAATATTGATTGTCCCTTACCTATGATTATCAAAATGTATTTATCCTTCTTGACTAAGAGGGAGTGTTAAAATCTAGTAGCCATTTCAGATAAAATGCATCTTGAATATATTGGATATTTTGATGTTAGTATATATATGTATTGTTGAAATTAAAACTTTGATGTTAGTATATTTTGATGTTAGTATATATTATGTTAGTATATATATCTGTTATCAAATTAAAACTTTTCTTTAATCCTTTTATCTAAGTCTTTTTCTATCATCAACTCCCATTTTAACTTGGAAAATATCTTAAGCCACCGATGGACATGACTCATGCATGAGTCACACCCCATCGGGCGACTTTCCTTTTTATTGGTGGCCTTTTTTGCTTTTTGTGAGATACATATAAAAACAAATGCTCCTCAGTTTCCACAAAAGTCAAGGCAGTAATGTCAACAAGGCTTTATTAAGGAATAATATAATTGTTTGTCCAGTTTCACATGATAGAAAGATATACTAAGGAGAGTGCATTCATTGTCACTTTAATTAATATTATTTTTCTTGTGAAAAATAGTTTAAGACATTTATATTTATGAATATAATATACTATTCTAGAAAAATATTATTGAGAAATTAATGCATAGATTTCATCTAAAAACTTAACAGAAAAGGTTAATGACAGTTGGTTATAGCATTAGAGGTTTTGTTGTATTAACTTTGATAAATTTGTGAAGATAAGTCTTGCACAAGCAGTTAGAGATTTGTTTAAGATTGTGAAACCTTCTAACATGGTTTGTAAGGAATGTGTGATGACAAAACAAAAGAAGAGTTCATTTCCAAGGAAGATGTTTACTACTACAACAAAGTTAGAGATTGTGCACACATATTTGAGTGGTCCTACAAGAACAAGAGTATTTTATGGTGAAAGGTATTCTATGCTTCTTATTGATGATTTTACAAGGATGATGTTGGTAGCATTCTTAAAGATCAATTTTAAGCTTTTGAGAACTTTAAGATATTTAAGAATAGAATACATTGTCATCACTCTAACTCTCCTTGACATGGCTCTAAGTGATCCCTGGTTGCTCCTCCTAGTATTGCTCCTGCTTCTACTGACTAGCTGACTCCTTTTGCCTCCAATGCTCTGCCTCTCTATGGTGTGGCTCTAGGTGGTCCTTAGTTGCTCTTATTGTTGCTTTTTCCTCTGCCGACTAGTTGACTCCTCCTACCTCTAATCCCAAATGGTCCTTCCCTTACCTAGACCTAGTCATTTTGCCTCCCAGGGAGAAGGGAGAAGATAAAGAAGAAGTTGTTTCTTTTGATGATGGATGGGCTCCCCCTGAGCCTCCTTCTAACCCTGCAGATCATTAGGGTTTTAATGATTGTAAGGATCCTCTTCCCTTGGTTGGCATGACTTTAGTTGCCTAAGGAAAGTTATTTTTTTTATGAATAGTTAATTGTATATGGCTTGGTGTCATGCAGACTCTCGTAGGGTGATCTTGTATACCCTAGCCCCTTTTTTGTGAATATATAACTTTAATATTTTATCTAATAGAGAAGGGACTATTCATAATAATAAAAAGTACAAAATCAATCTCATTTGAGGATTAAACATGTGAGATCAGATAGAGGAGGATAATTCATTTCAAAAGAGGTTAATATCTTTTGTGAGAATAGTCAAATTAAGAGACAACTTTAAGCTCCCATGACACCACAATATAATGCAATAGCACAATGGAAGAACATACCAATAAGTAAAGCAACTAGAGAAATATTATTTGGGAATAATGCATCACGTATATTTTGGAAAGAAGCAATAAACATCACAATATACACAATGAACAAAGTACAAATAAGAGAAGTTAGTGGCAAGACATCCTATGAACTTTGGTTTGGACATATGCCCACTATGAAATAATTTAGAGTATTTGGAAGTAAGTGTTGTATTAAAAGGGATGATGATATTAGGAAATTTGACTCTAGAAGTGATGAAGGTATGTTTCTTGGATATTCATTGAAGAGTAAGACATATAGATGTTTTAATTAGAGATT